>OY804579.1:113047353-114247353 GCA_963680875.1 Bathymodiolus brooksi
AATAACAAACATCAGGTCTCACAAGGTTAGAACTGTAGTATGATGTCTCCATTAATACACCCACAATAATAACAAACATCAGGTCTCACAAGGTTAGAACTGTAGTATGATGTCTCCATTAATACACCCACAATAATAACAAACATCAGGTCTCACAAGGTTAGAACTGTAGTATGATGTCTCCATTAATACCCCACAATAATAACAAACATCAAGTCTCACAAGGTTAGAACTGTAGTATGATGTCTCCATTAATACACCCACAATTATAAACAAACATCAAGTCTCACAAGGTTAGAACTGTAGTATGATGTCTCCATTAATACATCCGAGTATACAATAATAACAAACATCAAGTCTCACAAGGTTAGAACTGTAGTATGATGTCTCCATTAATACACCCACAATAATAACAAACATCAGGTCTCACAAGGTTAGAACTGTAGTATGATGTCTCCATTAATACCCCCACAATAATAACAAACATCAAGTCTCACAAGGTTAGAACTGTAGTATGATGTCTCCATTAATACACCCACAATAATAACAAACATCAAGTCTCACAAGGTTAGAACTGTAGTATGATGTCTCCATTAATACTCCCACAATAATAACAAACATCAAGTCTCACAAGGTTAGAACTGTAGTATGATGTCTCCATTAATACACCCACAATAATAACAAACATCAAGTCTCACAAGGTTAGAACTGTAGTATGATGTCTCCATTAATACTCCCACAATAATAACAAACATCAAGTCTCACAAGGTTAGAACTGTAGTATGATGTCTCCATTAATACACCCACAATAATAACAAACATCAAGGTCTCACAAGGTTAGAACTGTAGTATGATGTCTCCATTAATACTCCCACAATAATAACAAACATCAGGTCTCACAAGGTTAGAACTGTAGTATGATGTCTCCATTAATACCCCACAATAATAACAAACATCAGGTCTCACAAGGTTAGAACTGTAGTATGATGTCTCCATTAATACTCCCACAATAATAACAAACATCAAGTCTCACAAGGTTAGAACTGTAGTATGATGTCTCCATTAATACACCCACAATAATAACAAACATCAAGTCTCACAAGGTTAGAACTGTAGTATGATGTCTCCATTAATACACCACAATAATAACAAACATCAGGTCTCACAAGGTTAGAACTGTAGTATGATGTCTCCATTAATACCCCCACAATAATAACAAACATCAAGTCTCACAAGGTTAGAACTGTAGTATGATGTCTCCATTAATACCCCCACAATAATAACAAACATCAAGTCTCACAAGGTTAGAACTGTAGTATGATGTCTCCATTAATACTCCCACAATAATAACAAACATCAGGTCTCACAAGGTTAGAACTGTAGTATGATGTCTCCATTAATACACCCACAATAATAACAAACATCAAGTCTCACAAGGTTAGAACTGTAGTATGATGTCTCCATTAATACACCCACAATAATAACAAACATCAAGTCTCACAAGGTTAGAACTGTAGTATGATGTCTCCATTAATACTCCCACAATAATAACAAACATCAAGTCTCACAAGGTTAGAACTGTAGTATGATGTCTCCATTAATACCCCACAATAATAACAAACATCAAGTCTCACAAGGTTAGAACTGTAGTATGATGTCTCCATTAATACACCCACAATAATAACAAACATCAGGTCTCACAAGGTTAGAACTGTAGTATGATGTCTCCATTAATACTCCCACACTAATAACAAACATCAAGTCTCACAGGGTTAGAACTGTAGTATGATGTCTCCATTAATACCCCCACAATAATAACAAACATCAAGTCTCACAAGGTTAGAACTGTAGTATGATGTCTCCATTAATACCCCACAATAATAACAAACATCAAGTCTCACAAGGTTAGAACTGTAGTATGATGTCTCCATTAATACCCCCACAATAATAACAAACATCAAGTCTCACAAGGTTAGAACTGTAGTATGATGTCTCCATTAATACCCCCACAATAATAACAAACATCAAGTCTCACAAGGTTAGAACTGTAGTATGATGTCTCCATTAATACTCCCACAATAATAACAAACATCAGGTCTCACAAGGTTAGAACTGTAGTATGATGTCTCCATTAATACTCCCACAATAATAACAAACATCAAGTCTCACAAGGTTAGAACTGTAGTATGATGTCTCCATTAATACCCCCACAATAATAACAAACATCAAGTCTCACAAGGTTAGAACTGTAGTATGATGTCTCCATTAATACACCCACAATAATAACAAACATCAGGTCTCACAAGGTTAGAACTGTAGTATGATGTCTCCATTAATACACCCACAATAATAACAAACATCAAGTCTCACAAGGTTAGAACTGTAGTATGATGTCTCCATTAATACCCCACAATAATAACAAACATCAGGTCTCACAAGGTTAGAACTGTAGTATGATGTCTCCATTAATACTCCCACAATAATAACAAACATCAAGTCTCACAAGGTTAGAACTGTAGTATGATGTCTCCATTAATACCCCCACAATAATAACAAACATCAAGTCTCACAAGGTTAGAACTGTAGTATGATGTCTCCATTAATACACCCACAATAATAACAAACATCAGGTCTCACAAGGTTAGAACTGTAGTATGATGTCTCCATTAATACACCCACAATAATAACAAACATCAAGTCTCACAAGGTTAGAACTGTAGTATGATGTCTCCATTAATACCCCACAATAATAACAAACATCAGGTCTCACAAGGTTAGAACTGTAGTATGATGTCTCCATTAATACCCCCACAATAATAACAAACATCAAGTCTCACAAGGTTAGAACTGTAGTATGATGTCTCCATTAATACACCCACAATAATAACAAACATCAGGTCTCACAAGGTTAGAACTGTAGTATGATGTCTCCATTAATACCCCCACAATAATAACAAACATCAAGTCTCACAAGGTTAGAACTGTAGTATGATGTCTCCATTAATACACCCACAATAATAACAAACATCAGGTCTCACAAGGTTAGAACTGTAGTATGATGTCTCCATTAATACTCCCACAATAATAACAAACATCAAGTCTCACAAGGTTGGAACTGTAGTATGATGTCTCCATTAATACACCCACAATAATAACAAACATCAAGTCTCACAAGGTTAGAACTGTAGTATGATGTCTCCATTAATACTCCCACAATAATAACAAACATCAAGTCTCACAAGGTTAGAACTGTAGTATGATGTCTCCATTAATACCCCCACAATAATAACAAACATCAAGTCTCACAAGGTTAGAACTGTAGTATGATGTCTCCATTAATACTCCCACAATAATAACAAACATCAAGTCTCACAAGGTTAGAACTGTAGTATGATGTCTCCATTAATACCCCACAATAATAACAAACATCAGGTCTCACAAGGTTAGAACTGTAGTATGATGTCTCCATTAATACTCCCACAATAATAACAAACATCAGGTCTCACAAGGTTAGAACTGTAGTATGATGTCTCCATTAATACCCCACAATAATAACAAACATCAGGTCTCACAAGGTTAGAACTGTAGTATGATGTCTCCATTAATACTCCCACAATAATAACAAACATCAAGTCTCACAAGGTTAGAACTGTAGTATGATGTCTCCATTAATACACCCACAATAATAACAAACATCAAGTCTCACAAGGTTAGAACTGTAGTATGATGTCTCCATTAATACACCACAATAATAACAAACATCAGGTCTCACAAGGTTAGAACTGTAGTATGATGTCTCCATTAATACCCCCACAATAATAACAAACATCAAGTCTCACAAGGTTAGAACTGTAGTATGATGTCTCCATTAATACCCCCACAATAATAACAAACATCAAGTCTCACAAGGTTAGAACTGTAGTATGATGTCTCCATTAATACTCCCACAATAATAACAAACATCAGGTCTCACAAGGTTAGAACTGTAGTATGATGTCTCCATTAATACCCCCACAATAATAACAAACATCAAGTCTCACAAGGTTAGAACTGTAGTATGATGTCTCCATTAATACACCCACAATAATAACAAACATCAAGTCTCACAAGGTTAGAACTGTAGTATGATGTCTCCATTAATACTCCCACAATAATAACAAACATCAAGTCTCACAAGGTTAGAACTGTAGTATGATGTCTCCATTAATACCCCACAATAATAACAAACATCAAGTCTCACAAGGTTAGAACTGTAGTATGATGTCTCCATTAATACACCCACAATAATAACAAACATCAGGTCTCACAAGGTTAGAACTGTAGTATGATGTCTCCATTAATACTCCCACAATAATAACAAACATCAAGTCTCACAGGGTTAGAACTGTAGTATGATGTCTCCATTAATACCCCCACAATAATAACAAACATCAAGTCTCACAAGGTTAGAACTGTAGTATGATGTCTCCATTAATACCCCACAATAATAACAAACATCAAGTCTCACAAGGTTAGAACTGTAGTATGATGTCTCCATTAATACCCCCACAATAATAACAAACATCAAGTCTCACAAGGTTAGAACTGTAGTATGATGTCTCCATTAATACCCCCACAATAATAACAAACATCAAGTCTCACAAGGTTAGAACTGTAGTATGATGTCTCCATTAATACTCCCACAATAATAACAAACATCAGGTCTCACAAGGTTAGAACTGTAGTATGATGTCTCCATTAATACTCCCACAATAATAACAAACATCAGGTCTCACAAGGTTAGAACTGTAGTATGATGTCTCCATTAATACCCCCACAATAATAACAAACATCAGGTCTCACAAGGTTAGAACTGTAGTATGATGTCTCCATTAATACCCCACAATAATAACAAACATCAAGTCTCACAAGGTTAGAACTGTAGTATGATGTCTCCATTAATACCCCCACAATAATAACAAACATCAAGTCTCACAAGGTTAGAACTGTAGTATGATGTCTCCATTAATACTCCCACAATAATAACAAACATCAAGTCTCACAAGGTTAGAACTGTAGTATGATGTCTCCATTAATACCCCACAATAATAACAAACATCAGGTCTCACAAGGTTAGAACTGTAGTATGATGTCTCCATTAATACCCCCACAATAATAACAAACATCAAGTCTCACAAGGTTAGAACTGTAGTATGATGTCTCCATTAATACCCCCCAATAATAACAAACATCAAGTCTCACAAGGTTAGAACTGTAGTATGATGTCTCCATTAATACCCCCACAATAATAACAAACATCAAGTCTCACAAGGTTAGAACTGTAGTATGATGTCTCCATTAATACTCCCACAATAATAACAAACATCAAGTCTCACAAGGTTAGAACTGTAGTATGATGTCTCCATTAATACCCCACAATAATAACAAACATCAAGTCTCACAGGTTAGAACTGTAGTATGATGTCTCCATTAATACACCCACAATAATAACAAACATCAGGTCTCACAAGGTTAGAACTGTAGTATGATGTCTCCATTAATACTCCCACAATAATAACAAACATCAAGTCTCACAGGGTTAGAACTGTAGTATGATGTCTCCATTAATACCCCCACAATAATAACAAACATCAAGTCTCACAAGGTTAGAACTGTAGTATGATGTCTCCATTAATACCCCACAATAATAACAAACATCAAGTCTCACAAGGTTAGAACTGTAGTATGATGTCTCCATTAATACCCCCACAATAATAACAAACATCAAGTCTCACAAGGTTAGAACTGTAGTATGATGTCTCCATTAATACCCCCACAATAATAACAAACATCAAGTCTCACAAGGTTAGAACTGTAGTATGATGTCTCCATTAATACTCCCACAATAAACACAAACATCAGGTCTCACAAGGTTAGAACTGTAGTATGATGTCTCCATTAATACTCCCACAATAATAACAAACATCAGGTCTCACAAGGTTAGAACTGTAGTATGATGTCTCCATTAATACCCCACAATAATAACAAACATCAGGTCTCACAAGGTTAGAACTGTAGTATGATGTCTCCATTAATACCCCCACAATAATAACAAACATCAGGTCTCACAAGGTTAGAACTGTAGTATGATGTCTCCATTAATACCCCCACAATAATAACAAACATCAAGTCTCACAAGGTTAGAACTGTAGTATGATGTCTCCATTAATACCCCACAATAATAACAAACATCAGGTCTCACAAGGTTAGAACTGTAGTATGATGTCTCCATTAATACACCACAATAATAACAAACATCAAGTCTCACAAGGTTAGAACTGTAGTATGATGTCTCCATTAATACACCCACAATAATAACAAACATCAAGTCTCACAAGGTTAGAACTGTAGTATGATGTCTCCATTAATACCCCACAATAATAACAAACATCAGGTCTCACAAGGTTAGAACTGTAGTATGATGTCCCCATTAATACTCCCACAATAATAACAAACATCAAGTCTCACAAGGTTAGAACTGTAGTATGATGTCTCCATTAATACCCCCACAATAATAACAAACATCAAGTCTCACAAGGTTAGAACTGTAGTATGATGTCTCCATTAATACACCCACAATAATAACAAACATCAGGTCTCACAAGGTTAGAACTGTAGTATGATGTCTCCATTAATACACCCACAATAATAACAAACATCAAGTCTCACAAGGTTAGAACTGTAGTATGATGTCTCCATTAATACCCCACAATAATAACAAACATCAGGTCTCACAAGGTTAGAACTGTAGTATGATGTCTCCATTAATACCCCCACAATAATAACAAACATCAAGTCTCACAAGGTTAGAACTGTAGTATGATGTCTCCATTAATACACCCACAATAATAACAAACATCAGGTCTCACAAGGTTAGAACTGTAGTATGATGTCTCCATGCAGCTTGAGCAGTCAATGTTCAAATGAACTATTAATTTTCCATGTAAAGGATGATCTGGTGGTGTTATTGGAGAGCCACATGTAAAGGATGATCTGGTGGTGTTATTGGAGAGCCACATGTAAAGGATGATCTGGTGGTGTTTTTGGAGAGCCACATGTAAAGGATGATCTGGTGGTGTTTTTGGAGAGCCACATGTAAAGGATGATCTGGTGGTGTTATTGGAGAGCCACATGTAAAGGATGATCTGGTGGTGTTATTGGAGAGCCACATGTAAAGGATGATCTGGTGGTGTTATTGGAGAGCCACATATAAAGGATGATCTTGTGGTGTTATTGGAGAGCCACATGTAAAGGATGCTCTGGTGGTGTTATTGGAGAGCCACATGTAAAGAATGATCTGGTGGTGTTATTGGAGAGCCACATGTAAAGGATGATCTGGTGGTGTTATTGGAGAGCCACATGTAAATTCGTAATTTGATAGTAACAATGCTAGTTGTACCTTGTGTCGTTCAGTTAACATTGATTTACCATATATCAGTCTTGGTCTTTCACACTCTTTGCAAGCTACTGTGAACCTAGCATTTTGTGCGGTAAAAGTATATGAATCTCCCTGCAAAGCAGCATCCTCTGGAACTATGTTAACTATTGGACCGGCTTTTTCCTTTTTGTAGATATTTCACCTACATTATCAGATGGCTTTAATAATGTTGGTTTGTCTGTTTCACTTGTATCGATTCCAAAAACATCCTTCAAGTCCTTGTAATGTTCACCATTGTCCTGCAGCATTGGATCTGGTAGCCACTCTCTAGGCTTTGTCAGTGGTGAACAACACTCCGGATCGACACATTTTCTTATTTGAAAACTATACTGCCACTGTCTGCAGTGTTTTTCTACCCAATCAATATATTCTTGCATTTTATTTGTCTTACTGTTTACCAGGTTGTTTTTGTCTAAATTTGGAAACAAATAAGAAAGATGCCTTGTTAAATAATCAATTTCGTTCTCTGGCAGAGGATTCAAGACCTGAAAGGGCTCCTCTTTCAAAGTGATCCTGCAAAATCGGTTTTCAACTACTCTGCGAACTGGTTCAATGAGAGTTTCCCACTTGATCTGGATCTTTTTCTCCAGTTTCCCTGACACTGGCAAGTGAAGTGTAGCTTTCCTTCACCAAGCCAATCGATCAAATCATTATACAATTCATCTTTGCGTGAAAGATATTTTTATCAATTTAAGAGAGAAGAGATTCCTGCTGTTGGACAGATCCATTTTGTAGGACAATGAATCATGCACCAATCTTGAAAGATGACAGACTTGTTTTTCTTACAGAATGGTTGTAAATTTTATTTCATAAATCTAGCTTTCTGTTTGGAACTTTAGGAATATTTGTAGACTGAGTCAGTGCAGCACCCATAATCAAGTCAAATGCATTTCTTGTAGCACTCTCATGACCTTCGCTCGTAGATGGCGGTTCCTGTTGATCATCAGTTTCCTTTTCAATGCATTGAAGCTTAATGTATTTAGTATCAGGAAAAGTTTTAAAGATGACATCCATTTGTGCCTGATATAAATCAACTAAAATCTCGTCGTCCAGTGTAGACCATGGTCCACTTTCTGATGTGCTTAAGGAGATTTCCAACAACCCATTAGGGCAAACGAATTTGGCCTCAAACTTTTCATATGGTTCTGTATGTCGAATCACGGAAAATATTCTTTCTTCTTTTAAAGTGTGCTTGCATTTTTCTCTCCATATATTGACAACAGAACATGAACCGGAAGCACTGGCCATGTTTCATAAAAATTATCACTGAAACACTTTACGATTACATAAATCTTTTCCCTTCATTTAAAGCGTTCTCGTGACTCTTAAAAGATCCGGAATAGTACCCAAAAAAAAGAATAAAAAGCACAGTACGAAAATGGACAACAATATTGCCAATGAAAAAAATGTTACGATCGACGACTTTCCGTAGGTAGGGTCGGGTTACCCGAAACGCACATATTTTTTTTTTTGACCTCATTACTGTGAAAACTTCATTATTTTATATATATATATATATATATCCTGTATGTGGATTTAATAAGAAAAGATTTACATGTATGTAACCTGAAAATTAAATCCACCTAAAATTGTTCTTCATTTCCAAAAAATAAATTGGTGTATCTTCAAAGTTGGCTTTCCAAAACATTTACTTTACAGTTTAAGAAAAATCAATATCATTTTTTTTTTTAGAAACTACTGTGCATAAGTCTGAACAGGTATCTAGGTTTTAATATATATAACCTTCAAAGATCAGCAAAAAGAAGTAGTCATAGTAAAAATTCCAGAATGAAAAATGAATTATCTCCCTTTTCACAGTTTCATTCATAATATGCTTCAAGAGGTGATTATTAAAATTCCCCGTCAATGATGACTTTAATGTAATCTGTTATCAGATGTGATTTTTGGGTCGGCTGATTTATCAGCCAGACCCAATGCAGTCACATTCGTAGATGAACATATCGCAAGCTCATTAAAATGTGGATTTGTCGAATTACCGTGATTGTCGATATGGGCAACAAAATATAGTTTCATATCGTTTTTGTTGTTTTTGCTAATCATAGTAATCTATACGTCGCATACAGGCAATTAATGAGCTATTAAAAATATTACGACGTTATGACGTATAATTGATTGTTTTTTCTATTGAAATAAATTAATTTGAATATTTTTTTTTTTTTTTTCTCAACTGCAAAATACATCAATACAGAATAGAGTACAATAATATAATAACATATACAACATCATACAATCTATATAGTAAAGTACAATTAAATCTTCTTACAATCTTTTCCAATATATAATCATATGTATATTGCAGTGGAGGTTTTTTTTTTATTTAGAATATAAAAGATGAGAAAAGGGGTATTTTGCAGAGTTTAAAATTGTTTACTATTGATATATGTGATAAATATTTTTTTTGTATAATTAGGAAAAAAAGTAGATAAGAATTTTAGTGTATTTTTAAAAAGAGAAAAAAAGAAAAGAAAAGACATTGAGAAGTTGAGATTGTACTTTATATTGGCATTTATATGTAAAATTTTATGGTCTGGCGTGGTGCAAACAATCAATTGGACTATAACACTGTACCAGATATACAAAAGTATTATTTGGATGGATCAAACATTCATATTGTTTTAATTATCCCGTAATGAGTATACTATAAAGTATACTATAGTATAGTAAATATAAACAAGAAAAGTATATTTAGATAGACTATATCAGTTAGTATTTAGTGGAATCTCTATGGAAAGGGAATTTACATAAGAATAAAAACTATGTCAACAATCCTCAAACAGTTTTTCAAAAGTATTCCAATGTAATTGAAATTCTGCAATTCTTTGATTTCGGACAGCAATCATTTTTTCAGTTTTATATAAATTTATCAAACAGGCTTTAAGCGAATGAATGGATAATTTTTTCTTCAGACATCTGTTTGTATATATATAGTATTTTATGTTTAGTAAAATGGAATTGTATACATCATCTTTATGTACTTTATCAACATCCCCAAAAATTAGAGTCTTCTTTAAAAATGTTTGGTTAATGTCTTTGTCACCGAACCAAGAATTTACTTGCCCTAGAAGATTTTGTACATTTTCACAACCCCAAAAAATGTGTTCAATGGTTTCATTTTCCTTTTGGCAAAAATTACAATTTGCATCATCAATAATTTTAATTTTTTTCAGGAAATAATTAGTAGCCAGAATATTGTGGTTTATTCTAAATTGAAACCAATGTAATTTTGTACATGCTGTAGCTTTAAAAGGGAGTATATAAATTTGTTTCCACTCATTTGAATTAATATCGAAAACTGTATTCCATTTTCTTTGAGCTGTAGGAAAACTACTGTTTTTATTTAAAATTGTGTACATATCTTTTGAACCTTTAGAACTTCGAAGAATATTTTGTAGAGATGATGGGACAAAAGGAGTCTGTAAATTAGATGATTTGTCTCCATATGGATATAATTTTAGCATTTGTCGTAAAGAACTAATAACCCCATTATATTGCAAAATATTTACACAAAATCCAAATTTGTTTGAAAACTGATCTAAAGTCAGAAAAGAACCATCATCATTGACAAAATCGTTAACAAACTTTACACCCCTGTTGAACCACTCTGGATAAAAGATAGTTCTTTTGTCAATTTTTACTTGTTTATTTAACCAAACTGTATTGGCAAGAAAGTTTGTCCAATCTTTGTTTTCGTCTTTTTCAATAACAGATTTCCAAGCATATAATACATCCTTCCAAAATAGATTTTTTACACTTTCTATTACTTGTTCTATATATCCACTACCACCACATGATAGTTTATTTATATCAATTGATGACATAAAAATATTCTGCCATTTACCATTGTTGAAAAAGAGTCTCCTGATCCATGTGGACTTCAAAGCCAAAATAAAAGAATGTATATTAATCATCTTAAGTCCCCCCTCTTGATACTCCTTTTGCATGATATCCTTTTTCACTCTATTAACAGATGATTTCCAAATAAATGTATATAACATATCTTCAATATCTTTAATAATTTCTATACTAGGGTTTGGAAGTGCAATAAAAAGATGGTTAAGTATTGGTAGAATTAGTGATTTAACCACAGTAATCTTACCTATAGGAGTTAAATTTCTTTTGTTTCACTGTTTAAAGAGTCCTTTCATTTTTTTTAAATATTTTTCATAATTGATTTTTGTAATTTTAGAAATATCAACATCGAAATTTATTCCCAGAACAGTAAACGTAGTTTTTCCCCAGGAGAGATTCCAGTTTTCACATAGTCTATCACTGCTGTATTTTTTGCTTCCTATCCAAATAACTTGTGTTTTTGAAAAATTTATTTTAAGGCCCGATATCTTTTTGAACCATTCCAATTCCAAAAGTGTTTCATTTAATGATTCTTCTGATCCATCCAAAATTACTGATGTATCATCAGCGAATTGAGAAATTTCATGTTCTGAGTGCAAGACTTTAATTCCTTTTATTTTAGGGTTTTCTCTTATTTTTATAGCCATTATTTCAGCACATAGTAGGAATAAATAAGGGGACAACGGATCCCCTTGCCTACAGCCTCTCTCTATACGAAAAAACTCAGATAAATTCCCTCCCTGATTGACTGCAGATTTAATGTTGCTATAAAACGTTTTAACCCATTTTTGAATAGATTCCCCAAAATTGAAAAATTTTAAAATGTTATTAAGAAAGTTCCATGATATTGAGTCGAAAGCCTTCTCAAAATCTATTAACAAAAATAAACCAGGTATATCATTCTCCTCTGCATATTCCATTATATCAAACAAAAGCCTAATATTTTCCCCTATGTACCTACCTGCAATAAAACCAGTCTGATCATTATTAATTAATGTGGGGAGAACTTTTTTAATTCTATTTGCTATCACCCCAGACCCTATCTTATATACTGTATTCAACAATGAGATTGGCTGCCAATTTTTTTAGAAAATGTCTTGATTTGTCTCCCTTTGGTAAACATGTGATTATACCTTGTTTTTGTGTAACAGATAAACTTCCTAAACTATACCCATAATTTAAAGAACCAATAATAAAAACTTTCAGATCTTTCCAAAAAAACTTTAAAAACTCTGATGTAAACCCATCTGATCCAGGACTTTTGTTATTTTTCATCTTTTTCAAAATTTCCCCAGCTTCAAAGCTCCCAATTTCCCCTTCTAAATTATCTTTTTCTTCTTCTGTGAGTTTTCTTATACTTGCCCCCTTCAAACCCTCCACTATATCTTTAAGACTACAACCCTTATCTTCATCTTTATTTTTGTACAAATTTTCATAAAAATATTGTACTTCTTTTAATATCTCCTTCTGATCTGTAACAATTTCCCCATTATCTTTTTCAACTTTTGGAATTATCTTACTGGTATAATTTTTAGACTCTAGCCCACAAAAATATTTTGTTGGCTTTTCTCCTTCATCTACCCATTGAGCTCTTGATCTTACTAACTTACCTTTCATTTTTTCATTTCTAAGAGATTCCAATTCATGCTTTTTTGTTTCTAAATTTTCAATTGAGTTTTCAGTAACATTTTTTTCAAGGGTAGCAATTTCTTCTTGAAGATCTCTAAATCTCTGTTCCTTATTTTTTTTTATATAGCTTGCAAATGAAATTGTTTTTCCTCGTATTTCTAAAAGTAACATTTCCAAAAACAGTTGAACGTTAATAGTAAGTTGCAGTTCATTATCATCAATTTCGTGAATTTTATCCCTATTATAGATTAATGCTGCATATTGTTTTTTCAGATCAATGATTTTTTCCCTTACAATTTTGCTGTAGTCCTTTTCCTGTAATAGTGAGTTGTTAAACTTCCACAAGCCCTTACCTTTATTGAAGGGATTAAACACAAGGCTTAAAATAATCATTGAATGATCAGATCTGTAACTTGGATCAATAGTACAATTTTTTAAATTAGTAAGCATACTTTCTGTAAAAAGGAAAAAATCCAATCTAGCCTGTCTAAATGGATTTTTTTTTCCTCCAAGTATAACGATAACTATCTGGATAAAGTTGCCTATAAGGGTCTATTAGACTTCTTTCTTCAATTAATTCTAACACCTTCTCTCTCGACTTTGGGTTATTTACATGCAAATAGTTACAGTAATCTAACTCTGGACATAATACAAGATTGAAATCACCACAAATTATAAAATTTTCATTTCCAAATTCCTCAACTATTGACATGATATTCTCATAAAATTGAGGATTATCATCATTTGGTCCATAAATAGAAACAAGTGTAAAGTTAATTTTGTCAACATTAATATCTAAAACAAGATAATTCCCATTTATGTCTCTTTTCTCTTTAAGAATATTAAATTCAAAATTATTGTTAAAAAGAATAGCAGTACCCCTGGCATTTGATGTAAATGAGCTAAAATAACATTCATAATCCCAACTTGATCGTATGCTCTTTTCATTTTCACAAGTAAAATGAGTATCTTGTAGACAGTAGATGTTGCACTGCTTTTTTTTTTAGATAATTAAAGACATCTGTTCTTTTTACAATGTTACCGAGTCCCTGACAGTTTACTGAAAGAATTCTTACACTAGCCATTAAGTAATCTTATAACATAACACACTGATTGATTATCATAAATAAACAGACAATATACATAAATTCTGCACCAGACCAACCAACATAATAATAAGTACACAAAAATGAAATGAACAGTAGTACAAAAAGAAAGACAACAACAGAAAAAATGTAATGAACAGTAGTACAAAGAGAAAGAAGACAAAAGAAAGAGACAATAAAAACAATGACTGTAATCAAACATGGCTACAAAAAGCTAAACAACATAATATATTGCAATTTTTACAGTTATAAATTATATCCTTTTAATTTCATATAGTATCAGCAAAATCAAAATCATACACATCAATAATCTGTTTCATTCTATTAAAATGTAACTGGTAAACAAAACAAAAATTAAATAAGTTATCAGTATTATACATATCATTTCTATTATATTTATCAATTAAGATACAAGACCAACACTGAATTCATACCCACTCTACTCACTGTTGTCCCAAACAATAGATACGGCCATACCCTGAGCAAGTCACACATGCAGAAAATCTACTACTTCAATTTAAGATTCAAAGATTCAAGGTGGCAAACAACTAGAGAAGGCCACATTTAATTATATGAACTATAACATGTAGGATTTTCACCCATGTACAATGTACCATTAGTGTTTCAGTTGTGGGAAAATCCACAAAAAAATCACCTATGAAAAGGAGGTGTGCAATTATTTCATGCAGCCAGAATATAAACCAGATCGATTCTAGATCACAAAAACCAGTTACTGCCCTTGTTCCACAAGACAACAAACCAATAACTAAGTTCCACATGCTGGAAATACCCCCTCCCCCCTTTTCCAATGCACATCTTGAATCTATCCACAAATACATGAGTGGGTAACACTGGGTACATTAGAAAAGTGATGAACAAAACTAAAGGATCATTAACAATTACACAAACTAATGTTTCAGTGAACAAACCAATAAGTTTAATACACATAATTATATGGAAAGTTCATGATAAAATTTGTTCAATACTTATGATTACAGGAGGTGCACACCATTATTCTGCCTCATAGACATGGATCCAATCTAAGACATGTTATACCAAAAACTCAGAGTTCCAGATTACATAACCTACCTAGATACATGTATATATATATTTGGGCAAACAGGTGGAGTCATATGGCCCCTAAGCATTATGTCCGCTGTTGGTAGCGCAGGTAATAGTATATATTATCATCAATATTTAAATGTAAATAATTAAAATTTTGTGCTAAGACAGTTGCAAGTAGTCACAATATGTAGTTCTGAAAAAACCAAAGAATCCATACAGAATCAAATACAGGATACTACATGTATACGGTAATAAAAATCATAAATGAAAAGTAATGTATATCAATAATCATGACAGTATATTTTCTGGTACCGGTATGTAGATATCATCTTATGTACATTCTATATAATCTTTTTTACTGTGTATTCAATATGCATATCATAACAGGTAAAGACAAATTAAATATAAAGTTAAATAAATATGGACAGTTAATGTATGGTAAAAATTAATTTGAATATTGGTTATGAATTAATAGTTGGAGGTGGCATTGTATAAAATGTGGAATATACGTAAAATTTCTTTTTAAATGCTCCGATGTTTTAATAACTGTTATAAATTAATAAGAAGCTAATATATAAGGCTTTTTGATTAATAACCTTTAAAGACATCTGTTCATATAATGTTTTACTCTTATTTTCGTCTCCTAATCGACAAACTGACATCAATTTCTTGTCGATTGTAATACCGCATCCACATTTTAGCGACAGCCGTACTACTTGCGTGTATATACACAACGCACGTGGTAATCCGATAACAACAAAGGAAGACACACACGCACGCTTGCACACCAGTGCAATTTCCAGTCTGTCTGATTAATTGGTTATGAGAATATTAATATGGATATAACTTTTGCACAATCCAGCTGACCCTTAAAAGACCTTCAGGTCTTTGATTATGTTCACGATTCATTTCTATGATGATTTCTAGGATAAACAGTATCCAATTATGATTCAAGAAATAAATAGTTTGACCAGCAATAGAACATAATTCATTTACGAAGTCAACAATCAATCAAAAAAGATGATCCTAAAAGAAAAAAGTATTCATTGGCAATGTAACTTTCATCTCACATGAGTATAATGTATATAGTTAAACTTGCTGGTTACAGCAGGTGACTACTACTTCATGTTGACAGAGTTCTCAAAAAGTTTTTAAGTAGATGGAGACTGGACATGCCACAGGCATGTTCCCGAGCACTGTAGGCGTGAGTGGGGGCAAGTCTGAGAGGGGTGTCTACCCCCTCTTGGTTTGCGGGGGGTCCGAAAATTTTTGAAATTCTAGATGGCAGGAGATGCAATCTGGGCATATATTTAAGGAAAATGAAGCTTTTAATTGGTCTAAAAAATGCAGGTTTTTTAGGGTGAATTTTTGTTCCTCTCAAAGAGAAATTGAAGAAATCCAAGCTGTATCAAAATGCCACAAAATTAGAACCGACTGACAATGCCATGGCAAACACTGGATACACCTGTAGATGTTAGGATAACATCTTGGCATCTTTGTTTTTTCATTCATTACTGGAAATCGGTAACTTCTAATACATTCCAATTTCGGGACGACTCCAAATCAAAATCCACGATCAACAAAACGTTTTGCGGTCATAGGTTACACTGGTTCAAAAAGACGGTTAAAAAAAATCAAGAGCGATCTGTTGTTTTCTAATGCGGAATGAAATTATAACAGAGAACGAGAAAAAAGTAAATATCTTGATAACATTTCAGTTTTACCAACTTCTATTTTTATTTTTGACAAATTTGTAGACGGCGAAATCGCCGGTCGCCAGCACATTTTGAGAACCCTGTGTTGACTGTTAAGGCAGGTTCAACTGTATAATGTGTTATCAGGAAAGGGTAGAAGGCTTAAATTCACATGGGATCATGGATTATTAACTCCACTATCAACGACTATGACTGCACCTCAATTTTTATATACAGAACAATTTTAAACATAAAAAGTTGAGATAAATACCAAGAAACTTACCATCATTTCTTTGTCTTGAAAAACAACATCAAATCAGCCGATCTATTATTCTTTTTATTTCATGTAATGGCCCCTAAATACATAGATCTTCTCTCCTTTCTGTGCTTTATATACTACTTGTGCCTTTATTATCTACCGACATTATTTTCTGCAATATAAAACTGATAAATAAGTACAAAAGAAATGTAGGTATAACAATGACAGAGGATCATAAAAGGAATGCTCATGTTTGCTTTCAAAAGGTTCAGAAAATATTTCTAAAATGGTTTTTTCTTTAAGGTATTAAATAATGTTCTGCCGGTGGTGACCATCTTGGATTTTCAATCAAAACAAAAAAGAAATGAAAGATTGTTGTACCACTCACTTGGTTATAAAAGGCAGTTTGGGTTCAACTGAGTTTTCAGTTTCTGATTAAAAGTTTATCATTCTGATTCATATTCCCATGTTAAATTGATCTGCAGTGGCAACCATCTCGGATTTAATTTCTAGTTCAGAACAATTCCCTTTAAACCACTGTAAATAAAAAAAATTGTTATTTACAAAAACAGTATTCTCTTTCGTCATTTTCATTAATTCTAAACTATTTTCTAATTCTAGATATTTCTCTTGACACAATATACCAGTACCACCCAATTAATAGAGCTATCTATGATGATAGTAATAAATACATGATCAGTGGCTTATTAGTTTGTTTCTGTGGCCAATCTATCACTATTAACAGTACTAAACAGCAGTGGAACTCCATACTACCTAGAGAACAAAGACAAAAAAAATTCACTATGAATTAGATCAATATGCCCAAATTTTCACTTCACAACCCTTGAATAAATAGACATATCATACATGTAAATCTGACCAAAGGGTGACTTATTGTCATACTGATTTCTTTATTAAAAAATCATTGGAACTAAAGATGTCAGACTCCAGTCAGTCAAGTCCATAAATTTAATAAGTTCATTTTTTTTTGTATTTCATTGTTATTTACATTGAATTATTAATATTTGTTCTTGTGTAGTGTAAAATGTAAATCTAGAGACTGTATCTGTATAAAATGTAAGTAATTACCAGGGTATACAACAAAGCTTGTTTAAAATCATTAATCAAATTTCAATACCCCAAAAATGGAGAGGCCATCCTGGTCGTTATCACATGGTAGTTGGATTTACAACTGCCTGTGCAATCTGTGCCTTTCACCACTAAAGTTGTGAGGTCTGGTAGTTTTTGTAAATAAAATAAATAATCTGGCCACCCAAAGTTGGAAAAAAATTCTGGCCTTTGCTTCATAGAAAATTTAAAAAAAAATCTGGCCTGAACTGAGTAAACAATGTTATAACCTGTCCTGCACTATGTGTCGAATGGATTTTCTGTCAAATATTCTAACCTGACTAATCTTGCCAGGCCCCCTCAGAATCAAATGATTTTCCTATATATTATTATGAGATAAAGAATGTGTGCTTTCTTTCACATTCTTGTCTCTTAGGCCAAATAAATTTTAAATAGATTTGAAACAAAGTAGTATTCATTTTTAATATAAAAAAACCCTAATGTTTTAACATAATTACAAGTTGCGTATGCAGTGACCCCTTACTGGGCCCCGCGAAATTTGCTGAATTATACCAAGGACGTATATAAGATTCTATATACGTCCTTGATTATACACATAATGCCGTTAAAAGACATTTACGGCGGTTTAGATCATAGATGGTGATATATATTTATTTTCCAGGTAAAGAGATCCTTGTTTAACGTTTCACTAAGGGAAAATTATTTTTAATCGTGGATTGAATGGAAAATAATGGAATGTAAATCGAAACGAAAATGATGTTACCTGTCAAGACTATAACGGAGCATGCGCACAATCTCTACCGAATGAATTCAAATCTGAGGTCAATAGCATATGATTTGCATTATTGTCTGGGTAGCAAGAATTATCGAAGACAGAATAAAATGACGTTTTCTCCTGAATTATACATCGTAGCTCTCAAAAAGTGAATGGTTTACGTTCTTTATACATGTATATTTAATCTTTACATATGTCAGAAATTTTTAGAAAACTGAAAATAATGTTTTTGACATTTCATATTACTTTAAAAAAAAATATTTAAAGTTCAAAATTTTCAAAAAAAAATCAAAATTAAAAAAAATTCATAAAAATTTGATAAATTTTATAAATTTCAAAATTTATAAAATTTCAAAACTTACAAAATTTTCATAAGATTTCAAAATTTTCATCATATTTCAAAATTTCAATATTTAAATAATCTTGAAAAATGATAAAACAATTGTAGCCTATTTTGTTGACTATACTGTCGAAAAGTTTGAAAAAATTCCTTATTATTTAATAAAGCAGTTATTGACTTTTAATTTCAGTCTACTCATGACTATAGACGTTTTCAGAAATCGGTGATTACCTAGTTATCGTTCGTGGTCGCTAGGTGGCGTTACTATCGTCCGCCATTAATAAAGTGCAACAATCGGTTGTTTACACTAGTTACGATTAATCAGTATTCATAATTGGATTAGATAAACACGCTTCAGTTGATATTGTATGGCTTATTCCCGTGATTTTGGCCGAATATTTCGAAATATGGATTATTGAATCGAACTTAAACGGTTATTGTTTAAATTGTTCAGAATCACAAAGTTCAGCACCAGGTCGGACAAATCTATACGGTCATCAATATTATCAAAATTAAAGAATTAGCCATTTTGCCAGATGTGGGCTAACAAATCGATCTGTAGCTATTCAGATTTTAACCTTGCTTGTGTGGCAGAATTTCAATACAAAGCAGGGTACGCCAAAAAAAAAAAACGGTCGGTATGGAAACCCTCGACACACATTTTTTACTAACGGTATATATTTTGTACAAAAGAACTAAGTTCCATTCGAATATTGACATTTATTGTCTTCACTTCACAAAGCCACAAAGTCGCATATTTTTATGATGTAGGGAGCACTTATGCAATTGACCAAAAAATCAATCATTTGCACAATGATAGAGTAGCAAATATGTGGAGGAATAATGTTCCTTCCGTATGCGGTAGAGGATAACATAGAAAGAAAAAAAAACTGAGTTAAATGTTGTCTTAAATGAAAGTTTAAATACTATAAACAAAGGAAACGGGAACAAAGTGAGCAGTGTAAGAATTATTGTTTTTCATGTAGAAGCCGCATAAAATAATTAACAATTTACAAAGAGATAAATCTTGATTCTGTAAGAAGTAAAAATGAACGACATGATGTCCTGCAACAAAATTCGGCGATTTTTTTTTCTTTTAGTTTTTTGTCATTATAATTCAGTTATATATATTTTTATCATTTTTAACCCTTTGTGGGAAGGGGGTAGAGTTTAACTGTCATATTGCAAATCAAATACATTTAAGAATCAACCCAATACATAAATTAATTTTTTGTTTTAGTGATATCTTTGCTATAACTTGTTATGCAATACACAGTTAACTATCAGTTATAATGATAGTTATATTTCTACAATATGAATTTAACACCTTTGTTGCAAAATGACACGACTGTCTATTCCCCTAAGTGCCAAACCCGGGAAGCATCGCATCGCTGTTGACACGGTCGACCTTCAGCAGACTACAAGTCTAGAAAGCGCTACCACTTCCTTAACACGACAATATTAAATTTTAATTAATCTTCAAAATCATATAAAATTAAAGAATAAATCAATATAAAACTATGAAATCCTAGCAAAGAAATTGAAAAAAGAAGACAAATGGGGTGAAAAATGGCCGTCCGGTTCACGTATCTGAAACCTGGGAGCAAATAGTTATATTAGGTTCCTCATGAAACTTTATTTTCAGATAAAGAAATTCAGATATTCAGATGTTTTAATTTGATAAAACTTAAATTCCTTTTCATCTTCACTACAGATCCCTATAAAGAAATTGACCGACAAAAAGTTTTAATTTGTTTTACAATTTAACAAACAAAAAATAAATAAAATAAAACAGAATTGAAAAATGCACCTTAAGATGTCACATTCAAAGTTAAGTTCTTTCTTATAAGTTAGGCACACTTTTTATCATTATTACTTCACTTTAAATCGTATAGTAATAATTTCAAAAAGCGTATATTATAATTTATATATTTACTTTTTAATTTCATACAAAATATTAATTTGATTACCCCTTTTTTCTTATGCTTGAAAAGCAACAAAAAAAACAAAAAAGGAAAAAAAGTGCATGCAGTTTTCAATCAAGTAGGATTTATACTGATTTTGTATGGAGAATATAACGGTAATTAAAAAAAACTACATACCAGGTAATTTATTTGTTGTCATTATATCATTGTCATTATATCTCCGTTTAAAAATCACTTCACAGCAGGTGTTATCATTGAATTTCAAGCCGAAATAACAGTATATTGTGACACCTGTACTAGAGAAACCATACATTAGCGTATCGATAAACCCAGAGAACATAAGATTTTGTCACTTTACTAATGGCGGACACACTCGGAAGTCGATAATGGCCGCGCCCATGTTTTTAAGAATAAAAAGGTCTATACGGACCTGGTCAATGATTGATTAACCTCGGCCGTTGGCCTCGGTCAATCAATCATAGACCAGGTCCTATAGTCATGAGTAGACCTCATTAAAAGTCAATAATTGTATATTATTCCATTAATATTGAAAGATTTTTCTATTAACTTACATAAATTAGATGTAAATAAAAAAAAATTGTGAAGTCCATCAACACCAATACAATTATATTTCTTTATTAAGAAGTCATTATAGAACAGGAAGCCCACAATACACACATGTTTATATGTACAATATATTAATGTGTGCTGATACAAATAATACACACATGTTTATATTATATGTACAATATATTAATGTGTGCTGATACAAATAAAAATATGTATTTTCTTGCTTGAACTGATCTTTATTTATTTGTATGTTTGTCTGTTTATTTGTTTGTTTGATTGTTAGCTTGTTTTTGTTTTTCTTTGTTTACAAGTTTGTTTATCACAATTATGTTCAATTAATTGAAATACAATTTTTAATACTTTTTTAATTGACTTAAATACAACTTGTTGTAGCATGCTACATTTCCATGTTAAATCTATGATTAATATATATACATGTAAAGAGAAGCATGTAAACTTTATTTTTAGTCAAATTTATTTCCGATGATGAATTTTGATTGGTTGTAACAAGACTCCAATAGATGGGTGGGTTTCTAGTGTAATGTGTTATCATAATGTTATTTTCTGAAACAATCCCTTCTTTCAAATTAACATTGAATACACAACAGTAATAGGTATTGAGGTACATAATCACCTGTTTTAATGTATTAATTTAACTTATAGGCTAATCAAGTAGTTTGGGAGTTGGTCATGTGATCCAACTTTAGGTGACAAGTCTACTATGAACTGAACAAAGTAAAGTTCTCTTGACCAATAAAATGGCAGGGTGAATATCATGTGAATAGGTCAGAATATTTTCTTGTTCCATTAAAGGGCCCACATGCCCATGGGGCGAATAATATTTAGCATAAAATGAGGACATGAAACATTTATTAAATTAAATTTGCCAAAAGCATATATTTATTATGGCTGTCCCTTTAGACACAAAGTAATGTACAAATTTGTATACCAATAAAAGACTAGATTCAAGATTCAGGCAACCTATATACCTGCAGGAAATGGTTTGTTGTCTCCCCTCTGCGGGTATATTTTCCCGCCATTTTGAACAAAAGGAAATTCTCAAAGCGTTAATTATTAGAGAAGATTCTTCAGTTGATGAGATCACACCTCAGGGATTCGTTTAGTCTGATTTGTGGGCGTATACTATTTAGGTCATTTTTGTCATTTCATCTATGATTGTTACTGACCCATAGGCCTGTGCACGTGGATCACACGCATGCACGAATAAAAATCATGGGTAAAGACATGTCGGGTGTCAAGTGATCCTTTATTCCCAGAGGCGCCCCACCTAAAATTCGCAAAGCATATGTTATACAACGTTAATTAAGCAGTTCAACAAACAAATTTTTCATGAATGGCTGACTCGTGACCTGTAGTAAAATATTCCTACACATTGTAAATACACGTTGGGTGTGTTCGCTGAATCATATATGGATTGCTGTCAATAGTTCAAAGATTATTTCATTCTGATTGGTTCCGAGGTACCAGACATCTACTATTTTCTCACGCTAATTAAACATTATTTCTTCAGTCAATTTTACAACTATAAGAAAAACAAATCTTTGCTGATCAAAGCAATTAGTAAACTTAAATCCTAATACTGATGTTCTTTCAACATCGGTATCATTCATAAGGGACGGACCATTTAACTTCCGGGGGGGGGGGGGGGGGGGGCTATGTTTTTTTTCTAAAAAAATATTCTGATTCCCAATGTTGCTGAAAAAATATTCTGACTTTGGTGGAGGTAAAAACAAATAATTTGATTCAGAGTATTTGTCATGTAATCTAATGTTAAATACTGGAAAAAATTTCGCGCTTTGCGCGAAAAATAAAATAAATATTCTAACTCTCGTGTTGTCCGAAAAAATATTTCTGAACGAAAAAAAAAAACATAGTTTCCACCCCCCCCCCCCCCCCCCCCCCTGCAAGTTAAATGGTCGGTCCCTAACCAGATACAAATTGATGAATTACACGCAGAAGACATCTTCATGATCATATTACTGTCCGCTCGGATGAAGCTTTTCCTTTCGCTGTTGGTTCATTCACTGAAAACGTATGATTCGTTCTTGTTTATAGACAAACAAAGGCGAATATGTTAACATTAATGCTGCATGAGACGATTCTGATCATCTAATTTAGCTACGCTAGTTAATCGGAAATCAACAACAAGTTCATGTATTGACAATTTCTGCTTTTGTTTGTCTATAAACAAGAACGGTCGAATCATACGTTTTCAATGAATGAATCAAACGACGAAAAGAAAAGCTTCATCCGGACGGGCAGTATTAACTAGAACCACCAGAAAGGACAAGCACCGAAAGTACAGTGAAATGAGGAATGCGTTAACACTAGTAAACCAATAGTTCTTTGAAGGGTTAAAATATCGTGATCGATCAGTCATGAGTTGAACAATGCGCATCACGGTTGTTCAAAAAAAGTTTTACTTTCGGTTCTTATAATCGGACAAAAACATACTGTTAACAATTATCCGACAAAATTAAGACTCAAAGTCAAGTTTTTTTGGTCTGATAAAAATGGTGTGGTTGGTTCAAAATTGTCGTTCAAATAAATGTCTGTAATTCCTCAAACCCCCAGAGCTTCCGGGGGGCTTGGCCACCCCTGGCCCCCTATCGGGGCCCTGCCCTGGACCCGCTGGGAACCGTATGCGGTCCCCAGACCCCTCGCCTACTCACGCCCCCCCCCCCCCCCCTAACCATAAATTCTGGATCCGCTCCTATCCTATATGTTTCCTACATCTTCAAGATTTTGCTATATTTGCCTAAAATTTCATATATTACATCCCAAAATTCTATATTTTCCAAAATTATGAGAAAAAAGTTGAATCTGTAATTTTGAGTGGAATTGTCATAAACATGACAAATATGGCTATCGAAGATATCATTAATGCTGATACTTCTATAGGACTCTATAGTTTTTAGCTGATCCTGTATAGCAACAGATGCATTAAAGTTGTCAAGTTCTTGTAATATTCAATCCTTTGAAAAAGATAAATGTTGATTGTTTTCCACTGTAAAATGAGTTGGTAAACACTCTACGACTGAATACCATCATGAGAAATCCAGCATAAATCACGGGATCATTGCGGGTGACATGCATGGTGTATATTTAATAACTAACTTTAAGTGCAATCAACTTAATTTATATTGTCAATGATATATACAATGTAAACACATACATTTTTTGGAAAGAAAGGGAATACTACATATAATCTTTCCTATTGGGTAAAAATATAAATATCGATGACCTGGAAAAAAATAAAAAAGCAAAACCCACCATCATAACAGTTCTAAAAAATCACATGGAAAATCTTAGAAAGAGGCAAATCCGACATCCCTAAAACACAAATACATTCATGACCTCTCGCTTTCCCGGTTTGATATTAAAGTCAATATAAAGTGGCAGGGTTAAACTTGTCTTAAAGCATAGTTTTCTAAAACTTTCCTTGTCCCCGTATATTATATATTTCTCCAGTCGAAACAAATATACGCTTAGGCAGCTTGTCTCCAGAACTATGGTCAAAGAATAGTCTTTTAGAGAGAGATTAATGATGTAATAAGTCTATATAGCAATGCCAGACTTCTAAATAATTGCTTGTGACTTCATTCCTGGTCTACACGTATTTTTTTTTTAGTATACGTCATTTGTAAAAAAAAAAATGACAAAAATAAATATTTGAAATCAATTTGATAATTTTTTAATTCGTTGTACATAATATTTTTTGTAAATAAAACATTGCAGCAATTAGAACCGAGATGTCTGTACTCCAAAGTATATTTGTTTTTTCTATAATTATATGGTATCCCGAGTAGACTAAAATATATATTATAATATTTAGAAAAATATTGAGATAAATATCCCACACAAAGGGAAAAAAAAAAACAGACACAACAATAATTTCATATAATAAGTCACTCAACAAACAAAAATATCTTTTATCAAATGTACAATACAGGTTAAGGATTATGTGCTCCATTCATTTACAAGGTTAAAAAAAAAAAAAAAAATCAAAAAAAATCGTATAAATTCACTGGCTTTGCTGCAGCTGAGATCAGATTTAAATTTGCATGGTACCATTATAGGCTTATGTAAGTGATTCAAGACTTTATTCTTTACATGAGAATCTTCTTAAAAAGATATTGAAAAAAAAAAAACAAAACAACAACAAAAAACAAAAAAAAACCAACATTTTTTTTCTACAGCAAGTCGAACAAACCCTCACACTTTGTACAATCATTAGACATGCGTACTTCAATACTTTCATTACAAAAGGTTATTTATATTTTGAAGCAGTTAATCATAAGGCATGGATATTGTTTACAAAAATACTGTAACTGAGAAAGGGCATTCAAAATAAATGTAAAAAAGGCAGTAACAATAATTGATATTAATCGACCAACACAATACTATATCAATAATACAATGGGTATTATTTGAATATATAAGCACTTTAATCTTAATAAATGTTTCGGATTCCCTAATGGAACCTTGAAAAGTACAATTTTGAGAAGCTCCCTGTTGTTTTACAAACCAATGATAAATTTTCTGGGAAGATTTGATTGGACATAGCATAATATTGTAAAGGGGCATATGAAGGTATGACAACATGTTGACAATTTTAACAGAATGCAAATATGTAACATTAAAATAATTGCCATATATAATAAGTTATATGTAACTATATCATTAATGCTGAACACATCATGTATTAATATATATAAGAAAAACCTGACAATTTTCTTTACACTAACACAATATAAACCTTGCAAAAAAAAATCTACATCTATGAAAAATGTATAATTGAGTATATAAGCAGTTTATTTTTGTTTTAATTCAATAGTTAATGATAAATTTCAGTGTCACTTGTTTGTGAAGCTGTTTGCTCATGTACTGAACATTCAATGTTTTCTATGTCATCAAAGTTTGTAACTAATTGTTTTCTGCTAGTTTCAAGTTTTTTCACATATATTCGGCCATCAGAGGTCCAGTAAGTGTATATTTGACGATGGAATTTGAGTTGGGAAAGTCGTTTCACTAGTTCAGTCCTGTATTTTGTCAGATTCTCAGTAATAAAGACACCATCTTGGTCACCTTTGAGGGATTTCTTGTTGGTGTACACACTGTTTCTGGTCCTATAAGACAGAAATCTCACAATGACTTGTGATTTTCCCTTGTTTACTTTGCCTATCACATGGGATCTGCCTATGTCAGTTTTGATGATGTCTAAACCAAGCTTAGTATTGCATACTTGTAATACCAGGTCATCAGTGTCTACAGGATGACTAATTTTCCCCCTTTGATCTACTGGGACTTTAATATTGTGGAATCTAAGGCTTGTTCTCCTTGAATATTGTTCTTGGTTTTCCACTCTTATTTCTAGTTCTGAAATCTTATTAAATAGAGCATTGATTTCAGCATCTTGCTCCTTCTTTGACCGACCCTGTTCTAAGACTTTCTGCTCAAGTTTGGTGATTTTATCTGATTGTTCGGTTAATTGTTTGGAATGTCCATCTATTACTTCTTGCTGTTCGTTGATGGTTATTTGTTGACGTTTAACAGTTTCAATAAGGGGTTTAATGTTACTGTCAACACATGATTGAATACTTGACTCTATCACAGATACAATAGTTTCAGTAATTTTTTGTGTCAATACTGGCATAATCTTATCTAATACATCGGTACTAGTAAGGGCATCTATGACTTTGTCAGTTACATTTTTCCTTTGTACTGGAGGCTTAGTTGTTTTTTGATCACCCTCTCGCAAATCGCCAACAGAGTTACGGCGACGTATTTGTCTACCTTCCTGCATCTGGGTGGCAGGCAAGTCATTGGGACTGTCGGGTAATGGCCTTTTGTTTGACTTGGGTGTTTCATTTATTGCTATTGACTTAGAACCTGAATTTAAAAGTACTTCATCACTATTGTTTTGTTTCATGGAGGCGGCCATATTTGTTGTTATTGTTTATTAGTTGACACTTTCGATCTAAATACTGAAGATTAACAATCGTATTTTATATTCAATTTTCGTAGTTAGTATTGTTAAACTGCCCAGATACTTCATGGGACGTTTTAATTTAATAAATATTTATGTTATCCATCATTTTGATCCCATTTTTCGGAGGACTCGTTTACCAATCTAGCTGTATCATGCGCATGCCCATCTGGTGTCTATTAATCATGGGTCGTAAATAAAGATCCCATTTGACATCTGTGAAACAAATTTCTCCACATGCAAATTTGGTCTCATTCATACCATTGTGAGTACTTTTACATATATTTAATTTGTTTCTTGTGTTATAATATGTATATATGTTCTAATGTTTTAAGTGGATTCATAGATGTGAGTGTTCAAACAATATTGAAATGTAGCAATGGTCGTACTGATTTTATCCCTGAAATGCTAAATCCAAATGGGTAATAGTATAGAGGATTACAGGGCGGCCATTGGACTGTTTAATACTAAGAAAAGGTGTCTGTATGGACTGGTAAATTTTCGGGCAGAATCATATCAACAAATTATATTAATTAACTTACAGTGTTCAGCTCTTGTCTTATCTCTGTTTCTTCTGCAGAGTACGATTCCGGAAATTAATATAGTTTTCCTGTTATATATATTACAATTTATCCTAATTATAGGTGATGTAGAAACACATCCTGGTCCTGGTACGTATAATTCGAATCCACCGGTGAACATTACCAATAATAATGTAGATAAATATATTTCCATATGCAATATAAACATTAGAAGTGTTAGAAACAAATTACACTTTCTCCAAAATTTCGCAGATGAATATGATATACTTTGCGTCACAGAATCCCATTTAGATGTGAATATAAATAACGATGATTTATCACTTGATTTCTTTTCAAAAACCTTCATCAGAAAGGATCGTAATAACTCAGGCGGTGGACTTCTCATTTATTTTAAAGATGATATATTTGTTGAACGTGTAACTGACTTAGAAAACGACACTGACGAAACTATCTGGGTAAAGTGCGAGCTAGAGGTCAAACCTTCCTTTTGTGTAACACTTATCGACCTGAATGGACGGACAATGAATACTGGACACGATTAAATCATGCAATAGGGATGGGTTACCAGGTAAACGATAATATTGTGATTTTGGGTGATTTGAATTCCGACTTATTTATAGCTAATAATAATAAATTAATAGAAACTATGATGTTGTTTAACTTAGTAAATATTATCAGTAAACCCACAAGAATTACAGCGCATAGTAATACTTTACTTGATCCTATTATTATTAGTGATACTATGAATTATATATATTCTGATGTTTTAAAAATACCATCAGAAATTAGTGATCACGATGCCTCTGTGGCTTTTTTACAATGTCCAAAGAGTGTTTCTGTTTCATTCAAACGGGAAGTCTGGTTATATGATAAAGTTGATAAACAAAAATTTATTGAAAAACTAGAAATAGTTGACTGGATAACCCTCCTCTGTCAATTTGATGATGTAGATGACATGTGTAATCAATTTACCAAAACATTTCTCGAATTGGCAAGGGAGTGTATTCCAACCAAGACAGTTATTGTTAGATATAATGACAAACCGTGGTTCACCAGTGAAGTCCGGAAAGAAATACGTATCAGGGACCGACTTCGTAAAGTAATGTTAAAATATCATAGAAACTCAGATATTTGTAAATATAAAAAACAGAGAAACAGGGTAAATAATTTAAAAAAGATTGCAAAAGAAAATTTTGAAATCAACTTAGATAACATTATTCTTGAAAATGCATCAAATAATAAAACTTATTGGAAAATTATGAAAATGCTTTTAAAGTCAAATAAAGGATCTGGTAATCTCCCCCCTCTTCAAAACATAATTAATGATAAAAATTTAGAAGAGTTCGCCTATGATGACGAGGAAAAATGTGATTTATTAAACAAGTACTTTAGTTTTATATCCAAATTGGATGAAGCAAATGCGCCCCTCCCCGATATCGAACTGAAAACAAATAATAATATAACTGATATTAATGTAAGTATCCAAGAAATTTCTGACATAATACAAATTCTTCATCCAAATAAGGCATCGGGGCCGGATGTCATCAGCCATAAAATGTTAAAACTATGTCCAAATAGTATAGCATTGCCTTTGCAAATAATATTTAATAAATCACTCCACCAAAGTAAATATCCGACAAACTGGAAACTAGCTCATGTTATTGCAGTATTTAAAAAGGGGGATTCTTCATTGCCGTCTAATTACAGACCTATATCGCTTATAAGTTGTATTGGGAAAATAATGGAGAGAGTTATATACAAACATGTTTATAACTATCTCCACCAAAATAAACTTATATATGAATATCAATCCGGTTTTCTTCCTAAGCATTCAACAGTACATCAGTTATTAGAAATTTATAATAGCATTTTAAATTCATTGGAGAAGAAGGAAGCACATTGTTTTGTATTTTGTGACTTTTCTAAGGCATTTGATAAAGTTTGGCACCGAGGCCTTTTACATAAAATGAAAGCATATGGGATAACTGGAAATTTAATTAATTGGTTTAAAAGTTATTTAAAAGCCAGACGACAAAAAGTTGTTATTAAAAATAATTCTTCAGCATATTGTGAAATATCTGCAGGTGTTCCACAAGGCTCTGTCCTTGGCCCTCTCTTATTTATTATCTATATAAATGATATTGCTGACAAACTTATATCACTGAGCAGACTATTTGCAGATGACACTTCGTTTGGTTATTCAAATCGGGACACAATGCAGTTGAAAAATGTTATTGCTCATGATTTGAATGAAATGGATATATGGTCCAAAAAATGGCTTATGTCATTTAATCCTGACAAAACAGAAATCATGATTTTCTCTAATCGTAGCGTTCCAGAGAATCTTGATTTCTCTTTTAATGGAAAATCAGTGCCCATTACCACTTCTCATAAACACTTAGGTGTTACATTTAGCAATGATGCTAAGTGGAATAACCATGTTGATAATATTAAAAGTAGTGTATCTAAACATTTGAACATTCTACGTAAATTGAAATACCGTCTTAGTCGCACTAATTTAGATAAACTATATCTTGTGTACATTAGACCACTTTTTGAATATGCATGTGAACTATGGGATAACTGTGGGATTGGAAATTCACAAAAACTGGAACAACTTCAACTGGAAGCTGCCAGAATTGTTACAGGCTTACCTATTTTTACCAAAACTCAAATTTTATATAGAGAGACAGGTTGGGAATTATTATCTGCGAGACGGAAGAGAAGGAAACTTCAACTTTTTTATAATATAGTTAATAAAAATACCCCTAATTATCTTTGTACATTGATTCCCCCCACCATACAACGTACGTCAGTGTATCCGTTGAGAAATGGGAATGATATTATTTTACCCTTCTGTAGACTGTCTTCGACTAGTGATTCCTTTATCCCTTCCACAATAAAAATGTGGAATAGTTTAAATAACAATATTCGAAACGTTGATACTTTATCAAAATTCAAATCTGAATTAAAGAAAATCGACGAAACTGAAAATCAATCTGTCCCTAAGCATTTTTTCTGTGGTCCTCGAAAATTAAATATTATTTTAACTCAGCTAAGAAATTCAGCTTCGTTTTTGAATTTTGATTTATTTCGAGTTGGAATCGTATCTGACCCATCTTGTCGATGTGGTGCAGCCCTTGAAAATTTAAAACATTTCTTTTTGGATTGTCCTATATACATCCAAGCCAGAACTATATTGATAGGTAATATCAACAGGGTTACAACTTGCTACACTCTAGATATTGAATTTCTGACATGTGGCAATGATAATTTAACTTATGAACAAAATTGTATTATATTTAAATATGTTTTTGATTATATTAAATGTTCAAAAAGATTCCTTATTGTATAACTGGAATTGAATTGGGTGAACATGCACATCATATGAATCCATCTTAATTTTATTTTTCTTTCTGTTTGTGAATATTTATCATTGATTCGTTATTAGTGCTACATATAGTAATGCATGTCTTTTATGTACTTCTTTATTGTAACATATTGTAATTTGGAGAAGACTTCATAAGTTTGTTTAACTTGTGTCTAATCCATTTTGTCTGTTTAATTGGCAAATAAAATATGTTTAAACTAAAAAAACGTATTTTTTTATTTTATTTGTATTTCAAAATTGAGTAACGTTATTGTTGAAAATAAAGATTAAATACACATAACATGAGTTTATTACAGTTCATAACAGATAATCCATTACCTGAGTGTCAATAATAATATCGTTGATTAAAGTTTTTGACAGTTTTGTTCATCCTATTTTCTTAATTACGTGTCATTTGAAAATAACCTATGACAACAGTACTGCACTGACATTGTTGTTTGTCATTCCTTTTTCTTAAACATGCGCAACACTGTCAATATTTTTTTAATTTACAATTACATATCCCTATCATTCATGAAAATATAACATTAATAATGACTTGCTTTTTGTTTCTTCGACATGATTTTCAAATGGCACTTTGAACTTTAAAAAAGTGTGTTCAAATTTCATGTATACTTGAAACAATATGGCATCCCAGGCACTTTTAAAAGCAATTTCTGCTGGACGTTCACGACAAGTTCGTCTGTTGCTCGATTCTGGATGCTCGGCTGATGATGCAGACGAGTGCGGACAGACGACACTTACCAGGGCAGTTTTCATTGAAAATGAAGGAAACAGGACAAAAATTTTGAAAATGCTTTTAAGAAAAAGTGCCATTGTGAGTAAAGCTGATATTGTTGGGAGAAATGCACTCATATGGGCATGTATTTATGGACGTGATAAAGATGTTAACTTACTGTTAGAAAATGTCGACATTGATTTGGACCTAAATTCGGCAGACGTCAACGGACATACCGCTCTATATCACGCAGTGTCGTCTGGGAATGCTGCGACGGTTAAGATAATTGTGGAATCATTAAACAGATACGATTTAAGTGTTGACGTTCCAGATTACGAAGGCCATTCACCTCTTATGCTTGCAGTTCGACTTGGGTATGATGTGTGTGCCAGCATTTTGGTACATAGCGGGAAAGCAAAAGTTGGAATCGGAATGAAGTATCCCAAAGACTTTGTTAGTGCCAAAAAGTGGGCCATTCATAGTTTGAGAGACAGGGAAAGAGTTTTACATAAACACACTAAATTTCCACCGATACTTAAACCAGATGCACAAAACAAAATTAAGTACAAAGAAAATCGAGCGAGTCGTAGAGGAGTAAAAACTCCACAGTTCTCAGAATCTAACAGAGATTCTTCGCCCGATTCTGACATATCATTCCCATCTGATTCGTCTTCGTGTGATAATCCGAGTTTTGATTATCCAATCAAATCATTCATGAATAATTATCCGACCTGTAATATCCCATCTTCAATTCTAGCTATTAGTCCTACGTCTAGTACCATTGTAAATGCCTCTGAAGATGAAGTAGACAGTTATTCGTTGCCATTAGACGATAAAGGGTCAAATGTCAACGCCACTAGATATCTGCCAGTACTCTATGGAATGCTTTCAGATCAGATGTCTTCCTCTTTTAGACTTCCGGTGAAACTTGCATCTTCCACTCCTAGAAAGAAAATTGCTAATGACAATACATCAACAGCATTTATAAAAGAAGATAGCACTGTATCAAAGAGTTCTAAGAAAGGTGAGAATGATATAAGAATCACACTTTCATTTTACGTACTGTCCGGGTTGTAATTTATATTCAATTATTTTAAATATTTTTGAACTATTGATTGCGAGAGATCAATGTCATTTTCAAGTGGCAAATATTATATTTTCCCTTGTACGTACACTTTCTCTCTCCTCCAGGGGCGGATCCAGGGGGGGGGGGCGCGCCCACCCGGCGCGCGCCCCCCCCCCCCCCTAAAATTGGAAAAAAATATGATTTTTTGGCGTAAAATCGTGATTTTTCACACGAAATACCCCAAAAAATGTCGCGCCCCCCTCCGCTCGGCGCACTTTTTTTTAAGTGTGGCCCCCTAACTTGAAATCCTGGATCCGCCAATGTTCTCTGTCACCAACATGACATGTGCCGGAATAAGTTACTTAAGAAATAAATCATGGAAGCCAGAATGTGTTTTGAGCTTTAACGTGAGTTGGCGGATAAAATTTACTAATATCCTGCCAACCCATGTTAAAACGCAAAGCACATTCTGGCTTCCATGAATTATTTCGATTCTGATATGTCTAACAGTACAAATACGGTAGTATACTTTGATTGGAAGACGGTAATTTATATTTACGTTTGCGGACAATATCGCATGTACAATTTATGCTGTCAAATTCGAGCAGACGATAACTCATCAACGTATACTTTTACGACGGGAAAGTCAGTCGTATTGATGGAGCATCAGTAACAATAATATTGTGTTTGGATGTTTTAATTGCACGTTGCATATTATTAATTTTGGATATGTTGATTATTTTCAGTGAATATAGATGTTTAAAACGTTAACAACCGTATAAATAATTTTATTTTGTGATTTTATCATGTGTACCGCGCATGTGCTAATTGTTTGCAAAGCGAAAGAAGGACGTCGTATTAGAAAATGAATTATATGGCAGATTTATTAGCAGAAAGAGAAACTACCTCCTCTTCAATGGCACCTGGGTTCGCCCCCGCTTTTTTTTTGTGGGGTCCATGTTGCTAATCCGTTTAGTTTTCTGAATATAGTGTTTATGTTTTGTTTTATTTGTCTTGTTCTATGACTTATGCCCAATGTTGCCCGTTTCTCTGTCTTGGCCTTTTTGATTGTCCCTAAAGTTTACTTACAAACTGATGCTAATGTTTTATGCTACAAAATATTTGGTACAGGATGCAAAACAAATATAAATATACCGATTATAATGACCATGTGTTACTGGTAATTTTCTTCATTTTAAGGACAGGGTTGGTAGTTATTTTGTTTTTTCTTTAAAAACTTTGTGAATACATAAATTAGTATCGTTTATTATATTCATTTCTTTGCCGTACTACCTTTGGGGCAGGCGAGGTAGCTAGGTGACTCGGTTGAAATTCTGCCAGTTATATGTAACACGAGGCATTAACAAAAGAGTCCATATAACTATCAGACTTGTCATTAAATTGCATACAAACTTTTAATTATCGGTATTTTGTATGCTTATCATTGTCAATTCAAATGACTATAGGTGTACACCGAAAACAAGAGCGAAATAACAAATACTGCCAACATTGTGCCCGATATAATATTATAAGGTAATAAATACAGAAGAAATAAAACAAATATAGGATCGCATCGGGTAAATAATAAGACAACTAGACAGTTTGATGTGAGCTTACTAATTGTATGGACTGTACATATGTTTTAAAAAATAAAAATAAAAAATGAGCTCTGAAGGAGTGTAAAAATATGATCTGACCTCTCAACTTGAACCTAGTACAATGAATATGTACTATACTTAAAAATAAATTTTAGTTTTGTAAACTATATTTTGTAGGAAGGAAGAATTTTGAAGCACAGAAATGGTCAGCCCTGAATAAAAATTTACGACTCAGTCGAGATAAAACTCAAGATAAGATGGCACTGGCATTAAGAGAGTCTCAAGGAATATCATATTCTGAAGAAAAACTTTCTGGAAGTGCAGAGGACTCCCGAATAGCCCAATTTCCCAGGCATTCAACGCTACCACATATTTCGGACAGAAAAATATGTCTTGTTCAGACAAAGGACAGTTTACCAAATGCAAATTACTCTCTCATCTAATTGTATATATAAAGATAATTCATCACAACTTTTGTCAATATTACATATGCCCATCATATTTTGTCATCGTTTGTTCTAAGTATATGCCATCACGGTGTATTGTCAGGAGTCCAGCAACAGCATCGGTGATGTAGTAATGGTTAGCATGTTCACTTCAAGTGCGGTAGAAAATTGTGGGTTCGAGCCCCGGTCAGGTCAAATCATGTGATTATGAAATTCGTATTTACAATTGCAGCTTCTCCAAAGACTCAGAATCGGGATAATGTGTCTTAGTGGAGCGACATGTCTACCCGCGGACTGTTGTTCCAGTGAGCTAATACAATGAAAATCCAACTAAGGCTTTAGTCTAGAATAAAGCGGACATCATTACCACCTCAGTGAAATGTCTAATTTGTTCTCGCTATGACATAGCTGAAAAATTTCTCATTTTGGCGTTAAACAACAGAACACTCACTTGTTTATTTCATCATTTTTAATATGTGGGTAGTTTATTTGTTTATGAAAAGAAAGCTTAAACAGTGATGGTTATCAATTCCACCAATATCAACAATATGAACAATCACCTCTCATCTTAACTGAACACAAATGGAAATCTGAGATTATGAAATATGATTGCCTGTAGTCCCGAATTGCGATTATTCAGAAGAGAAGCAGAAACAAATCTCAGGTTAGATAAAAAAAATTCAATAGGCCTAAACATGATCTTACATTAAGCATATTTTATTGTCAAGCAATTATACAGACAATGGATCAGACACAAGTTATAAACTTACGAGGTTTTCTCCGTTACATATAAATCATTAAAAAGACAATATATTACAAAAATATAGCATTATTTCGTTGATAATTAATTGACAAAAATGACACAATGCTTCAATGTTATTGATGGTGAGTGGTTGCCGCCGGACGAATTGGGAGATTATTAGACAAATCATTTAGTGTATATTATGTATCTGTGAACAGCTGCGAAAAGTGTGCAGTTGACATCATATGCAAAATCTGAAGTTCCATACAATATACAAATGTATCGTTAATGTATATATCTAACCCAAGATCTCTAATATTGCTCAACTTAACATTTCTCTGGTTTACGAACAATTTACAGTGCAAGAAGTAGTGTTCATCGTTTTCCACATAATTATCACAGTTACAACAAGAATCGATCGGAATACATCTAAAAAGGTCACCCTTTAAGCTACTACAATTTTGCCTTAAACGTATGGTGTATGTAGAATATTGGCCAGACGTGAACCAAGCAAAAATATTGATGAGGTTTTACCAGTTTGTTGTTGTAAGTCGTTAAACATGATGTTGTCCATGTATAAATTCTCACGCATATTACAATTAATTAAAACCCCTTGCATGCACTCATAAACTTAACTGATTATTTTGACTTAATTGCTAATAAAGGGAGTAAATTAAAGCGGCTGTATTGATTTTCATCGGTATAAATATACAGATAAAAGGTATCATCTATTTTTTTTTTACCTTCGGTTAAGAAAAACCTACTTACATTTGTACATGCCACTTCAAATTACACGAAAGCTAGCATTTTGTCAGAATTTTAAAACCTTTTATTAATTTTGTCATTTTCATTGATTAAAGACAATTATTTTGAAACTATTTGAAAATAATCAGAAAATACTGCTAAATTCAAGCAATACTGTATTTTGGAAAAATCAAGTTGTCGGTTCACAAGCACCTGGGTTGATGAGTTCTGTGTGGATAGTGTAATATGTGAGCTTTTGTCATCACTTGGTGTCCGTCGTCTGTTAGCTTTTCACACTTGGATCTTCTCTGAAATCACTTGGCCAAATGAAACGAAACTTGGTAGGAAACCTCTATTAAAGGGGCGTAGGAATCGAGAAGGGGTGGGATGGGGTGGTCAGTTGTCTCCACTTTGAATAGTGACAATAATTTAAGCTAGAGCCTTTTTTTTTACATGGAAGCAAAACAAATATTGTCCAGTTAGAGGTCCACTCTTACGTCGTTGTCGTTTGAACGGAACGGGTGAACTAAAAATGACTAAACATTTAGTCGATTCAAAAGCTCACTAGAGCTTATGTTATGTGTTATAGATATTTCGACTTTAAATAAAACTTATTTGTTGTTGTATTGATGACACATTATGCTTTAAAACCTTTTCTTTTAATTTCACGTGATGTAGCTGAAATATTGCTGAAAGTGGCGTTAAACACAATAAATCAAATCAAATCAAATACATATCTAATAAGATGGCGATAATTGGTATTATGCAAACATGTAAATATTATTTCGCATTAAGGTGGGTTTATACTCCGGGTGCGACAGCGATGCGACGGATTTTCGATGTCCTTCCAACATCGCTACCCCATCGCAGCGACAACGCTCGTCATCGCTGACCATCGCTAGCGAACATTTTCGTCGCAAGGATCATCGCTAGCTGTCGCAGCAGAGTTGAAATTATTTTAACTTTCTAGCGATATCGCTACCGTCGCTGAGTAATTGCCATCTGAAATCATAAAAAAATATTATCAAAATCACTAAGCAACACGAACTAAAAACGATAGTAGCAACGCGACAAAAAAAGCAATGATTTCGCAATTTCGCTTCTCCATCGCAACAATTTTATTGCTCGTCGCATCGCTGTCGCACCCGAAATATAAATTCACCTTAATTGTTATCCCCTGAATTCTTCATTTGTTTTATCGTATGTAACCACCTCAGTCACAGGCACTTGTTTCATTCAGAAAATATATGCCCCCTCCTCTTCCTTACTTCAAGGTAAATATCTGCCCTTTTCCCCTTCCCCACTTCGCCTCAATATTTTTCGCTTATTTGTGATCCTTTCGCTGACCCAATTATATCGTTACACTCCCGAGATATTTCTCTTTACGACTGCCACATTTAAATATACCTACCGGGCCCCCCCTCAGACGAATTGGACAAGAATATTCAGCGAACGTAGCTTGTTTTATTTTCAAGTCATTGAAACGGATACATCCACTTCCGGTTTGCGCTGGATTTTCCATATGCATTCGGAATTCTCTAGACCGGCAATGTGTAACAATGCCATCATGATCATCTCCTCTCAAATGTAAAGTAAGCCTTTAAAATACAGATAATTGTTCCAATGCAGATTATAAAAATATGTTCAACTCCAAATTACTGACATTTGATTTTTAAAGCACCTTTTTTTTAATTTTCTAAATCAATTTAAACCGAGAATTTCACGCTACTTTTCCCGTAAAAATGTTACGTTTCGCAAAATGTCATTGTATCAATAAAATCGTTTAAATATTTACGTTTTGTGTATTTATCTAGTCAGCCACTTATCAATTACCCCCGAAAATTAGGTTACAATAGAAACATGTATCCCTTTCGCATCAGATTATGCGGTACACATCAAAAACACACACGCTTACTATGTACACGACAGACTACTTTCAAGAGGAAATAACTCTGTTTATATCGTCTGCTAAAAGTGCATAGCTGTGAAATAAAAATATCCTACGATATTATCGGAATGCAAAAAGAATTCGAGTTGCCGTGGGCGAAAAAAAAGTGTGCTGGCAGTAATTAACCGTAGCGAACAACAAATCCCTACGCTCGGCGTAAACAATGTAAAGAAAAAATGTGGAATTATTTTGTTAAATTAGTGAGAAAAAGAATCAAACACCGGTAAGAGGGCAAGATGGAAAAATCTCAGACACCCGCGGGGGGCTAAATCTTTACCGCGGGTGTCAGATTTTTCCGTCTTGCCCTCTTACCGTGGTTAGATCCTTTATATTTATATCTGATACTGTTCCCTCGAGCTCCCGATTTAGTGTTAAAAATCAACCTTACAAAGGGTACCAAATATGCACGTGCACAGAAAAATAAAGACATTTCCATCGAAGGTTAGTCCAACGGTAAATAATTTAATTTGATTTGAATGCTACAATCTGATTGAAAATTTTGTCAGTTTACGCTTTTCATAAACCGCTTCGCGGTTTATTAAGCGTAAGCTGCCCCAAACCAGGTTATATCGTATAACCTGTTCAAAAATTTCAAATATTCCTTAAATAAATTAATTTTAGAGTCACATGTCATTTTATACGTGTTTTGATTGGTTTAAAAAGTTGAGTACTTTTTCGTATGTACTGAATCTGAAAATAGACGTCGTTCCCAAGGCGTCGCATGCCGTTGTCATCAGGCGATTTTCTTTAAATGAGGCACCTTTGGGGTTATTTAAATTTATTTTAGATTATTTGCCTTATTTTGAAAAAACTAATATATTTTTCAATATCATAGCAAAAAATATTTGAATTAATTTATATAAGGATTGATCGAAATTATTTGTTCGGTTCATTCGAAATAACCTCAATCCAGGTTGTACACACCCTTGCGTAACCCGCTACCTTCGGTGTGTACAACCTGGATTGAGGTTATTTCGAGTCAACCGAACACACATTGCGATCAATCCTTATATAACCAGTGGTTAAAAATTATGTACTGAACGAAATAGAAATAATCCAAATAATCCGCCAACAAATAATGAAATATAAATATAAATATTTATCTAGGTACTCGACAAGTATCGTTTTAATTCTTTTACAGAATCTACAAATGGTGTGTATCTTTCTAGTTACGATTGTTTGACACCAAATTAATATTTAATAAATCACCCATTTCTCTACTCCCTCATCAGCGTAGCAAACAATCTTTTTGAGATTATCCCCAAATAACAGAAAACACATGTTGATGCATTCTCTATCCAGAGTTGTCGTTCCTGCTACCACGTAAGCGTTACGTACTAGGAACGACAACTCTGGATAGAGAATGATGTTGATGCTGTTTTGAGCAACAGAATCTAACTTAAAACCGAGTTATTTTTATTTAGCTTTTCCAGAGCTACCTTTGTATATTTGATTTGTATGCCATGTGAAATCAACGACCAAGCTCATTAATTACTTGAAGCGGAGGCACCATACTGTAGTGTATTATAGCAAATGATACCCACAACGTCATTTATTTCGACTTGTCCTCTTCAAAAAATGGAGAATATGGAAAACTTGAGAAATCTTTAAAATGTCAAAAAGTGTGGTATGACTTCTTTTGAATTTTTGTGTTTCCTGTCTGTGTATAATTGAGCAATAGTGGCCATCTGCTCGTTGCTATTTGTCAACAGATATACCCCATTAGTAGGTGTGTATTAAATTGGTAATAAAACATTGATGAGTTAATTATAAAGACAATAACTAATGTTTCAACTGATGATCTGTTCGATGGAACTTTCCAACAAAAAATCCTAGTTGTGGATAAAATGATTTTCAAAACAAAAAATAAAATTAGAAAATTAATGAACCAAATTTTAAATAAATAATTAAAAATATCTTAAAATATCTTAATACTTCAGCAACTAAAAATAATTTGACAGGCATGTATTTAAATGAAATTATGTAGCCGCGAAAATGCAATGTATAAAAAATTAAACTTTTAATTAATGGACAACAAAACCCAATTTTGACAAAATCCTGTTAAGTTTATTTTTTTTTTATTTTTATATTTATCTAAGACAACTTGATATTACATATTGTCATCTTTAAGATATACATTTTTTTTAATTTATTTTTTGTTTAATGACACCCATTTGCAACTTTTCCAACAACCATGAAGCTTATACAAACAAAAATAATACATAATTGCTTATATGAAATTTCATAATTTATAAGCTCTAAATAATTTTTTCTTAAATTATTTATTTTCAATTTTTGATATTAATTTGATTCCTGTAAATGATACGTAATAGACCATGCTATGAGAACAAAATCACGTCCTAATCACATTTTTGGTCACAAGTAATATTATCATTTAATGAATAATTCATTTTCACTAAAAGATAATAATTGTCTTTTAAATAAATAAATAATTATACACTATACAATTATGGTCTTTTGTTGAGGTCAATACAAGTTTTTATGGACTTTAGAAATCAATATTCACCTCAGCCTAAAGGCTTCGGTGAATATCGATTTCTAAAGTCCATAAAAACTTGTATTGACAGATACAAAAGACTGTAATTGTTTTATTACATTGAACGAAAACGAAAGTGAAACCAAGTCAATACATGAGTTTTAATCAAACAATATCAAATTTTACGGAATGTCAGGTGACCGCATGATAGCCAATAAAATTGTTTCAATAAAATCATTATGTAATAAAAATAAATATTGAACAATATTATAAAACAATAATACGGTCCGAGTTGTCTTAACATACGGGCCGACTAGTCCTCGCTTACGGGCCGACTTGTCCTCGCTTATGGTCCGAGTTGTCCGCGGGCCGAGTTGTCTGGCATCCTATATATATACGTCTGAAAATTAAACCAAACAGTGTTAGAATTAGATTTTAGAGCTGTCAAATTTTTGTTCTTCCCTCGACGGGATTTGAACCCACACCATTGATACACTGCAGCACCATTCGCTTAGCCTTATGTCCAGCGCCCTAGACCACTCGAACACATCCACTCCCTATATATATATACGTCTGAAAATTAAACCAAACGGTGTTAGAATTAGATTTTTGAGCTGTCAAATTTTTGTTCTTCCCTTGGCCTTGACGGGATTTGAACTTGCACCATTGATACACTGCAGCACCTTACGTCCAGCGCTCTCGACCACATCCACTCCCTGTATACATGTATATACCCAAAGAAAACTTTAGAAAACATGAAATCAGGCAAAATCATAATAAATTTTGAAAGTTGAGACAAAGGGAGATAACCCCAACTTTTAATAATATAATCAAAAAAGAGTTATCTGAATAAGTGATTAAAGAAATACTTGTTTCAGTAGTTTCCATGTCTTGATGAAAGAAAATTTATTTGAAATTCATGTAAAAATAAAAAGAAATGGTCATCGAAAATGTTTTTATTATAACTTTATTGCAAAACAAGAAACCCTGACGGGCTGTGCAAATTACAACAAATAATGACAAGTTGACAACAACATAAGACATACAACATACAGTAAGAATTCAAATCAAGTTTAAATTTATATAACATGTTAACAATATATACAGATAACTGACCAATGTGGACCCTATTAGATTGCTTTATTTATTGATACTTCACACTACAGGGCAAAGCCGCTTTCAATATTTTTCAAGTGTAACAGTACTTGAATACTTCACTATTTACACTATATGTGTACATGTACTTTTTTTATAAAAAATTTATCAATTTTCACGAATTTCCTATACTACAGTCACTGTACTACACTCTTTAAAATCAGGATGTACCAAAGACCATTTTAGACAGGTAAAAGTACCTGGTACTGCCCCTTATTAGTGATTATTGTGATTTTTTTAATTTTTATTTCAGGATTAAATGTAAAATGGACAGCAAAGAAAGAAAAAGTAAAAAGAGGCCAACAATTGCATACTATAGTGTTCCAGGTCAGTTTTATTGATCTTTGATACTATTTTTCACTGTGATTGCAGTATTTTCATTTAATATCTGACAAACAACTCTTTAAAAATTGAATGAATTTCAAGACGTCTTTAATACAGTCTACTATATATGTTTAAAGATATCTAACCGAACTGCAGTATTTCATATTGATCGGTCGGAGATGATGCTCAAATTTAATAATTTAAATAGCTTTAAAAGCTTGAAAGGGTTAATTTTGCACCCAAAAATTTACAGTATTTTACCCAAGTTTTTGATTTTAGGTTTCTGTGTGAACACTTTACTCTATTTAATTAATCCTTTGTACAGAATAAAGGTTGGGATTTGTGGCATTGTAGCCTTTCCCATCAAGACTCAGAGGGAAAACGATTGGTGTTTCTGTTCTTTGTTTATGGAGAGTTTATTGTCCATCTGATTTTGGTGAAGGTTTTTTTTTGTATGAATACCTTAGAAAAATCCCTTTCAGAAGAAATGCATTGCATTATTATGTAACTATTACCATTTTTGAAACAAATTGGAAATTTCAAAATTTGATTTTTTTAAATTTTTCATCCAATTTTAATATAGTCTTTTGCAAAATGATATCCTTATGGGTTATTGAAGAATTGACAAGTCATAAAAAAATATTTGAAAAGGTGTCTAAAAGGGACTCAAATTCCAAAATTTCATATATGTATTTGGAAGGTAGAATTTTTATTCCAATTTTGATGTGTTTTTCCCTTTGAATTGATTGTGCTGAGAGTTTCTGGTAGAATGTCAACATATTTCCTCTATCTGTGTTCTGAGATAAACTTCACTGAAAGAGGCCAAAAAGTGGCAATTTCCGAAATGTTATCATTAATTTTTTTATCTAATTTTATTATATATTTTTTTTGTAAAAGGATCATCTTTGTGGGTTATTTTAGCTATTATATAAAAGGATTCCAAATTCTGAGATTTTGCATAAATGAAACAAATATAGAATTAGTTATTTTTTCATCCTATTTTGATTGTTTTTTTTAATGATCACACTTGTGAAAGCTATCCTTAATGATCACACTTGTGAAAGCTATCCTTAATGATCACACTTGTGAAAGCTATCCTTAATGATCACACTTGTGAAAGCTATCCTTAATGATCACACTTGTGAAAGCTATCCTTAATGATCACACTTGTGAAAGCTATCCTTAATGATCACACTTGTGAAAGCTATCCTTAATGATCACACTTGTGAAAGCTATCCTTAATGATCACACTTGTGAAAGCTATCCTTAATGATCACACTTGTGAAAGCTATCCTTAATGATCACACTTGTGAAAGCTATCCTTAATGATCACACTTGTGAAAGCTATCCTTAATGATCACACTTGTGAAAGCTATCCTTAATGATCACACTTGTGAAAGCTATCCTTAATGATCACACTTGTGAAAGCTATCCTTAATGATCACACTTGTGAAAGCTATCCTTAATGATCACACTTGTGAAAGCTATCCTTAATGATCACACTTGTGAAAGCTATCCTTAATGATCACACTTGTGAAAGCTATCCTTAATGGTCACACTTGTGAAAGCTATCCTTAATGATCACACTTGTGAAAGCTATCCTTAATGATCACACTTGTGAAAGCTATCCTTAATGATCACACTTGTGAAAGCTATCCTTAATGGTCATACAAACCCAAATAGAGGGAAATGTGAACATGGGGAGAAATACACATTTCTGAGAAAAATGTTGAATCAAAGTAATGCCTATTGTTTTGTGCTTGACAAAATAAGTTAATTTGTGACACAAAACTATAACTTGTACGTTGCTTACTAATTTAAAAGTAAAATATTTTGTGAATGACTTCTTTTGAACAGGTTTTTAAATTTTCATGGGAAAAGATACCGGTAGTTTAGAAAAAATAATTAAGTTACTATAGAATTTTTGTACTTGTATAAGTTGTATGTGATATGGAAATTATTGAATGATTAATTTTATGTTTATATATATATGCATAGAAGGGTGGTCGTGATAGTATGGTAGTTGGATTTACAACTACCTATGCAATCATTATCAGTACCTAATAAAACCTATCGCCACTAACATTTTGAATTCAAATCCCGCCCAAGGTAAGATGTACTCGATACAATATTATAGGATAAAGTTTGTCTGTGACTTGTGGCAGGTCAGTGGTTTTCTCTGGGTACTCTGGTTTCCTCCACCAATAAAACTGACCACCACGATATAACTGAAATATTGTCAAACACCATAAACTTATATAAACCAGCTCGGGCGTTACAACATTATGTGATGAAGTTTATCAGTGACTTGCGGCAGGTCGGTGGTTTTCTCCAGGTACTCCGGTTTCCTCCACCAATAAATCTGACTGCCACAATATAACTGAAATATTGTTGAAAGTGGTGTTAAACACCATAAACCTAAACCCAAACCTATATATTCAAAGTTTTTAACTTGTGTTAATTTCTTTTATTTTTTTAATTTAAGAATATATTTTGCAGCTATTAGGAGATCAAACAACGAGTGTGAAGTCACTACAGACCAAGAAGAGCTATGGGATAACAACAGTGACAAGAACTGTATTAATAAGAACACAGTACAAAGGCATTCTAACAGTAAGTAGGTCATAAAGGTCAATACCTAATATGGATTTTGTGTGGAAAAGGCTTAGCAGATATGATATAGTAACCAAGATTATACATAATAAGTTATGTTTCTCACATAAACATTGTAGCCAAGAATTGTACAGAATTATATTTGCAATTAGCATGAAACATCATTGTGTTTAATGGGGATTCAAATTTATACACATGGACCAAGCTTTAAACTGAGGTGCAATAAAAAAAACTGTAACAAATCATCCTTTTAAGAACCAGGAATGTAATACCATTATGTTTGGCTTGAAGTATTATTTGATTAGAAAGTTAAATTCTGTCCCAATGAATATGCTATACTAAAAAGGTGAATAAGACAGGTTTATATTAGCAATACAGTTTAATGTGAACAAATCAGATTCATGTGAGTGATACAAGTTCATTTGAGCAATAAATGTTCATGTGAATGTCAATGCTGGTTCGTGTGAGTGATAAAGGTACATGTGAGCTATACAGATTAATTGGTGCTGAATATAGATTCATGTTAGCGATACAGGTTCATGTGAATGTCAATACAGGTTCGTGTGAGTGATAAAGGTACATGTGAGCTATACAGATTAATTGGTGCTGAATACAGATTCATGTTAGCGATACAGGTTCATGTGAATGTCAATACAGGTTCGTGTGAGTGATAAAGGTACATGTGAGCTATACAGATTAATTGGTGCTGAATATAGATTCATGTTAGCGATACAGGTTCATGTGAATGTCAATACAGGTTCGTGTGAGTGATAAAGGTACATGTGAGCTATACAGATTAATTGGTGCTGAATACAGATTCATGTTAGCGATACAGGTTCATGTGAATGTCAATACAGGTTCGTGTGAGTGATAAAGGTACATGTGAGCTATACAGATTAATTGGTGCTGAATATAGATTCATGTTAGCGATACAGGTTCATGTGAATGTCAATACAGGTTCGTGTGAGTGATAAAGGTACATGTGAGCTATACAGATTAATTGGTGCTGAATATAGATTCATGTTAGCGATACAGGTTCATGTGAATGTCAATACAGGTTCGTGTGAGTGATAAAGGTACATGTGAGCTATACAGATTAATTGGTGCTGAATATAGATTCATGTTAGCGATACAGGTTCATGTGAATGTCAATACAGGTTCGTGTGAGTGATAAAGGTACATGTGAGCTATACAGATTAATTGGTGCTGAATACAGATTCATGTTAGCGATACAGGTTCATGTGAATGTCAATACAGGTTCGTGTGAGTGATAAAGGTACATGTGAGCTATACAGATTAATTGGTGCTGAATATAGATTCATGTTAGCGATACAGGTTCATGTGAATGTCAATACAGGTTCGTGTGAGTGATAAAGGTACATGTGAGCTATACAGATTAATTGGTGCTGAATACAGATTCATGTTAGCGATACAGGTTCATGTGAATGTCAATGCAGGTTCGTGTGAGTGATAAAGGTACATGTGAGCTATACAGATTAATTGGTGCTGAATACAGATTCATGTTAGCGATACAGGTTCATGTGAATGTCAATACAGGTTCGTGTGAGTGATAAAGGTACATGTGAGCTATACAGATTAATTGGTGCTGAATACAGATTCATGTTAGCGATACAGGTTCATGTGAATGTCAATACAGGTTCGTGTGAGTGATAAAGGTATATGTGAGCTATACAGATTAATTGGTGCTGAATACAGATTCATGTTAGCGATACAGGTTCATGTGAATGTCAATGCAGGTTCGTGTGAATGATAAAGGTACATGTGAGCTATACAGATTAATTGGTGCTGAATACAGATTCATGTTAGCGATACAGGTTCATGTGAATGTCAATGCAGGTTCGTGTGAATGATAAAGGTACATGTGAGCTATACAGATTAATTGGTGCTGAATACAGATTCATGTTAGCGATACAGGTTCATGTGAATGTCAATGCAGGTTCGTGTGAGCGATACAGATTAATGTGAGCAATATAGATTCATGTGAGCAATACAGGTTCATGTGAGCTTCCTATATTTTGAAGAACAATATTTAACAACAAACATGGAAATAGAATAAGAATTTTTTTATACAATAATTGAATAAAGTAGTAAACAAAATATGATTAATTTTTATGTACAGTAGAGTCAAATCTTCACCCCATGAAGGAAACCATACCAAGTACAACATTCCAGATACCATTAGATCTAAACAGATTTCAAACTCCTTCTAAAGATACAGAACAGAATCACAACAATGTTTTAAAATACAACTCAGATGAGGAAAGGTCAAGAGGACACAGACAAATAAGTGTAGATTTGAGTACATTGAAGAATGTTGTTCACACACATCTCAGCATTGAAGTTTTAAGCCATAGAGTAAAGAGACAGATTAGAATGAATAGGTTTTTATCATGGCACAGACCATCAGAATTGAAAGTCCTTGAAAAGGCCTATAAAAACAAAGGTTTGTACCAGTATTAATTTGTAATAATGCTAAACAACAAGGGAGTTTTCTTCTTTAAATTTTCATTTTTTGTGAAGGGCTTATGTTTAATTTTTTTTTACAAATATGAAAAAAATAAAGTTTTTTTTTAGCCAATTACAACAAAGTTGTTCTTAATTTATGCTTAAATTAAAGAAAATGAACTCTTTGTAGAGTGGAACCTGTCTAATCTGACACACCAAAGGACCAGGGAAAAGTGTCAGATTGTACAGGATGTCAGAACCTGTCTAATCTGACACAACCAGGGACCAGGGAAAAGTGTCAGATTGTACAGGATGTCAGAAACTGTCTAATCTGACACACCAAGGGACCAGGGAAAAGTGTCAGATTGTACAGGATGTCAGAACCTGTCTAATCTGACACACAAAAGGACCAGGGAAAAGTGTCAGATTGTACAGGATGTCAGAACCTGTCTAATCTGACACACCAAAGGACCAGGGAAAAGTGTCAGATTGTACAGGATGTCGGAACCTGTCTAATCTGACACACCAAAGGAGCAGGGAAAAGTGTCAGATTGTACAGGATGTCAGAACCTGTCTAATCTGACACACCAAAGGACCAGGGAAAAGTGTCAGATTGTACAGGATGTCGGAACCTGTCTAATCTGACACACCAAAGGAGCAGGGAAAAGTGTCAGATTGTACAGGATGTCAGAACCTGTCTAATCTGACACACCAAAGGACCAGGGAAAAGTGTCAGATTGTACAGGATGTCGGAACCTGTCTAATCTGACACACCAATGGAGCAGGGAAAAGTGTCAGATTGTACAGGATGTCAGAACCTGTCTAATCTGACACACCAAAGGACCAGGGGAAAATGTCAGATTGTACAGGATGTCAGAACCTGTCTAATCTGACACACCAAAGGACCAGGGGAAAGTGTCAGATTGTACAGGATGTCAGAACCTGTCTAATCTGACACACCAAGGACCAGGGAAAAGTGTCAGATTGTACAGGATGTCAGAACCTGTCTAATCTGACACACCAAAGGACGAGGGAAAAGTGTCAGATTGTACAGGATGTAAGAACCTGTCTAATCTGACACACCAAAGGACGAGGGAAAAGTGTCAGATTGTACAGGATGTAAGAACCTGTCTAATCTGACACACCAAAGGACGAGGGAAAAGTGCCAGATTGTACAGGATGTCAGAACCTGTCTAATCTGACACACCAAAGGACCAGGGAAAAGTGTCGGATTGTACAGGATGTCTGAATACTCAGGTTTAATTTAGTTAACAGAAATACTTTGGGACCATAAATTTTTGGCACCGTATGTCACAGGATGTCGGAAAAATCAGGCGTCGGATTGCACAAGTTCCACTGTACATTGTATATATTCTTCTTGAAACACAAACACATTAGCTGATCAATAGATTGTAATAAATATTTAAGATGGAGCTTTATGTTTGTTTTTAAGACCCAGAATATTTTGTTCCCCAAAAGGATCAACAGAGTAAGCATTTGAAGATGTGAAAAAAGCAAAAACAACCAGACTTGTGTTCTGGTTGTATTCTAAAAAAACAAAGTTTTAATAACCTAATTGTTGATTTCTTTTGTTCAGTGCCCACTTATATAAAAGTCTGGCTGTGTAAACAACAACCATATCACACAGAATGAAATGTTTGCAAAAATAATGTTACCCATATTAAAACTAAATACAAATTATGGCTTCCATGAATCATATTTAAATAGATTGTGTGCATTGTTGATGAACTAATGGAGTATCTTCAGCCAATTATAGCATATTTAAACTGAAGATTTTAAATCACAGAGTTATCAGCTTATTTTTTTCTGTGTCTCCACCACTAGACGTCTGGTACATGTCTGTCATACATAAGTCTGTATATTCCACATTTGGTTTCTGCTCAATAACTTAAGTTCCTCTTGTACAAATCATTTGAAATTTATATACAAGCTCAGAAACAAGCTTCACCACTTTTTCTTGTTCTGGAGTTATGCCTCATGATTTTCCTAAAAATATAAAGGACTGGGAGCTATAAGAGCCAAAATCGGCCCCACCTCAGATGTCGATAAAATTTTCTCCAAAATGTATTCACAATATGTGCTTTTCATAAATAAATACAGTTAGTTAATATGTGCATCTAATTCCTCACAGCGGACCGACAAAGTCAGGTAATGAAAAGCACTGAACGTCATTTTTTTCAGAATACAGAATGTACGTATCATTGTATTATAATGCATATCTTTAAAAAAAGAAAAAGAAAAACAAAGCATAATAAAACTCAATAAACAAAGCATAAATTTGACTTAATATGCAATGTGGATTGATTTCAGGAATAAAAACATGTTCTGAAACTATTATGATATTAAAGTGACCGAATAGTAATGTCGCAACGTCACCCATTTTCGACGGTCTCCTGTTTTCGACGGTTTGATTCACGTGATAAAATCTCTCATTATTTTGATCGCTTCATTTGTCAGAGGTTATATTATGATGCTGAAATTGCATGAATGATCTCAAGAAATCTATTATTTCACGTTCAAATTGTATTTTTTCGTAATTCATTTTTTCGTCACCTTAACAAAGCTTTAATCATTTAAAAAATATATCTCATACAGACCAATTTTGGTTTCATCGTCTGCTATGACATTGATAATGTACATATTGAGATCATATCAATTCAGAAACTTATTAACATTGATTGTCGAAAACTGGCCGAAGTTTTGGTATTAACCTTAAAGAAGTAATAGATAGATTTATTTGAGGAATAGAACTTTGTCATATTTGAAATTTGTTTAAACACCTTTTTAACCGTACTTTATTCTTAACGACAACCAATGTTATGATATATTCCAGTACATTTTTACGGACAACCATCATAAATCTATAAAAAAAAAATGCCAAGGTGCGGGTTGAGAGAACTTGATAACGTAAAATAAAGCATTTGGTTTTGCAGTTACTAAGAAAAAGATTAAATATTAATATGAAAAGCTATGGATAACAGACGACGGACACTAAATTATATTATTTCTACGATTTTTTAATCGACAGTGTGATATATATTTTTTCATTTTATTTTATGCTATGAAAAAAACCAGCTGAGTTGCAATTGTTAAAAAAAAATATGGTTTTGATCGTCTTCCGTAATTAAAATCGTCAAAATGAAATACAACCGAATTGATATCAAATAGCAACATGTTTCAACCTCATTTAAAATATACCTTGAAATACTTTCATACTTTTACATCACGTTCACGATATTTTATTACAACACTATTTCACTCAAGGGTAAACAAATTTCTGTTCTAGTTAAAGGACTTTATCAAACAGAATAATACAGTTTACATGTAATGCAGTTAATACGCATTTAAACCACAGAAGAATATTTCTATTTTCCACACCTTGTGGTGGGTCGCTATTGTGCATGCGAAATATTAATTGCAAACCCCATTGACTGGTTATATGCTGCCTGTCTAGAATATTTTATTTTTTTCTCGATCGACAGTTCAGAAGCTAGAAAACAATATGATGAATATTGTCTGTCAATCATGCAAACAATAACTTATGCACATGACAGAACGCATATACGGATTCTGATTGCCCCTGTGGTATCTTCAAACTCTTCTTAAGGATATGTTGGATTGTGCCCAAAAAATATCTACTCCTTTTGGATCAAACTATTTTAATTCATTTTAGAAGTAGCATCGATAGACCATTAAACCTACCTCAGTTTCCCGGTAGTAATAACTATTTCAGTATCCCGAAAGAAAATATATAATCAATAAAAACTATTTTGGATGAAGTGGTGTTTATTTTATTTTTTAAATGTTATATAACTGTTACGTGCCGACATACCATCGTTTTTTACGGCAACTATTGCTTCTCAAACATCAAAACGTCATCTAAGCGCTTGTAATATTTGAAAATTTTCCCGTCGTTTTTCAAGAAATTTAACACCTCGTGCACCAAAAAATACTTTAACAGTAGTTGTGTTTTATTTATTTTAATAATCTGGTAAAATATTGTCTGGTGCACGACTACGGAGGTGCTTAATTTCTTCGAAAACCGTTGAAATATCGCGGGCAAAATTCCACGAAATACAGAAAACAAATAACGCTAATGACGTCAAATACGTATCGATTTTGTTGGAAACAAGCTTTAACATCAAAAGTATGATGTCGTCTATAAAATAAAACACATCAAATTTTAATCAAGTATTTTCTAAGATAATGATTCATTAAATATGGGGCCATATATGGAACTTATAGTCCCCAGTTATTTTTATCGCATTGACGCCGGACTGCATGCACTGAGTTTTTCTTCTGGTTTCAATGTATACAAACTGTATTTAAAATAAATACAATTATTTACAGAAACAAGTTATTTACTGATGAATTTCATTACTTGAAATGAATCATACAATGTACAGAGATTGTGTATATATACATAATGGTGTCATATATACAATCAGAAGAGTGAAAATATTGATTTTAAGGGTCCGGCCGAGGTTATAAATAAATTAATATTTAACAACCTCCACAATCCTCCACCAACAAAATATTTTGATACAATCATTAACCCTCTATACTCAAAACAACTGCTCAATTTGGTGTTGGTGGAAGACTGTGGAGGTATATAAAATAGCTAAAATGTACATTGAATATGTCGTTTATAGTCCATTGTTAGCATTATCCGTCTAATCATGATGTTATTATGACGTCATAGCGCACCCAATCTCACGGAAAGATATATTTTTTGAAAATTTGTAAATATAACAATTAAATTAGTAAATTGTTTTTATTCTATGTGAAGCATTATTTTTTGATAAAATGTGGGGCCAATTTTGCACCTTAACGCCTCTCCCTCTTTCTCAGGTTTTAACTAGGTAACTAACGTGCCTAAAGCAAATTATTTGAAATTTATATCCAAGTTCTAGCACCATTAGAGGCAAGCCAAGTTCGTTTTTGGAATTTACCACTTTTTTCTGTTCTGGAGTTATGCCCCTTTATTATCCGAAAAATTTCAATTTCTCATGTTCCCATAGGAAATCATTTGAAATTTATGTACAAGGTCAGTGACCATTTTTGTATGTTATGGGTCTGTCATGGTTGTTGTTGTCAATGGTTTCAAGGCAATAACTTTTGTTCTAGTTGACCATTCCTTCTTAAATTTTAATATAATCATCCTTGGGACAGAATGATTAATATGGGGGATTGTAGTCTTACCTGTTTCAAAGATGCCAAAAGTGGTTGACTTTCTGTGATCATATCAAACTGCCAACATGGCCATAGCCTTTTAGTCTGGTATGTTGTAGCTTTACCGATTGTTTGTTTGTTTGTTTGTTTGTTTAATGGTGTTTAATGCCACTTTCAACAATATTTCAGTTATATCGTTGCGGTCAGTTTTATTGGTGGAGGAAACCGGAGGACCCAGAGAAAACCACAGACTTGATTCGAACTCAACAACATCAGTGGTGATAGGCACTGATTGCATAGGTAGTTGTAAATCCAACAACCATACGATCACGGCCACGACGACCCCTCTACCAATTGTATTATACCGGTATATATATATATAGAAATATAACAACTTAGCATTATTATTTTTCTTTTACAGAATGTACAAAAGAAGATTACTTAAAGATCTTAAAGATTATTCTCAAAGATGTGTGCATTGGTCGTGACACAAACATTAGTGCAGAGTTCTGTAGCTGTCTATTAGAGGTAACTGTCATAGGTTTTGAATTGTAGATCGCCATGCTTTAAGAAAATCACCATCTAAAATCCATAATGAATCAGTTTGATTTCAATAAATACAATGCTGACAATTTCGTACATGACACGTGGCAAAAATACTCCGGCAACATAGGGTGACTCCTCAACCAAAAACTAAGATTTTCCCCCAAAACCTTTGCTTTTAACCAATGAGTAAGCAAAGTCAACATTCACAAGGCAACTTAGTATTTTTTCAGAATGGCCCTGTAGTGTGAGCCACGCTTTGTGAGCCCTGCTGTGACAGATTGAAGATATTTTCTTTCATTATAACAGGGATGATATTTTCAGTTATTAAAACTGATTTCAGCTATTTTTCTGTTGAAAAGAAATTCCGAAATTTGCAGGACACAGTCAGAACAGGTAAAAAATGACTTTTTTGAAAGTGGGGTACCGGTGTAGATGGTTTCAGCTATTTTCATTGATTTTGAGTTATTTTATTTTCTATCCAGAATCATTCCTGTTATAAACCTATGTAAAATATGACAGTTAGAACAATAGTCCTGAAATTATACAGTAATTAATTAGGATGTTTAAAGTAAAACTATGCTAAAAATTAAATGTTGGATTCCTAAGAACCAGTTTATAGCTCGGACACATTTGAGTGCCTGTGTATAGCCAGTATCTTGATTTCAATCTGCTTATTTTGTCGTCATTTAGTGTGTTTAGGAGTTTGAAGTTGACAACAGAGTGCTATGTGTATTTATGGATGATTATATTGTTGACCTCATCTTCGCTAGCCAAGGTTTATGACCCACCTCACCTTCTCTTCACCCTTTAAAAACAAAATACAAAGAGTTAATTTATATAGTAATATTAGTTGGGCGGGTCTCAAAGTGACCGTTAGACAGAGGTGACGGGTAAGGCAGGTTAGACTGTAATAATATATAAAAAAAAAAAAATTATTTTACAGAAAGATGATCACAAAGAAAAAGGAGACAGAATGTGTATACAGACTTTTCTAATTGGCTTAGAAGATCTGATCGTGGACTATAGCAATCCCTGTATCAACGAAGATATGTTGAAGAAATTCATCTTGTTTTTAGCCGAACTATTCTTCTTCACAGAGATCAACATTTTTTCACTATGTTTGCTACCATTGATTTCAAATGCTCTGAATGTGACTCGTTACTACATTCAGAATTGAATGATTTTACTTTAAATGGTCTGAATGTGACTCGTTACTACATTCAGAATTGAAGGATTTTACTTTAAATGCTCTGAATGTGACTCGTTACTACACTCAGAATTGAAGGATTTTACTTTAAATGCTCTGAATGTGACTCGTTACTACATTCAGAATTGAAGGATTTTACTTTAAATGCTCTGAATGTGACTCGTTACTACACTCAGAATTGAAGGATTTGACTTTTGACTTTTAGCAGACGTTAGATTTTAATATATGAATTGTGCAAATTTCAGTTTGGCTAATTAATATAATGTATTAAGTGCCAATTACACATCATTAAGGAGTTGTAGTAAAGACTCACTGCTTCTGAGTCTGTAAAATGAGTCCTTGCGAGGCAACATATTTAGCTGTTGACTGATGTTAGCTCGTCTTTGTGTCCTTCCTCATCATGTGTGTTCGTTAGTTTTTAACATTTTAAACCTTTCCTCTCTAACCACTGGACCCGTGAATTGAAACCAGATGTTTCTTGGTAGTCTTTAGCATTTTATGTGATTGTTGTTTCATTCAGAAATTCAAGATGGCTGCTCGGCCATATAGCTAAAATTTGAAAAAATCTTCATCTTAGAAAACATATTTGTAATTGAGTTGTTATAGGGTAGAAATGTTCCTTATATGATCTTTTAAATAGTTTGTGGCTATTTTTGTCAAATGGAAATCCAAGATAGCGGCCATCACAGGACAAAGTTTTAAGATAGAGCACAATGGGGAAAACGTTTTAATATTATTCTTTTCTGACACAACTGAATCAACTGAAAGCAAACTTAACTTGAATTTTTTCGGATGGCCATTTAAAAAAATGTGTTTTGAGTCAATTTGAAGTTCAAGGTGGCCACCATCACATGAAATAGTTTTTATATAGGACAATCTGGATAAATGAAGTAATTATTTTTCTCAGAAACAAGAAATTTGATTACATCTATACTGTAAATGATGAATCATTGTAATGTGAACATCACAAAAGATAATTTAATTATCACCTTACATAGCTTAACATAACTCTGACAGATCTTATTTTAAACCAGCAAAAAGGCTATAAGTTAACAGGCATTTATTCCTGTTGATTTGCAAAATGTATATATATTTACACTGTACAGGTGAAGAAATATTTGTATCCCCCCGTGATAGCGGTGAGGGATATAGTAATAGCGGCCGTCTGTCCGTCCATCACACTTTCTTGTTTACGCGATAACTTGAATAAACATGAATAGATTTGATTAATTTTTTGCACGTGGCTTGTAATTATCATTATCTTGGATGGGTTATAACATGGAATTATTTGAAGCAAGGGTTTTGGGGGAAAATCTTAGTTTTTGGTTGAAAAATCACCAATATTGAGAATTGTGCCTTGTTTACGCAATAACTTTAGTAAACATGGATAGATTTGAATAATTTTTTGCATGTGGCTTGTAATTATCATTATCTTTGGATGGGTTCTTACATGGAAATATTTGAAACAAAGGTTTTGGGGGGAAATCTTAGTTTTTGGTTGAAAAATCACCAATATTGAGAATTGTGTCTTGTTTACCGTACGCAATAATTTTAGTAAACATGGATAGATTTGAATAATTTTTTGCATGTGGCTTGTAATTATCATTATCTTGGATGGGTTCTTACATGGAAATATTTGAAGCAAGGGTTTTGAGGGGAAATATATATTTACATCAAAGGTTTACACAGTGTTCAAAGTGGAGTACTTCCGGTATATTATTCAGATCATGCTGCAATATATTCCATCCTTCAATAAAGTATGTTATACATTAACACTGCAAAGCTGCTTTCTATAAATATATAAAACTAAATATTATGCAAGTGTATCTTTGTTGTTTTATTTCTTCTTAATTTTATGTTTCCTTGTTGTTTTGTTTAAACAGATTTTAATTTGTTTTTAAGTTCACCTGTCCAAAGGTCAAGTGTACTTTTGTTCATATTTATCCTCAGAAAACACTCGAACAAATTAAATAAAATGTGACAGGAATAGTTCTTGGATTGTCATTTTTAAAAATGATTTTTCTGTTAAAACTTGATGACAGGAGTAAGCCTTTGATGGCCTGCTGCAGTTGTATCATGCTGGCATACTCTGTATTCCCATTAACTACAGTTTATTTTAGCACAAACTGAATGAACAACTAGGTGAGCCTTGATTTATAATACCAAATGTCTGTGTTTGAAAATAAAAATTGTAAACATATCTATTCACCTACCAAAGATTTGATAAAGACAATTTTACTTCAAAAAGGTAGATAAACTGGAAATGGTGGCCATTTTCATGCTATGGGAACAATAGTTTATTACAGGGGGTGGAATGACTGATAAGCATATGTTGATGATTGTTAAGAGACTATACAATTTTAAACTACTTTTAATTTTCAATCATTGCTATGTATGTCAAGTTATTATGTAGCATTCCCTAGCTGTTAAAGTACTCCCTAACAGGTCACTTGATAATGGGAGTAATTACACACAGCTTGGTACAAAAAATGTATAAACAAATAGTTAATACCTATTTATTTTTGTATTATCAAAGTACATTTAGATAAGATGTCAAATGTATATTTATTGTTTTACATGTAAATAAAATGTTTTATTTCCTTTTTTAGTAATAATGTACAGTTTTAGCCGACTTGGCTTAAGGTCTTATGAGCTTTTACCATCACTTTGTGTCCATTGTATGTCCAAAGCTTTTCTCATTTAAATCTTCCCAGAAAAACATGGACTCAAATTAATACAAGCTTGCTTGTGAAAGGTTTTGGTTGGTCCACTTTCAAAATCATGTATTATTGCCCTGCCCTCCATCCAAGATGGCTGTCATTACTAAAAATAGAATATCCTTTGAATGGCAAATTTGGTTTATTTTAAGCCTGACAGCAGAAATTTTAAGTTTAGCATATGATTATGCTTTTCTATAAAATTCAGAAGTCAAATTAAAAGCCAGGTGAACGATTTCAGGCTCCTGGCCATGGGAATCTCTAATGTTTTTAGTATTTGATATACCAGACAGTTAGTCTCATTATCCCACCATTGCCTCACCGATTTTACTGTCTAATATAAATCCAACCATGATCCTCACTGAATCAGATATCATTTTACTGCCTGTTGTCAATCCCACAGTGAGCCTCACAGATTCAGATATCATTTTACATTGGATAGACTATTTAAGTTGTTTAGCTTGTGTCTTATTATGTATAAAGTATATCAATCCCACCATGAGTCTCACATATTTACTAACCAGACACGGCACAAGACTAGCATATCAATGTTACAAAATTTAGATTCATCCCTAACCTCACATAGACTTCTTGGATATATTTTGACATTACATATATTCTTCTCTTTACAACTGGCTATACTATGTATATACATTTTGTAGTCAATCAAATTCCATTAGACATGTGATTCCACACCCGCATGATAACTAGCCAAACTGCATTTAAAACAATTTAAGAAAATGTCACCTTTACGATTCCATCAAGTTTTCGTCAACTGAACTGATTATTAAACAAAATTATTAAGAAAAAACTGCTGGAAGAGCTAATCTGGGTCACGGGTAAAATAATAAATAAATAAATAAATAAATAAAGTTTTATTTAGAGTCGATACATATCACAACATACATAAAACACAAGCTCTACAGAGCTTTTAAAATCGACTATACATATAACAAAAACAACATACATGCATACATACAAGGTACATAAATATACTAGCAAAAATTAAAACATCTATATTAAAAAATAATTTAAACTAATTAATTTAGAATTTAAAGCACTAAGTAAATAAATTAAAATAAGCAGCCTAAAAAGTAACTATAATTAAAGACAAAGCACAGATTTCAAAAGCATCACAGATAAGCAAAACAAATAAATAAATAAAATTATGCTTTAAAGCTATCTACAAGCATTACAGTGGCATGAGCTACCATTCCATGAATTAATCAAGTTTTTGAATTGTTTAAAAGAATTTTCCAGTCTAAAGTGGTTTGGTAGCTCATTCCATGTTTTGGCAGCAAAATATTTAAAAGTTTTAATACCATACCTAGTTGTTCTGGTCGATGGTATACTAGCAGTATTTTGGTATCTGAAAGAATATTTACTTTGTTTAATTGTAATTAAATCATGTAAGTACAAAGGACTGGTTTTATTGACAATTTTGAATGTTTCAATGGCTATAGTTCTAATTCGCCTGATTTTTAAAGTGGGTAATTTGGATTTTGTTAAAAGTTCTTCATATGTGCTGTCAGTATCATCATAGATAAATTTCAGAGCTCTAAATTGTATTTTTTCCATTTTATTTGTATTTTGTTCACTGCAAAAGTGCCATGTTACAGGGAAATAATTAAAGTTCGAGAAAATATAAGAGTAGTATATTGTAAGTCTACCAAGTTTTGTTAAGTATTTACCAATTCTTTTTAAAATGTTCAGTTGTCTTGAGGCTTTTTTACAGATATTTGCTATATGAGTATTAAAATTTAGTTCAAAATCTATTGTGACTCCCAAAAGTTTTACCTCATCTTCGCATTTTATTATATTACCATTAAGATTAAAAGAGATATTTTCATTTTTAGATTTTTTTCCAATTGCTATCGCTTGAAATTTGTCTGGATTTGCTTTCATTTGGTTTTCAGTAAACCAGTCTATTAAAGTTAGGCTGTCTCTTTCAAGTACTGTGATTAATTGATCCAGATTGTGGCCTTCATATGACAAAGTGTTATCATCTGCATAATTATAGAGGGAACTTTCTTGTATAAAATAAAATATATCATTTATAAATATTTTAAAAAGTACAGGGCCTAAAATAGAACCTTGAGGTACACCTTTATATATGTCTTCCCATTCGCTCGTTATATTGCCGATTTTGACACACTGTTTTCTGTTAGAGAGATAATTGTTTATCAGTTTCAATGCAGATTCACTTACTCCGTATGCATCTAGTTTATTTATTAACAGTTTATGGGGAAGGCAGTCAAAAGCTTTTGACAAATCCATGAGGATGGCCGCTACAAATTTATTTTCATCCAGGGCCTTTTTCCAATCTTCTATTATTTTTAGAAGAGCTGTTTGGCAACCATAACCCGATCGGAATGCTGACAGAGAAGGATGAAACACCTTGTCAAAGAAGGTCACAGTCTGCTCATATATTGCTCTTTCATAAAATTTTGAAATAGTAGGTAAGATACTTACAGGTCTATAATTGCATTTATCTAAAGAGTTATTTTTCTTGAATAGTGGTACAACTTGGGCTTCTTTTAATTTTTCTGGAAAAATGGAATTATTTATTGATTTATTTATTAAATTTGTAATTGGTTGAACAATAGCTGGTTTTGCAAATTTTAGAAGTTTTGCCGAAATGCCATCACGTCTGGTTGCTTTTTTTGAATTTGCTTTATTTATTTGCTTTGATACAAAATCATTTTCAATTTCATGAAATATTAATTTAGGAATTTCTTTCTTATTTTCTTTTATAATTTTAATACTTAGATGTTCTTCGGCAGATAAATTATTATCATTACCAATATCCTTTGCCACATTTATGAAAAAATTATTAAAATTATTTGCTACTTGAAGTTGGTCATTTATGATCTTATTATTGTCTTCTAAGATAATATCTTTAGTTATATTACTACCCTTATTAGTTAAAAATGGTTTAATTGTTGGATAAAAGTCAGTAGATTTTGGTCCGCCAACACATCTTTCATAGAAATATGTTCTAATTGATTGCTTTTTTAATTTTGTTACTAAATTTCTTTGCTTTCGATATGCCTCCCAATTTTTGTTACTTTTATCTTTTAAAAATTCATTATGTGTCATCCGTTTTTTATAAACAGCACTTCTCAGGGTTTTATTCATAAAAGGGGCTGGCTGTGATATTGATTTCCTTTTTTTCATAGGAGCATGTTCATCAATAGTATTGACCATAACTTCTTCAAATTTATTATAAGCTTCGTCTACATCTTCAATTTCAGTAATTTTATCCAAATCAGATTTCATTAGATCATTTACAAAATTTTCTTCAGAAAAGTTTTTAAAACTCCTGTATGTCTTAAAGCTCTTTTTAGCAGGATTTATATTACCCTTTATTTGCACAGAAATTAAGTTGTGGACATCACTAATACCACAATTGAAATTTAAGACATTCATACAATTATTGGGTGAATTAGTTAATATAACATCATTTAAAGTAGGATCTGCTATCTTTGTGAAACATGTTGGCCTTTTTACCAGGTTTGTAAGGTCTAAGATATCACAAACACTTACCAATGGTGCACATTTTTTCTCATCTAAAAAATCATAATTGAGATCACCAATATACATAAAATTATCATATTTTGTTGTAATTTTATCACATGTTTTAATAAAATCACTGTAATCGGGCAGCTGTATCGAGAAACAGATACGGTGTTGAAAAAACTGTTGATATTCATAAAATATTGATAAATGCAATAAAATTTTATGTTTGTTTTCAAGAAATAGGATAGACAACACCATGTGTGAAGTTTTATGACGAAATATCTCCGATTTCTATGTAAATTTACGAGTTGAAGTGGGGAAACACCCACAGGTAATTTTAGCATTGTATTTTTTTTATCTTGGACAAGAATAATGAGCGTCCTGATTGGATGACCGATTTAAAACACATTGACAACGCATGGTAAAAAGATGCATGTAAAAGAAATCTATGTTATATTTATTCATTTGTTTGATTCTGGAATATATTGTTGATCATTGATTTATTTAACTATAAAAAAAACATAATAATAATTGTAAATTAAACCACTTATCACGTGCGATTTTCGACAGACAGTTTTTACTGCAATACCATAATTTGAATGGTTGCGTACAACATAGTTTGTGAGTTTGTGGGGGATTTATTATTTTTTTCTTAGATCATGAGGTACTTGCTGTATTCAGTCTTGAAAGGGATACTTCATTTGTTCAATCATAAATATGGATGGATGGGTCTATTTTATTGTCATTAGTGTAAAATATATTATATGACAACCCTTCTATATTTGGATATTACCACAGGTACAAAATGTAGGAGGTCAATTCACGGTCAATCAAATCCATATTTGAACAAATGCAGTCCAAACACTTTGCTTCAACGGGATCAGTATATTTACATATTATATTATTCCCAGAGCATTATTGGGTCACAGTGTGTAGCACAAACAGCTATCTGTAGCTACATAAAAGTATGTGTACACTGTCACAAGACAATATCTATTTACAAAATGTACTATCTATCATACAATTATTGTACTGGTTTGTACGATCGATAAATTACTATCTACTGTACATTGTACATGTAAATGTAAACCTGCATTTGCACTTAACGGTCTTTTTTTGACTGGTCAACACCAAAAAGACCGTCCAGAGCTATGGTTCCGCAGCTGCATATATACAAGCTTGAATCTATATACAACAATGATTTTTCTTTCCATGTAATATTGTAGTATAGTGGCATTACTGGTTTTCACGAAAATGATTTTTAAAGATTCCACATTAATATGTACCCTGCAGTGTATATATATAATAAACTTGCGACCAAAGGTCTCGGATCCCACAAACCCTGTTGTCTTACTCGCCGTTTACTCGCCGTTTCACATTTCACATCTCATGCTATATACAATTGTAAACATGTTCATTACTGGATATTGGAAATATTTGAGTTAAACCCCGATTTTTGTGGGATTTCTTTGGTTTTTTAAAAAAAAACTCTTCATGATAGTCAGTTGTCTACCAGCTGCCTGAAGATCCATTTGAAATTAAATGACCCCACGCTAAAAAAAAAGGTAGAAATAAAGAGTACAATACATGTAGCATAAGGGTCGTATAGGAAAGTTGGAAGTTGTAAACCAATAATTAATTACTGTTCAAATGAAAAAAAATAAATAAACATATCTATGCTTGTAATTCGAGATGAACTCGCATAATTATCTTCCTGTCAGATCGTAGAAAAAAATATCCTACGCCGGGAAACCACAGCCAATTTCTTTCAATATAAACAAATGAAAATATTTTTTCTAAGCTCATATAGGACGACCAGAGAATGGACAATCAAGAATTGACAGTCCATAACAGAAGCGGACTGGGTCTTAAAACCGGCCGGTCGGAGCATCTGTGACCTATCAGACCGGCCATTGTTCATTAATATGTTGTCTATGTGCGCGCCCGACATTGCCTAAATGCCCGTATGACCAGTCCGCCTCTGGCTTAGAGATACATGCAACATTGGGCATAAGACACAGAACTAAGACGAACAGAACAAAATGGGATGAAGCCAGATGCTCTCCAAAGCTAAACAGTTCTTGTTTTAAAGAAAAAAAACTTGTATGGTGTTATTAAAACTAATAAGCAAAATATATTGGTTATTGGCTGTATGAGGGCGAGAACAAAACTTTAGGACAAAGAGATGATTTCAACTTTCCCATTATGAATTTTCCATTTATTTGCAGCAAAATTCCAGTAGCACCTACATATGGAATATATCTCTCTCAGTTGATCCAATATTCCAGATCATGATTTCCTTGATAGAGGGTTGAGGCTAACAAGCTAGCTACTGAACCCAGGGTTATTATTGGTTAAGTTGGAGTCATCACTTCTAAAGTTTTATGGTCGCCACTATGACCTGGCTAACCTTTACGGAATGTTTGTGTTACAAATGACAATGGATATGTTCCATTTGTCGGAATCACTATCCGGTCCTTTCCTCATTCATGACGTATCACCGGATTTGTAACGAGTGGCACGACGGATGTCACTTGTGGAGCAGGAACTATTTACCCTTCCTGAGTCCCCTCCTGGGTTTTAGTGCGGTTCGTGTTGCTCAATTTTTAGTTTTCTGTGTAGTGTTTTGCGGATCATTGTTTGTCCTTTTTCTTTTGGCAGTGTATAGTGGTACATGTACCAAGCCGGATACGTTAGCGGTCATGTATTTGTGTGTTAAGTTATAACGGTATCGATTTGCCTCTTTCAACGATTTGTCTATTGGATTTATAGAAATGTTCAGACAGAAGGACCAAGGGTTTGTCAGAATTTGTTCTTGCCGGTTTATCAGGCTGGATGGTCCGGACGGCCAAAATTGCCTAGGCAATTTGTTCCGGTTTGGAACTTTGAGCCTAGGCTATTTGTTCCGATGCCAGGCAATATGGGCCGACCTGCTTTTACATTTATAAACCTATATATATTTTGTAATTTACAACGTATTATCAATATTCATCTCGGCTATGTGTGTATATATTTTTTAATTCGTAATTCGTTTGTTTGTTTGTTGGCAAGCTCACTAAAATCGAAAATGTTGGTCAAAACACGGAAGACTCATTCAGGAACAAGACATTGAAACAACTCCAAGCAAACTCCCAGGGAAAGTAATAAAATTAAAAATTGACGAGGTCAGGCCATATTTAGACGAAGACGCGCTTAACTAGTGAGTATTTATTTGTGCGGAATATATACCTGCGTATTTTATACATTATTTATATTAAATCAAGTTTACTTATCCTTAGCAAAAGTTCGGCAGGATGATAATCAAACACACATACACACACTATCCACAAACAGGGTTGAAAACCTCAACATGAAACCACGAAGAACATCAATCATTACACACTGGTGCTATTGTTTATTGAAAGTTGTTCATTTTGTGGAATCACCTTTTTCTCAATGTAATCGCATAATATTGCTTTCTATTTAAAATAGATATATGAACACATATCCACAAATATATATGGATATAAAAATGGCATAATTTCAACATATGTATTTTTCAGTTCAAATGAAATTAAATGATGTTGAAGGCGTATACCAGTGCCTAACCAAGGAACCAGAGTCAAACACGTGGTTGTGTGGCTATTATGACTCTTAAAACCATACAAGAATGTTGTAGAGTTTGTAATAAAACTTATTTCTTCTTGTGCCTTAATTTACGTCAGTATGATACTTTTGTTGCATTAGCTATTGCATTCAACTGGGGTCGGAACAAATTGCCTAGACCCGGACCATTCAGCCTAGGCTATTCATTCCGACCGGCCCTTTTAGCCTAGTCTATGTATTCCGGCCGGCCCATCTGGCGGGTCGGAACAAATTGCCTGCTACACCGGTTTGATGTCTATGATCGACAGAAAAGTTCAAACACAGATTTTGTCAGCTTTAAAAGTCGTGTCGCGCATCCATAAACTGTAATAATTATGAAGAGGCCTTATAATATTTTTTTTAAATATCATACATATATATTCTTTGTCAAAGTGCAATCAACACACATATCACGTGACCATGTTTACAATCGACACACAACTATTAGATATTTCATAAGACACGAGTACTGCTGATTTATTTTTAAGAATATATTAGTTCTGAAGTGATGTGAATGCTACCACCAAGGCAATAATTAGGACAAAGGACACTGCAAAGTAAGATATAAATAGTTTATCTCTATTAATGAACTGCCTAATTCTCATGGTTGACATTGAATTTATTTATATCTTTGAGCAATGTTTATTAAAATATAATCGAGAGAAAAGTCAAAAAGCTAACACTTCATATTATTTAAACTGTAAAACCAGCAGTTACCTTTTCAAAGATTTTTAGTAGGATTGGAAATCTTGCAATGCAATGGGGAGAGTGGCGTCAAACACCAATAACCGTAACCCTACAATACAATAACATAAAAAGTAGGACAATTAGATCACTCTATCGGGAACAACTACTAATTACTGTAATTAGCACACCAACATACATTGTACGATGTTGCATTTATTTGACGATAAAATCATTCCTAAAAATAACGATAGAAGGCAGAGCCATATATGGAAATCTAGAGAATAAGATTAATACGCTTTACTGGACAGTGGAAAATTCCATTCCTAAAAATAACGATAGAAGGCAGAGCCTTATATGGAAATCTAGAATAACAAATGTTTTTCCTTTAAATACTCGCGTAATAAAGTTGCCGCCGCAATATTCTGTTTAATGGTTTTTTGTGCATTCAATTTAAGTCTGTTTTGTTCGATTTCCTCATCGGTAGTTGAAACAAATCTCCTCTTTTTCTCCATTGTGTTACGTTAGACCGTTACACACCGATGCAGACGATAGATAAACTTGCAGCTACGAAACGATGCAGACGGAAGATTACAGAAGGTCAGTGGGCGGTGCTCAATTTTGTCTAGTGACCGTTACGTCTTTAGCCTTAGAACTACCAAGAAAGTCCGTCAAACATAGTTCGTGGGAAAAACTTAGTTACTGTTTCAAGTTATAGATCAGCAACATCGTACAAAAATGTTCTAAGCTCTCGTAACCGACTATGATTATTTAGACGGTCAGTAAATTGTTGAAGGGTTCTAAAGCGCTCACCCTTCAACAATTTACTGACCGTCTAAATAATCATAGTCGGTCACTAGGGAGCTTAGAACTTATATAATATACTATTGTAGATTGTAAGGCTATAAATAGATTGTTGATATAAGTTAAGGTCATGTACCACACCATGACGAACACATGTACTTAAATTAGATATTCAAATGTTGTTGTTTATAAAATCAGAAGCCGAAAATCGAAGGAGGACAGACAATTCAATGACTAAAAGAAATCAACATGTCGTTCAGGGTTTCTAATGATTGCTCTGTAATATTTCTTTGAGGTTATATTAATTTTATACGAATATTGATTGCAGGGGCGGATCCAGGTTTCAAGTTAGGGGGGGAGGGGGGCGTGAAAATGTTTGGGGTATTTCGTGTGAAAAATCACGATTTTACGCCAAAAAGAAATCATGTTTTTTTCAATTTTAGGGGGCGCGTGCCGGGTGCCCCCTCCCCTGGATCCGCCCCTGAATTGGACTAGTTTTACTCTGTCTTGTTTGTACCTATTACAAAAAAGTTTGAAGATACCAAAACGGTAATCAGACACGGTTAATCTAAGAGGACAATGATCTACAAAACACTAAACAGAAAGCTGATGTTTGAGTGACACGTGCACGAACCTTACCAAAAAAAAAACAGGGTGTGAACACAGGTGACATCCGTTTTGTAACCCTTGTTACAAAGAAATGTCATGTTCTCTCCATTGTCTGTTTATACGAATCGACAATCATTCGTATGATTATTATATGTTTAATGGTTCGTTTGCATGTCGTCAAATATTGTGTCAGTGTTCATTTTCAATGAGAAAAATTCTGCCATATCATATTTATTTTAATATTTATGTAGGTAAGATGTATGTGTCCAGACTCTGCAGACCAATAACACTGGTAAACAATGAATTAAATGGTATATGTTCCTGTCTGGCTCGCAGATCTACTACTTCAACTAATGTTAGTGATGGACCACCATTGTCATCTGAGCTCAAATCCTTTAGTGAAGTCCCAGGGCCGGGAGGACTTTATAGAATACCTTACATTGGTGCTGCCCTTTTCTTCAAACCTTTTAGTAAGTACAGTCATACCTGCCTTAAATGGCACCCCTATATAACAAAGTCATTGTTTATAAATGACACCCCTATATAACAAAGCCATTGTCTATAAATGACACCCCTATATAACAAAGTCATTGTCTATAAATGACACCCCTATATAACAAAGTCATTGTCTATAAATGACACTCCTATATAGCAAAGTCATTGTCTATAAATGATGCCCCTATATAACAAAGTCATTGTCTATAAATGACACCCCTATATAACAAAGTCATTGTCTATAAATGACACCCCTATATAGCAAAGTCATTGTCTATAAATGACACCCCTATATAACAAAGTCATTGTCTATAAATGACACCCCTATATAACAAAGTCATTGTCTATAAATGACGCCCCTATATAATAAAGTCATTGTCTGTAAAGTACACTCCTATATAACAAAGTCATTGTCTATAAATGACACCCCTATATAACAAAGTCATTGTCTATAAATGACACCCCTATATAACAAAGCCATTGTCTATAAATGACACCCCTATATAACAAAGTCATTGTCTATAAATGACACCCCTATATAACAAAGTCATTGTCTATAAATGACACCCCTATATAACAAAGTCATTGTCTATAAATGACACCCCTATATAACAAAGTCATTGTCTATAAATGACACCCCTATATAACAAAGTCATTGTCTATAAATGACACCCCTATATAACAAAGTCATTGTCTATAAAGGACACCCCTATATAACAAAGTCATTGTCTATAAAGTACACTCCTATATAACAAAGTCATTGTCTATAAATGACGCCCCTATATAACAAAGTCATTGTCTATAAATGACACTCCTATATAACAAAGTCATTGTCTATAAAGTGCTGTCTCATTTCCCCCTTAAATGACACCCCTATATAACAAAGTCATTGTCTATAAAGTGCTGTCTCATTTCCCCCTTAAATGACACCCCTATATAACAAAGCCATTGTCTATAAATGACACCCCTATATAACAAAGTCATTGTCTATAAATGACACCCCTATATAACAAATTCATTGTCTATAAAGGACACCCCTATATAACAAAGTCATTGTCTGTAAAGTACACTCCTATATAACAAAGTCATTGTCTATAAATGACGCCCCTATATAACAAAGTCATTGTCTATAAAGTACACTCCTATATAACAAAGTCATTGTCTATAAATGACGCCCCTATATAACAAAGTCATTGTCTATAAATGACACTCCTATATAACAAAGTCATTGTCTATAAAGTGCTGTCTCATTTCCCCCTTAAATGACACCCCTATATAACAAAGTCATTGTCTATAAAGTGCTGTCTCATTTCCCCCTTAAATGACACCCCTATATAACAAAGCATTGTCTATAAATGACACCCCTATATAGCAAAGTCATTGTCTATAAATGACACCCCTATATAACAAAGTCATTGTCTATAAATGACACCCCTATATAACAAAGTCATTGTCTATAAATGACACCCCTATATAACAAAGTCATTGTCTATAAATGACACCCCTATATAACAAAGTCATTGTCTATAAATGACACCCCTATATAACAAAGCCATTGTCTATAAATGACACCCCTATATAACAAAGCCATTGTCTATAAATGACACCCCTATATAACAAAGTCATTGTCTATAAAGTGCTGTCTCATTTCCCCCTTAAATGACACCCCTATATAACAAAGTCATTGTCTATAAAGTGCTGTCTCATTTCCCCCTTAAATGACACCCCTATATAACAAAGCCATTGTCTATAAATGACACCCCTATATAGCAAAGTCATTGTCTATAAATGATACCCCTATATAACAAAGTCATTGTCTATAAATGACACCCCTATATAACAAAGTCATTGTCTATAAATGACACCCCTATATAACAAAGCCATTGTCTATAAATGACACCCCTATATAACAAAGTCATTGTCTATAAATGACACCCCTATATAACAAAGTCATTGTCTATAAATGACACCCCTATATAACAAAGTCATTGTCTATAAATGACACCCCTATATAACAAAGTCATTGTCTATAAATGACACCCCTATATAACAAAGTCATTGTCTATAAATGACACCCCTATATAACAAAGTCATTGTCTATAAATGACACCCCTATATAACAAAGCCATTGTCTATAAATGACACCCCTATATAACAAAGCCATTGTCTATAAATGACACCCCTATATAGCAAAGTCATTGTCTATAAATGACACCCCTATATAACAAAGTCATTGTCTATAAATGATGCCCCTATATAACAAAGTCATTGTCTGTAAAGTACACTCCTATATAACAAAGTCATTGTCTATAAATGACACCCCTATATAACAAAGTCATTGTCTATAAATGACACCCCTATATAACAAAGTCATTGTCTATAAATGACACTCCTATATAACAAAGCCATTGTTTATAAAGTACACTCCTATATAACAAAGTCATTGTCTATAAATGACACCCCTATATAGCAAAGTCATTGTCTATAAATGATGCCCCTATATAACAAAGTCATTGTCTATAAATGACACCCCTATATAGCAAAGTCATTGTCTATAAATGACACCCCTATATAACAAAGTCATTGTCTATAAATGACACCCCTATATAACAAAGTCATTGTCTATAAATGACACTCCTATATAACAAAGTCATTGTCTATAAATGACACTCCTATATAGCAAAGTCATTGTCTGTAAATGACACCCCTATATAACAAAGTCATTGTCTATAAATGACACCCTTATATAACAAAGTCATTGTCTATAAATGACACCCCTATATAACAAAGTCATTGTCTGTAAAGTGCTGTCTCATTTCCCCCTTAAATGACACCCCTATATAACAAAGTCATTGTCAATAAAGTGCTGTCTCATTTCCCCCTTAAATGACACCCCTATACAACAAAGTCATTGTCTATAAAGTGCTGTTTCATTTCCCCCTTAAATGACACCCCTATACAACAAAGTCATTGTCAATAAAGTGCTGTCTCATTTCCCCCTTAAGTGAATAGTGCATGTAATTGTAACCTCTATATAAAGGTCAACTGTTTATAAAGGTCACATTTTCAGGTTCCTTTGAATGGCCTTTATATACATGTTTGACAGTAAATTATTAATTAAAAATAGTTAACATTAAGAAATGTCAATATTTTCAACAAACTTATATACAAGTATTGACGTACATTTATATATACTAAAAGATAAATGGTCATTCCCTAATATAATATCATTTGTTATGCATTGTGTAAGTAAACGCATTTTTTATTCTTATATAGTACAATGCATTATCATTGGTATATGAAACAACATGTAAATATGTATGTATGGAAACATTTCTCCAGCCAAAGGTTACGATCCACAACCTATCATATTCACTATGGGCCGCGTTAATCAGATTTCCGAAGTCATCCGATGAGGGTTACGACTGGATGCAGTCAGCGAAGGCTACAACCAATGCGAATGCGCATCACAAAAACAACATCGGTTCTTGTAATGATTAGCATGCTCGCCTTGAGTGTGGTAGATCGTGGGTTCGAGCTCCTGTCGGTCAAAACAAAGACTATAAATTGGTTTTTGCTACTTCTCCAAAATTAAGGAGTAAGACCAATAAGCTTGGCTGGGAACCATGATACTGTGTCTGAGAGGGGTGACAAGTCAGCTAGCTTGGCTGGGAACCATGATAATGTGTCCGAGAGGGGTGACAAGTCAGCTAGCTTGGCTGGGAACCATGATACTGTGTCTGAGAGGGGTGGTGACAAGTCAGCTAGCTTGGCTGGGAACCATGATACTGTGTCTGAGAGGGGTGACAAGTCAGCTAGCTTGGCTGGGAACCATGATACTGTGTCTGAGAGGGGTGGTGACCAGTCAGCTAGCTTGGCTGGGAACCATGATACTGTGTCCGAGAGGGGTGACCAGTCAGCTAGCTTGGCTGGGAACCATGATACTGTGTCTGAGAGGGGTGACAAGTCAGCTAGCTTGGCTGGGAACCATGATACTGTGTCTGAGAGGGGTGGTGACAAGTCAGCTAGCTTGGCTGGGAACCATGATACTGTGTCTGAGAGGGGTGGTGACAAGTCAGCTAGCTTGGCTGGGAACCATGATACTGTGTCTGAGAGGGGTGGTGACAAGTCAGCTAGCTTGGCTGGGAACCATGATACTGTGTCTGAGAGGGGTGACAAGTCAGCTAGCTTGGCTGGGAACCATGATACTGTGTCTGAGAGGGGTGACAAGTCAGCTAGCTTGGCTGGGAACCATGATACTGTGTCTGAGAGGGGTGACAAGTCAGCTAGCTTGGCTGGGAACCATGATAATGTGTCCGAGAGGGGTGACAAGTCAGCTAGCTTGGCTGGGAACCATGATACTGTGTCCGAGAGGGGTGACAAGTCAGCTAGCTTGGCTGGGAACCATGATACTGTGTCTGAGAGGGGTGACAAGTCAGCTAGCTTGGCTGGGAACCATGATACTGTGTCTGAGAGGGGTGACAAGTCAGCTAGCTTGGCTGGGAACCATGATACTGTGTCCGAGAGGGGTGACAAGTCAGCTAGCTTGGCTGGGAACCATGATACTGTGTCTGAGAGGGGTGACAAGTCAGCTAGCTTGGCTGGGAACCATGATACTGTGTCTGAGAGGGGTGACAAGTCAGCTAGCTTGGCTGGGAACCATGATAATGTGTCTGAGAGGGGTGGTGACAAGTCAGCTAGCTTGGCTGGGAACCATGATACTGTGTCTGAGAGGGGTGACAAGTCAGCTAGCTTGGCTGGGAACCATGATACTGTGTCTGAGAGGGGTGGTGACAAGTCAGCTAGCTTGGCTGGGAACCATGATACTGTGTCTGAGAGGGGTGGTGACAAGTCAGCTAGCTTGGCTGGGAACCATGATACTGTGTCTGAGAGGGGTGGTGACAAGTCAGCTAGCTTGGCTGGGAACCATGATACTGTGTCTGAGAGGGGTGACAAGTCAGCTAGCTTGGCTGGGAACCATGATACTGTGTCTGAGAGGGGTGACAAGTCAGCTAGCTTGGCTGGGAACCATGATACTGTGTCTGAGAGGGGTGGTGACCAGTCAGCTAGCTTGGCTGGGAACCATGATACTGTGTCCGAGAGGGGTGACAAGTCAGCTAGCTTGGCTGGGAACCATGATACTGTGTCTGAGAGGGGTGGTGACCAGTCAGCTAGCTTGGCTGGGAACCATGATACTGTGTCTGAGAGGGGTGACAAGTCAGCTAGCTTGGCTGGGAACCATGATACTGTGTCTGAGAGGGGTGGTGACCAGTCAGCTAGCTTGGCTGGGAACCATGATAATGTGTCCGAGAGGGGTGACAAGTCAGCTAGCTTGGCTGGGAACCATGATACTGTGTCTGAGAGGGGTGGTGTCCAGTCAGCTAGCTTGGCTGGGAACCATGATACTGTGTCCGAGAGGGGTGACAAGTCAGCTAGCTTGGCTGGGAACCATGATACTGTGTCTGAGAGGGGTGGTGACCAGTCAGCTAGCTTGGCTGGGAACCATGATAATGTGTTCGAGACGGGTGACAAGTCAGCTAGCATTATTAAAATCCAAATTAACGTGTTTGGTATGGTACAAACTGATGGGTATTGGTGAAAAATGTCAGGGCTCAAACCCACAGAGTTGCTCAGCGCGTCCCTCGGTGGCGGATATGGGCGCTGTCTCGATTGGGGAAGGGTGGTTGTTAGGTGATAATACGGAAAGCATGACCGTGGACCGTAATCGGTAACGTACTTAGAGAGTACCACGCTCCCTGCTCGCTAACGACCTCCTTTGTAGATTCCGAATATTAGAGCATGCACATTACAGCTGCTACAGAGGACTAAATGTTTCATCTCTACTCAACTCTTCATACTTTATCAGGGGCAGTCAAAAGTCGTTGCACCGGTTGACCTATCCCTCCCCTCATTACTGTTGACCTATCCATCCCCTCATTACTGTTGACCTATCCCTCCCCTCATTACTGTTGATATATCCCTCCCCTCATTACTGTTGACATATCCATTCCCTCATTACTGTTGACCTATCCCTCCCACCATTACTGTTGACCTATCCCTCCCCTCATTACTGTTGACCAATCCCTCCCCTCATTACTGTTGACCTATCACTCCCCTCATTACTGTTGACCTATCCCTCCCCTCATTACTGTTGACCTATCCCTCCCCTCATTACTGTTGACCTATTCCTCCCATCATTACTGTTGACCTATTCCTCCCCTCATTACTGTTGATATATCCCTCCCCTCATTACTGTTGACCTATCCCTCCCCTCATTACTGTTGACCTATCCCTCCCATCATTACTGTTGACCCATCCCTCCCCTCATTACTGTTGACCTATCCCTCCCATCATTACTGTTGACCTAACCCTTCCCTCATTACTTTTGACCCATCCCTCCCCTCATTACTGTTGACCTATTCCTCCCCTCATTACTGTTGATCTATCCCTCCCGTCCTTACTGTTGACATATCCCTCCCTTCATTACTGTTGACCTATCCCTCCCCTCATTACTGTAGTGACCTATCCCTCCCCTCATTACTGTTGACCTATCCCTTCCCTCATTACGGTTGATCTATCCCTCCCCTCATTACTGTTGACCTATCCCTTCCCTCATTACTGTTGACCTATCCCTCTCCTCATTACTGTTGACCTATCACACCCCTCATTACTGTTGACTCATCCCTCCCCTCATTACTGTTGACCTATCCCTCCCCTCATTACTGTTGACCTATCCCTCCCATCATTACTGTTGACCTATCCCTCCCCTCATTACTGCGACCTATCCCTCCTCTCATTACCGTTGACCTATCCCTCCCCTCATTACTGTTGACATATCCCTCCGCCATTACTGTTGACCTATCCCTCCCCTCATTGCTGTTGACCTATCCCTACCCTCATTACTGTTGATCTGTCCCTCCCCTCATTACTGTGACCTATCCCTCCCCTCATTACTGTTGACCTATCCCTCCCCTCATTACTGTTGACCTATCCCTCCCCTCACTTGCTCTCCTTTACTGATATATCGTAGCTTGGGAGATCTGAGGAAGCCTCATAACGGATTAAAATCATCTCATCCGAGTGACTCTTATGTACCAACCAGTGAAATCATCTCATCCGAGTGACTCTATGTACCAACCAGTGAAATGGCGATTGTGAGACGATGAAAGTGTTACTAATCTTCTTTGCATATAACGAGCAATCAGATTGGCCGAAAAAGATCATAATCGTTTTCGTCATATCATTATATATCATGACATAAGATCACGGCATATCAGTAAAAACATGAAAAGTAATTAGAGACCTGATTTTTAATCAGATTTACTAAGAACATGCGAACGACATACATGTAAGCATGAGCATACGAGGATAAAACAAGAAATTCTGTTGTAAAGATTGTTTGTTTATTTAATTTTTTTTCTAGATGTTAATGTTATCTTGTAACCATTGATATTATTGTTTTCTAGCTAAGTACCAGCCTACCGAAATAAACGAACTTCTCAACAGCCTGAAAGATAAATATGGAGATATATTTAAGATGCGTTTCGCAATGGACTATATTGTATACGTCAATCATCCGGACTATGCTAAAATACTTCTACAAGCAAATTATGTGGAGCATAAAAGACCTCCTTTTGATTTGTCCCTCGCATATATCAAGAACTGGAAATACGAAGGGAATAGTTTTACTGCAAGTATTATAAAGTAACTGATATATTTTTGAAATTAAATTCCAAGAAGATTAAACAAGTAATGTAACCATTGGATAGAGAGAAAAAAACGTTATATCAAGGGAATAATCAGAAGCTGTAAATCAAAGAAGAACAAACAATACAATGAACGAAAGAAAGAGAACAAAGATATAACACTACACATAAAAGTCAAGATTTGAGCAACACGAACCCCATTGAAATCCACGGGTTAACTCGGGGTAATTCTGAATGATAAGCAGTTCCTGGTTCACTGGTGGCACATGTCGTGTTACCTTTGAAACCCATGAACAACATCTTATTTGTAGATCATGGTGGACACCAGTATATGTAATTTAATATAAAAAAAATAACATAATCAAAACACGAACCCCCTACAAAACAAATGGGAGTGAAGACGAACTGAACATCGTTTATACGTGCAATCCATAATGAACTTCATAACACTGAACTGAAAGTATAAAGACATGTACAATGAATAACACGAACTCCACTAAAATGTAAAGTGTAAAGACATGTACAATGAATAAAACGAACTCCACTAAAATGTAAAGTGTAAAGACATGTACAATGAATAACACGAACTCCACTAAAATGTAAAGTGTAAAGACATGTACAATGAATAACACGAACTCCACTAAAATGTAAAGTGTAAAGACATGTACAATGAATAACACGAACTCCACTAAAATGTAAAGTGTAAAGACATGTACAATGAATAAAACGAACTCCACTAAAATGTAAAGTGTAAAGACATGTACAATGAATAACACGAACTCCACTAAAATGTAAAGTGTAAAGACATGTACAATGAATAAAACGAACTCCACTAAAATGTAAAGTGTAAAGACATGTACAATGAATAACACGAACTCCACTAAAATGTAAAGTGTAAAGACATGTACAATGAATAACACGAACTCCACTAAAATGTAAAGTGTAAAGACATGTACAATGAATAACACGAACTCCACTAAAATGTAAAGTGTAAAGACATGTACAATGAATAACACGAACTCCACTAAAATGTAAAGTATAAAGACATGTACAATGAATAACACGAACTCCACTAAAATGTAAAGTGTAAAGACATGTACAATGAATAACACGAACTCCACTAAAATGTAAAGTGTAAAGACATGTACAATGAATAACACGAACTCCACTAAAATGTAAAGTGTAAAGACATGTACAATGAATAACACGAACTCCACTAAAATGTAAAGTGTAAAGACATGTACAATGAATAACACGAACTCCACTAAAATGTAAAGTGTAAAGACATGTACAATGAATAACACGAACTCCACTAAAATGTAAAGTGTAAAGACATGTACAATGAATAACACGAACTCCACTAAAATGTAAAGTGTAAAGACATGTACAATGAATAACACAAACTCCACTAAAATGTAAAGTGTAAAGACATGTACAATGAATAACACGAACTCCACTAAAATGTAAAGTGTAAAGACATGTACAATGAATAACACGAACTCCACTAAAATGTAAAGTGTAAAGACATGTACAATGAATAACACGAACTCAACTAAAATGTAAAGTGTAAAGACATGTACAATGAATAACACGAACTCCACTAAAATGTAAAGTGTAAAGACATGTACAATGAATAACACGAACTCCACTAAAATGTAAAGTGTAAAGACATGTACAATGAATAACACGAACTCCACTAAAATGTAAAGTATAAAGACATGTACAATGAATAACACGAACTCCACTAAAATGTAAAGTGTAAAGACATGTACAATGAATAACACGAACTCAACTAAAATGTAAAGTGTAAAGACATGTACAATGAATAACACGAACTCCACTAAAATGTAAAGTGTAAAGACATGTACAATGAATAACACGAACTCCACTAAAATGTAAAGTGTAAAGACATGTACAATGAATAACACGAACTCCACTAAAATGTAAAGTGTAAAGACATGTACAATGAATAACACGAACTCCACTAAAATGTAAAGTATAAAGACATGTACAATGAATAACACGAACTCCACTAAAATGTAAAGTGTAAAGACATGTACAATGAATAACACGAACTCCACTAAAATGTAAAGTGTAAAGACATGTACAATGAATAACACGAACTCCACTAAAATGTAAAGTATAAAGACATGTACAATGAATAACACGAACTCCACTAAAATGTAAAGTGTAAAGACATGTACAATGAATAACACGAACTCCACTAAAATGTAAAGTGTAAAGACATGTACAATGAATAACACGAACTCCACTAAAATGTAAAGTGTAAAGACATGTACAATGAATAACACGAACTCCACTAAAATGTAAAGACATGTACAATGAATAACACGAACTCCACTAAAATGTAAAGTGTAAAGACATGTACAATGAATAACACGAACTCCACTAAAATGTAAAGTGTAAAGACATGTACAATGAATAACACGAACTCCACTAAAATGTAAAGTATAAAGACATGTACAATGAATAACACGAACTCCACTAAAATGTAAAGTATAAAGACATGTACAATGAATAACACGAACTCCACTAAAATGTAAAGTGTAAAGACATGTACAATGAATAACACGAACTCCACTAAAATGTAAAGTGTAAAGACATGTACAATGAATAACACGAACTCCACTAAAATGTAAAGTATAAAGACATGTACAATGAATAACACGAACTCCACTAAAATGTAAAGTATAAAGACATGTACAATGAATAACACGAACTCCACTAAAATGTAAAGTGTAAAGACATGTACAATGAATAACACGAACTCCACTAAAATGTAAAGTGTAAAGACATGTACAATGAATAACACGAACTCCACTAAAATGTAAAGTGTAAAGACATGTACAATGAATAAAACGAACTCCACTAAAATGTAAAGTGTAAAGACATGTACAATGAATAACACGAACTCCACTAAAATGTAAAGTGTAAAGACATGTACAATGAATAACACGAATTCCACTAAAATGTAAAGTGTAAAGACATGTACAATGAATAACACAAACTCCACTAAAATGTAAAGTGTAAAGACATGTACAATGAATAACACGAACTCCACTAAAATGTAAAGTATAAAGACATGTACAATGAATAACACGAACTCCACTAAAATGTAAAGTGTAAAGACATGTACAATGAATAACACGAACTCCACTAAAATGTAAAGTATAAAGACATGTACAATGAATAACACGAACTCCACTAAAATGTAAAGTATAAAGACATGTACAATGAATAACACGAACTCCACTAAAATGTAAAGTGTAAAGACATGTACAATGAATAACACGAACTCCACTAAAATGTAAAGTGTAAAGACATGTACAATGAATAACACAAACTCCACTAAAATGTAAAGTGTAAAGACATGTACAATGAATAACACGAACTCCACTAAAATGTAAAGTATAAAGACATGTACAATGAATAACACGAACTCCACTAAAATGTAAAGTGTAAAGACATGTACAATGAATAACACGAACTCCACTAAAATGTAAAGTGTAAAGACATGTACAATGAATAACACGAACTCCACTAAAATGTAAAGTGTAAAGACATGTACAATGAATAACACGAACTCCACTAAAATGTAAAGTATAAAGACATGTACAATGAATAACACGAACTCCACTAAAATGTAAAGACATGTACAATGAATAACACGAACTCCACTAAAATGTAAAGTGTAAAGACATGTACAATGAATAACACGAACTCAACTAAAATGTAAAGTGTAAAGACATGTACAATGAATAACACGAACTCCACTAAAATGTAAAGTATAAAGACATGTACAATGAATAACACGAACTCCACTAAAATGTAAAGACATGTACAATGAATAACACGAACTCCACTAAAATGTAAAGTGTAAAGACATGTACAATGAATAACACGAACTCCACTAAAATGTAAAGTGTAAAGACATGTACAATGAATAACACGAACTCCACTAAAATGTAAAGTGTAAAGACATGTACAATGAATAACACGAACTCAACTAAAATGTAAAGTGTAAAGACATGTACAATGAATAACACGAACTCCACTAAAATGTAAAGTGTAAAGACATGTACAATGAATAACACGAACTCAACTAAAATGTAAAGTGTAAAGACATGTACAATGAATAACACGAACTCCACTAAAATGTAAAGTGTACAATGAATAACACAAATTCCACTAAAATGAGATATATAGGTAGTAAGCTGATGCCACCGAATATAGGAACTCAGTTATTTTTCATCTATATCATAGCGAGAACAAGTTAATATTCAATGAAATAATGATGAGGTCCGCTTTGTAATATACAAACACGCCTAGTTGGATATTTATAGTGCTAGTTCACTGAAACTACAGTCCGTGGATAGAGATGTCGTCTCACTCGGACACATTATCCTGATTCCGAGCCAACCAGTCTTTGTTCTTTCTCCTTAATGCTGCGTGCTTAGCCAAGAAGCAACAAATACAATTTTTTATAGTCTTTGATTTGACCCGACAGGGCTCGAATCAACAAATACTGGACTTGAGGCGAGCACACTAACCATTACATCCCCGATGCAGTTCAAGTATCAACACCAGAAGATATCATAACAGTGGTTTCTTATATTAAACACTGACTAGAACTGAGACAAGTAGACATACACATGAGTTTGTAGAACGTATGGACTATAGCTATGACTTTGTGATGGTAATGATATGATAGTCGTTCATATGATAATATCCACAAAATGCAAATAGCACCCATTTTGAAAGTTCACCAGCCCCTGTGCCCATGTGAATACAATACAGCCATTTATATTACTTAAATACTACTCCATCAATCTAATTAAAGAGTACATTTTGTAGAAATGGAGAAGAATGGGCACAACGAAGAAAACCAACACAAGAAAAGATGATGCGGCCAGCCGTGGTAGCAATGTATGTTCCCTTGATTGAACAAGTTACCAATGATTTTGTCGAATTATTACGCAAAAAAGGAAAAGTTGATGACCTGTTGTCAGTCATGTCAAATTATACAACTGAAAGTAAGATTTTCGTTTTTACAAATTAAGATCTACGTTTAAAATTACAGAACGATGCAAGAGGAGTTTGAAGATTCCAAAAGTGGTAATCAGAATCCATATATGCAAACTCATCTTACATTACATTATTGTACATGTATGATTAAAGATAAACCAAGGTAACAAGATACACATTAACATACTGTGTTTACTTACTGACGTAAACAATAAAAGATATATTAGAACATGTACATTTTTTATCACCTTCTTTTCTCTGAAAGAACAGAAAAACAAAGTAAACAACCAAGGTTACATTGTTATTTAAAAAAGAATTACAATTCATTTCAATTCCACCAGTGTTTCGCCATCGCATTTTAATCGCATGATGGCGAGACAAACACATTTCATTTTCACCACTAACAGCGAGCGACATCCTGTCTTACTGTTGTTCTGTGAAAAAGCAGTATCATAGATAGCTTGTTCAAGATCAACAATGTGTACTTGACACAGCAGCCTTAAATAATGATTATGTCTAATAAGAGTTCACATAAGAAAACCAAATTGTGTAATTTTACAGTCCATATGTATAGTTCGAATATATTATTATTTTGCAAAGTGTTTTAGAAAAAACTGTTTCTCAAGGATGAATTTCTCGGTTATTTATCATTATCGTTGGTTAACCATGTTTATCATGGTAAGTTGCCATATCAACGCGTGCACGTTTGGCGGAAGTTTGCACATACGCATGTGTTGATATATTGCATGTCTGTAGGTATGTTGTATTTATAGTGGGGCCGTCGTGGACGTGATCGTATGGTAGTTGGATTTACAAATACCTATGCAATCAGTGCCTATCATCACTGATGTTTTGAGTTCGGGTCTCGAACAGGGCGTAGTACAACATTATGTGATAAAGTTTGTCAGTGACTTGCGACAGGTCGGTGGTTTTCTCCGGATCATCTGGTTTCCTCCACCAATAAAACTGACCGCCACGATATAACTGAAATATTGTTGAAAGTAGCGTTTAGCACCATCGAACAAACATACAAACAATATACATTCAGTATCTATCACCACGATATAGATTCCTGTTGCTGATCATGTCTAGGTGTACTAATAAGTTAAGTGGTGATTACCGCAAGAAGCCAAAATCGAAGAAAGACAGAAAACACAATGGTCAAAGGAAAAAATTAAAGGACAAAAGAAAAAATGATGATCTACAAAACACTACACAGAAAATTAAAGATCGAGCGACACGAATCCGACTAAAAACAAAGGGTGAACTCAGTTGCTCCGGAAGGGTAAGTCGTTCCTGCTCCACATGTGACACCCCTCGTTTGTCATGGTGATTTGTGGTAGATGGTTTTCTCTGGATACTCTGGGATCATTCATCAATATATCGGACCGCCACAATAAAACATGTTGTTGAAAGTAGTGTTAGACAAACATGACTAATAACAATTTAAATAGAAATAAAATGCTGTGGAGAATAGAGAAAACCTGACCATACTGCCATACAATGCAATATTAATATGAATATTGAAATAAACTGTTACCATAGGAACGAATTATGAAAGCATATTATGATACAGTTTATTAAATTAAATTCATTGGCAAAAAGATTTGATAAAAACTGCTTTTAGGCGTGGGAATGTTGTGTTTTAACAAACGACTTGGTTGTATGGAGAGTGGAGTGGAGAACACTGCTGCTTCAGCTATAAGGAATGGTCTAGAAATATTACAGAACACATTCTTTATGCCATTTAAGACATACTTGTACTTCCGCACAAAATTGTACAGACAATTTGAGGATGAAATGGTCAAATTTAAGGTGTGAGTAATTTAATATTTCGCAAACACTCTATATTTAGATATAATGTTGAGGTTGTAGCAATAAATATTCAGGAGTAAGAGGGAAATAAAAACTGAAGAACATAAATTTGGTTTACAAAGTGGATTTTGACTTGACTATAGAAACACATATTCGTTGAGACTGTATAATAAATAAGGGTAATAACAAAATTACCGAACTCCGAACAATCAGACAAAATCAGTCAACAACCGGAAAACTGTGAAAACCGTAATGACCCTGACTTGGTACAGGCATTTCTAACGAAATGGTGGGTTGAATCAGAGACAGACATTGATGCTATATTATATAAGTACATCTAAATAAATATATAAATAAGTATTCTAAGAAAGCACCTTGGTGGTGAAACGGCTAGATGCTTTTAATATATAGTTTAATTAAATTATATGATGCTTTTATATTCTTTATTATTAAATCATTTAAAACGTTTAAAGTTTTTGTTTAAAATAAGTCAAGAATTTAAATTAAAAGTATTACTATGGACTGATGGTTGAATCACACATGTTTTAAAGTTTTGTTGAAGCTTTATTTCATGAACCACTTCACATACCTTCATTAAAGTTAGGATTACTTTACCTACTACACATTATTGAGATTCCTCAGTTTGTGAAATTCTACGATATAAAATATGCACACGAAGACTTAGATAAAAAAAATTACTGTCAATACAACGTACATTTGTATAAGGAAATGCTAGAAAACATGGTTATCAATATAGTCTTAAAGTGTTGATGCAGCTGTTTCTTTGAAATTATTTTATTTTCAACATTGTTTCTAATACTCTTTTAAGTTATAATAAAACGTAGATATCTAAGTTAGTACCCATGGCTCGCTTCTGTAATAACCTTCATCAGGCACGCTCAAAATCTAAAGATTGGAAAGCCAAATGATTAAATGATTTGATTTTGATTTGATTTTTGGTGTTTAACGCCATTTTCAGAAATATTTCAGCTATATCATGGCGACCAGTTTTAGTGGTGGAAGAAGCCGGAGTACCCGGAGAGAACCACCGACCATGGACAAACAACTGGTAAACTTTATCATTTGCGGCTGCGAATCGAGTGCACCCTTTTTGTAATTTACAAAGCCGGGCGCGAACACACGGCGCATTGGTGATAGGCTTGTATGAGTTGTTAGGTAATCCAACTGCCTAACTCATTGATCCACCCGGGCCCTCTCAAATATATAATTAACATAATTAAAAGTTTGGGTGCAAGTAAACAAGTTCGCTGTATCATAACAGCTACAAAATTGAAGATTTGTTATCCTCGTTATTATGAAAATATGTATGTCACTATCAAACAGAATAAAACCAATTTACTGTACATAGACAGCCTTACTCAGACGCTTGTTTTCACCTTAAGGTCGTATTGGATTATGTCCCTGTAATAAAAACATAAATATCTAATGCAATGCCCATGGTGCGTTTCTGGAATAAATTCCATCACTAATTCAGTGCGTATGATGAGTTTGTGGAATATATGTCATCAGATACCCTCGCAGCTAAGAGATTAGAAAACTAAAATAACATTAAAACTTTTGGGAGCAAGAAAATAAAAGAGTCTGCATATGATTATTGTTTACGTACCAATCTAATGAAAATGAAATCTCGTTACTTGCCCCCTCCCCCCCACACACATGTTCAGTATCGCTGTGGGGGAGATCTAACAAAATATCTTGAGGAGGGATCTGTCAAATAAAATTTAGAGCTGCAGCGACAAAGGAAAAGGGTGAAGTAAGTGGGAGAAATTAATTAGATTGTTTATATACATGTGGTTGATACATGTATATTTCATCGGTCCTTATGTGTATCTGAGTATTATTCATATAAATATAATATGAACGATATCAAGCATGACCAGGAACTGCTTACCCTTCCGGAGCACCCGAGTTCACCCCAGATTTTAGTGGGGTTCGTGTTACTCGATCTTTAGTTCTATGTGTATGTTTTATATGTATGTTTTGTAGATCGTTGTTTGTCCTTTTGTACTTTTTCTTTTGGCCATTGTGTTGTCTGTTCTTCTTCGATATACAGATTCTCATTACTCCTTTGGTATCTTCAAACTCTTTTTAAAGGAAATATTTAAACTTACAGATTAGTAGATAAGGAAATAGCATCACAGAGAGCATTCCTGACAAAAGTTGAGAAAGAAGGCAAACTAGAAGAGTACCTTGAAACAGAGCCAAACTTTATGTACTCCTTACTGTCGGATGGGAGGCTGTCAGATGACAGTATCGTTAGTGTTATACAAGATCTGTTTGGTGCTGGCATTGATTCTGTTAGTTTTTATTATTTAGTCAAATGAATGGAAATTTACGTACACAACTATTGAATCATTTATCATTGTAGCTTCCCACTAAAATATGGAATTGTTACCCTGTTTAAATTTATGTGGAATAAAAATTTATAAAAAATAACATATTTGCTTAAAAAATTAACATATTTCAGTACCTGAATTGGCCATTGAAATGTTATGGATCTACAGAGTCAAACATTGTTATTACTCTATATACATTTGTACAGTTGTTCAATCTCATCGTGTTGAAGTTGATGAGACCATGGATGTTACTTGAAAGTACCATATAGGTTTCCAAAATTCGTGGAAAATTTAACTTATAGTCAAATACACATTCTGTACCGAATCTTTATCTATCGTTATAAACTGAAACTATTAATGGATTGAAAGTAAACACAAACACAACCTTAGAGAAAACAATTTATGCTTTTAATTTTAAATTTTGATTGTGACAAGAATATCACTTCAAAAACAGAAACCACGTGCCTTAAAAGTTTAATGGCATAAGTTTGTGTCGAGGAATCCTTGCCAACTGAGAGCATTGTTTGACGTAAATTCATCTACTATGCGATTGTGGCAAAGATGGCTCCTGTTTATTAAAGTTTTTAATAAAAACGTAGATATCTAATTCAGTGTGCACGACACATTTCTGAAATAACCTTCATCAGATTTGATCATTGTCAACAGTATTGAAAGTCAAATAAATAAATTACTTCCTGTTACAGACGGCAAATACTATGGTGTTTTTGTTAATGGAGCTAGCTATCAATCAGGATAAACAGGCCAAGCTGTATGAAGAAATACAAAGAGTTGTAGGAGACAGTCCAAACTTAACAAAGGAACATTTGGCACAGATGTCGTACCTCAAGGCTTGCTTACGAGAATCACATAGGTACCTTCACTTATCTTACATGATACATATGACACTTCCGGTTGTGGATGTTTAATCCACTTTAAACAATTTCTCAGTTATATCATGGCGGTCAGTTATATCGATCCACGAAAACCAATGTACATGGAGTATGGAAAGAATGTTTAAACAGTGATGATCATCAATTCTACCAATATCAACAAAACGAACAATCACTTCTCATCTTAACTGAACATTGTTAAACATTAATTGTTCACTTAACCTGGCATACTAATCGATGAGGAATTTGAAGATACCAAAGGGGTAATCAGAATCCGTAAATCGAAGAACAGACAACACAATGGCCAAAAGAAAAAGTACAAAAGGACAAACAACATCTACAAAACATGTACGACATTTGTTTAAAATCACAATAAACTTGAAATTGACCGATGTTTTACAATAATGACACCTGAATCAAATATTTAATGTTGGTCAAAATGTTGATTGTTGATCAGTGTCACGTGAGCAGTCTATCAGCTATATCCATGGGGTGATCAAGTTGACATAAAATCAGACATACATGTATACAGAAAGATATAAAAAGATGTATACTGTCCAAGTTGCACCAAACGTCTATTGTCATAGTTGTAAGACAAGTTCACCAAAAGTCTATTGTCATATAGTTGTAAGACAAGTTCACCGAACACGTCTATTGTCATAGTTGTAAGACAAGTTCACCAAACGTCTATTGTCATAGATGTAAGACAAGTTCACCAAACACGTCTATTGTCATAGTTGTAAGACAAATTCACCAAACACGTCTATTGTCATAGTTGTAAGACAAGTTCACCAAACACGTCTATTGTCATAGTTGTAAGACAAGTTCACCATAAACGTCTATTGTCATAGTTGTAAGACAAATTCACCATACACATCTATTGTCATAGTTGTAAGACAAGTTCACCAAACACGTCTATTGTCATAGTTGTAAGACAAGTTCACCATACACGTCTATTGTCATAGTTGTAAGACAAGTTCACCATACATGTCTATTGTCATAGTTGTAAGAGAAGTTCACCATACACGTCTATTGTCATAGTTGTAAGACAAGTTCACCATACACGTCTATTGTCATAGTTGTAAGAGAAGTTCACCAGACACGTCTATTGTCATAGTTGTAAGAGAAGTTCACCAGACACGTCTATTGTCATAGTTGTAAGAGAAGTTCACCAGACACGTCTATTGTCATAGTTGTAAGACAAGTTCACCAGACACGTCTATTGTCATAGTTGTAAGACAAGTTCACCATACACGTCTATTGTCATAGTTGTAAGACAAGTTCACCATACACGTCTATTGTCATAGTTGTAAGACAAGTTCACCAGACACGTCTATTGTCATAGTTGTAAGACAAGTTCACCATACATGTCTATTGTCATAGTTGTAAGACAAGTTCACCATACAAGTCTATTGTCATAGTTGTAAGACAAGTTCATCAAACACATCTAATGTCATAGTTGTAAGACAAGTTCACCATACACGTCTATTGTCATAGTTGTAAGACAAGTTCACCATACACGTCTATTGTCATAGTTGTAAGACAAGTTCACCATACAAGTCTATTGTCATAGTTGTAAGACAAGTTCATCAAACACATCTAATGTCATAGTTGTAAGACAAGTTCACCATACACATCTATTGTCATAGTTGTAAGACAAGTTCACCATACACGTCTATTGTCATAGTTGTAAGACAAGTTCACCAAACACGTCTATTGTCATAGTTGTAAGACAAGTTCACCAAACACGTCTATTGTCATAGTTGTAAGACAAGTTCACCAAACACGTCTATTGTCATAGTTGTAAGACAAGTTCACCATACACGTCTATTGTCATAGTTGTAAGACAAGTTCACCATACACGTCTATTGTCATAGTTGTAAGACAAGTTCATCATACATGTCTATTGTCATAGTTGTAAGACAAGTTCACCATACACGTCTATTGTCATGGTTGTAAGACAAGTTCACCATACACGTCTATTGTCATAGTTGTAAGACAAGTTCATCAAACACATCTAATGTCATAGTTGTAAGACAAGTTCACCATACACGTCTATTGTCATAGTTGTAAGACAAGTTCACCATACACGTCTATTGTCATAGTTGTAAGACAAGTTCATCAAACACATCTAATGTCATAGTTGTAAGACAAGTTCACCATACACGTCTATTGTCATAGTTGTAAGACAAGTTCACCATACACGTCTATTGTCATAGTTGTAAGACAAGTTCACCATACACGTCTATTGTCATAGTTGTAAGACAAGTTCATCAAACACATCTAATGTCATAGTTGTAAGACAAGTTCACCAAACACGTCTATTGTCATAGTTGTAAGACAAGTTCACCATACACGTCTATTGTCATAGTTGTAAGACAAGTTCACCATACACGTCTATTGTCATAGTTGTAAGACAAGTTCACCATACACGTCTATTGTCATAGTTGTAAGACAAGTTCATCAAACACATCTAATGTCATAGTTGTAAGACAAGTTCACCATACACGTCTATTGTCATAGTTGTAAGACAAGTTCACCAAACACGTCTATTGTCATAGTTGTAAGACAAGTTCACCATACACGTCTATTGTCATAGTTGTAAGACAAGTTCACCAAACACGTCTATTGTCATAGTTGTAAGACAAGTTCACCATACACGTCTATTGTCATAGTTGTAAGACAAGTTCACCATACACGTCTATTGTCATAGTTGTAAGACAAGTTCACCATACACGTCTATTGTCATAGTTGTAAGACAAGTTCACCATACACGTCTATTGTCATAGTTGTAAGACAAGTTCACCATACACGTCTATTGTCATAGTTGTAAGACAAGTTCACCATACACGTCTATTGTCATAGTTGTAAGACAAGTTCACCATACACATCTATTGTCATAGTTGTAAGACAAGTTCACCATACACGTCTATTGTCATAGTTGTAAGAGAAGTTCTCCAGACACGTCTATTGTCATAGTTGTAAGACAAGTTTGAAGATACTAAAAGATAATAATAAAACATAAATGGAAGAAGGACAGATAATACAAAAGAACAAAAGAACATGATCTACACAACAATTCACTAACGTGTCTATAATAATGTGTTTATAGTCGTGGTAGTAACGAACGTTTCTATTTCAGGAAAACGTTTCCAATTTCATTTGGTGTTGTACGAATCCTAGAGTCAGATCTGGCAATTGGAGGCTATCTTTTACCGAAGAATGTAAGTTTTATTCTATTTTATATCTGGTTACTTTATATCATGTCAACATATATACAGTCTAGCTTAGAATGAATAGTTTGAAGATGCCGAAGACGTAAATTGAAAGATATACAATACAATGACGAAAGGAAAAATGATAAAAAGATTTACAATGGTTGACAAAACACTACACAGAAAACAATTGATTTAGCAACATGAACCCCGCTAAAAACGGAGATGAACTCGGATGCTCCGGAGAAGTTCCGGTTATCAGTTTTATTTCAAACTTCATGAGGACATCACTCTACAAGTGTATCATTATCGTGTGATAGTTGACATATTATCTAAATTTGTTGGTTTGCCTATCTTTCATAGTGAGATGTGCAAGATACAAAATTATATGATCAATTTTGTCGTGGACATTTGGAATGTTTGTAGGTTAATTGTGTTTCCCGCCATAAGTGACCGCACAAATAATTCTTCTTCTTCTTCCTCTTCTTTCAATTTCTGCACGCCGTCATCTTATTGACGATTAATTGATGTTGTTGAAAGAGACATTTAACAGTCAATAAACATTATAAAATAATGACATTCTATGATTTTCAGACATTGGTGGCTGCTAATATGAGATCCATGACATTTGATGAGCGGTTCTTTCCAAAACCGAAGGAGTTTATTCCAGAAAGATGGTTACGAGACACTACTGGTGAATTAGCTAAAGGAAAGCAATTTCCGTTCGCTACAAAAGCTTTTGGATTTGGATCCAGATCTTGTATTGGGCAACGATTTGCAGAAAATGAAATATTCATAGGTGTAACAAAGGTATTACAATAGTGTTTGCATTGTAAAACTGACACTTTGTAATCAGTCCCTACTCACGTGTATCTCTGTAAATCTTGAAGCTTATTTTAGCTGTACATGTGCTGTGCATGTTTAATGTCCTCGGTGAATTCGAATTGACCTATAAATATCTGTTAAATCAAGGAGGTGGTGATATATATATATATCAAAGTTCTGATTTATGAAAACGTCGTTTACCATTTGGTTTGTTCAATTTCTTTTTATGTGTATGTGTTTTCATCATCTCTTGCGAATATTACATTTATTTATTTTTTGTGCTTTATAGGAAGTGCCAGTTGAGAAAACGACAGTTCGGCCTTTGTCTCAGCATGTCACTTAAAATCTAGATACATACCAGAATCCTATATTTACCGGATAGAAACTTGTCAAATAAGAACAAAAATCAAAATTTGCCGAGTAATCCTACATTGGCCTTGTAAATAAACGTTAGAGAATGTCGAAGGGGCAATAAAAACTAGACTATCCAGAGAAACTAGCAGCATAGGGTACACAAGATGAAGACAAACAAAGCAAAAACACAACACAATATGTGTTGGACACCACTACGCAAACAAACACACATAACGTAAATAAGACATGAGCTCTCCTACAAACAACTGGAGGTACAGACTAACCGAACATAACGTAAATAAGACATGAGCTCTCCTACAAACAACTGGAGGTAAAGACGAACCGAACATAACGTAAATAAGACATGAGCTCTCCTACAAACAACTGGAGGTAAAGACGAACCGAACATAGCGTAAATAAGACATGAGCTCTCCTACAAACAACTGGAGGTAAAGACTAACCGAACATAGCGTAAATAAGACATGAGCTCTCCTACAAACAACTGGAGGTAGAGACGAACCGAACATAACGTAAATAAGACATGAGCTCTCCTACAAACAACTGGAGGTACAGACGAACCGAACATAACGTAAATAAGACATGAGCTCTCCTACAAACAACTGGAGGTAAAGACGAACCGAACATAACGTAAATAAGACATGAGCTCTCCTACAAACAACTGGAGGTAAAGACTAACCGAACATAACGTAAATAAGACATGAGCTCTCCTACAAACAATTGGAGGTAGAGACGAACCGAACATAACGTAAATAAGAGATGAGCCCTCCTACAAACAACTGGAGGTAGAGACGAACCGAACATAACGTAAATAAGACATGAGCTCTCCTACAAACAACTGGAGGTAGAGACGAACCGAACATAACGTAAATAAGACATGAGCTCTCCTACAAACAACTGGAGGTAGAGACTAACCGAACATAACGTAAATAAGACATGAGCTCTCCTACAAACAACTGGAGGTAAAGACTAACCGAACATAACGTAAATAAGACATGAGCTCTCCTACAAACAACTGGAGGTAGAGACGAACCGAACATAACGTAAATAAGACATGAGCTCTCCTACAAACAACTGGAGGTAAAGACTAACCGAACATAACGTAAATAAGACATGAGCTCTCCTACAAACAACTGGAGGTAGAGACGAACCGAACATAACGTAAATAAGACATGAGCTCTCCTACAAACAACTGGAGGTAGAGACTAACCGAACATAACGTAAATAAGACATGAGCTCTCCTACAAACAACTGGAGGTAAAGACTAACCGAACATAACGTAAATAAGACATGAGCTCTCCTACAAACAACTGGAGGTAGAGACGAACCGAACATAACGTAAATAAGACATGAGCTCTCCTACAAACAACTGGAGGTAAAGACTAACCGAACATAACGTAAATAAGACATGAGCTCTCCTACAAACAACTGGAGGTAGAGACGAACCGAACATAACGTAAATAAGACATGAGCTCTCCTACAAACAACTGGAGGTAAAGACGAACCGAACATCATAATAAGACATGAGCTTTCCTACAAACAACTGGAGGTAAAGACTAACCGAACATAACGTAAATAAGACATGAGCTCTCCTACAAACAACTGGAGGTACAGACGAACCGAACATAACGTAAATAAGACATGAGCTCTCCTACAAACAACTGGAGGTAAAGACTAACTGAACATAACGTAAATAAGACATGAGCTCTCCTACAAACAACTGGAGGTACAGACTAACCGAACATAACGTAAATAAGAGATGAGCTCTCCTACAAACAACTGGAGGTAAAGACTAACCGAACATAACGTAAATAAGACATGAGCTCTCCTACAAACAACTGGGGGTAAAGACTAACCGAACATAACGTAAATAAGACATGAGCTCTCCTATAAACAACTGGAGGTAGAGACGAACCGAACATAACGTAAATAAGACATGAGCCCTCCTACAAACAACTGGAGGTAAAGACAAACCGAACATAACGTAAATAAGACATGAGCTCTCCTACAAACAACTGGAAGTAAAGACTAACCGAACATAACGTAAATAAGACATGAGCTCTCCTACAAACAACTGGAAGTAAAGACTAACCGAACATAACGTAAATAAGACATGAGCTCTCCTACAAACAACTGGAGGTAAAGACTAACCGAACATAACGTAAATAAGACACGAGCCCTCCTACAAACAACTGGAGGTAGAGACGAACCAAACAAACACAAATAACGTAAATAAGACATGAGCTCTCCTACAAACAACTGGAGGTAGAGATGAACCGAACATAACGTAAATAAGACATGAGCCCTCCTACAAACAACTGGAGGTAGAGACGAACCAAACAAACACAAATAACGTAAATAAGACATGAGCTCTCCTACAAACAACTGGAGGTAGAGATGAACCGAACATAACGTAAATAAGACATGAGCTCTCCTACAAACAACTGGAGGTAGAGATGAACCGAACATAACGTAAATAAGAGATGAGCCCTCCTACAAACAACTGGAGGTAAAGACGAACCGAACATAACGTAAATAAGACATGAGCTCTCCTACAAACAACTGGAGGTAAAGACGAACCGAACATAACGTAAATAAGACATGAGCTCCCCTACAAACAACTGGAGGTAAAGACGAACCGAACATAACGTAAATAAGAGATGAGCCCTCCTACAAACAACTGGAGGTAAAGACGAACCGAGCATAACGTAAATAAGACATGTGACCTCCTACAAACAACTGGGGGTAAAGACGAACCGAACATAACGTAAATAAGACATGAGCTCTCCTACAAACAACTGGAGGTAAAGACGAACCGAATATCGGTTTTATGCGGAAATCGTAACCAACATTACAACACGGAACTCAGAACGTAAAGACATATTGTAGGGGTCATATTAAAGCTAATTAAGACAATAACATAGTAGATAATTTATAATGGTTCGTGCAGTTGTAAACTTCACCGAAAGTTAACCGAAAACAAATATAAAGAGATAAAATTACATCTGGTTTTTTTTTACAGATTATTCAGAATTTTGAAATCTCGATGCCACCAGGAGCATCAAAAGAAGTCAAGACAACTTTGAAAATTTTCACTGCTCCTGTTGGAAAGGTGGAGCTCATTCTTAAGGAAAGGCAGAACAAATAAACACACTCATGCTATCATAGATGTGTCTTGTTTGTGTTTAAAAACTATGTATAAAATGAAAAAAATGTATACATCTATTTTACTGGGAACGTTTATATTGTGTAATAACTATGTACTACATGTAGACATAATATATATATAATTAATATACATTTGTATACATAAATTTGTATAAAATTTTATTATTCAAATAGGATTATGTTTGATTGAAAATATGGTTCAATGCAAAGATTAAAATACTAAACATATTGTATTACAGAAACCTTATTAGTTAAACAGTGATATATGCTCATTCTAACATACATACATGTGGTGACAGTGTGGTATTAGTTAAACAGTGATGTACGCTCATTCTAACATACATACATGTGGTGACAGTGTGGTATTAGTTAAACAGTGATGTACGCTCATTCTAACATACATATATGTGGTGACAGTGTGGTAATAGTTAAACAGTGATGTACGCTCATTTTAACATACATACATGTGGTGACAGTGTGGTAATAGTTAAACAGTGATGTACGCTCATTTTAACATACATACATGTGGTGACAGTGTGGTAATAGTTAAACAGTGATGTACGCTCATTTTAACATACATACATTTGGTGACAGTGTGGTATTAGTTAAACAGTGATGTACGCTCATTTTAACATACATACATGTGGTGACAGTGTGGTATTAGTTAAACATTGATGTATTTTCATTTTAACATACATACATGTGGTGACAGTGTGGTAATAGTTAAACAGTGATGTACCCTCATTCTAACATACATACATGTGGTGACAGTGTGGTAATAGTTAAACGGTGATGTACACTCATTTTAACATACATACATGTGGTGACAGTGTGGTATTAGTTAAACAGTGATGTACGCTCATTTTAACATACATACATGTGGTGACAGTGTGGTAATAGTTAAACAGTGATGTACGCTCATTCTAACATACATACATGTGGTGACAGTGTGGTATTAGTTAAACAGTGATGTACGCTCATTCTAACATACATACATGTGGTGACAGTGTGGTATTAGTTAAACAGTGATGTACGCTCATTCTAACATACATACATGTGGTGACAGTGTGGTAATAGTTAAACAGTGATGTACGCTCATTTTAACATACATACATGTGGTGACAGTGTGGTATTAGTTAAACAGTGATGTATCCTCATTCTAACATACATACATGTGGTGACAGTGTGGTAATAGTTAAACAGTGATGTACGCTCATTTTAACATACATACATGTGGTGACAGTGTGGTATTGGTTAAGCAGTGATGTACCGTCATTCTAACATACATACATGTGGTGACAGTGTGGTAATAGTTAAACAGTGATGTACGCTCATTTTAACATACATACATGTGGTGACAGTTTGGTAATAGTTAAACAGTGATGTACGCTCATTTTAACATACATACATGTGGTGACAGTGTGGTATTAGTTAAACAGTGATGTACGCTCATTCTAACATACATACATGTGGTGACAGTGTGGTATTAGTTAAACAGTGATGTACGCTCATTCTAACATACATACATGTGGTGACAGTGTGGTAATAGTTAAACAGTGATGTACGCTCATTTTAACATATATACATGTGGTGACAGTGTGGTATTAGTTAAACAGTGATGTATCCTCATTCTAACATACATACATGTGGTGACAGTGTGGTAATAGTTAAACAGTGATGTACGCTCATTTTAACATACATACATGTGGTGACAGTGTGGTATTAGTTAAACAGTGATGTACGCTCATTTTAACATACATACATGTGGTGACAGTGTGGTAATAGTTAAACAGTGATGTACGCTCATTCTAACATACATACATGTGGTGACAGTGTGGTATTAGTTAAACAGTGATGTACGCTCATTCTAACATACATACATGTGGTGACAGTGTGGTATTAGTTAAACAGTGATGTACACTCATTCTAACATACATACATGTGGTGACAGTGTGGTATTAGTTAAACAGTGATGTATCCTCATTCTAACATACATACATGTGGTGACAGTGTGGTAATAGTTAAACAGTGATGTACGCTCATTCTAACATACATACATGTGGTGACAGTGTGGTATTAGTTAAACAGTGATGTACGCTCATTCTAACATACATACATGTGGTGACAGTGTGGTATTAGTTAAACAGTAATGTATCCTCATTCTAACATACATACATGTGGTGACAGTGTGGTATTAGTTAAACAGTGATGTATCCTCATTCTAACATACATACATGTGGTGACAGTGTGGTATTAGTTAAACAGTGATGTACGCTCATTCTAACATACATACATGTGGTGACAGTGTGGTATTAGTTAAACAGTGATGTACGCTCATTCTAACATACATACATGTGGTGACAGTGTGGTATTAGTTAAACAGTGATGTACGCTCATTCTAACATACATATATGTGGTGACAGTGTGGTAATAGTTAAACAGTGATGTACACTCATTTTAACATACATACATGTGGTGACAGTGTGGTAATAGTTAAACAGTGATGTACGCTCATTTTAACATACATACATGTGGTGACAGTGTGGTAATAGTTAAACAGTGATGTACGCTCATTTTAACATACATACATGTGGTGACAGTGTGGTATTAGTTAAACAGTGATGTACGCTCATTTTAACATACATACATGTGGTGACAGTGTGGTATTAGTTAAACATTGATGTATCTTCATTTTAACATACATACATGTGGTGACAGTGTGCTAATAGTTAAACAGTGATGTACCCTCATTCTAACATACATACATGTGGTGACAGTGTGGTAATAGTTAAACGGTGATGTACACTCATTTTAACATACATACATGTGGTGACAGTGTGGTATTAGTTAAACAGTGATGTACGCTCATTTTAACATACATACATGTGGTGACAGTGTGGTAATAGTTAAACAGTGATGTACGCTCATTCTAACATACATACATGTGGTGACAGTGTGGTATTAGTTAAACAGTGATGTACGCTCATTCTAACATACATACATGTGGTGACAGTGTGGTATTAGTTAAACAGTGAGGTACGCTCATTCTAACATACATACATGTGGTGACAGTGTGGTAATAGTTAAACAGTGATGTACGCTCATTTTAACATACATACATGTGGTGACAGTGTGGTATTAGTTAAACAGTGATGTATCCTCATTCTAACATGCATACATGTGGTGACAGTGTGGTAATAGTTAAACAGTGATGTACGCTCATTTTAACATACATACATGTGGTGACAGTGTGGTATTGGTTAAACAGTGATGTACCGTCATTCTAACATACATACATGTGGTGACAGTGTGGCAATAGTTAAACAGTGATGTACGCTCATTTTAACATACATACATGTGGTGACAGTTTGGTAATAGTTAAACAGTGATGTACGCTCATTTTAACATACATACATGTAGTGACAGTGTGGTATTAGTTAAACAGTGATGTACGCTCATTCTAACATACATACATGTGGTGACAGTGTGGTATTAGTTAAACAGTGATGTACGCTCATTCTAACATACATACATGTGGTGACAGTGTGGTAATAGTTAAACAGTGATGTACGCTCATTTTAACATATATACATGTGGTGACAGTGTGGTATTAGTTAAACAGTGATGTATCCTCATTCTAACATACATACATGTGGTGACAGTGTGGTAATAGTTAAACAGTGATGTACGCTCATTTTAACATACATACATACATGTGGTGACAGTGTGGTATTAGTTAAACAGTGATGTACGCTCATTTTAACATACATACATGTGGTGACAGTGTGGTAATAGTTAAACAGTGATGTACGCTCATTCTAACATACATACATGTGGTTACAGTGTGGTATTAGTTAAACAATGATGTACGCTCATTCTAACATACATACATGTGGTGACAGTGTGGTATTAGTTAAACAGTGATGTACACTCATTCTAACATACATACATGTGGTGACAGTGTGGTATTAGTTAAACAGTGATGTATCCTCATTCTAACATACATACATGTGGTGACAGTGTGGTAATAGTTAAACAGTGATGTACGCTCATTCTAACATACATACATGTGGTGACAGTGTGGTATTAGTTAAACAGTGATGTACGCTCATTCTAACATACATGCATGTGGTGACAGTGTGGTATTAATTAAACAGTGATGTATCCTCATTCTAACATACATACATGTGGTGACAGTGTGGTATTAGTTAAACAGTGATGTATCCTCATTCTAACATACATACATGTGGTGACAGTGTGGTATTAGTTAAACAGTGATGTACGCTCATTCTAACATACATACATGTGGTGACAGTGTGGTATTAGTTAAACAGTGATGTACACTCATTCTAACATACATACATGTGGTGACAGTGTGGTATTAGTTAAACAGTGATGTATCCTCATTCTAACATACATACATGTGGTGACAGTGTGGTATTAGTTAAACAGTGATGTACGCTCATTCTAACATACATACATGTGGTGACAGTGTGGTATTAGTTAAACAGTGATGTACGCTCATTCTAACATACATACATGTGGTGACAGTGTGGTATTAGTTAAACAGTGATGTACGCTCATTCTAACATACATACATGTGGTGACAGTGTGGTATTAGTTAAACAGTGATGTACACTCATTTTAACATACATACATGTGGTGACAGTGTGGTATTAGTTAAACAGTGATGTACGCTCATTCTAACATACATACATGTGGTGACAGTGTGGTATTAGTTAAACAGTGATGTACGCTCATTCTAACATACATACATGTGGTGACAGTGTGGTATTAGTTAAACAGTGATGTACGCTCATTCTAACATACATACATGTGGTGACAGTGTGGTATTAGTTAAACAGTGATGTACGCTCATTCTAACATACATACATGTGGTGACAGTGTGGTAATAGTTAAACAGTGATGTACGCTCATTTTAACATACATACATGTGGTGACAGTGTGGTATTAGTTAAACAGTGATGTATCCTCATTCTAACATACATACATGTGGTGACAGTGTGGTAATAGTTAAACAGTGATGTACGCTCATTTTAACATACATACATGTGGTGACAGTGTGGTATTGGTTAAACAGTGATGTACCGTCATTCTAACATACATACATGTGGTGACAGTGTGGTAATAGTTAAACAGTGATGTACGCTCATTTTAACATACATACATGTGGTGACAATTTGGTAATAGTTAAACAGTGATGTACGCTCATTTTAACATACATACATGTGGTGACAGTGTGGTATTAGTTAAACAGTGATGTACGCTCATTCTAACATACATACATGTGGTGACAGTGTGGTATTAGTTAAACAGTGATGTACGCTCATTCTAACATACATACATGTGGTGACAGTGTGGTAATAGTTAAACAGTGATGTACGCTCATTTTAACATATATACATGTGGTGACAGTGTGGTATTAGTTAAACAGTGATGTATCCTCATTCTAACATACATACATGTGGTGACAGTGTGGTAATAGTTAAACAGTGATGTACGCTCATTTTAACATACATACATGTGGTGACAGTGTGGTATTAGTTAAACAGTGATGTACGCTCATTTTAACATACATACATGTGGTGACAGTGTGGTAATAGTTAAACAGTGATGTACGCTCATTCTAACATACATACATGTGGTGACAGTGTGGTATTAGTTAAACAGTGATGTACGCTCATTCTAACATACATACATGTGGTGACAGTGTGGTATTAGTTAAACAGTGATGTACACTCATTCTAACATACATACATGTGGTGACAGTGTGGTATTAGTTAAACAGTGATGTATCCTCATTCTAACATACATACATGTGGTGACAGTGTGGTAATAGTTAAACAGTGATGTACGCTCATTCTAACATACATACATGTGGTGACAGTGTGGTATTAGTTAAACAGTGATGTACGCTCATTCTAACATACATACATGTGGTGACAGTGTGGTATTAGTTAAACAGTGATGTATCCTCATTCTAACATACATACATGTGGTGACAATGTGGTATTAGTTAAACAGTGATGTATCCTCATTCTAACATACATACATGTGGTGACAGTGTGGTATTAGTTAAACAGTGATGTACGCTCGTTCTAACATACATACATGTGGTGACAGTGTGGTATTAGTTAAACAGTGATGTACACTCATTCTAACATACATACATGTGGTGACAGTGTGGTATTAGTTAAACAGTGATGTATCCTCATTCTAACATACATACATGTGGTGACAGTGTGGTATTAGTTAAACAGTGATGTACGCTCATTCTAACATACATACATGTGGTGACAGTGTGGTATTAGTTAAACAGTGATGTACGCTCATTCTAACATACATACATGTGGTGACAGTGTGGTATTAGTTAAACAGTGATGTACGCTCATTCTAACATACATACATGTGGTGACAGTGTGGTATTAGTTAAACAGTGATGTACACTCATTCTAACATACATACATGTGGTGACAGTGTGGTATTAGTTAAACAGTGATGTACGCTCATTCTAACATATATACATGTGGTGACAGTGTGGTATTAGTTAAACAGTGATGTACGCTCATTTTAACATACATACATGTGGTGACAGTGTGGTATTAGTTAAACAGTGATGTATCCTCATTCTAACATACATACATGTGGTGACAGTGTGGTATTAGTTAAACAGTGATGTACGCTCATTCTAACATACATACCTGTGGTGACAGTGTGGTATTAGTTAAACAGTGATGTACGCTCATTCTAACATACATACATGTGGTGACAGTGTGGTATTAGTTAAACAGTGATGTACGCTCATTCTAACATACATACATGTGGTGACAGTGTGGTATTAGTTAAACAGTGATGTACGCTCATTCTAACATACATACATGTGGTGACAGTGTGGTATTAGTTAAACAGTGATGTACGCTCATTCTAACATACATACATGTGGTGACAGTGTGGTATTAGTTAAACAGTGATGTACGCTCATTCTAACATACATACATGTGGTGACAGTGTGGTATTAGTTAAACAGTGATGTACGCTCATTCTAACATACATACATGTGGTGACAGTGTGGTATTAGTTAAACAGTGATGTACGCTCATTCTAACATACATACATGTGGTGACAGTGTGGTATTAGTTAAACAGTGATGTACGCTCATTCTAACATACATACATGTGGTGACAGTGTGGTAATAGTTAAACAGTGATGTACGCTCATTTTAACATACATACATGTGGTGACAGTGTGGTATTAGTTAAACAGTGATGTATCCTCATTCTAACATACATACATGTGGTGACAGTGTGGTAATAGTTAAACAGTGATGTACGCTCATTTTAACATACATACATGTGGTGACAGTGTGGTATTGGTTAAACAGTGATGTACCGTCATTCTAACATACATACATGTGGTGACAGTGTGGTAATAGTTAAACAGTGATGTACGCTCATTTTAACATACATACATGTGGTGACAGTTTGGTAATAGTTAAACAGTGATGTACGCTCATTTTAACATACATACATGTGGTGACAGTGTGGTATTAGTTAAACAGTGATGTACGCTCATTCTAACATACATACATGTGGTGACAGTGTGGTATTAGTTAAACAGTGATGTACGCTCATTCTAACATACATACATGTGGTGACAGTGTGGTAATAGTTAAACAGTGATGTACGCTCATTTTAACATATATACATGTGGTGACAGTGTGGTATTAGTTAAACAGTGATGTATCCTCATTCTAACATACATACATGTGGGGACAGTGTGGTAATAGTTAAACAGTGATGTACGCTCATTTTAACATACATACATGTGGTGACAGTGTGGTATTAGTTAAACAGTGATGTACGCTCATTTTAACATACATACATGTGGTGACAGTGTGGTAATAGTTAAACAGTGATGTACGCTCATTCTAACATACATACATGTGGTGACAGTGTGGTATTAGTTAAACAGTGATGTACGCTCATTCTAACATACATACATGTGGTGACAGTGTGGTATTAGTTAAACAGTGATGTACACTCATTCTAACATACATACATGTGGTGACAGTGTGGTATTAGTTAAACAGTGATGTATCCTCATTCTAACATACATACATGTGGTGACAGTGTGGTAATAGTTAAACAGTGATGTACGCTCATTCTAACATACATACATGTGGTGACAGTGTGGTATTAGTTAAACAGTGATGTACGCTCATTCTAACATACATACATGTGGTGACAGTGTGGTATTAGTTAAACAGTGATGTATCCTCATTCTAACATACATACATGTGGTGACAGTGTGGTATTAGTTAAACAGTGATGTATCCTCATTCTAACATACATACATGTGGTGACAGTGTGGTATTAGTTAAACAGTGATGTACGCTCATTCTAACATACATACATGTGGTGACAGTGTGGTATTAGTTAAACAGTGATGTACACTCATTCTAACATACATACATGTGGTGACAGTGTGGTATTAGTTAAACAGTGATGTATCCTCATTCTAACATACATACATGTGGTGACAGTGTGGTATTAGTTAAACAGTGATGTACGCTCATTCTAACATACATACATGTGGTGACAGTGTGGTATTAGTTAAACAGTGATGTACGCTCATTCTAACATACATACATGTGGTGACAGTGTGGTATTAGTTAAACAGTGATGTACGCTCATTCTAACATACATACATGTGGTGACAGTGTGGTATTAGTTAAACAGTGATGTACACTCATTCTAACATACATACATGTGGTGACAGTGTGGTATTAGTTAAACAGTGATGTACGCTCATTCTAACATATATACATGTGGTGACAGTGTGGTATTAGTTAAACAGTGATGTACGCTCATTCTAACATACATACATGTGGTGACAGTGTGGTATTAGTTAAACAGTGATGTATCCTCATTCTAACATACATACATGTGGTGACAGTGTGGTATTAGTTAAACAGTGATGTACGCTCATTCTAACATACATACCTGTGGTGACAGTGTGGTATTAGTTAAACAGTGATGTACGCTCATTCTAACATACATACATGTGGTGACAGTGTGGTATTAGTTAAACAGTGATGTACGCTCATTCTAACATACATACATGTGGTGACAGTGTGGTATTAGTTAAACAGTGATGTACGCTCATTCTAACATACATACATGTGGTGACAGTGTGGTAATAGTTAAACAGTGATGTATCCTCATTCTAACATACATACATGTGGTGACAGTGTGGTATTAGTTAAACAGTGATGTATCCTCATTCTAACATACATACATGTGGTGACAGTGTGGTATTAGTTAAACAGTGATGTATCCTCATTCTAACATACATACATGTGGTGACAGTGTGGTATTAGTTAAACAGTGATGTACGCTCATTCTAACATACATACATGTGGTGACAGTGTGGTAATAGTTAAACAGTGATGTATCCTCATTCTAACATACATACATGTGGTGACAGTGTGGTAATAGTTAAACAGTGATGTATCCTCATTCTAACATACATAAATGTGGTGACAGTGTGGTATTAGTTAAACAGTGATGTATCCTCATTCTAACATACATACATGTGGTGACAGTGTGGTATTAGTTAAACAGTGATGTATCCTCATTCTAACATACATACATGTGGTGACAGTGTGGTATTAGTTAAACAGTGATGTACACTCATTCTAACATACATACATGTGGTGACAGTGTGGTAATAGTTAAACAGTGATGTATCCTCATTCTAACATACATACATGTGGTGACAGTGTGGTATTAGTTAAACAGTGATGTACGCTCATTCTAACATACATACATATGGTGACAGTGTGGTAATAGTTAAACAGTGATGTACGCTCATTTTAACATACATACATGTGTTGACAGTGTGGTATTAGTTAAACAGTGATGTATCCTCATTCTAACATACATACATGTGGTGACAGTGTGGTATTAGTTAAACAGTGATGTACGCTCATTTTAACATACATACATGTGGTGACAGTGTGGTAATAGTTAAACAGTGATGTACGCTCATTCTAACATACATACATGTGGTGACAGTGTGGTATTAGTTAAACAGTGATGTACGCTCATTCTAACATACATACATGTGGTGACAGTGTGGTATTAGTTAAACAGTGATGTACACTCATTCTAACATACATACATGTGGTGACAGTGTGGTATTAGTTAAACAGTGATGTATCCTCATTCTAACATACATACATGTGGTGACAGTGTGGTAATAGTTAAACAGTGATGTACGCTCATTCTAACATACATACATGTGGTGACAGTGTGGTATTAGTTAAACAGTGATGTACGCTCATTCTAACATACATACATGTGGTGACAGTGTGGTATTAGTTAAACAGTGATGTATCCTCATTCTAACATACATACATGTGGTGACAATGTGGTATTAGTTAAACAGTGATGTATCCTCATTCTAACATACATACATGTGGTGACAGTGTGGTATTAGTTAAACAGTGATGTACGCTCATTCTAACATACATACATGTGGTGACAGTGTGGTATTAGTTAAACAGTGATGTACACTCATTCTAACATACATACATGTGGTGACAGTGTGGTATTAGTTAAACAGTGATGTATCCTCATTCTAACATACATACATGTGGTGACAGTGTGGTATTAGTTAAACAGTGATGTACGCTCATTCTAACATACATACATGTGGTGACAGTGTGGTATTAGTTAAACAGTGATGTACGCTCATTCTAACATACATACATGTGGTGACAGTGTGGTATTAGTTAAACAGTGATGTACGCTCATTCTAACATACATACATGTGGTGACAGTGTGGTATTAGTTAAACAGTGATGTACACTCATTCTAACATACATACATGTGGTGACAGTGTGGTATTAGTTAAACAGTGATGTACGCTCATTCTAACATATATACATGTGGTGACAGTGTGGTATTAGTTAAACAGTGATGTACGCTCATTTTAACATACATACATGTGGTGACAGTGTGGTATTAGTTAAACAGTGATGTATCCTCATTCTAACATACATACATGTGGTGACAGTGTGGTATTAGTTAAACAGTGATGTACGCTCATTCTAACATACATACCTGTGGTGACAGTGTGGTATTAGTTAAACAGTGATGTACGCTCATTCTAACATACATACATGTGGTGACAGTGTGGTATTAGTTAAACAGTGATGTACGCTCATTCTAACATACATACATGTGGTGACAGTGTGGTATTAGTTAAACAGTGATGTACGCTCATTCTAACATACATACATGTGGTGACAGTGTGGTAATAGTTAAACAGTGATGTATCCTCATTCTAACATACATACATGTGGTGACAGTGTGGTATTAGTTAAACAGTGATGTATCCTCATTCTAACATACTATACATGTGGTGACAGTGTGGTATTAGTTAAACAGTGATGTATCCTCATTCTAACATACATACATGTGGTGACAGTGTGGTATTAGTTAAACAGTGATGTACGCTCATTCTAACATACATACATGTGGTGACAGTGTGGTAATAGTTAAACAGTGATGTATCCTCATTCTAACATACATACATGTGGTGACAGTGTGGTAATAGTTAAACAGTGATGTATCCTCATTCTAACATACATAAATGTGGTGACAGTGTGGTATTAGTTAAACAGTGATGTATCCTCATTCTAACATACATACATGTGGTGACAGTGTGGTATTAGTTAAACAGTGATGTATCCTCATTCTAACATACATACATGTGGTGACAGTGTGGTATTAGTTAAACAGTGATGTACACTCATTCTAACATACATACATGTGGTGACAGTGTGGTAATAGTTAAACAGTGATGTATCCTCATTCTAACATACATACATGTGGTGACAGTGTGGTATTAGTTAAACAGTGATGTACGCTCATTCTAACATACATACATATGGTGACAGTGTGGTAATAGTTAAACAGTGATGTACGCTCATTTTAACATACATACATGTGTTGACAGTGTGGTATTAGTTAAACAGTGATGTATCCTCATTCTAACATACATACATGTGGTGACAGTGTGGTATTAGTTAAACAGTGATGTATCCTCATTCTAACATACATACATGTGGTGACAGTGTGGTATTAGTTAAACAGTAATGTACGCTCATTCTAACATACATACATGTGGTGACAGTGTGGTAATAGTTAAACAGTGATGTACGCTCATTTTAACATACATACATGTGGTGACAGTGTGGTATTAGTTAAACAGTGATGTATCCTCATTCTAACATACATACATGTGGTGACAGTGTGGTATTAGTTAAACAGTGATGTATCCTCATTCTAACATACATACATGTGGTGACAGTGTGGTATTAGTTAAACAGTGATGTACGCTCATTCTAACATACATACATGTGGTGACAGTGTGGTAATAGTTTAACAGTGATGTACGCTCATTTTAACATACATACATGTGGTGACAGTGTGGTATTAGTTAAACAGTGATGTATCCTCATTCTAACATACATACATGTGGTGACAGTGTGGTATTAGTTAAACAGTGATGTACGCTCATTCTAACATACATACATGTGGTGACAGTGTGGTAATAGTTAAACAGTGATGTACACTCATTTTAACATACATACATGTGGTGACAGTGTGGTATTAGTTAAACAGTGATGTATCCTCATTCTAACATACATACATGTGGTGACAGTGTGGTATTAGTTAAACAGTGATGTATCCTCATTCTAACATACATACATGTGGTGACAGTGTGGTATTAGTTAAACAGTGATGTATCCTCATTCTAACATACATACATGTGGTGAGTGTGGTAATAGCTAAACAGTGATGTACGCTCATTTTAACATACATACATGTGGTGACAGTGTGGTAATAGTTAAACAGTGATGTACGCTCATTTTAACATACATACATGTGGTGACAGTGTGGTATTAGTTAAACAGTGATGTACGCTCATTCTAACATACATACATGTGGTGACAGTGTGGTAATAGTTAAACAGTGATGTACGCTCATTTTAACATACATACATGTGGTGACAGTGTGGTATTAGTTAAACAGTGATGTACACTCATTCTAACATACATACATGTGGTGACAGTGTGGTATTAGTTAAACAGTGATGTACCCTCATTCTAACATACATACATGTGGTGACAGTGTGGTAATAGTTAAACAGTGATGTACGCTCATTTTAACATACATACATGTGGTGACAGTTTGGTAATAGTTAAACAGTGATGTACGCTCATTTTAACATACATACATGTGGTAACAGTGTGATATTAGTTAAACAGTGATGTATCCTCATTCTAACATACATACATGTGATGACAGTGTGGTAATAGTTAAACAGTGATGTACACTCATTTTAACATACATACATGTGGTGACAGTTTGGTAATAGTTAAACAGTGATGTACGCTCATTTTAACATACATACATGTGGTGACAGTGTGGTATTAGTTAAACAGTGATGTACGCTCATTTTAACATACATACATGTGGTGACAGTGTGGTATTAGTTAAACAGTGATGTACACTCATTCTAACATACATACATGTGGTGACAGTGTGGTATTAGTTAAACAGTGATGTATCCTCATTCTAACATACATATATGTGGTGACAGTGTGGTATTAGTTAAAAGTGATGTACGCTCATTCTAACATACATACATGTGGTGACAGTGTGGTATTAGTTAAAAGTGATGTACGCTCATTCTAACATACATACATGTGGTGACAGTGTGGTAATAGTTAAACAGTGATGTACGATCATTTTAACATACATACATGTGGTGACAGTGTGGTATTAGTTAAACAGTGATGTACGCTCATTCTAACATACATAGATGTGGTGACAGTGTGGTAATAGTTAAACAATGATGTACACTCATTTTAACATACATACATGTGGTGACAGTGTGGTATTAGTTAAACAGTGATGTATCCTCATTTTAACATACATACATGTGGTGACAGTGTGGTATTAGTTAAACAGTGATGTACGCTCATTCTAACATACATAGATGTGGTGACAGTGTGGTAATAGTTAAACAGTGATGTACACTCATTTTAACATACATACATGTGGTGACAGTGTGGTATTAGTTAAACAGTGATGTATCCTCATTCTAACATACATACATGTGGTGACAGTGTGGTAATAGTTAAACAGTGATGTACGCTCATTTTAACATACATACATGTGGTGACAGTGTGGTATTAGTTAAACAGTGATGTACCGTCATTCTAACATACATACATGTGGTGACAGTGTGGTAATAGTTAAACAGTGATGTACGCTCATTTTAACATACATAGATGTGGTGACAGTTTGGTAATAGTTAAACAGTGATGTACGCTCATTCTAACATACATACATGTGGTGACAGTGTGGTAATAGTTAAACAGTGATGTACGCTTATTTTAACATACATACATGTGGTGACAGTGTGGTATTAGTTAAACAGTGATGTATCCTCATTCTAACATACATACATGTGGTAATAGTTAAACGGTGATGTACACTCATTTTAACATACATACATGTGGTGACAGTGTGGTATTAGTTAAACAGTGATGTATCCTCATTCTAACATACATACATGTGGTGACAGTGTGGTATTAGTTAAACAGTGATGTACGCTCATTCTAACATACATACATGTGGTGACAGTGTGGTATTAGTTAAACAGTGATGTACGCTCATTCTAACATACATACATGTGGTGACAGTGTGGTATTAGTTAAACAGTGATGTACGCTCATTCTAACATACATACATGTGGTGACAGTGTGGTATTAGTTAAACAGTGATGTATGCTCATTCTAACATACATACATGTGGTGACAGTGTGGTATTAGTTAAACAGTGATGTACGCTCATTCTAACATACATACATGTGGTGACAGTGTGGTATTAGTTAAACAGTGATGTACGCTCATTTTAACATACATACATGTGGTGACAGTGTGGTATTAGTTAAACAGTGATGTATCCTCATTCTAACATACATACATGTGGTGACAGTGTGGTATTAGTTAAACAGTGATGTACGCTCATTCTAACATACATACCTGTGGTGACAGTGTGGTATTAGTTAAACAGTGATGTACGCTCATTCTAACATACATACATGTGGTGACAGTGTGGTATTAGTTAAACAGTGATGTACGCTCATTCTAACATACATACATGTGGTGACAGTGTGATATTAGTTAAACAGTGATGTACGCTCATTCTAACATACATACATGTGGTGACAGTGTGGTAATAGTTAAACAGTGATGTATCCTCATTCTAACATACATACATGTGGTGACAGTGTGGTATTAGTTAAACAGTGATGTATCCTCATTCTAACATACATACATGTGGTGACAGTGTGGTATTAGTTAAACAGTGATGTATCCTCATTCTAACATACATACATGTGGTGACAGTGTGGTATTAGTTAAACAGTGATGTACGCTCATTCTAACATACATACATGTGGTGACAGTGTGGTAATAGTTAAACAGTGATGTATCCTCATTCTAACATACATACATGTGGTGACAGTGTGGTAATAGTTAAACAGTGATGTATCCTCATTCTAACATACATACATGTGGTGACAGTGTGGTATTAGTTAAACAGTGATGTATCCTCATTCTAACATACATACATGTGGTGACAGTGTGGTATTAGTTAAACAGTGATGTATCCTCATTCTAACATACATACATGTGGTGACAGTGTGGTATTAGTTAAACAGTGATGTACACTCATTCTAACATACATACATGTGGTGACAGTGTGGTAATAGTTAAACAGTGATGTATCCTCATTCTAACATACATACATGTGGTGACAGTGTGGTATTAGTTAAACAGTGATGTACGCTCATTCTAACATACATACATATGGTGACAGTGTGGTAATAGTTAAACAGTGATGTACGCTCATTTTAACATACATACATGTGTTGACAGTGTGGTATTAGTTAAACAGTGATGTATCCTCATTCTAACATACATACATGTGGTGACAGTGTGGTATTAGTTAAACAGTGATGTATCCTCATTCTAACATACATACATGTGGTGACAGTGTGGTATTAGTTAAACAGTGATGTACGCTCATTCTAACATACATACATGTGGTGACAGTGTGGTAATAGTTAAACAGTGATGTACGCTCATTTTAACATACATACATGTGGTGACAGTGTGGTATTAGTTAAACAGTGATGTATCCTCATTCTAACATACATACATGTGGTGACAGTGTGGTATTAGTTAAACAGTGATGTATCCTCATTCTAACATACATACATGTGGTGACAGTGTGGTATTAGTTAAACAGTGATGTACGCTCATTCTAACATACATACATGTGGTGACAGTGTGGTAATAGTTTAACAGTGATGTACGCTCATTTTAACATACATACATGTGGTGACAGTGTGGTATTAGTTAAACAGTGATGTATCCTCATTCTAACATACATACATGTGGTGACAGTGTGGTATTAGTTAAACAGTGATGTACGCTCATTCTAACATACATACATGTGGTGACAGTGTGGTAATAGTTAAGCAGTGATGTACACTCATTTTAACATACATACATGTGGTGACAGTGTGGTATTAGTTAAACAGTGATGTATCCTCATTCTAACATACATACATGTGGTGACAGTGTGGTATTAGTTAAACAGTGATGTATCCTCATTCTAACATACATACATGTGGTGACAGTGTGGTATTAGTTAAACAGTGATGTATCCTCATTCTAACATACACACATGTGGTGAGTGTGGTAATAGCTAAACAGTGATGTACGCTCATTTTAACATACATACATGTGGTGACAGTGTGGTAATAGTTAAACAGTGATGTACGCTCATTTTAACATACATACATGTGGTGACAGTGTGGTATTAGTTAAACAGTGATGTACGCTCATTCTAACATACATACATGTGGTGACAGTGTGGTAATAGTTAAACAGTGATGTACGCTCATTTTAACATACATACATGTGGTGACAGTGTGGTATTAGTTAAACAGTGATGTACACTCATTCTAACATACATACATGTGGTGACAGTGTGGTATTAGTTAAACAGTGATGTACCCTCATTCTAACATACATACATGTGGTGACAGTGTGGTAATAGTTAAACAGTGATGTACGCTCATTTTAACATACATACATGTGGTGACAGTTTGGTAATAGTTAAACAGTGATGTACGCTCATTTTAACATACATACATGTGGTAACAGTGTGATATTAGTTAAACAGTGATGTATCCTCATTCTAACATACATACATGTGATGACAGTGTGGTAATAGTTAAACAGTGATGTACACTCATTTTAACATACATACATGTGGTGACAGTTTGGTAATAGTTAAACAGTGATGTACGCTCATTTTAACATACATACATGTGGTGACAGTGTGGTATTAGTTAAACAGTGATGTACGCTCATTTTAACATACATACATGTGGTGACAGTGTGGTATTAGTTAAACAGTGATGTACACTCATTCTAACATACATACATGTGGTGACAGTGTGGTATTAGTTAAACAGTGATGTATCCTCATTCTAACATACATATATGTGGTGACAGTGTGGTATTAGTTAAAAGTGATGTACGCTCATTCTAACATACATACATGTGGTGACAGTGTGGTATTAGTTAAAAGTGATGTACGCTCATTCTAACATACATACATGTGGTGACAGTGTGGTAATAGTTAAACAGTGATGTATCCTCATTTTAACATACATACATGTGGTGACAGTGGTATTAGTTAAACAGTGATGTACGCTCATTCTAACATACATAGATGTGGTGACAGTGTGGTAATAGTTAAACAGTGATGTACACTCATTTTAACATACATACATGTGGTGACAGTGTGGTATTAGTTAAACAGTGATGTATCCTCATTCTAACATACATACATGTGGAGACAGTGTGGTAATAGTTAAACAGTGATGTACGCTCATTTTAACATACATACATGTGGTGACAGTGTGGTATTAGTTAAACAGTGATGTACCGTCATTCTAACATACATACATGTGGTGACAGTGTGGTAATAGTTAAACAGTGATGTACGCTCATTTTAACATACATAGATGTGGTGACAGTTTGGTAATAGTTAAACAGTGATGTACGCTCATTCTAACATACATACATGTGGTGACAGTGTGGTAATAGTTAAACAGTGATGTACGCTTATTTTAACATACATACATGTGGTGACAGTGTGGTATTAGTTAAACAGTGATGTATCCTCATTCTAACATACATACATGTGGTAATAGTTAAACGGTGATGTACACTCATTTTAACATACATACATGTGGTGACAGTGTGGTATTAGTTAAACAGTGATGTATCCTCATTCTAACATACATACATGTGGTGACAGTGTGGTAATAGTTAAACAGTGATGTACGCTCATTTTAACATACATACATGTGGTGACAGTGTGGTATTAGTTAAACAGTGATGTACGCTCATTTTAACATACATACATGTGGTGACAGTGTGGTAATAGTTAAGCAGTGATGTACGCTCATTCTAACATACATACATGTGGTGACAGTGTGGTATTAGTTAAACAGTGATGTACGCTCATTCTAACATACATACATGTGGTGACAGTGTGGTATTAGTTAAACAGTGATGTATCCTCATTCTAACATACATACATGTGGTGACAGTGTGGTATTAGTTAAACAGTGATGTATCCTCATTCTAACATACATACATGTGGTGACAGTGTGGTATTAGTTAAACAGTGATGTACGCTCATTTTAACATACATACATGTGGTGACAGTGTGGTATTAGTTAAACAGTGATGTATCCTCATTCTAACATACATACATGTGGTGACAGTGTGGTATTAGTTAAACAGTGATGTACCGTCATTCTAACATACATACATGTGGTGACAGTGTGGTAATAGTTAAACAGTGATGTACGCTCATTTTAACATACATAGATGTGGTGACAGTTTGGTAATAGTTAAACAGTGATGTACGCTCATTCTAACATACATACATGTGGTGACAGTGTGGTAATAGTTAAACAGTGATGTACGCTTATTTTAACATACATACATGTGGTGACAGTGTGGTATTAGTTAAACAGTGATGTATCCTCATTCTAACATACATACATGTGGTAATAGTTAAACGGTGATGTACACTCATTTTAACATACATACATGTGGTGACAGTGTGGTATTAGTTAAACAGTGATGTATCCTCATTCTAACATACATACATGTGGTGACAGTGTGGTATTAGTTAAACAGTGATGTATCCTCATTCTAACATACATACATGTGGTGACAGTGTGGTATTAGTTAAACAGTGATGTACGCTCATTCTAGCATACATACATGTGGTGACAGTGTGGTAATAGTTAAACAGTGATGTACGCTCATTTTAACATACATACATGTGGTGACAGTGTGGTATTAGTTAAACAGTGATGTATCCTCATTCTAACATACATACATGTGGTGACAGTGTGGTATTAGTTAAACAGTGATGTATCCTCATTCTAACATACATGCATGTGGTGACAGTGTGGTATTAGTTAAACAGTGATGTACGCTCATTCTAACATACATACATGTGGTGACAGTGTGGTAATAGTTTAACAGTGATGTACGCTCAGTTTAACATACATACATGTGGTGACAGTGTGGTATTAGTTAAACAGTGATGTATCCTCATTCTAACATACATACATGTGGTGACAGTGTGGTATTAGTTAAACAGTGATGTACGCTCATTCTAACATACATACATGTGGTGACAGTGTGGTAATAGTTAAACAGTGATGTACACTCATTTTAACATACATACATGTGGTGACAGTGTGGTATTAGTTAAACAGTGATGTATCCTCATTCTAACATACATACATGTGGTGACAGTGTGGTATTAGTTAAACAGTGATGTATCCTCATTCTAACATACATACATGTGGTGACAGTGTGGTATTAGTTAAACAGTGATGTATCCTCATTCTAACATACATACATGTGGTGAGTGTGGTAATAGCTAAACAGTGATGTACGCTCATTTTAACATACATACATGTGGTGACAGTGTGGTAATAGTTAAACAGTGATGTACGTTCATTTTAACATACATACATGTGGTGACAGTGTGGTATTAGTTAAACAGTGATGTACGCTCATTCTAACATACATACATGTGGTGACAGTGTGGTAATAGTTAAACAGTGATGTACGCTCATTTTAACATACATACATGTGGTGACAGTGTGGTATTAGTTAAACAGTGATGTACACTCATTCTAACATACATACATGTGGTGACAGTGTGGTATTAGTTAAACAGTGATGTACCCTCATTCTAACATACATACATGTGGTGACAGTGTGGTAATAGTTAAACAGTGATGTACGCTCATTTTAACATACATACATGTGGTGACAGTTTGGTAATAGTTAAACAGTGATGTACGCTCATTTTAACATACATACATGTGGTAACAGTGTGATATTAGTTAAACAGTGATGTATCCTCATTCTAACATACATACATGTGATGACAGTGTGGTAATAGTTAAACAGTGATGTACACTCATTTTAACATACATACATGTGGTGACAGTTTGGTAATAGTTAAACAGTGATGTACGCTCATTTTAACATACATACATGTGGTGACAGTGTGGTATTAGTTAAACAGTGATGTACGCTCATTTTAACATACATACATGTGGTGACAGTGTGGTATTAGTTAAAAGTGATGTACGCTCATTCTAACATACATACATGTGGTGACAGTGTGGTATTAGTTAAACAGTGATGTATCCTCATTCTAACATACATATATGTGGTGACAGTGTGGTATTAGTTAAAAGTGATGTACGCTCATTCTAACATACATACATGTGGTGACAGTGTGGTATTAGTTAAAAGTGATGTACGCTCATTCTAACATACATACATGTGGTGACAGTGTGGTAATAGTTAAACAGTGATGTACGATCATTTTAACATACATACATGTGGTGACAGTGTGGTATTAGTTAAACAGTGATGTATCCTCATTTTAACATACATACATGTGGTGACAGTGTGGTATTAGTTAAACAGTGATGTATGCTCATTCTAACATACATAGATGTGGTGACAGTGTGGTAATAGTTAAACAGTGATGTACACTTATTTTAACATACATACATGTGGTGACAGTGTGGTATTAGTTAAACAGTGATGTATCCTCATTCTAACATACATACATGTGGTGACAGTGTGGTAATAGTTAAACAGTGATGTACGCTCATTTTAACATACATACATGTGGTGACAGTGTGGTATTAGTTAAACAGTGATGTACCGTCATTCTAACATACATACATGTGGTGACAGTGTGGTAATAGTTAAACAGTGATGTACGCTCATTTTAACATACATAGATGTGGTGACAGTTTGGTAATAGTTAAACAGTGATGTACGCTCATTCTAACATACATACATGTGGTGACAGTGTGGTAATAGTTAAACAGTGATGTACGCTTATTTTAACATACATACATGTGGTGACAGTGTGGTATTAGTTAAACAGTGATGTATCCTCATTCTAACATACATACATGTGGTAATAGTTAAACGGTGATGTACACTCATTTTAACATACATACATGTGGTGACAGTGTGGTATTAGTTAAACAGTGATGTATCCTCATTCTAACATACATACATGTGGTGACAGTGTGGTAATAGTTAAACAGTGATGTACGCTCATTTTAACATACATACATGTGGTGACAGTGTGGTATTAGTTAAACAGTGATGTACGCTCATTTTAACATACATACATGTGGTGACAGTGTGGTAATAGTTAAGCAGTGATGTACGCTCATTCTAACATACATACATGTGGTGACAGTTTGGTAATAGTTAAACAGTGATGTACGCTCATTCTAACATACATACATGTGGTGACAGTGTGGTAATAGTTAAACAGTGATGTACGCTTATTTTAACATACATACATGTGGTGACAGTGTGGTATTAGTTAAACAGTGATGTATCCTCATTCTAACATACATACATGTGGTAATAGTTAAACGGTGATGTACACTCATTTTAACATACATACATGTGGTGACAGTGTGGTATTAGTTAAACAGTGATGTATCCTCATTCTAACATACATACATGTGGTGACAGTGTGGTAATAGTTAAACAGTGATGTACGCTCATTTTAACATACATACATGTGGTGACAGTGTGGTATTAGTTAAACAGTGATGTACGCTCATTTTAACATACATACATGTGGTGACAGTGTGGTATTAGTTAAACAGTGATGTACGCTCATTCTAACATACATACGTGTGGTATTAGTTAAACAGTGATGTACGCTCATTCTAACATACATACATGTGGTGACAGTGTGGTATTAGTTAAACAGTGATGTATCCTCATTCTAACATACATACATGTGGTAATAGTTAAACGGTGATGTACACTCATTTTAACATACATACATGTGGTGACAGTGTGGTATTAGTTAAACAGTGATGTATCCTCATTCTAACATACATACATGTGGTGACAGTGTGGTAATAGTTAAACAGTGATGTACGCTCATTTTAAAATACATACATGTGGTGACAGTGTGGTATTAGTTAAACAGTGATGTACGCTCATTTTAACATACATACATGTGGTGACTGTGTGGTAATAGTTAAACAGTGATGTACGCTCATTCTAACATACATACATGTGGTGACAGTGTGGTATTAGTTAAACAGTGATGTACGCTCATTCTAACATACATACATGTGGTGACAGTGTGGTAATAGTTAAACAGTGATGTACGCCCATTTTAACATACATACATGTGGTGACAGTGTGGTATTAGTTAAACAGTGATGTATCCTCATTCTAACATACATACATGTGGTGACAGTGTGGTAATAGTTAAACAGTGATGTACGCTCATTTTAACATACATACATGTGGTGACAGTGTGGTATTAGTTAAACAGTGATGTACCGTCATTCTAACATACATACATGTGGTGACAGTGTGGTAATAGTTAAACAGTGATGTACGCTCATTTTAACATACATACATGTGGTGACAGTTTGGTAATAGTTAAACAGTGATGTACGCTCATTTTAACATACATACATGTGGTGACAGTGTGGTATTAGTTAAACAGTGATGTACGCTCATTCTAACATACATACATGTGGTGACAGTGTGGTAATAGTTAAACAGTGATGTACGCTCATTTTAACATATATACATGTGGTGACAGTGTGGTATTAGTTAAACAGTGATGTACACTCATTCTAACATACATACATGTGGTGACAGTGTGGTATTAGTTAAACAGTGATGTACCCTCATTCTAACATACATACATGTGGTGACAGTGTGGTAATAGTTAAACAGTGATGTACGCTCATTTTAACATACATACATGTGGTGACAGTTTGGTAATAGTTAAACAGTGATGTACGCTCATTTTAACATACATACATGTGGTGACAGTGTGGTATTAGTTAAACAGTGATGTACGCTCATTTTAACATACATACATGTGGTGACAGTGTGGTATTAGTTAAACAGTGATGTACACTCATTCTAACATACATACATGTGGTGACAGTGTGGTATTAGTTAAACAGTGATGTATCCTCATTCTAACATACATACATGTGGTGACAGTGTGGTATTAGTTAAAAGTGATGTACGCTCATTCTAACATACATACATGTAGTGACAGTGTGGTATTAGTTAAACAGTGATGTACGCTCATTCTAACATACATACATGTGGTGACAGTGTGGTAATAGTTAAACAGTGATGTACGCTCATTTTAACATACATACATGTGGTGACAGTGTGGTATTAGTTAAACAGTGATGTATCCTCATTCTAACATACATACATGTGGTGACAGTGTGGTAATAGTTAAACAGTGATGTACGCTCATTTTAACATACATACATGTGGTGACAGTGTGGTATTAGTTAAACAGTGATGTATCCTCATTTTAACATACATACATGTGGTGACAGTGTGGTATTAGTTAAACAGTGATGTACGCTCATTCTAACATACATACGTGTGGTATTAGTTAAACAGTGATGTACGCTCATTTTAACATACATACATGTGGTGACAGTTTGGTAATAGTTAAACAGTGATGTACGCTCATTTTAACATACATACATGTAGTGACAGTGTGGTATTAGTTAAACAGTGATGTACGCTCATTCTAACATACATACATGTGGTGACAGTGTGGTATTAGTTAAACAGTGATGTACGCTCATTCTAACATACATACATGTGGTGACAGTGTGGTAATAGTTAAACAGTGATGTACGCTCATTTTAACATATATACATGTGGTGACAGTGTGGTATTAGTTAAACAGTGATGTATCCTCATTCTAACATACATACATGTGGTGACAGTGTGGTAATAGTTAAACAGTGATGTACGCTCATTTTAACATACATACATACATGTGGTGACAGTGTGGTATTAGTTAAACAGTGATGTACGCTCATTTTAACATACATACATGTGGTGACAGTGTGGTAATAGTTAAACAGTGATGTACGCTCATTCTAACATACATACATGTGGTTACAGTGTGGTATTAGTTAAACAATGATGTACGCTCATTCTAACATACATACATGTGGTGACAGTGTGGTATTAGTTAAACAGTGATGTACACTCATTCTAACATACATACATGTGGTGACAGTGTGGTATTAGTTAAACAGTGATGTATCCTCATTCTAACATACATACATGTGGTGACAGTGTGGTAATAGTTAAACAGTGATGTACGCTCATTCTAACATACATACATGTGGTGACAGTGTGGTATTAGTTAAACAGTGATGTACGCTCATTCTAACATACATGCATGTGGTGACAGTGTGGTATTAATTAAACAGTGATGTATCCTCATTCTAACATACATACATGTGGTGACAGTGTGGTATTAGTTAAACAGTGATGTATCCTCATTCTAACATACATACATGTGGTGACAGTGTGGTATTAGTTAAACAGTGATGTACGCTCATTCTAACATACATACATGTGGTGACAGTGTGGTATTAGTTAAACAGTGATGTACACTCATTCTAACATACATACATGTGGTGACAGTGTGGTATTAGTTAAACAGTGATGTATCCTCATTCTAACATACATACATGTGGTGACAGTGTGGTATTAGTTAAACAGTGATGTACGCTCATTCTAACATACATACATGTGGTGACAGTGTGGTATTAGTTAAACAGTGATGTACGCTCATTCTAACATACATACATGTGGTGACAGTGTGGTATTAGTTAAACAGTGATGTACGCTCATTCTAACATACATACATGTGGTGACAGTGTGGTATTAGTTAAACAGTGATGTACACTCATTTTAACATACATACATGTGGTGACAGTGTGGTATTAGTTAAACAGTGATGTACGCTCATTCTAACATACATACATGTGGTGACAGTGTGGTATTAGTTAAACAGTGATGTACGCTCATTCTAACATACATACATGTGGTGACAGTGTGGTATTAGTTAAACAGTGATGTACGCTCATTCTAACATACATACATGTGGTGACAGTGTGGTATTAGTTAAACAGTGATGTACGCTCATTCTAACATACATACATGTGGTGACAGTGTGGTAATAGTTAAACAGTGATGTACGCTCATTTTAACATACATACATGTGGTGACAGTGTGGTATTAGTTAAACAGTGATGTATCCTCATTCTAACATACATACATGTGGTGACAGTGTGGTAATAGTTAAACAGTGATGTACGCTCATTTTAACATACATACATGTGGTGACAGTGTGGTATTGGTTAAACAGTGATGTACCGTCATTCTAACATACATACATGTGGTGACAGTGTGGTAATAGTTAAACAGTGATGTACGCTCATTTTAACATACATACATGTGGTGACAATTTGGTAATAGTTAAACAGTGATGTACGCTCATTTTAACATACATACATGTGGTGACAGTGTGGTATTAGTTAAACAGTGATGTACGCTCATTCTAACATACATACATGTGGTGACAGTGTGGTATTAGTTAAACAGTGATGTACGCTCATTCTAACATACATACATGTGGTGACAGTGTGGTAATAGTTAAACAGTGATGTACGCTCATTTTAACATATATACATGTGGTGACAGTGTGGTATTAGTTAAACAGTGATGTATCCTCATTCTAACATACATACATGTGGTGACAGTGTGGTAATAGTTAAACAGTGATGTACGCTCATTTTAACATACATACATGTGGTGACAGTGTGGTATTAGTTAAACAGTGATGTACGCTCATTTTAACATACATACATGTGGTGACAGTGTGGTAATAGTTAAACAGTGATGTACGCTCATTCTAACATACATACATGTGGTGACAGTGTGGTATTAGTTAAACAGTGATGTACGCTCATTCTAACATACATACATGTGGTGACAGTGTGGTATTAGTTAAACAGTGATGTACACTCATTCTAACATACATACATGTGGTGACAGTGTGGTATTAGTTAAACAGTGATGTATCCTCATTCTAACATACATACATGTGGTGACAGTGTGGTAATAGTTAAACAGTGATGTACGCTCATTCTAACATACATACATGTGGTGACAGTGTGGTATTAGTTAAACAGTGATGTACGCTCATTCTAACATACATACATGTGGTGACAGTGTGGTATTAGTTAAACAGTGATGTATCCTCATTCTAACATACATACATGTGGTGACAATGTGGTATTAGTTAAACAGTGATGTATCCTCATTCTAACATACATACATGTGGTGACAGTGTGGTATTAGTTAAACAGTGATGTACGCTCGTTCTAACATACATACATGTGGTGACAGTGTGGTATTAGTTAAACAGTGATGTACACTCATTCTAACATACATACATGTGGTGACAGTGTGGTATTAGTTAAACAGTGATGTATCCTCATTCTAACATACATACATGTGGTGACAGTGTGGTATTAGTTAAACAGTGATGTACGCTCATTCTAACATACATACATGTGGTGACAGTGTGGTATTAGTTAAACAGTGATGTACGCTCATTCTAACATACATACATGTGGTGACAGTGTGGTATTAGTTAAACAGTGATGTACGCTCATTCTAACATACATACATGTGGTGACAGTGTGGTATTAGTTAAACAGTGATGTACACTCATTCTAACATACATACATGTGGTGACAGTGTGGTATTAGTTAAACAGTGATGTACGCTCATTATAACATATATACATGTGGTGACAGTGTGGTATTAGTTAAACAGTGATGTACGCTCATTTTAACATACATACATGTGGTGACAGTGTGGTATTAGTTAAACAGTGATGTATCCTCATTCTAACATACATACATGTGGTGACAGTGTGGTATTAGTTAAACAGTGATGTACGCTCATTCTAACATACATACCTGTGGTGACAGTGTGGTATTAGTTAAACAGTGATGTACGCTCATTCTAACATACATACATGTGGTGACAGTGTGGTATTAGTTAAACAGTGATGTACGCTCATTCTAACATACATACATGTGGTGACAGTGTGGTATTAGTTAAACAGTGATGTACGCTCATTCTAACATACATACATGTGGTGACAGTGTGGTATTAGTTAAACAGTGATGTACGCTCATTCTAACATACATACATGTGGTGACAGTGTGGTATTAGTTAAACAGTGATGTACGCTCATTCTAACATACATACATGTGGTGACAGTGTGGTATTAGTTAAACAGTGATGTACGCTCATTCTAACATACATACATGTGGTGACAGTGTGGTATTAGTTAAACAGTGATGTACGCTCATTCTAACATACATACATGTGGTGACAGTGTGGTATTAGTTAAACAGTGATGTACGCTCATTCTAACATACATACATGTGGTGACAGTGTGGTAATAGTTAAACAGTGATGTACGCTCATTTTAACATACATACATGTGGTGACAGTGTGGTATTAGTTAAACAGTGATGTATCCTCATTCTAACATACATACATGTGGTGACAGTGTGGTAATAGTTAAACAGTGATGTACGCTCATTTTAACATACATACATGTGGTGACAGTGTGGTATTGGTTAAACAGTGATGTACCGTCATTCTAACATACATACATGTGGTGACAGTGTGGTAATAGTTAAACAGTGATGTACGCTCATTTTAACATACATACATGTGGTGACAGTTTGGTAATAGTTAAACAGTGATGTACGCTCATTTTAACATACATACATGTGGTGACAGTGTGGTATTAGTTAAACAGTGATGTACGCTCATTCTAACATACATACATGTGGTGACAGTGTGGTATTAGTTAAACAGTGATGTACGCTCATTCTAACATACATACATGTGGTGACAGTGTGGTAATAGTTAAACAGTGATGTACGCTCATTTTAACATATATACATGTGGTGACAGTGTGGTATTAGTTAAACAGTGATGTATCCTCATTCTAACATACATACATGTGGGGACAGTGTGGTAATAGTTAAACAGTGATGTACGCTCATTTTAACATACATACATGTGGTGACAGTGTGGTATTAGTTAAACAGTGATGTACGCTCATTTTAACATACATACATGTGGTGACAGTGTGGTAATAGTTAAACAGTGATGTACGCTCATTCTAACATACATACATGTGGTGACAGTGTGGTATTAGTTAAACAGTGATGTACGCTCATTCTAACATACATACATGTGGTGACAGTGTGGTATTAGTTAAACAGTGATGTACACTCATTCTAACATACATACATGTGGTGACAGTGTGGTATTAGTTAAACAGTGATGTATCCTCATTCTAACATACATACATGTGGTGACAGTGTGGTAATAGTTAAACAGTGATGTACGCTCATTCTAACATACATACATGTGGTGACAGTGTGGTATTAGTTAAACAGTGATGTACGCTCATTCTAACATACATACATGTGGTGACAGTGTGGTATTAGTTAAACAGTGATGTATCCTCATTCTAACATACATACATGTGGTGACAATGTGGTATTAGTTAAACAGTGATGTATCCTCATTCTAACATACATACATGTGGTGACAGTGTGGTATTAGTTAAACAGTGATGTACGCTCATTCTAACATACATACATGTGGTGACAGTGTGGTATTAGTTAAACAGTGATGTACACTCATTCTAACATACATACATGTGGTGACAGTGTGGTATTAGTTAAACAGTGATGTATCCTCATTCTAACATACATACATGTGGTGACAGTGTGGTATTAGTTAAACAGTGATGTACGCTCATTCTAACATACATACATGTGGTGACAGTGTGGTATTAGTTAAACAGTGATGTACGCTCATTCTAACATACATACATGTGGTGACAGTGTGGTATTAGTTAAACAGTGATGTACGCTCATTCTAACATACATACATGTGGTGACAGTGTGGTATTAGTTAAACAGTGATGTACACTCATTCTAACATACATACATGTGGTGACAGTGTGGTATTAGTTAAACAGTGATGTACGCTCATTCTAACATATATACATGTGGTGACAGTGTGGTATTAGTTAAACAGTGATGTACGCTCATTTTAACATACATACATGTGGTGACAGTGTGGTATTAGTTAAACAGTGATGTATCCTCATTCTAACATACATACATGTGGTGACAGTGTGGTATTAGTTAAACAGTGATGTACGCTCATTCTAACATACATACCTGTGGTGACAGTGTGGTATTAGTTAAACAGTGATGTACGCTCATTCTAACATACATACATGTGGTGACAGTGTGGTATTAGTTAAACAGTGATGTACGCTCATTCTAACATACATACATGTGGTGACAGTGTGGTATTAGTTAAACAGTGATGTACGCTCATTCTAACATACATACATGTGGTGACAGTGTGGTAATAGTTAAACAGTGATGTATCCTCATTCTAACATACATACATGTGGTGACAGTGTGGTATTAGTTAAACAGTGATGTATCCTCATTCTAACATACATACATGTGGTGACAGTGTGGTATTAGTTAAACAGTGATGTATCCTCATTCTAACATACATACATGTGGTGACAGTGTGGTATTAGTTAAACAGTGATGTACGCTCATTCTAACATACATACATGTGGTGACAGTGTGGTAATAGTTAAACAGTGATGTATCCTCATTCTAACATACATACATGTGGTGACAGTGTGGTAATAGTTAAACAGTGATGTATCCTCATTCTAACATACATAAATGTGGTGACAGTGTGGTATTAGTTAAACAGTGATGTATCCTCATTCTAACATACATACATGTGGTGACAGTGTGGTATTAGTTAAACAGTGATGTATCCTCATTCTAACATACATACATGTGGTGACAGTGTGGTATTAGTTAAACAGTGATGTACACTCATTCTAACATACATACATGTGGTGACAGTGTGGTAATAGTTAAACAGTGATGTATCCTCATTCTAACATACATACATGTGGTGACAGTGTGGTATTAGTTAAACAGTGATGTACGCTCATTCTAACATACATACATATGGTGACAGTGTGGTAATAGTTAAACAGTGATGTACGCTCATTTTAACATACATACATGTGTTGACAGTGTGGTATTAGTTAAACAGTGATGTATCCTCATTCTAACATACATACATGTGGTGACAGTGTGGTATTAGTTAAACAGTGATGTACGCTCATTTTAACATACATACATGTGGTGACAGTGTGGTAATAGTTAAACAGTGATGTACGCTCATTCTAACATACATACATGTGGTGACAGTGTGGTATTAGTTAAACAGTGATGTACGCTCATTCTAACATACATACATGTGGTGACAGTGTGGTATTAGTTAAACAGTGATGTACACTCATTCTAACATACATACATGTGGTGACAGTGTGGTATTAGTTAAACAGTGATGTATCCTCATTCTAACATACATACATGTGGTGACAGTGTGGTAATAGTTAAACAGTGATGTACGCTCATTCTAACATACATACATGTGGTGACAGTGTGGTATTAGTTAAACAGTGATGTACGCTCATTCTAACATACATACATGTGGTGACAGTGTGGTATTAGTTAAACAGTGATGTATCCTCATTCTAACATACATACATGTGGTGACAATGTGGTATTAGTTAAACAGTGATGTATCCTCATTCTAACATACATACATGTGGTGACAGTGTGGTATTAGTTAAACAGTGATGTACGCTCATTCTAACATACATACATGTGGTGACAGTGTGGTATTAGTTAAACAGTGATGTACACTCATTCTAACATACATACATGTGGTGACAGTGTGGTATTAGTTAAACAGTGATGTATCCTCATTCTAACATACATACATGTGGTGACAGTGTGGTATTAGTTAAACAGTGATGTACGCTCATTCTAACATACATACATGTGGTGACAGTGTGGTATTAGTTAAACAGTGATGTACGCTCATTCTAACATACATACATGTGGTGACAGTGTGGTATTAGTTAAACAGTGATGTACGCTCATTCTAACATACATACATGTGGTGACAGTGTGGTATTAGTTAAACAGTGATGTACACTCATTCTAACATACATACATGTGGTGACAGTGTGGTATTAGTTAAACAGTGATGTACGCTCATTCTAACATATATACATGTGGTGACAGTGTGGTATTAGTTAAACAGTGATGTACGCTCATTTTAACATACATACATGTGGTGACAGTGTGGTATTAGTTAAACAGTGATGTATCCTCATTCTAACATACATACATGTGGTGACAGTGTGGTATTAGTTAAACAGTGATGTACGCTCATTCTAACATACATACCTGTGGTGACAGTGTGGTATTAGTTAAACAGTGATGTACGCTCATTCTAACATACATACATGTGGTGACAGTGTGGTATTAGTTAAACAGTGATGTACGCTCATTCTAACATACATACATGTGGTGACAGTGTGGTATTAGTTAAACAGTGATGTACGCTCATTCTAACATACATACATGTGGTGACAGTGTGGTAATAGTTAAACAGTGATGTATCCTCATTCTAACATACATACATGTGGTGACAGTGTGGTATTAGTTAAACAGTGATGTATCCTCATTCTAACATACTATACATGTGGTGACAGTGTGGTATTAGTTAAACAGTGATGTATCCTCATTCTAACATACATACATGTGGTGACAGTGTGGTATTAGTTAAACAGTGATGTACGCTCATTCTAACATACATACATGTGGTGACAGTGTGGTAATAGTTAAACAGTGATGTATCCTCATTCTAACATACATACATGTGGTGACAGTGTGGTAATAGTTAAACAGTGATGTATCCTCATTCTAACATACATAAATGTGGTGACAGTGTGGTATTAGTTAAACAGTGATGTATCCTCATTCTAACATACATACATGTGGTGACAGTGTGGTATTAGTTAAACAGTGATGTATCCTCATTCTAACATACATACATGTGGTGACAGTGTGGTATTAGTTAAACAGTGATGTACACTCATTCTAACATACATACATGTGGTGACAGTGTGGTAATAGTTAAACAGTGATGTATCCTCATTCTAACATACATACATGTGGTGACAGTGTGGTATTAGTTAAACAGTGATGTACGCTCATTCTAACATACATACATATGGTGACAGTGTGGTAATAGTTAAACAGTGATGTACGCTCATTTTAACATACATACATGTGTTGACAGTGTGGTATTAGTTAAACAGTGATGTATCCTCATTCTAACATACATACATGTGGTGACAGTGTGGTATTAGTTAAACAGTGATGTATCCTCATTCTAACATACATACATGTGGTGACAGTGTGGTATTAGTTAAACAGTAATGTACGCTCATTCTAACATACATACATGTGGTGACAGTGTGGTAATAGTTAAACAGTGATGTACGCTCATTTTAACATACATACATGTGGTGACAGTGTGGTATTAGTTAAACAGTGATGTATCCTCATTCTAACATACATACATGTGGTGACAGTGTGGTATTAGTTAAACAGTGATGTATCCTCATTCTAACATACATACATGTGGTGACAGTGTGGTATTAGTTAAACAGTGATGTACGCTCATTCTAACATACATACATGTGGTGACAGTGTGGTAATAGTTTAACAGTGATGTACGCTCATTTTAACATACATACATGTGGTGACAGTGTGGTATTAGTTAAACAGTGATGTATCCTCATTCTAACATACATACATGTGGTGACAGTGTGGTATTAGTTAAACAGTGATGTACGCTCATTCTAACATACATACATGTGGTGACAGTGTGGTAATAGTTAAACAGTGATGTACACTCATTTTAACATACATACATGTGGTGACAGTGTGGTATTAGTTAAACAGTGATGTATCCTCATTCTAACATACATACATGTGGTGACAGTGTGGTATTAGTTAAACAGTGATGTATCCTCATTCTAACATACATACATGTGGTGACAGTGTGGTATTAGTTAAACAGTGATGTATCCTCATTCTAACATACATACATGTGGTGAGTGTGGTAATAGCTAAACAGTGATGTACGCTCATTTTAACATACATACATGTGGTGACAGTGTGGTAATAGTTAAACAGTGATGTACGCTCATTTTAACATACATACATGTGGTGACAGTGTGGTATTAGTTAAACAGTGATGTACGCTCATTCTAACATACATACATGTGGTGACAGTGTGGTAATAGTTAAACAGTGATGTACGCTCATTTTAACATACATACATGTGGTGACAGTGTGGTATTAGTTAAACAGTGATGTACACTCATTCTAACATACATACATGTGGTGACAGTGTGGTATTAGTTAAACAGTGATGTACCCTCATTCTAACATACATACATGTGGTGACAGTGTGGTAATAGTTAAACAGTGATGTACGCTCATTTTAACATACATACATGTGGTGACAGTTTGGTAATAGTTAAACAGTGATGTACGCTCATTTTAACATACATACATGTGGTAACAGTGTGATATTAGTTAAACAGTGATGTATCCTCATTCTAACATACATACATGTGATGACAGTGTGGTAATAGTTAAACAGTGATGTACACTCATTTTAACATACATACATGTGGTGACAGTTTGGTAATAGTTAAACAGTGATGTACGCTCATTTTAACATACATACATGTGGTGACAGTGTGGTATTAGTTAAACAGTGATGTACGCTCATTTTAACATACATACATGTGGTGACAGTGTGGTATTAGTTAAACAGTGATGTACACTCATTCTAACATACATACATGTGGTGACAGTGTGGTATTAGTTAAACAGTGATGTATCCTCATTCTAACATACATATATGTGGTGACAGTGTGGTATTAGTTAAAAGTGATGTACGCTCATTCTAACATACATACATGTGGTGACAGTGTGGTATTAGTTAAAAGTGATGTACGCTCATTCTAACATACATACATGTGGTGACAGTGTGGTAATAGTTAAACAGTGATGTACGATCATTTTAACATACATACATGTGGTGACGGTGTGGTATTAGTTAAACAGTGATGTACGCTCATTCTAACATACATAGATGTGGTGACAGTGTGGTAATAGTTAAACAATGATGTACACTCATTTTAACATACATACATGTGGTGACAGTGTGGTATTAGTTAAACAGTGATGTATCCTCATTTTAACATACATACATGTGGTGACAGTGTGGTATTAGTTAAACAGTGATGTACGCTCATTCTAACATACATAGATGTGGTGACAGTGTGGTAATAGTTAAACAGTGATGTACACTCATTTTAACATACATACATGTGGTGACAGTGTGGTATTAGTTAAACAGTGATGTATCCTCATTCTAACATACATACATGTGGTGACAGTGTGGTAATAGTTAAACAGTGATGTACGCTCATTTTAACATACATACATGTGGTGACAGTGTGGTATTAGTTAAACAGTGATGTACCGTCATTCTAACATACATACATGTGGTGACAGTGTGGTAATAGTTAAACAGTGATGTACGCTCATTTTAACATACATAGATGTGGTGACAGTTTGGTAATAGTTAAACAGTGATGTACGCTCATTCTAACATACATACATGTGGTGACAGTGTGGTAATAGTTAAACAGTGATGTACGCTTATTTTAACATACATACATGTGGTGACAGTGTGGTATTAGTTAAACAGTGATGTATCCTCATTCTAACATACATACATGTGGTAATAGTTAAACGGTGATGTACACTCATTTTAACATACATACATGTGGTGACAGTGTGGTATTAGTTAAACAGTGATGTATCCTCATTCTAACATACATACATGTGGTGACAGTGTGGTATTAGTTAAACAGTGATGTATCCTCATTCTAACATACATACATGTGGTGACAGTGTGGTATTAGTTAAACAGTGATGTACGCTCATTCTAACATACATACATGTGGTGACAGTGTGGTATTAGTTAAACAGTGATGTACGCTCATTCTAACATACATACATGTGGTGACAGTGTGGTATTAGTTAAACAGTGATGTATGCTCATTCTAACATACATACATGTGGTGACAGTGTGGTATTAGTTAAACAGTGATGTACGCTCATTCTAACATACATACATGTGGTGACAGTGTGGTATTAGTTAAACAGTGATGTACGCTCATTTTAACATACATACATGTGGTGACAGTGTGGTATTAGTTAAACAGTGATGTATCCTCATTCTAACATACATACATGTGGTGACAGTGTGGTATTAGTTAAACAGTGATGTACGCTCATTCTAACATACATACCTGTGGTGACAGTGTGGTATTAGTTAAACAGTGATGTACGCTCATTCTAACATACATACATGTGGTGACAGTGTGGTATTAGTTAAACAGTGATGTACGCTCATTCTAACATACATACATGTGGTGACAGTGTGATATTAGTTAAACAGTGATGTACGCTCATTCTAACATACATACATGTGGTGACAGTGTGGTAATAGTTAAACAGTGATGTATCCTCATTCTAACATACATACATGTGGTGACAGTGTGGTATTAGTTAAACAGTGATGTATCCTCATTCTAACATACATACATGTGGTGACAGTGTGGTATTAGTTAAACAGTGATGTATCCTCATTCTAACATACATACATGTGGTGACAGTGTGGTATTAGTTAAACAGTGATGTACGCTCATTCTAACATACATACATGTGGTGACAGTGTGGTAATAGTTAAACAGTGATGTATCCTCATTCTAACATACATACATGTGGTGACAGTGTGGTAATAGTTAAACAGTGATGTATCCTCATTCTAACATACATACATGTGGTGACAGTGTGGTATTAGTTAAACAGTGATGTATCCTCATTCTAACATACATACATGTGGTGACAGTGTGGTATTAGTTAAACAGTGATGTATCCTCATTCTAACATACATACATGTGGTGACAGTGTGGTATTAGTTAAACAGTGATGTACACTCATTCTAACATACATACATGTGGTGACAGTGTGGTAATAGTTAAACAGTGATGTATCCTCATTCTAACATACATACATGTGGTGACAGTGTGGTATTAGTTAAACAGTGATGTACGCTCATTCTAACATACATACATATGGTGACAGTGTGGTAATAGTTAAACAGTGATGTACGCTCATTTTAACATACATACATGTGTTGACAGTGTGGTATTAGTTAAACAGTGATGTATCCTCATTCTAACATACATACATGTGGTGACAGTGTGGTATTAGTTAAACAGTGATGTATCCTCATTCTAACATACATACATGTGGTGACAGTGTGGTATTAGTTAAACAGTGATGTACGCTCATTCTAACATACATACATGTGGTGACAGTGTGGTAATAGTTAAACAGTGATGTACGCTCATTTTAACATACATACATGTGGTGACAGTGTGGTATTAGTTAAACAGTGATGTATCCTCATTCTAACATACATACATGTGGTGACAGTGTGGTATTAGTTAAACAGTGATGTATCCTCATTCTAACATACATACATGTGGTGACAGTGTGGTATTAGTTAAACAGTGATGTACGCTCATTCTAACATACATACATGTGGTGACAGTGTGGTAATAGTTTAACAGTGATGTACGCTCATTTTAACATACATACATGTGGTGACAGTGTGGTATTAGTTAAACAGTGATGTATCCTCATTCTAACATACATACATGTGGTGACAGTGTGGTATTAGTTAAACAGTGATGTACGCTCATTCTAACATACATACATGTGGTGACAGTGTGGTAATAGTTAAGCAGTGATGTACACTCATTTTAACATACATACATGTGGTGACAGTGTGGTATTAGTTAAACAGTGATGTATCCTCATTCTAACATACATACATGTGGTGACAGTGTGGTATTAGTTAAACAGTGATGTATCCTCATTCTAACATACATACATGTGGTGACAGTGTGGTATTAGTTAAACAGTGATGTATCCTCATTCTAACATACACACATGTGGTGAGTGTGGTAATAGCTAAACAGTGATGTACGCTCATTTTAACATACATACATGTGGTGACAGTGTGGTAATAGTTAAACAGTGATGTACGCTCATTTTAACATACATACATGTGGTGACAGTGTGGTATTAGTTAAACAGTGATGTACGCTCATTCTAACATACATACATGTGGTGACAGTGTGGTAATAGTTAAACAGTGATGTACGCTCATTTTAACATACATACATGTGGTGACAGTGTGGTATTAGTTAAACAGTGATGTACACTCATTCTAACATACATACATGTGGTGACAGTGTGGTATTAGTTAAACAGTGATGTACCCTCATTCTAACATACATACATGTGGTGACAGTGTGGTAATAGTTAAACAGTGATGTACGCTCATTTTAACATACATACATGTGGTGACAGTTTGGTAATAGTTAAACAGTGATGTACGCTCATTTTAACATACATACATGTGGTAACAGTGTGATATTAGTTAAACAGTGATGTATCCTCATTCTAACATACATACATGTGATGACAGTGTGGTAATAGTTAAACAGTGATGTACACTCATTTTAACATACATACATGTGGTGACAGTTTGGTAATAGTTAAACAGTGATGTACGCTCATTTTAACATACATACATGTGGTGACAGTGTGGTATTAGTTAAACAGTGATGTACGCTCATTTTAACATACATACATGTGGTGACAGTGTGGTATTAGTTAAACAGTGATGTACACTCATTCTAACATACATACATGTGGTGACAGTGTGGTATTAGTTAAACAGTGATGTATCCTCATTCTAACATACATATATGTGGTGACAGTGTGGTATTAGTTAAAAGTGATGTACGCTCATTCTAACATACATACATGTGGTGACAGTGTGGTATTAGTTAAAAGTGATGTACGCTCATTCTAACATACATACATGTGGTGACAGTGTGGTAATAGTTAAACAGTGATGTATCCTCATTTTAACATACATACATGTGGTGACAGTGGTATTAGTTAAACAGTGATGTACGCTCATTCTAACATACATAGATGTGGTGACAGTGTGGTAATAGTTAAACAGTGATGTACACTCATTTTAACATACATACATGTGGTGACAGTGTGGTATTAGTTAAACAGTGATGTATCCTCATTCTAACATACATACATGTGGAGACAGTGTGGTAATAGTTAAACAGTGATGTACGCTCATTTTAACATACATACATGTGGTGACAGTGTGGTATTAGTTAAACAGTGATGTACCGTCATTCTAACATACATACATGTGGTGACAGTGTGGTAATAGTTAAACAGTGATGTACGCTCATTTTAACATACATAGATGTGGTGACAGTTTGGTAATAGTTAAACAGTGATGTACGCTCATTCTAACATACATACATGTGGTGACAGTGTGGTAATAGTTAAACAGTGATGTACGCTTATTTTAACATACATACATGTGGTGACAGTGTGGTATTAGTTAAACAGTGATGTATCCTCATTCTAACATACATACATGTGGTAATAGTTAAACGGTGATGTACACTCATTTTAACATACATACATGTGGTGACAGTGTGGTATTAGTTAAACAGTGATGTATCCTCATTCTAACATACATACATGTGGTGACAGTGTGGTAATAGTTAAACAGTGATGTACGCTCATTTTAACATACATACATGTGGTGACAGTGTGGTATTAGTTAAACAGTGATGTACGCTCATTTTAACATACATACATGTGGTGACAGTGTGGTAATAGTTAAGCAGTGATGTACGCTCATTCTAACATACATACATGTGGTGACAGTGTGGTATTAGTTAAACAGTGATGTACGCTCATTCTAACATACATACATGTGGTGACAGTGTGGTATTAGTTAAACAGTGATGTATCCTCATTCTAACATACATACATGTGGTGACAGTGTGGTATTAGTTAAACAGTGATGTATCCTCATTCTAACATACATACATGTGGTGACAGTGTGGTATTAGTTAAACAGTGATGTACGCTCATTTTAACATACATACATGTGGTGACAGTGTGGTATTAGTTAAACAGTGATGTATCCTCATTCTAACATACATACATGTGGTGACAGTGTGGTATTAGTTAAACAGTGATGTACCGTCATTCTAACATACATACATGTGGTGACAGTGTGGTAATAGTTAAACAGTGATGTACGCTCATTTTAACATACATAGATGTGGTGACAGTTTGGTAATAGTTAAACAGTGATGTACGCTCATTCTAACATACATACATGTGGTGACAGTGTGGTAATAGTTAAACAGTGATGTACGCTTATTTTAACATACATACATGTGGTGACAGTGTGGTATTAGTTAAACAGTGATGTATCCTCATTCTAACATACATACATGTGGTAATAGTTAAACGGTGATGTACACTCATTTTAACATACATACATGTGGTGACAGTGTGGTATTAGTTAAACAGTGATGTATCCTCATTCTAACATACATACATGTGGTGACAGTGTGGTATTAGTTAAACAGTGATGTATCCTCATTCTAACATACATACATGTGGTGACAGTGTGGTATTAGTTAAACAGTGATGTACGCTCATTCTAACATACATACATGTGGTAACAGTGTGGTAATAGTTAAACAGTGATGTACGCTCATTTTAACATACATACATGTGGTGACAGTGTGGTATTAGTTAAACAGTGATGTATCCTCATTCTAACATACATACATGTGGTGACAGTGTGGTATTAGTTAAACAGTGATGTATCCTCATTCTAACATACATGCATGTGGTGACAGTGTGGTATTAGTTAAACAGTGATGTACGCTCATTCTAACATACATACATGTGGTGACAGTGTGGTAATAGTTTAACAGTGATGTACGCTCAGTTTAACATACATACATGTGGTGACAGTGTGGTATTAGTTAAACAGTGATGTATCCTCATTCTAACATACATACATGTGGTGACAGTGTGGTATTAGTTAAACAGTGATGTACGCTCATTCTAACATACATACATGTGGTGACAGTGTGGTAATAGTTAAACAGTGATGTACACTCATTTTAACATACATACATGTGGTGACAGTGTGGTATTAGTTAAACAGTGATGTATCCTCATTCTAACATACATACATGTGGTGACAGTGTGGTATTAGTTAAACAGTGATGTATCCTCATTCTAACATACATACATGTGGTGACAGTGTGGTATTAGTTAAACTGTGATGTACGCTCATTCTAACATACATACATGTGGTGACAGTGTGGTAATAGTTAAGCAGTGATGTACACTCATTTTAACATACATACATGTGGTGACAGTGTGGTATTAGTTAAACAGTGATGTATCCTCATTCTAGCATACATACATGTGGTGACAGTGTGGTATTAGTTAAACAGTGATGTATCCTCATTCTAACATACATACATGTGGTGACAGTGTGGTATTAGTTAAACAGTGATGTATCCTCATTCTAACATACACACATGTGGTGAGTGTGGTAATAGCTAAACAGTGATGTACGCTCATTTTAACATACATACATGTGGTGACAGTGTGGTAATAGTTAAACAGTGATGTACGCTCATTTTAACATACATACATGTGGTGACAGTGTGGTATTAGTTAAACAGTGATGTACGCTCATTCTAACATACATACATGTGGTGACAGTGTGGTAATAGTTAAACAGTGATGTACGCTCATTTTAACATACATACATGTGGTGACAGTGTGGTATTAGTTAAACAGTGATGTACACTCATTCTAACATACATACATGTGGTGACAGTGTGGTATTAGTTAAACAGTGATGTACCCTCATTCTAACATACATACATGTGGTGACAGTGTGGTAATAGTTAAACAGTGATGTACGCTCATTTTAACATACATACATGTGGTGACAGTTTGGTAATAGTTAAACAGTGATGTACGCTCATTTTAACATACATACATGTGGTAACAGTGTGATATTAGTTAAACAGTGATGTATCCTCATTCTAACATACATACATGTGATGACAGTGTGGTAATAGTTAAACAGTGATGTACACTCATTTTAACATACATACATGTGGTGACAGTTTGGTAATAGTTAAACAGTGATGTACGCTCATTTTAACATACATACATGTGGTGACAGTGTGGTATTAGTTAAACAGTGATGTACGCTCATTTTAACATACATACATGTGGTGACAGTGTGGTATTAGTTAAACAGTGATGTACACTCATTCTAACATACATACATGTGGTGACAGTGTGGTATTAGTTAAACAGTGATGTATCCTCATTCTAACATACATATATGTGGTGACAGTGTGGTATTAGTTAAAAGTGATGTACGCTCATTCTAACATACATACATGTGGTGACAGTGTGGTATTAGTTAAAAGTGATGTACGCTCATTCTAACATACATACATGTGGTGACAGTGTGGTAATAGTTAAACAGTGATGTATCCTCATTTTAACATACATACATGTGGTGACAGTGGTATTAGTTAAACAGTGATGTACGCTCATTCTAACATACATAGATGTGGTGACAGTGTGGTAATAGTTAAACAGTGATGTACACTCATTTTAACATACATACATGTGGTGACAGTGTGGTATTAGTTAAACAGTGATGTATCCTCATTCTAACATACATACATGTGGAGACAGTGTGGTAATAGTTAAACAGTGATGTACGCTCATTTTAACATACATACATGTGGTGACAGTGTGGTATTAGTTAAACAGTGATGTACCGTCATTCTAACATACATACATGTGGTGACAGTGTGGTAATAGTTAAACAGTGATGTACGCTCATTTTAACATACATAGATGTGGTGACAGTTTGGTAATAGTTAAACAGTGATGTACGCTCATTCTAACATACATACATGTGGTGACAGTGTGGTAATAGTTAAACAGTGATGTACGCTTATTTTAACATACATACATGTGGTGACAGTGTGGTATTAGTTAAACAGTGATGTATCCTCATTCTAACATACATACATGTGGTAATAGTTAAACGGTGATGTACACTCATTTTAACATACATACATGTGGTGACAGTGTGGTATTAGTTAAACAGTGATGTATCCTCATTCTAACATACATACATGTGGTGACAGTGTGGTAATAGTTAAACAGTGATGTACGCTCATTTTAACATACATACATGTGGTGACAGTGTGGTATTAGTTAAACAGTGATGTACGCTCATTTTAACATACATACATGTGGTGACAGTGTGGTAATAGTTAAGCAGTGATGTACGCTCATTCTAACATACATACATGTGGTGACAGTGTGGTATTAGTTAAACAGTGATGTACGCTCATTCTAACATACATACATGTGGTGACAGTGTGGTATTAGTTAAACAGTGATGTATCCTCATTCTAACATACATACATGTGGTGACAGTGTGGTATTAGTTAAACAGTGATGTATCCTCATTCTAACATACATACATGTGGTGACAGTGTGGTATTAGTTAAACAGTGATGTACGCTCATTTTAACATACATACATGTGGTGACAGTGTGGTATTAGTTAAACAGTGATGTATCCTCATTCTAACATACATACATGTGGTGACAGTGTGGTATTAGTTAAACAGTGATGTACCGTCATTCTAACATACATACATGTGGTGACAGTGTGGTAATAGTTAAACAGTGATGTACGCTCATTTTAACATACATAGATGTGGTGACAGTTTGGTAATAGTTAAACAGTGATGTACGCTCATTCTAACATACATACATGTGGTGACAGTGTGGTAATAGTTAAACAGTGATGTACGCTTATTTTAACATACATACATGTGGTGACAGTGTGGTATTAGTTAAACAGTGATGTATCCTCATTCTAACATACATACATGTGGTAATAGTTAAACGGTGATGTACACTCATTTTAACATACATACATGTGGTGACAGTGTGGTATTAGTTAAACAGTGATGTATCCTCATTCTAACATACATACATGTGGTGACAGTGTGGTATTAGTTAAACAGTGATGTATCCTCATTCTAACATACATACATGTGGTGACAGTGTGGTATTAGTTAAACAGTGATGTACGCTCATTCTAACATACATACATGTGGTGACAGTGTGGTAATAGTTAAACAGTGATGTACGCTCATTTTAACATACATACATGTGGTGACAGTGTGGTATTAGTTAAACAGTGATGTATCCTCATTCTAACATACATACATGTGGTGACAGTGTGGTATTAGTTAAACAGTGATGTATCCTCATTCTAACATACATGCATGTGGTGACAGTGTGGTATTAGTTAAACAGTGATGTACGCTCATTCTAACATACATACATGTGGTGACAGTGTGGTAATAGTTTAACAGTGATGTACGCTCAGTTTAACATACATACATGTGGTGACAGTGTGGTATTAGTTAAACAGTGATGTATCCTCATTCTAACATACATACATGTGGTGACAGTGTGGTATTAGTTAAACAGTGATGTACGCTCATTCTAACATACATACATGTGGTGACAGTGTGGTAATAGTTAAACAGTGATGTACACTCATTTTAACATACATACATGTGGTGACAGTGTGGTATTAGTTAAACAGTGATGTATCCTCATTCTAACATACATACATGTGGTGACAGTGTGGTATTAGTTAAACAGTGATGTATCCTCATTCTAACATACATACATGTGGTGACAGTGTGGTATTAGTTAAACAGTGATGTATCCTCATTCTAACATACATACATGTGGTGAGTGTGGTAATAGCTAAACAGTGATGTACGCTCATTTTAACATACATACATGTGGTGACAGTGTGGTAATAGTTAAACAGTGATGTACGTTCATTTTAACATACATACATGTGGTGACAGTGTGGTATTAGTTAAACAGTGATGTACGCTCATTCTAACATACATACATGTGGTGACAGTGTGGTAATAGTTAAACAGTGATGTACGCTCATTTTAACATACATACATGTGGTGACAGTGTGGTATTAGTTAAACAGTGATGTACACTCATTCTAACATACATACATGTGGTGACAGTGTGGTATTAGTTAAACAGTGATGTACCCTCATTCTAACATACATACATGTGGTGACAGTGTGGTAATAGTTAAACAGTGATGTACGCTCATTTTAACATACATACATGTGGTGACAGTTTGGTAATAGTTAAACAGTGATGTACGCTCATTTTAACATACATACATGTGGTAACAGTGTGATATTAGTTAAACAGTGATGTATCCTCATTCTAACATACATACATGTGATGACAGTGTGGTAATAGTTAAACAGTGATGTACACTCATTTTAACATACATACATGTGGTGACAGTTTGGTAATAGTTAAACAGTGATGTACGCTCATTTTAACATACATACATGTGGTGACAGTGTGGTATTAGTTAAACAGTGATGTACGCTCATTTTAACATACATACATGTGGTGACAGTGTGGTATTAGTTAAACAGTGATGTACACTCATTCTAACATACATACATGTGGTGACAGTGTGGTATTAGTTAAACAGTGATGTATCCTCATTCTAACATACATATATGTGGTGACAGTGTGGTATTAGTTAAAAGTGATGTACGCTCATTCTAACATACATACATGTGGTGACAGTGTGGTATTAGTTAAAAGTGATGTACGCTCATTCTAACATACATACATGTGGTGACAGTGTGGTAATAGTTAAACAGTGATGTACGATCATTTTAACATACATACATGTGGTGACAGTGTGGTATTAGTTAAACAGTGATGTATCCTCATTTTAACATACATACATGTGGTGACAGTGTGGTATTAGTTAAACAGTGATGTACGCTCATTCTAACATACATAGATGTGGTGACAGTGTGGTAATAGTTAAACAGTGATGTACACTCATTTTAACATACATACATGTGGTGACAGTGTGGTATTAGTTAAACAGTGATGTATCCTCATTCTAACATACATACATGTGGTGACAGTGTGGTAATAGTTAAACAGTGATGTACGCTCATTTTAACATACATACATGTGGTGACAGTGTGGTATTAGTTAAACAGTGATGTACCGTCATTCTAACATACATACATGTGGTGACAGTGTGGTAATAGTTAAACAGTGATGTACGCTCATTTTAACATACATAGATGTGGTGACAGTTTGGTAATAGTTAAACAGTGATGTACGCTCATTCTAACATACATACATGTGGTGACAGTGTGGTAATAGTTAAACAGTGATGTACGCTTATTTTAACATACATACATGTGGTGACAGTGTGGTATTAGTTAAACAGTGATGTATCCTCATTCTAACATACATACATGTGGTAATAGTTAAACGGTGATGTACACTCATTTTAACATACATACATGTGGTGACAGTGTGGTATTAGTTAAACAGTGATGTATCCTCATTCTAACATACATACATGTGGTGACAGTGTGGTAATAGTTAAACAGTGATGTACGCTCATTTTAACATACATACATGTGGTGACAGTGTGGTATTAGTTAAACAGTGATGTACGCTCATTTTAACATACATACATGTGGTGACAGTGTGGTAATAGTTAAGCAGTGATGTACGCTCATTCTAACATACATACATGTGGTGACAGTTTGGTAATAGTTAAACAGTGATGTACGCTCATTCTAACATACATACATGTGGTGACAGTGTGGTAATAGTTAAACAGTGATGTACGCTTATTTTAACATACATACATGTGGTGACAGTGTGGTATTAGTTAAACAGTGATGTATCCTCATTCTAACATACATACATGTGGTAATAGTTAAACGGTGATGTACACTCATTTTAACATACATACATGTGGTGACAGTGTGGTATTAGTTAAACAGTGATGTATCCTCATTCTAACATACATACATGTGGTGACAGTGTGGTAATAGTTAAACAGTGATGTACGCTCATTTTAACATACATACATGTGGTGACAGTGTGGTATTAGTTAAACAGTGATGTACGCTCATTTTAACATACATACATGTGGTGACAGTGTGGTATTAGTTAAACAGTGATGTACGCTCATTCTAACATACATACGTGTGGTATTAGTTAAACAGTGATGTACGCTCATTCTAACATACATACATGTGGTGACAGTGTGGTATTAGTTAAACAGTGATGTATCCTCATTCTAACATACATACATGTGGTAATAGTTAAACGGTGATGTACACTCATTTTAACATACATACATGTGGTGACAGTGTGGTATTAGTTAAACAGTGATGTATCCTCATTCTAACATACATACATGTGGTGACAGTGTGGTAATAGTTAAACAGTGATGTACGCTCATTTTAAAATACATACATGTGGTGACAGTGTGGTATTAGTTAAACAGTGATGTACGCTCATTTTAACATACATACATGTGGTGACTGTGTGGTAATAGTTAAACAGTGATGTACGCTCATTCTAACATACATACATGTGGTGACAGTGTGGTATTAGTTAAACAGTGATGTACGCTCATTCTAACATACATACATGTGGTGACAGTGTGGTAATAGTTAAACAGTGATGTACGCCCATTTTAACATACATACATGTGGTGACAGTGTGGTATTAGTTAAACAGTGATGTATCCTCATTCTAACATACATACATGTGGTGACAGTGTGGTAATAGTTAAACAGTGATGTACGCTCATTTTAACATACATACATGTGGTGACAGTGTGGTATTAGTTAAACAGTGATGTACGCTCATTCTAACATACATACATGTGGTGACAGTGTGGTAATAGTTAAACAGTGATGTACGCTCATTTTAACATACATACATGTGGTGACAGTTTGGTAATAGTTAAACAGTGATGTACGCTCATTTTAACATACATACATGTGGTGACAGTGTGGTATTAGTTAAACAGTGATGTACGCTCATTCTAACATACATACATGTGGTGACAGTGTGGTAATAGTTAAACAGTGATGTACGCTCATTTTAACATATATACATGTGGTGACAGTGTGGTATTAGTTAAACAGTGATGTACACTCATTCTAACATACATACATGTGGTGACAGTGTGGTATTAGTTAAACAGTGATGTACCCTCATTCTAACATACATACATGTGGTGACAGTGTGGTAATAGTTAAACAGTGATGTACGCTCATTTTAACATACATACATGTGGTGACAGTTTGGTAATAGTTAAACAGTGATGTACGCTCATTTTAACATACATACATGTGGTGACAGTGTGGTATTAGTTAAACAGTGATGTACGCTCATTTTAACATACATACATGTGGTGACAGTGTGGTATTAGTTAAACAGTGATGTACACTCATTCTAACATACATACATGTGGTGACAGTGTGGTATTAGTTAAACAGTGATGTATCCTCATTCTAACATACATACATGTGGTGACAGTGTGGTATTAGTTAAAAGTGATGTACGCTCATTCTAACATACATACATGTAGTGACAGTGTGGTATTAGTTAAACAGTGATGTACGCTCATTCTAACATACATACATGTGGTGACAGTGTGGTAATAGTTAAACAGTGATGTACGCTCATTTTAACATACATACATGTGGTGACAGTGTGGTATTAGTTAAACAGTGATGTATCCTCATTCTAACATACATACATGTGGTGACAGTGTGGTAATAGTTAAACAGTGATGTACGCTCATTTTAACATACATACATGTGGTGACAGTGTGGTATTAGTTAAACAGTGATGTATCCTCATTTTAACATACATACATGTGGTGACAGTGTGGTATTAGTTAAACAGTGATGTACGCTCATTCTAACATACATACGTGTGGTATTAGTTAAACAGTGATGTACGCTCATTCTAACATACATACATGTGGTGACAGTGTGGTAATAGTTAAACAGTGATGTACGCTCATTTTAACATACATACATGTGGTGACAGTGTGGTATTAGTTAAACAGTGATGTACGCTCATTTTAACATACATACATGTGGTGACAGTGTGGTATTAGTTAAACAGTGATGTACGCTCATTCTAACATACATACGTGTGGTATTAGTTAAACAGTGATGTACGCTCATTCTAACATACATACATGTGGTGACAGTGTGGTAATAGTTAAACAGTGATGTATCCTCATTCTAACATACATACATGTGGTAATAGTTAAACGGTGATGTACACTCATTTTAACATACATACATGTGGTGACAGTGTGGTATTAGTTAAACAGTGATGTATCCTCATTCTAACATACATACATGTGGTGACAGTGTGGTAATAGTTAAACAGTGATGTACGCTCATTTTAACATACATACATGTGGTGACAGTGTGGTATTAGTTAAACAGTGATGTACCGTCATTCTAACATACATACATGTGGTGACAGTGTGGTAATAGTTAAACAGTGATGTACGCTCATTTTAACATACATACATGTGGTGACAGTTTGGTAATAGTTAAACAGTGATGTACGCTCATTTTAACATACATACATGTGGTGACAGTGTGGTATTAGTTAAACAGTGATGTACGCTCATTCTAACATACATACATGTGGTGACAGTGTGGTAATAGTTAAACAGTGATGTACGCTCATTTTAACATACATACATGTGGTGACAGTGTGGTATTAGTTAAACAGTGATGTACACTCATTCTAACATACATACATGTGGTGACAGTGTGGTATTAGTTAAACAGTGATGTACGCTCATTTTAACATACATACATGTGGTGACAGTTTGGTAATAGTTAAACAGTGATGTACGCTCATTTTAACATACATACATGTGGTGACAGTGTGGTATTAGTTAAACAGTGATGTACGCTCATTTTAACATACATACATGTGGTGACAGTGTGGTATTAGTTAAACAGTGGTAATAGTTAAACAGTAATGTACGCTCATTTTAACATACATACATGTGGTGACAGTTTGGTAATAGTTAAACAGTGATGTACGCTCATTTTAACATACATACATGTGGTGACAGTGTGGTATTAGTTAAACAGTGATGTACGCTCATTTTAACATACATACATGTGGTGACAGTGTGGTATTAGTTAAACAGTGATGTACACTCATTCTAACATACATACATGTGGTGACAGTGTGGTATTAGTTAAACAGTGATGTATCCTCATTCTAACATACATACATGTGGTGACAGTGTGGTATTAGTTAAAAGTGATGTACGCTCATTCTAACATACATACATGTAGTGACAGTGTGGTATTAGTTAAACAGTGATGTACGCTCATTCTAACATACATACATGTGGTGACAGTGTGGTAATAGTTAAACAGTGATGTACGCTCATTTTAACATACATACATGTGGTGACAGTGTGGTATTAGTTAAACAGTGATGTATCCTCATTCTAACATACATACATGTGGTGACAGTGTGGTAATAGTTAAACAGTGATGTACGCTCATTTTAACATACATACATGTGGTGACAGTGTGGTATTAGTTAAACAGTGATGTACGCTCATTCTAACATACATACGTGTGGTATTAGTTAAACAGTGATGTACGCTCATTCTAACATACATACATGTGGTGACAGTGTGGTAATAGTTAAACAGTGATGTACGCTCATTTTAACATACATACATGTGGTGACAGTGTGGTATTAGTTAAACAGTGATGTACGCTCATTTTAACATACATACATGTGGTGACAGTGTGGTATTAGTTAAACAGTGATGTACGCTCATTCTAACATACATACGTGTGGTATTAGTTAAACAGTGATGTACGCTCATTCTAACATACATACATGTGGTGACAGTGTGGTAATAGTTAAACAGTGATGTACGCTCATTCTAACATACATACATGTGGTGACAGTGTGGTATTAGTTAAACAGTGATGTATCCTCATTCTAACATACATACATGTGGTGACAGTGTGGTAATAGTTAAACAGTGATGTACGCTCATTTTAACATACATACATGTGGTGACAGTGTGGTATTAGTTAAACAGTGATGTACGCTCATTTTAACATACATACATGTGGTGACAGTGTGGTAATAGTTAAACAGTGATGTACGCTCATTCTAATATACATACATGTGGTGACAGTGTGGTATTAGTTAAACAGTGATGTACGCTCATTCTAACATACATACATGTGGTGACAGTGTGGTAATAGTTAAACAGTGATGTACGCCCATTTTAACATACATACATGTGGTGACAGTGTGGTATTAGTTAAACAGTGATGTATCCTCATTCTAACATACATACATGTGGTGACAGTGTGGTAATAGTTAAACAGTGATGTACGCTCATTTTAACATACATACATGTGGTGACAGTTTGGTATTAGTTAAACAGTGATGTACGCTCATTTTAGCATACATACATGTGGTGACAGTGTGGTATTAGTTAAACAGTGATGTACGCTCATTCTAACATACATACATGTGGTGACAGTGTGGTATTAGTTAAACAGTGATGTACGCTCATTCTAACATACATACATGTGGTGACAGTGTGGTAATAGTTAAACAGTGATGTACGCTAATTTTAAAATACATACATGTGGTGACAGTGTGGTATTAGTTAAACAGTGATGTATCCTCATTCTAAACATACATACATGTGGTAATAGTTAAACGGTGATGTACACTCATTTTAACATACATACATGTGGTGACAGTGTGGTATTAGTTAAACAGTGATGTATCCTCATTCTAACATACATACATGTGGTGACAGTGTGGTAATAGTTAAACAGTGATGTACGCTCATTTTAACATACATACATGTGGTGACAGTGTGGTATTAGTTAAACAGTGATGTACGCTCATTTTAACATACATACATGTGGTGACAGTGTGGTAATAGTTAAACAGTGATGTACGCTCATTCTAACATACATACATGTGGTGACAGTGTGGTATTAGTTAAACAGTGATGTACGCTCATTCTAACATACATACATGTGGTGACAGTGTGGTATTAGTTAAACAGTGATGTATCCTCATTCTAACATACATACATGTGGTGACAGTGTGGTATTAGTTAAACAGTGATGTATCCTCATTCTAACATACATACATGTGGTGACAGTGTGGTATTAGTTAAACAGTGATGTACGCTCATTCTAACATACATACATGTGGTGACAGTGTGGTATTAGTTAAACAGTGATGTACGCTCATTCTAACATACATACATGTGGTGACAGTGTGGTATTAGTTAAACAGTGATGTACGCTCATTTTAACATACATACATGTGGTGACAGTGTGGTATTAGTTAAACAGTGATGTACCTCATTCTAACATACATACATGTGGTGACAGTGTGGTATTAGTTAAACAGTGATGTACGCTCATTCTAACATACATACATGTGGTGACAGTGTGGTATTAGTTAAACAGTGATGTACGCTCATTCTAACATACATACATGTGGTGACAGTGTGGTAATAGTTAAACAGTGATGTACGCTCATTTAACATACATACATGTGGTGACAGTGTGGTAATAGTTAAACAGTGATGTACGCTCATTTTAACATACATACATGTGGTGACAGTGTGGTATTAGTTAAACAGTGATGTACGCTCATTCTAACATACATACATGTGGTGACAGTGTGGTAATAGTTAAACAGTGATGTACGCTCATTTTAACATACATACATGTGGTGACAGTGTGGTATTAGTTAAACAGTGATGTACACTCATTCTAACATACATACATGTGGTGACAGTGTGAGTTAAACAGTGATGTATCCTCATTCTAACATACATACATGTGGTGACAGTGTGGTAATAGTTAAACAGTGATGTACGCTCATTTTAACATACATACATGTGGTGACAGTTTGGTAATAGTTAAACAGTGATGTACGCTCATTTTAACATACATACATGTGGTGACAGTGTGGTATTAGTTAAACAGTGATGTACGCTCATTTTAACATACATACATGTGGTAACAGTGTGATATTAGTTAAACAGTGATGTACCCTCATTCTAACATACATACATGTGGTGACAGTGTGGTAATAGTTAAACAGTGATGTACGCTCATTTTAACATACATACATGTGGTGACAGTTTGGTAATAGTTAAACAGTGATGTACGCTCATTTTAATATACATACATGTGGTGACAGTGTGGTATTAGTTAAACAGTGATGTACGCTCATTTTTACATACATACATGTGGTGACAGTGTGGTAATAGTTAAACAGTGATGTACGCTCATTCTAACATACATACATGTGGTGACAGTGTGGTATTAATTAAACAGTGGTGTACACTAATTCTAACATACATACATGTGGTGACAGTGTGGTATTAGTTAAACAGTGATGTATCCTCATTCTAACATACATACATGTGGTGACAGTGTGGTATTAGTTAAAAGTGATGTACGCTCATTCTAACATACATACATGTGGTGACAGTGTGGTATTAGTTAAACAGTGATGTACGCTCATTCTAACATACATACATGTGGTGACAGTGTGGTATTAGTTAAACAGTGATGTATCCTCATTCTAACATACATACATGTGGTGATAGTGTGGTAATAGTTAAACAGTGATGTACGCTCATTTTAACATACATACATGTGGTGACAGTGTGGTATTAGTTAAACAGTGATGTATCCTCATTTTAACATACATACATGTGGTGACAGTGTGGTATTAGTTAAACAGTGATGTACGCTCATTCTAACATACATACGTGTGGTATTAGTTAAACAGTGATGTACGCTCATTCTAACATACATACATGTGGGGACAGTGTGGTAATAGTTAAACAGTGATGTACGCTCATTTTAACATACATACATGTGGTGACAGTGTGGTATTAGTTAAACAGTGATGTACGCTCATTTTAACATACATACATGTGGTGACAGTGTGGTATTAGTTAAACAGTGATGTACGCTCATTCTAACATACATACATGTGGTGAGTGTGGTAATAGTTAAACAGTGATGTATCCTCATTCTAACATACATACATGTGGTGACAGTGTGGTATTAGTTAAACAGTGATGTACGCTCATTTTAACATACATACATGTGGTGACAGTGTGGTATTAGTTAAACAGTGATGTACGCTCATTCTAACATACATACATGTGGTGACAGTATGGTATTTCTCATTTTCAGACCATTATGAGAAACTCTCCAGATTAACCATAGACTCCCACAATGTAGAGAACAACAACCAAAACCAATGATCTTTGCTGATGACAGAAAACAATTAGTAACTACAATAGTGGCCTGAGTTAGGTTGTGGATATTTAACCTCACTTTCGCAATATTTAAGTAATATCATGGCCGTCTGTTTTATTAGTGGAGCATACCGGTAAAAATCATTAAACTGTAACAACAACCTGACTTACTTTATCACAAAAGGCTGTATCGAGATACATCGAATGTGAATGTGTGTTAATAATAAATGTAAGAGAAAACCGAAGGAATAATCAAGAATGTACAATGCAGAGATACTTGCAGCATTTGGGCACACAAGACACAGGATGAAGACAAACAAAACACAAAAGCACAATGCAACACAGAAACCTAAAAAGATGAGCAACACGTACTCATCGCAAAACAGGGGATGAAACCAGGTGCTCTGGAAGGGTAAGCGGTTCCTTCTTATAAGACACTTGTCATGTTACTCTCGTAGCCAAGAGACACCACTATGTTGTCATGTTACTCTCGTAGCCAAGAGACACCACTATGCACAAACAAACAAAAATAACATTAATAATTAGACATCAGTCCTACTACAAACAACTGGAGGTGAAGACGAACCAAACATCGTTTTATGCGGAAATCGTAGCGGACTTGCTGGGGATCATTGAAATTCCAATAATCTATTCAACTTTCAATTCAATTCAAGTTTTGTTCCAGTTCTAACCAAGTACATTAATGTCTATAGTCTTTTGCTTGTCGTTTTTGTTTTGCTTAGTGTTATGAAGAACACCTAAATCCGAAACTAAGCACAAATGTAAAACAAATAAAAGTATTACACAAACTTTAATCGTTACTGAAACCACCCGCTTCCCCATTAATAGCACCCGCCATGAAGTCGTAGTTAAGGAAGCGGATTATTAAGTACCTATTTATAGTGGTCTAGGGCGGTGGACGTAAGGCTAAGCGAATGATGCTGCAGTGTGTCAATGGTGCGAGTTCAAATCCCGTCGAGGGAAGATAAAAAAAATTAACAGCTCAAAAATCTAATTCTAACACCGTTTGGTTTAATTTTCAGACGTATATAAAAAGGAAAATATTGCAATCCCTTGGATTATAAGTAGCTATGAAACAAATTGAATTTAACTTAAACAGTAGCGAACGTATGAAAAATGTATTGCAAAAAAAGAAGATTATAAACAGCAAAAGGCAGCCGAAAAATCTGAAAGGCTTCTTATCATCATCAAAATTTGATTTTCATGAATCGTCACCATCTGTGAAGAAATGTACCGACAAGAGATGTATGACATGTCCGAGTTTAATAGAAGGAACCTCGTTTACATTTAAGAATGGACGGACTGTTACAGTTATGCAAGATATATCATACAAAACTAAGAATCTTGTATACACAATTATTTGCTATAATTGTGGAGAATTCTATGTAGGTGAAACCAAAACTGAATTGCGGACACAAATGACTGTTCATAGACAACAAACAAGGCACCAGGACCTTACTATAATAAGAGCTAATGAATATTTCCATGATTGTTCTGGAGGACATTTCAAAGTATTCCCGCTGTATAAAGTTAATACAGAGGGTGATTTTTTAAGAAGAAGAAAAGAAACTTTATTAATTAATATTCTTAAACCTACGTTAAATGATAAATGACTTTAAAGATTTTCGTTAATCTTACAATGACTTTAAAGATTTTTATTAATCTTATAACAACTTTAAAGATGTTCATTATGACATTAATTTTATAGGTAATATATTTTACCGTGAAAACGTAACATTATAGTCTCCCTTTATATTGTTAACGTCACACTATTGTTAACGTCCTATATATTATATGTTATTCAGCTATCAGACATATAACAGTCGGAAAGCAAACCCATGATTTGACCGTTACAGCTAGTGATTCTAAAACCACGCAGACAGGGGGCGATAACAGCAAAAAATCTCGCTAGGTGTAAAAGATGTTAAAGTTTGCTTTTAAAGACGTAAGTACCAAGAACAGTGAACCTACCTACTGAACCATACTTTTTGTAATGCTAAAAATTTACTTCATTTATAAAGTAGCTGGAAAAAAATCCAGAAGGGCTATATAAAATTTAACTATGTCATCTGCCTCTCAGACACCGCCTCTTCCTGTCATGTAACTGTCATGGGGTCACTGATCGTACTTGTAAACAAAAGAGCTGACTGAAATGTGCCTGTTTCTTATATGAAATACATGTCACTTTGCAGTGCATTGTGGTTTCAGCACTAAGAAAAACATCAAAAGTAAACACAATTTTGAAAGTGGTAATTTTCAAACATTCTGTTATTTTATTTAGATGTAGTATGATTTGGTAGATGGCCAGAACCATGAAATTCTAAAACCAGCCATTTCCGATTATATATTCGTTTCCATCCCGTATATCGGCCTTGTTTTTACTTCACACAAAAATAGATGACGCCATTTTACTGACAACAAAAGTTGCCAGATAATCGAGAGTATATTAAAATACAAGAATGTCTTTAAAAACAATCTTATGTACAAAGAAATATTTAACTAGCCATTCTTTGAAAATTCCAATCGTCATATGAATGAAGGATTAACACTGTTAATCGCTATATCTGAAAATCGATAATAGCACGAAAACCGATAACACGATGCTACCTGTGTAAAGACTAAATAAAGAACATGACTACTATACATGTATTGTCTCATGAGCATATTACCCCAGATATAACTTTGCTTTAAAAGAAATTAATTCTTCAACATATTTAATAAACAACTTAACAATTTTAACAGAAAAATAACAAATGATTTAGAATTGCCTCAATATCGGCGTCAGAGTGACAGGCGAACCTGGGAGTCGCCATCTTGATTACGTATGATTTCAAAATGAGTTATCTTTCTTGGCACGTGCTTTCATATTACCGGCTAGAGCCGTATAATATGGATTAGTAAATATAATATGAAACCGGCACGGCCTTGAATGCTCGCGCATCTGAAAATTATCTGGCAATTTCATCAAAAAGTGTCGAGATTTTTTGGGCCGAGATATATTAGGGACGACGTTTTTTAGGGTCGAATCTAGTCTCATAAATAATAATAAATAAATAAATAAATAAGCTTTATTTAGAGTCGGCATGGTTAAAACAACATACAACATAAGCTCTGTTGAGCTTTTAACCGACTTACACAGACACATAATAAATAACAAATAACAAGCATGCAACATACAGCTAAAATACAAGACTAAGTAAGCACTACATGTAAAATACTAACAGTTATAAGATAAGCAAAAAAGCAGATTAAAAGCTGATGTTATAAGCTAAGCATACCAAGAGCTAATGTAGCAAACTATGAACAACTAAAAGCTGATATTATGAGCAAAGCATAAAAATTTTATAAGCACAATAAATAAAAACTGGATATGACCTAGATGGTAGAAATTTAAACAAATTTAAAAGTCAGCACAAGCTGAACATTTACAAACATTTCCATTCCAAGATTTTAAAATATTCTTAAACTGATTAAAATCGCAATCGTAACTAATCGGCCATTCTCGCTACCCTGCACATAATTTTATTTGCAGGGTAGCGAGAATGGCTGAGTAGTTACGATTGATTCAATCGAGCTGTCGTTCCTTTATTCGAGTTATCGTTCCTTACGAAATCTCAAAAGTTAACTTCCGCGTAGAAACAAAATTTCTTGTCAGTATGTCAGAAGAGATTTAATAAATTAAAAAATATCAATATAAGTAAAACAAGCTAGCAAAATGACTTTTATTACACACGGGTTCCGGGTTTCAGTGGTATCGGACGTACGAGAGAGGGTACGAGACTTCAGGATCACATTTGCGCTTTATGTTAAGAAGATCTTCATTAGTTGAGTGTGTTAGTGTGTTACCCGGAAACCGGTGTTTACAAAACGTAGAATTTTTTTTTCTTCGACAATATGTTCAACCATGTTTGTTAAAAAATCCTAAGTACACATTTTATACCATAAAGAGCTCGCTTAAGCTCGCATACAATACTTGTGCACTGTCGAAGCATATGTGTATGAGGCTTAGAAACGCGGGAAAAGGCGAGGCTTCGCCGAGCCTTTTCCCGCGTTTCGCGCCGAATACACATATTTACCTATATGCTTCGACAGTGCACAAGTATTGTATTTATCCTGCAATTTTAAATCGTAAATAAACGTTTACTGGACGATGATGAAAGTATTTGAAATAATTTGGTGTATGTATTTGAAAACATTATCCCCCGATGTGCCCCGTTTTACATTTGTATGTTCTATTTATAACTGACCAATATAAAAAAAAATGTTCTATTTATAACTGACCAATATAAAAAAAAATATAAGGCAGGCTATATTGGTCGGTAAATGCTGTCATTGCAGGATAAAATCGTGTAAATAACCAATCGGATCACTTAGATTTTCTATTGCAGTATGACAAATATATATATATATACGTCTGAAAGTTTGGTTTAATTTTCAGACGTATATATATATATACGTCTGAAAATTAAACCAAACAGTGTTAGAATAATGTTAATATGAAACCGGCACGGCCATGAATGCTCGCGCATCTGAAAATTATCTGGCAATTTCACGCTCATCCAGTGCATCAAAAAGTGTCGAGATTTTTTGGGCCGAGATATATTGGGGACGACTTATTTTTAGGGCCGAATCTAGTCTCATTCAATCGAGCTGTCGTTCCTTTATTGGAGTTATCGTTCCTTACGAAATCTCAAAAGTTAACTTCCGCGTAGAAACAAAAATTCTTGTCAGTATGTCAGAAGAGATTAAATAAATTAAAAAATAAATGACTTTTATTACACACGGGTTCCGAGTTTCAGTGGTATCAGACGTACGAGAGAGGGTACGAGACTTCAGGATCACCTTTGCGCTTTATGTTAAGAAGATCTTCATTAGTTGAGTGTGTTAGTGTGTTACCCGGAAACCGGTGTTTACAAAACGTAGAATTTTTTTTTCTTCGACAATATGTTCAGCCATGTTTGTTAAAAAATCCTAAGTACACATTGTATACCATAAAGAGCTCGCTTAGGCTCGCATAATAAATATATACGTCTGAAAATTAAACCAAACAGTGTTAGAATAATGTTAATACTATAAGATTGTCTTCCTTCCATCTAATATTTTGGCATTGTTCTTATCACTGCACCATGGGATTCTATTTTTTTCCCTCTGGTGTCTCTTGAACAAGCGAGATGACCATTGCTGATTTCTGCAGACGAATTACACAGTTGTCTTCCTTGTACGTGAAAAATGGAATGTCTGGCGGGTTCGTTTGGTTTTGTTTAATCACGCGAATGAGGATATTTACAAATACATGTACAAATGTATAAGAAAATAATAAGAGCTGTTGCATGTTGTCCTGGGACATGCATAGTGAGCATGGCACTTTCAACAAATAAACAAAAAATAAATAATAGCTTTTGTCCTGTTTTTAACAGGACAAAGGCTATTATAGGTAGCCCACAACTGACCACACTCCAATATCCCCCTGGTCACCTGTGGGTCAACTGACAGAGAAATCTTCGTAGTCATGAATTATTCTTGAATAATTCTAAAAACATTTTGATTAATCACAACGCACCGTTTTACAGCCTATCAAATCAAAGATTTTTTCTAAAGGAGAAGATTTTTGTGTAAATTGAAATGATGATACTAGGAGATGAACAAATCGCAATTACCTATGGGTTATGACGTTGAAAGTATATTGATTTGTAAGATCGTTTAAATTTCTTCCATAATATGTTCAACCTGTGCAATAGGAAAATTTGAGTGATTCTGTGCTGTTGTGGAAACTTCTAAATAGTCGATTTCATGGTTACCCATAATCCGTTACGAAACAAACCTGAAACGACCGTTTGTAGTTGCATTAATTCACTTGTGGAGAGTATCGGTGCGCGATCAACAGTGGGTTACCGATAAAGGGTAAAATATTGAAAAGCAAATGGAATAATGTAAGATTTTCATTACTGTAATTAGTCGATCTTAACGATTAAATTAATGTATGACTTTGGTCATAATCACTCCGCCTGACAATTGTGGAAAGGTTGTTCTGACTCCCCAACATACTGCATACAATGTACGATCCACAGTGACTGTGACTACATTGTAGAAAATATACGATGTTGATATTTTATTGAGATTTGCAACTCAAATTGCAAAGCAAATTATTCGTATGTTGTATCTGTCGATATGTCATACAACATTTCTTTCACAGCCATATCAAAGTCCAACTGACGAGATGTGTGGAGTTTAAAGCAATATCAGCTCTCACCAACTTGGGTCTTCTGCAGGCTAATACAGGAGGCTGGGGAAATATGTTTAAAGCTTAGGATCTTGTCAATGGGTGGTAGGTAGGCATCAGCTTTGTTCTAATGATTAATTTTCCTAATAGTTGACTTGTGCTTATTGTGCCATCATGAGAAGAATCCTGATCAATTTTCTTGTGACGGTATCGCTCGTTGTTTAAATGCTTTCTGAGTTAATTTGAACATGTGCTTGTGGTTTCATCATTCGAATAGATTTGCTTAACCCGAAGTGATATAGGAGATACACTTAGTTATCGTGTCTACATGTATATATGAGGACATCCTTGTTGGGGAAAGATATTGATATTTGTCAGTGTTTGCAGTATATATATAATATGACATGATTCCGTCTGAAAATAAAGTGGTGGTGTCCCGAAATGTTATTTTGGATTCAAAAAATTGTATGATGGGCATTTAGAAGTTCATCTTCGGATTCGTCCCGCTTTATGTCAGCATCCTCAGTGAATCTAACCAAAACATTGGTTGATAGAGGAAAGGGTCAAAATATGTTTTTCTATATTGCTCATATAATTACAGATGAATTTCATAGAAGCATATGTAACGTCCATGGAGACATGAATAGGTCCTGGAGGAAGTGAATTCACGGATGTTGCTACACTCTGATACCACCCACTGAATGATTAGTCCATATGCCTACCTTAGTGTTAATGCTCAGCGAACTTTACCTCTAACGGGGACTATTTCCTTCTAATTAATAGGACAGCTATGATGACAAAGATGACGCCTTCATATAACAATTATATATAGCTCGGAAGAATACTTTTATGGAAATAATGCTACAATGTTATAAAATCCTACAAACTATGGCTTACATGAATAATTTCTCAAATACTCTTTCCCATTAAAGCGTATACAAATTTGCCCACCAATAACCGAGTTCATCTTCATTTCCAGTTTTACGTGATTTTCACTAAAAAAATCACACATTTCACCCCAAAATACCCTTTTCCGCAAATTATATTTATGTATATTTTTAGTATGTTTTTAATACAAGTCCATATTCTAATCTGCACTCAAAAAACCTTGTGTTGCAATTAGTTGCAGGTTGAGCGATTTTTGGGGCTAAATTGACTAGACTGTCGTCTGGTTGCTATTATTATGCAGAAAATGTTCTTTTTTTTTAGATTGAGTTTTCCATATCTATTAATACCTACTTCCTTCAACTGTTCTACATATAGTAACAAGTTGTTTGTTACACCGAACATTTTTGTTCGTTTACACTGGGTTTTCCGGTGTCTTCAACCTACGCCAACATTTTGAAATATCATATTCAAGGTATGCCAACAAACATTATATAACAGGTGTTTATATAACAATTAATGACAGTTACAGGTAAGTAAATTTGGAAATGCAGGTCTCAAAAGTGAAATTTATTATAAAAAAAAAAAAAACTAAACAAAATCCAATCTAGAAATATAAGAATAAACTGTTAAAAGGAGTGAGTATGATAAGGGTAGATTTTGGCCCAATCTCAGAAACTGTTTATATAGATATAATATTAAACACAATCATTGAAAGGTAAGAAACATTTTTTTTTATTATTTCACTTTGCCCTTTGTTGCTTAGCAACGTAAATGGAGGAGGGTCCAATTAATCATTGGAAATTCTAATATGGTGATTTTATTTTACATATCTTGCATAGTCTTTTCGACAAAATGTTATATTCTGTGTATGTACACTCTAAAAATAATATTCCAATTCTCTATGGTAGTATATAGTATTTTTGTGTAGTTTTGTCACCCTAGCAACGGTTTTGTAAACATTAAATTAGCCTATATTATTGAAATTAATGGTTGAATTTTGACATCTACGATCTTTTGACTTGATATTTGATTAAGCGGTACATTTTTGTCAAGCTATACACACTACAAATGTCATTTCATATTTCAAAAATACATTTTGATATTTTTATTCATAGTTATGCCCCGTCCATAGCAACAGGTTTCCCTAGGCACAGTATTTTCCTGTAGATCTCGTGGACCTTTTATTTAATCAAGAACAAAAATTCTACAACAGCACGTTAGCAGATCTAGAGACATCTTATCATTTACTAACCAGTATATATTATAAGAATTCCTTAAACCTTACAATGTCCCTAGTAACCAAATATTATCCCTAGTAACTCGTCAATGCTAAGCTCTGTAAATTGCTTTTTTAAATCTTTTTATAACCGAATGTTGATCGTTTTATTTTTTAAATCATGAGAGGAAATTATTCTCAGTAATTAGAATGTCAAAGGAACCAAGTCAACTGCATAATATGGTAAAGCAGCGCTGCAGCGGCAGCAAATGGGCAGGAGAGGATATAATCCATGTTGAATAATTAAGAAATAAATCATGGAAGCCAGAATGTGTTGGGAGTTTTAACATGGATTGGCGGATATTATACGTTATTAGTCTCGAGAACAAAACCATTGCACTTTAAAACGGGATATATAACATCTAGAGACTGATAACATTTTTATCTGAATGTTCCAACATTAATAAGTATGTCCTTATTATAGGAAAAACATAAATACGTGTATCTTTGGACAAAGATCACAGAGAGCGATTATTGATTTTCTGTCATCTTGTGAAATGTGTGTCGTCTGCTGTGCACAATGTAAATGGACAACACATAGGTGAGAGCGATTATTGATTTTCTGTCACCGCACGGCTTCCCTGAAGTTTTAAAAGTACCTTTTCAGCCAATCAAAATTCTACTTGCCACGAGAACATCAGAAAATAGTATTTTATCCCGCGCCAGAAGCGAGGGATAAAATTTACTAATATCCGCCAATCCATGTTAAAACTCAAAACACATTCTGGCTTCCATGATTTATTTCGATTCTGATATGTCTAAGAGTACAAATACGGTAGTATACTTTGATTGGAAGACGGTAATTTATATTTACGGTATCTTCAAACTTTTTTGTTGAGAAAAGTATAACGTGATAGATTATATAAATAGAATGCTTGGTAATACTGTATTATCGGTCATGGCCCATTAAAGTAAAATCATACCACTAAAATTCCAAGTAATACTACACATTTAGCTCTGACTCATAAACTATAGATTATATCAATGAAATTCTTAGTAAGGATAACAAAAGGACCATTATAAACAAAACACCGAATAAGTAAATCAAACCTGACACCCGTGTACTATGTTAAAACATGCATGTTATATCGTTACATGTACTGTATTAGATGAAATATGAATTATCAAATATATTGTTTGTTTTTTCATACTTTATTGAAATAAGTAAGAATAAAATATTGATCTCACGATGTTGTTATCGACAGTCATGTGTGCTAAACCATTACGCCACCGCAACGTTAATATTAAGCTATATATAAATCAAATTTACGTTAATACAATTATCAGGGGCGGATCCAGGGGGGGGGGGGGGGCGCACCCGCGCGCCCCCCCCTCCTGAAATTGGAAAAAATATGATTTTTTTGCGTAAAATCGTGATTCTTCACACGAAATACCCCAAAAAATTTCGCGCCTCCCTCCGCTCGGCGCAATTTTTTTAAGTGCGCCCCCCCTAACTTGAAATCCTGGATCCGCCCCTGATTATTACATAATGATTTTATTTAGACAATTTTATTGGCTATCATGCTGTCATCTGACATTCCGTAAAATTTGATATTGTTTGATTAAAACTCGTATTGACTTGGTTTCACTTTCGTTTTCGTTTAATGTAATAAAACAATTACAGTCTTTTGTATCGTATTGACTCGCTTTCACTTTCACTTCTTTCCATTGCATTATGTGTGACGTCATAATGAAGTGATTAATTTCATATTGACTTGGTTTCGCTTTCACTTTTCATTTTAATGTAATAAAACAATTACAGTCCTTAGTATCGGTCAATACGAGTTTTCATGGACATTAGAAATCAATATTCACCTCAGCCTAAAGGCTTCGGTGAATATCGATTTTAAGGTCCATAAAAACTCGCATTGACCTCAACCAAAGACTATAATTGTATATTATTCATCGGGAATTCACTTTGCGAAAAAGCTAAATAAAATATATTTGATAAAGAAAAAAAATAATAAAAAGTAAAGAGACTACTAAAAATATTAAGTTCCGATGTGTTTACATGTCCAATGTATTAATTTCTAAGATAATCTGACGCACTACTTTTCTTTTTGGTTGCTTGTTTTGTTTTCTGTACTTTTTGTGAATTGTGGGGATAATATTAAAGTATACTTTAGTATAGTAACACATGAAATTCCACTGAGGGTTAGAAAAAAAACACGTCGGACTCAATGCACAATCAGGTCGGCAGTAAATCACCTCCAAAAAGTATTTAACGTCAACTGTTTCATAAAAATTGTTCAAGTTTTACTCCCGTAGCAAAACAACTACGATAACCAACTTTATTTTGGACGAGATTAAAAGGTCGATTTCTATTTCTGTCTATTACGGATGAAAACGGTCAATAAGAAATGGCCGCTGACGAGAAATCGACCTTAAAATTATTTTTTGATTGCAGATTGCATACTCTCCACACTCGGGTACCAGCACAAAAAGTAAATGAGATATGTGTTTATGTATATTAAACATCATACTAAACTATGCCGTTGGTACCTGCTTGTGGTTATACTGAAAATTGACATTAAATACACATTTCTTGTTAGATTTCATATATTTTCACGAAACGATAGACTTTTCATTGACTAGTGTGACGTCATCACACGTGCAAATATGGAAAATTGTTACCAAAATAGTAGTTGGGGTAACAGTCTTATAAAATCAAGAAACAACGAAAGCTATACATTTCATTTATAATTTGTCTATTTTTTAGGCCAATTTCTGTCCTTATCATACCTACTCCAAAGTTAACAACTTGAAAAAAATAATTAAACTTTTGTAAAAATTTATATATAAAATTAAATTAAACAAAATCTGTAAATAAAAAAGATGAAAATATAACATTTTAGAATAATTTAAATAAACAATCTTTCTAAAATGTACGAATTTAAAATAGTATATGATACTCATGCATTGAAGCAATTTTCTTAAAATCTAAATTCAAAAGTTTTTTTTAATAATATTTATTTATAAATTTAGAATTATCATAATTTTGAAGAGTATTTTTTAATTGCTCACTCCAAGCTAATTAATCATAAGATAATTCAGTTCACTACAAGCTAATTATTTATAAGATAATTAATTTCACTCCAAGCTAATTAATCATAAGATCAGTCATTTTCATATTGATGTGATTGGGGATAATATTTGATTACAGTAATTAATGAATAATATCTGTGCTTATAATATCCTAATTCATTTTCATGAAGTATGTTATAAAAATATTTATGTTTACAATATCCTATTTTATTTTCGTAATGATGGATGTTAAAATATATGTGGTTATAATATCCTAATTATTTTTATAAAGTTTGATATTAAATAAAAGTGCTGATATACTGATTTTTTGTTTGTTATTTCCATAAAATATGATTTTAAATACTTATTTCCTACTAAGTTTATTCACTCAATACTCACACAAAAACAAGACAACCTTACATTAAAAATTAATTGTGGACTGGAGTACATTGACATCTCCCCCGATTTTACATCAATTAAGCATGACTAGTCATGTTTATATAACAATTAACCTACATTTGTCAAGGGCGTAGCTAGCCTTTTTTGCAGTGCAAGCAACCAAACCCAGATTTTTTTTTTTTACTAGATGCAAAATGGTGCGTTCTGAGGTGTTTTCATGGGTAAATTGAATACATAAGCAACACATTGATTTCATGATTTTGTGAGACAGAATTTACTTAGAATTGCCCAAAATCTGTTCTTCGTGTCTTAGCAGACACGAACTTCTCCATAACTTTATCTAAATCCACACTGAAATCGCGATGGGTATGCATTAATGCTAGCGATGACAACCTATCGTTATTCATTGTTGATCGTACATATGTCTTCAACCGACGTAGTACACTGAACGATCGCCCTGCTGTAGCACTGCCGTAATTTTTATGACATTGAATTTTCACAAAAAGCCACAACGAGACTTTGTTTTCCACTTTTTTTTTAATTATTATTATTCCTTATTTATTAATTTTTTTTGCTCTTTATTTTTGTTTTCAGCACGCCGATGTGCACGCAACTGCGTGTTGGCGTATAGGGAGCTACGCGCCTGTTTGTATTCAACCTATGCCAACAATCTTTTTTTACCGTTTTATATATATTTTTTAAAATGTTGGAACATGAACCGGTTTTCCGTATCTATTAATACTTACTTCCCAATAAACAGTTCTATAGTAACAAGTTGTTTGGGTCTAATTTACAACTAACATTTCTGACATGCGCCGACGTAGGATTGTAAAGTGGTAGTATTATAGAGCTGTTCGTTGATCATTTGTCACGGCTGCTTGTATCGTTCTCTTTCACCACAAAATGTTATGACGAGAAAATCATGAGATCGACTTCCCGTGGTGAATAAGAGTGACATATATTCCTGGTCACCGTACAAAGGTAAGGAATTTCATGAATAACATAAATTTGCTGGACTTTGTACAGTTAATAGATAAAATCACTGAAAAAACATAATTCCTACTTCAGATAATATCAAAATACGGTAAATTTAAAAATCTAGGTTTTAGCCCATTTATAGAAATTTCCACTGTGAAGACGTCAAGGAGTTGATACAAGAGATCCACTTCTGTAATTGAATGGCTATAGTAATTTACAAAACAACTATTGACATTAGTATAATTTAAAAATGTTGTTTTTGCGGACAGAATATTTTCAAGCAGGTAATGTCATATTCTCATTGTTTTTTTTTGGCTTTAATTTGTAACTTTTTTGATGGAATGAACGCCATTGTTCATGAAAGTAAATGTTTTGATTTGGTCATTGCTGAAAGAAAAAATAATGGGATCCTGTAAGATTCAGTGCAACCCCCCCCCCCCCCCCCCATCTCCCTATAGATATAATGGTTGTTATTACATGAGTGACCATGTTTATCTTTGTTCTTTTAATATTCCGTACATCAGTTCTTTTTTTTCTTGTGTCGCGAGTTCCGACCGGGTGTGTGTTTTGTTGCACTTCTTAGCATATCATACCACAATCGGAATACATACAATTCCTTATTATCAACCCTTTCACAGACTAATCTTTAAAGAAATTAGTCCAGTCTACACTTTCATTTGTCAGTGTAAAGTTTTAAAAACCCTACTCTAGGAAACACCCCATCACACAATGTTCATATTGATCGTATTTCAGATGTTTCTGTTGCAAACGTTTATCCTATATCTTAGACAGAAAATCAAAAATTAGCCCTCGTTTGTCGAAAACCTTACTACAGAACCACATATATATGTGAAGCGACCACTTCCTCCACCTCCCAAGTTCGGACTTGGCTTTAAACTACATTGTATTACAAAAAGGTGAAGTACATTGTACTGTAATACATTTGTCAGTTATGTGCCTAAGTTTGGTTGTTCTCTCAGTTTCCCAAGCTTATTATAGTCCACGGCCACAGGTACTTGTGGACAGGACCCTATGTTGCTCCCCTTTTTTTTTTAAGATGTTCCCCCCCCCCCCTTTTTTTTTTAACATAACATCGACTTTTTTTCATTTCTATCATGTCAGAAACCCGGCATGGATAGAAACTACTGTTTGATTATATTTATTGTATATATGTCATACAGTGATACATAGAAAGTTGCAAAATGTTGTTTATATGAAAAAAAAAGTCGATGTTCAAAAAAAAAAAAAAAAAAAAAAAAAAAAAGGGGGGGGGGGCAACATCTTAATAAAAAAAGAAAAAAATGGGAGCAACATAGGGTCCTGTCCACAAGTACCTGTGTCCACGGCACGATATTAACAACCATGTCATTACATAATATTTGTCGAATTTCATTGTTCCAAGTTGACAGATCATTTTTTTACTATTTTAATATTTCATATGTATTGGAAGATTGCCAACCCTAATCGGTATTGCAGTTAAACTTTTTTGTCTAGTATTCAATGATTTATGACAAGAATACACTTAATCTAATGAATAGACAGAATGCTATTGTATACAATTCAATACTATAGAATATTTAGAATTTACCTTAATATACGATAATAAATGGCACCGCCCTCAATTGTCCCGATTTTCTTTTATCACTTTGTACACTTTAACAAGTTACACTGAAATGTCAAATTAAAAAAATGGATATTACATGCTTGTGTTTGAGCTTTCTTACCGCTAAACGTTCGATTTTTTTGCCCTTTATTAACAGGGGTTTAATCTAAAATATTTACTTTTTACCATGACAAATCAGGTTATTACGTGAAGCGTTGTGATAAAGACTAACTTAATATATTACTTTAATTTCGAGAACAATTGACGTATAAATTGACTTACTATACCGCCCCCCTTTTTTGTTTAAAGATTAAAGCCTGAGAAGTAAGCTACTATGTAAGATAAAGCAAAACATGACCTGCGTTTTAAACGCGATTTAATTAAGGCAATACAATGTTATTTAATATATTATGGCATTTTCTTACAACACTATTTCGTGGCCGTGATCCTAAGGATTCACAACTACCTATGCAATCAGTGCCTATTTCCACTTACGATGTAAGATCGAATCCCGCTCATGGTGAGTTGTATTCGATACAGCATTAAGTGATAAGTTTGTCAGTGACTTGCGGGAGGTCGGTGGATTTCTCCGGTTACTCCGGCTTCCTCCACCAATAAAACTGACCGCCACGATAAAACTGAAATATTGTTGAAAGTGGTGTTAAACATCATAACCCTAACCCCTGTAGCACTATTTCAATAACTTACGCCCTGAATTAGTTTGTTTGGTGTACAATGTAATTTGTTTATTTTTAAAGAAAAACAGAGGCAGATACAAATACAGAAAGAAAAAAACATGACATGTATATACAATTAAACGTAGACGAGTCATTAAATTTATTAAAAAAAAAACATGACATGTATATACAATTAAACGTAGACGAGTCATTAAATTTATTAAAAAAAAACCATGACATGTATATACAATATTATAGACAAAAAACATGACATGTATATACAATATTATAGACAAAAAACATGACATGTATATACAATATTATAGACAAAAAACATGACATGTATATACAATTAAACGTAGACGAGTCATTAAATTTATTAAAAAAAAAACATGACATGTATATACAATTAAACGTACACGAGTCATTAAATTTATTAAAAAAAAAACATTATGCAACACTGCACTGAAATTTCAAACCAAGAACTTTTTCAAATGGTAACCACTTTTAGCATATTTATTCTTTTTGTGTAGAGGATAAGAAATTTATGGTTGTCTTTTCTATTTTAATACAATATTTCAGGTATTTAATACCTCCATTTATACTGGGTTTATCACCCAAATATCTACATTTATAATGTATATATGGAACTGCTGTTTGATTGTATTTGTTGTATATGTGTCATACAGTGATACATGGAGGGTTGCAGAATGTTGTTTATATGAGAGAGGGGGGGGGGGGGGGTCGATGTTAAAAAAAGGGGGGAAGGGAAGGAGGAGGGGAGAAACATAGGGTCCTGTCCACAAGTACCTGTGACTTCTATGTATCAATAACTGAATATATGAGATTTCTGACTGCTATTGTATACTCGAGTTATTTCCCTTTGAGTATGAAATTCTATATTGTGTAATGTAAATATTAACTGCATGCATTATTGATTGTTGCTGTTGCCTTGTGTATGGAGAGGATTTATATAGGCTATTGCCTGCTATCCAATCCATTTCCTTTATTTATGAATAAAATATGTTTAAGATGAAAAAAAACAAATTATATAAATAATATTTTAATATCAAAATGACTTGAATATTAGTGTTATCTGGATCTGAAGGATTCGCTATACCCAATATAATATTAGGTGCATTTATATACGCATGTTAAGACCACAATTTTCAAAAACATTTACTGATGAAAACCAAAAAATGTACCTGAATTATTAAGGCTTTAGAATACTGTACCATTTCGAAGTTCGACTTCGTCACAACAAAGTTTGACTGTTTTGTATGATGGGTGTATGCAATAGTAAGGAGTAACTATAGTCCGTACTGTATCTGTGAATGATTTAATCGACAACTTAAAAGTGGGTTATGTCACTTGTTTTAACATGACTAGCTATATTAATGTTTGTTTGTTTGTTTGTTTGTTTGATGGTGTTTAACGCCACTTTCAACAATATTTCAGTTATATCGTGGCGGTCATTTTTATTGGTGGAGGAAACCGGAGGACCCGTCGCAAGTCGCTGACAAACTTTATCACATAATGTTGTGCACCTCGCCCTGATCGAGTTATTATCACAACATCAGTGGTGATAGGCACCGATTACCACGACTGCCCCCCCCCCCTCCCTCCCCCCCATGTCGAGATAGTCAACGTTTCATTTTACTGTCTTTATTGCAGAACATTAAGAGAAACATCAAAATACTTCAAAAGAATGGCTGCTTTATCAATAGAAGAAGATAATTGTCTAAGAATGTTTTTCTTGACTCAAAATATTGCTTTAAAAGCTGTCAGAACGTATTTTGATCAAGAATTCGCACCCTCTCAGCTGGAATCGACGTTAATAAACAACTCAGCAAAGATCAACATTTGAGTAAATGACCGAAGACTATCTGTATCACAGATGAATGTTTTGTTCCCCCGAAAAGGTAAGATAAAATATCAATTGTTCAAAACTATGGAAACATGTAGGAGTCATATTTAATATGCTTTGGTTCTTTTTGGTTTTGTCTTCTCTAAAGTTTCGACTGTTATATCTGTCGGTATTACCATACACTATTAAAAAGATATACATTTTCGTGATTCATATCTAGAAGATGGTAACGTTATCATCTTTTTGTTTTAAAGGGCCGTCATGGTCGTGATTTTATAGTCATTAGATTTACAGCTTGCTATGCAATCAGTGCATATCACCACTTACGTTGTGAGTTCGAATCCCGCTTTTCCTCCACCAATAAAACAGACCGCCACGATATAACTAAAATATTGTTGATAGTGGCGTCAAAAGCCACAACCATAACCACACGTTTTGTTTTAAAGATGAGCTTTCATATCCCTTTAATGCAGAAAATTGTCAATTTATGAAAGGTACCAGTAAATTGTTCTTTGCATACTAGACGAATAAAGCAAAATAGTTGGAACACCTTTACTGTACAGCAAATATAATGATTGTAGGATAAATATATATGAAATATTTTGAAATAATTTCATCTAAGACAAATTTGATGATACAAGAAGCTGTAAATCGAATGGAAAAGACAAAATAAAAAGGAACAAAGGACAGACAATGATCTACAAAGTACTACACTGAAAACTCAAGATTTAGCAACATGAACCCACAACAAATCTGGTGTGCACTGATGCGCTCCACTAGTGACACCCGTTGTGTAGTAGCTAACTCGATGTTTGGAGGAAAACACGGGTTTGTGATTACGATTTGTGACACAGATTTTCCGTACTGATTAACCGAGCCATGATGGCGAGCGTAAAACTTTCGAAGTGAGGACTTCAACCTAGTCATTAGGAATCTTTTGTAGTTAACGAGGTCACGTATTCTAGACTGATGCTGCCCTTTGGAACGAGCAGTCCATCATGAGTAGAATCGCCCCCAGTAGTAATTATGTAGACACTTTTAAGCTAAATCGCATAGCAAATCATCACCTCTGCCATGCACGGATAAATCAACCCAAGCTTAACCTGGTTAAGTTTTCTACTTTGTTTGTAAATTGTATCAACCTCTCCCATCCAGGATATCTCAAAACTTCTACATACTCTCCCATCCAGGATATCTCAAAACTTCTACATACTCTCCCATCCAGGATATCTCAAAACTTCTACATACTCTCCCATCCAGGATATCTCAAAACTTCTACATACTCTCCCATCCAGGATATCTCAAAATTTCTACATACTCTCCCATCCAGGATATCTCAAAACTTCTACATACTCTCCCATCCAGGATATCTCAAAACTTCTACATATTTTCAAATAGAGTGTAATTATATATCAAATGAGCTGATGTGTAATAACAGGGAAATACTACGAGTTGATTGTGTAGATTTTCACTTTATACAATCACTGACATTATATTATACAGTTATTTAATGGGAGTGCAGGCAATTGATCAAGCTATTTTTTCTGAGGTACGGGGAAAGACCAAAGTGGTATATTGCCCGAGGCCAACGACCAAGGGCAATAGAACACATTGGCCTTTCCCAATACCGATGGTAAAATAGTTTAATCTATTGCCTGCACTCACATTAAATAACTGTTTTATTACCTAATTATAATTTTATAATTGTCCCTTCAGTTTTTCTAGCGTTTATGTATTCATTGATAATGATTACAGGTAAACCAAATTCTAAATCATTTGATATCACCCTGATGATTTGCCTGTTAAGAAACATAGCTAATATTACCAAACCAAGAAATGGATTTGACAGACTACCACATGAATATGATAAATCTCCAGGGGCCGACCTAGCACGAATCAAATACTACAGAAATTATATTGTTCATTTGGATAGAAGCGAAATTGAAAATGACAATTTTATATCAGCATGGAACGACATTTCTGCAGTAAGTAGCAGATTACATCTTAAACAAACACACATTTTTTGTTTTTATCATAAAGTAGTAAAAGCAAAGATTGATTGTCTAGAAATCAGGACACAGTGCCCGCGTCGACCGACATGTATACCTGTGAACCTCTGTGTCAGTGAGATAGCATAATGAAAAAAACCCAGCTTACCGTGCTTTCTAGTACAAAGTGGTCATCATCATCACCATCATCATCACCATCAAAAAATAACATGGTGTACTAATATGTGTTGAATATTAGTCACTCACTCATTCCGAAAAAAACGACTTTTATTTGTATCACAATACCCCAATGGTTACAAGGAATCGAAAGAAATAATGGGAAACAGTGGCCAAATATGAACCATAATCTAATTGCTAATATTATGTCTTGTAATATGTGCGCAGGTAGCATAATACTTTTCAACAAGGTGATGGTATCTTCCGAAAAAATGAGACGATCCTTGAACAATCATATAATTAACAGTGGTTTGAAAAAACTCTGAGCGTAAGTTCATAATCGGAAAATTGAAATCGTTTCTAGTCATAGAGTCTCAATATGATTACTCAAGTACAATATCGTCATATTCATGTCTTTGTTATACGACGTATTTCATTAGTGAACCTGGAACAAATGACTATTCTGGAACCCCTGGTCTTAATCTACAGGCATATTCTCAGATATAAGTCGGAGTTTGTTAAGCAACACACTTTCTATTGAGTATGCACTAATGTCGGAGGTTATCAAGCAATAAGAAGAGTTTGAAGATACCTAAGACGTTAATCCAAATCCGTAATTTGAAGGACAGACAACACAATATCCAAGCGAAAAAAGACAAAAGGACAAACAACTACACAGAAAACTAAAGATCGAGCAATACGAACCACACTAAAACCGGGGTGACACCAGGTGCTCCGGAAAGGTAAGCAGTTCCTTTATATTGAGTGTAAACTAATAATAAAGTTCTAATTTTTTATATTTTGAATGCAGATATTGTTTTTGCTACAAATAGCTTTACACGGCGTTCCTTTGTTCCCTTATCACTGTGTCATGTGTATTTCATAATTATGAGATGAGCCATGTGATGTAATTTTGATATTGCTGTAAGATTGCGAAAACATAGTAATTATATGTTTATCTCGTAAGTACTAGTATGTTAATGTTTAACTTTGGTTTATTAAAGGCTGTAGGAAGACTAGGGGGTCAACATCTGAGAGAAGAATGTCACACATTAAGAGTGAAAGAGTTACAGAATGCTTTACCATGGAACATGATAGGTAAGCTCGCAGATATACACATACGGTTGCTTTATCGCCATCCCTGGCAAAAAAAAAAAAAAAAAACAAAAAAAAAATGAAAAGCAAAAAATACATTACAATCGGAACAATTCCAAAATCAAATATCAAAATCGTACCTATAGCAAAGTGATATCATGATTATTTTTATAATGCATACCATACAAAGTGAAGTGCACGGGTGAGAGGAATAGACTGTCTCCAAAACAAAAAAAAAACAATTAGACAGCAAACAATTCTACAGAAAAAAAAACATGTAAATGAAATCATGATTTTCAAATTGATAAACATTCCCCCATCTTTTGTGAACCCTTTTTGCGCACCTGACCCAATTGGTCGCACGAGTTATTGTCATTACTAGATAGACTTCTGTCGTCGTCTGTGAACTTAAATCTTCTCTAAAACTTCTCGGTTTTGACAGGAATCTTCATTTGGTAGACCTTTACTAAGTTGATGGAACTGATGCCGATCGGAAAAAACTGCACTGCGAGGGCCACCATGTGCTCTGCTGTCCTGAAGATTCTTGTCAAAAACCATAGTCTATGATATTATTACGTTTTATTATTTTAGCACGGGACTATATGGACCAATATATAAATATTTTCACACCAGAAACTATAAAACTAACTGAACCCATACTATACAAAGCGTTTATTTGAATAAGTTATATGTGCTCCTCTTCTCGCCGACTTGTACCTTTATTCGTATGAGGCAGGCTTTATACAAGGGCTTCTTCAGAAAAAAGAAAAGAAGCTAGCCCGATCCTTTAATTTCACGTTCCGCTATGTAGATGATGTCCTTTCACTAGGTTTGGTGATTTCGTTGATCGCATCTATCCCATTGAGCTTGAAATAAAGTATACCATATATACAGATAGGTCTGCTTCATACCTTGACCTACACTTCGAAATCGACAGTGAGGGGCGGTTAAGAACGAAACTTTATGACAAAAGAAATGATTTCAATTTTCCCATTGTGAACTTTCCATTTATATGTAGCAACATTCCAGCAGCACCTGCATATGGAGTATATATCTCTCAGTTGATACGATATTCCAGAGCTTGTGGTTCCTATCATGATTTCATTGATAGAGGATCGCTGCTAACAAGGAAGCTACTGAACCAAGGGTTCCTCTTAGTTAAGTTAAAGTCATCACTTCGAAAGTGTTACGGGCGCCACCATGGCTTGGTTGACCGCTATGGAATATCTGCGTCACAAATTATCACGGATTTGTTCCAATTGTCGCACACACTTCCCGGTCCTTTCCTCATTCATGACTTATGACCGGGTTTGTAACTATATTAACACGACGGGTGTCACTAGTGAAGCAGGAACTGCTTACCCTTTCGGAGCACCTGAGTCCACCCCCCGGTTTTTAGTGGGGTTCGTGTTACTCGATCTGTAGTTTTATATGTATGTTTTGTAGATCGTTGTTTGTCCTTTTGTACTTTTTCTTTTGGCCATTGTCTTGTCTGTTCTTCAATATATGGATTCTGATTACCCCTTTGGTATCTGCAAACTCTTCTTATCTACCAAAGAATAGAACATTTCCATTTTGATGCAAAAAAGTAGCAAAATACTGCTCTTGTTATATGTTGATATAAAGAAGAGTTGAAGATACCAAAAGGGGTGGGGTAATCAGAATCCGTATATCGAAGAAGAAGACAACACAATGGCCAAAAGAAAAAGTACAAACAACGATCTACAAAACATACACATAAAACAAAAGATCGAGTAACACGAACCCCACTAAAACCTTAGGTGCTCCGGAAGGGTGAGCAGTCCCAGTTCCACTAGTGGCACCCGTCGTGTTAATATGGTTTCAACTGGTTTCTCTGTGTCATTCTAATAATGACAGGCCACCCTTATTGTAAGCGGTTTATGATGTGATAGTGTTGTAAATACTGTCATTATTGAAGATTAACTAAATGTTTGTGTGAGATGAAGAACGTATAAAAGGTTTGTCTGAAAGTTTGTTATTTACATTGAGCTTCAATTAACTGTACATTTTATTCAGTCTTATTTTTTTGTCATTTTCAGATCTGTTTCAAACTATAAGGAAAGAATGGGAGGACCATCAAGGTAATTTTGTTATCACGAGAGCATCGAAACGTGTTTTAAAATGCATCAAAGAAAATAATGTCGTCATGGTGACGGGGAATATTGGCGTCGGCAAAACAGCTACAATGCAACATGTGGCATTGGAGATGAAAGAGATAGGTTATGATGTCATACCTGTGGACGATCCATACTTTATAATCAGATATCATAGTCCATCAAAACGTGTCTTATTTGTTTTTGACGATTGTTGTGGAATTAGTACATTAAGTAGAATTGGTCTGCAACAATGGAGAGACTATATTGCAAAGATCAAAATCATACTAAAGAAAGGCAAGAGTAAAACAAAGATATTACTAGGCAGCAGTTTGCAAATTACAAAAGATGCCAGATTCAAAGAACTATCAATTTTACATTCCTGCGTTTGCGATTTAAATGCTAATGATATTTGTTTAACTCGCATTGAAAAATACAAATTAGCAATATTTTATCTTGGAGCAGATGCCCGACAAATTCCACATGATTCATTTTCGTTAGATATGTTCCCTCTTTTGTGCACCGAATGTAGTCAAAGACAAGCAATTTCGATTCAACAGTTTTTCAAGAACCCATTTTTTGTCTACGAGTACGAGTTAGATAAAATGCTCGTTTTAAGGTGATAATGTAAAATATTGTGCTTTAGCTCTGTGTGTTATTTTTAATAATTGTTTACATGAGCGGTGGCTAATACATCCGGAAAATGAATGTTTACGCAAAATCATAGATGATTTATGTGAAGTTTCTTCTGTAAACAGAGGCTTGTCTAGGCATATGTTACGAAAAGAACTAGAACTCCTCGTCCACTCATATTTAAGAAAGGAAAGTGGTATTTACAGAATAATTCAAGATAAAATGTTTTTTTGTTTTGTTGGTATTTTGCGCCCTCGTTAATAAGTGAGCTGTTTTGGTTGCATAAGCCGTCACATGGTCATGCGGATGATCATATGTTGAAAATTGTTGTACCCTGTGGTTTAAAAAACCAATACATAAAAAGAGTAATTAAAGATTGGTCCAACGGTGAAACCCTCAAAATGATCGCAAACATTAATTTAGAGTCACCGATTTTCAGAGCATTTCTACTCGTGCACTTGAATTCATTGTCACAAGAACAACAATACCAGCTAGCTAATAAACGGTTACAAGACACGACCATCTTGCTCCAATTTTGTTTCATTGGAGATCATGATCTCGTAGATTGGCTATTAACTAATGATGTCAATGTGAATGAATGCGATCGCAATGGCATTTCACCGTTATTCATTGCTGCACACCAGGGATATTTCGGAATAGTTTGTAAACTACTTGAAAACAAAGCGGACATTAATAAATCACGAGATAATGGAGCAACACCATTGCTTATAGCTGCTATAGAGGTCATACTCGGATTGTGAAACATTTGGTGCAAAATAAAGCAGACGTCAATAAATCTCTGCAGATAGGATTGTCTCCCCTTCAAGTCGCTATTCAGAATGGACACCATAGAATGGTTAAATATTTACTCGATAATAACGCAAATGTGAACTTAAGAAAAACATATCTTGGAGTTGTAAAGACAGCGGCCGACTTTGCTCATGAAAAAGGCTTTTACAGAATAGAACGAATGATCCACAGAACTGTACCCGTGTCTGTCAACTATATTCTTCTATTTATTATTACTCTTTACTTTTATCTTACTTTGTCATTAGACTTATACTACAATTTAGAATGCTTTATGGAGGACTGAAGAAAGTTTTAAAGTTCATTTATAGACTGCTTTGTATTTGCTACAATACTCTTAGGAACTACCCATAAGGGGACTAGGGTTAGCATTATGGTGTTTAACGCCACTTTCAACAATTTTATTGGTGGAATAAACCGGAGTACATGGAAAACCTACCGACCTGTCGCGAATCCCTGACAAACTTTTATCTCAAAATAGAATATCGAGTACACATCACAATCAGCTGGATTCAACACTACCCATAAGGCTTAACTCTACTTTCAACAATATTTCAGTTATATCGTGGCGGTTCTACCCATAAGAAGTAGTTGAGTGTTTGGCATATACATATACATGGGTGTTCTATGATATTTAACAACAAATGCTGCCAAATCATCGCATTAAAATTCTGCTTACAGTAGTTTAACTGGAACTAAGCGTATCAAGAGAAATGTTGGATCCAATAAACTATTAATAATAATATGCTTCACATGTCTAATGTACTCTAATAATGACAGACGACTGATCAAGATCATGTTGTCATTTTTGAAAGAAGAAAGAAGAAACATGGTTGTATTTTGTTTTATAATGCTTTTCTTTGTAGAACCGTTTTATATACAATAAACATACGTTGTTTATCTCTACCATTGTTTTTTGTATTGTTCTTTTAATATAAACAAAGAAAAAAGCTAAGTACCCCCTGATATATTAAAACATAATAAGTTACACTAAGTTTAGATTCTAATATTTATATTGATTATAGCAAGAACAAGGTTCCATTAAAAAGATGTGCTCACACAGGTGTGACCATTATGTCTAATATCGACTAGTCATGCACGTGAACCATGCCTCTCACACATTACTCAAAGTTCAGTATGTTCACGCGTCGAATTTGGGTATTTAAGTCCGGTGTTTTAAAAATGTTATTCATTCTCAGTAAGCATTGGTACGAAAGCGAATATCAGAAGCACAAAGATGGCAAATAATCGGCATGCATACAACAGGGATGTCCTTCAAAGCTATTGGACGTCAGATAGGCTACCACTATACTGTAGTCAGCCGACTGGTGAGAAAACACACACAAACCAACAATGTGAAAGACTTGCCAAGATCTGGCAGACCACGGGTAACATCTGATGGTGACGACAGGGAATTGCAACGTTTGGTTAGACGGATGCCATTTGCAACCAACACTGGCGGCCCAATAGACCTCTGTCAACAAGAACAGTTAGAAACCGTCTGAAATCAGCGGGACTTAAGTCAAGGAGAGTCATTAAACGTCCACTGTTGGCAGACTGACATCGACGAACACGTTTGGCATGGTGTTTAGCACGACGTGGTTGGAATTTAAGGACATGGCGCAAGATCCATTGGTCAGAAGAGAGCTGGTTTCTGCTTCATGTAACCGACGGCCGGATGAGGGTTTGGAGACACAAAAATACAGCCTATACCCCAAGGAACATCCAGCCAGCTGTCCCTTACGGTGGAGGCTCAGTAATGTTTTGGGGGTGTATCTCTCATGACTGCAAGCTGGATTTAGTCATCATACAAGGCAACCTAACTGGTGATCAGTACATCAGAGACGTCTTGCAACCAGTTATCCTCCATTTCGACTACCACCCACTAGCTACAAGGCCTGTGTATATGGATGACAACGCCAGGCCACATTTTTCAAGAGCAGTAACCGCCTACCTCCAAAGCGAAGCCGTACCTTCTGTTCCTTGGCCAGCCATGAGCCCGGATTTGAATCCCATAGAGCATATTTGGGACATGTTAGGCCGTCGTATACAGGCTCGGGAACCTCCTGTGCAAAACATTCGTCAGTTAGAAACAGCATTGCATCGGGACTGGCAGCAGCTATCACAACAGGACATCCGACGTCTAACTGGAGGGATGAGACGCAGGGTTGAGGCCGTCATCCAAGCACGTGGGGGTTACACCCGGTACTGAACTTTGAACAATAGATGTCGTCAAGTGATTCATAAGTGACGCTTTGAAAGTGAAATGACAATCTTATCGTGCTTTTTGAACAGTGAAGGTCAATGCTTAAAATGGACATGTTTTACTGCAAAAACTGGCCTTGTGATATTGTCATTAAATATGCATTAAATTAACATTTTTCTTGATTATTTTGTTGTTTCTTACAGCCAATGTAATGTCCTAACAGGTCACCACTGCGTTCTTGAGATTATCTGGTCAGTAATATCGTGATACTTGTCGTATCATTTGTCATTTCAAAAATACATGGGGGTGCTTAACTTTTTACTTTGTGTATGTTAAAATAGAATTAACCGCAACGGTTATCTAATATTTACCGTGCTCTCCTAGAGTGCGGTAGATCGTGGGTTCGAGCACACATTGAGTCAAACCAAAGACCATGGAATTGGTGTTTGCTGCTTCTTCGCTAAGCACGTAACTTTATGTGGTAAGAGCAGACTGGATAACTCGGAATCAGGATAATATGCCCGAGTGGAGCTACATGTCTACCTGCGTATTGTTTCAATGAGCTAGCACTATATGAATGAAATAAAGTGTATTGGTCTAGTAAACAGCAGGCATCATTATTATTTCTTCTATTCAAATGAGATGACTTCACTTTTCCAATAATGAACTTCCCTTTAATCAGTAACAATATTCCAGCATCACCAGCGTATGGAGTCTACATTTCAAAACTCTTACGCTATTCTAGGACTTGTGCCCAGTACAGTGATTTTCTGGACAGAGCTCAACTACTGACGCAAAAGCTACTCAAACAAGGCTGCGTTGCTCCTAGGTCGAAATCATCGCTACAAAAACTTTAACCGTCACCACAATCTGGATGACCGTTATGAAATATCCATATCTCAAATCACAAAGGAACTTTTACATTTTAAGTAGATGTTTTCTTTCCTCTATCACTGCCAAGACTTTTACATGATTTGACTGTAAATATGAGTAACACACCGGGTGTCTTATAAGAAGCAGGAACTGCTTACCCTTCGCGAGCACCTGAGTTCGCTCCGTTTTTTTTGGGTTCCGTGTTACTCATCTTTTTAGTTTTTTTGTGTTGTCCTATTATGCGTCATTACGTTCTGTGTTGTCATGTCCGTTACGATTTAAGCTTAACAACGATGTTCGATTCGTATGTAACCTCCAGTTGTTTTTAGGCGTGCTCATGTCTTATTTACGTTACTTGTGTTTGTTTGCGTACAGCGTTATCCAACACATATTGTGTTGTGTTTTGTTTTTCTTCATCTTGTGTACTATATGTTGCCAGTTTCTCTGGATTGTTCATTTTGATTTCCCCTTCGGTGTTCTCTAACGTTTATTTGTCCTGTGTCTTGTGTACTATATGTCGCCAGTTTCTCTGGATTGTTCATTTTGATTTCACCTTCGGTGTTCTCTAACGTTTATTTGTCCTGTGTCTTGTGTACTATATGTTGCCAGTTTCTCTGGATTGTTCATTTTGATTTCCCTTCGGTGTTCTCTAACGTTTATTTGTCTTGTGTCTTGTGTACTATATGTCGCCAGTTTCTCTGGATTGTTCATTTGATTTCCCCTTCGGTGTTCTCTAACGTTTATTTGTCCTGTGTCTTGTGTACTATATGTTGCCAGTTTCTCTGGATTGTTCATTTTGATTTCCCCTTCAGTGTTCTCTAACGTTTATTTGTCCTGTGTCTTGTGTACTATATGTCGCCAGTTTCTCTGGATTGTTCATTTTGATTTCCCGTTCGGTGTTCTCTAACGTTTATTTGTCCTGTTTCTTGTGTACTATATGTTGCCAGTTTCTCTGGATTGTTCATTTTGATTTCCCCTTCGGTGTTCTCTAACGTTTATTTGTCCTGTGTCTTGTGTACTATATGTTGCCAGTTTCTCTGGATTGTTCATTTTAATTTCCCCTTCGGTGTTCTCTAACGTTTATTTGTCCTGTGTCTGTGTACTATATGTTGCCAGTTTCTCTGGATTGTTCATTTTGATTTCCCCTTCGGTGTTCTCTAACGTTTATTTGTCCTGTGTCTTGTGTACTATATGTCGCCAGTTTCTCTGGATTGTTCATTTTGATTTCCCCTTCGGTGTTCTCTAACGTTTATTTGTCTTGTGTCTTGTGTACTATATGTCACCAGTTTCTCTGGATTGTTTATTTTGATTTCCCCTTCGGTGTTCTCTAAAGTTTATTTGTCTTGTGTACTATATGTGGCCAGTTTCTCTGGATTGTTCATTTTGATTTCCCCTTCGGTGTTCTCTAACGTTTATTTGTCCTGTGTCTTGTGTACTATATGTCGCCAGTTTCTCTGGATTGTTCATTTTGATTTCCCCTTCGGTGTTCTCTAACGTTTATTTGTCTTGTGTACTATATCTGGCCAGTTTCTCTGGATTGTTCATTTTGATTTCCCCTTCGGTGTTCTCTAACGTTTATTTGTCCTGTGTCTTGTGTACTATATGTGGCCAGTTTCTCTGGATTGTTCATTTTGATTTCCCCTTCCGTGTTCTCTAACGTTTATTTGTCCTGTGTCTTGTGTACTATATGTCACCAGTTTCTCTGGATTGTTCATTTTGATTTCCCCTTCGGTGTTCTCTAACGTTTATTTTTCTTGTGTCTTGTGTACTATATGTCGCCAGTTTCTCTGGATTGTTCATTTTGATTTCCCCTTCGGTGTTCTCTAACGTTTATTTGTCCTGTGTCTTGTGTACTATATGTCGCCAGTTTCTCTGGATTGTTCATTTTGATTTCCCCTTCGATGTTCTCTAACGTTTATTTGTCCTGTGTCTTGTGTACTATATGTTGCCAGTTTCTCTGGATTGTTCATTTTGATTTCCCCTTCGGTGTTCTCTAACGTTTATTTGTCCTGTGTCTTGTGTACTATATGTTGCCAGTTTCTCTGGATTGTTCATTTTGATTTCCCCTTCGGTGTTCTCTAACGTTTATTTGTCCTGTGTCTTGTGTACTATATGTTGCCAGTTTCTCTGGATTGTTCATTTTGATTTCCCCTTCGGTGTTCTCTAACGTTTATTTGTCCTGTGTCTTGTGTACTATATGTTGCCAGTTTCTCTGGATTGTTCATTTTGATTTCCCCTTCGGTGTTCTCTAACGTTTATTTGTCCTGTGTCTTGTGTACTATATGTCACCAGTTTCTCTGGATTGTTTATTTTGATTTCCCCTTCGGTGTTCTCTAACGTTTATTTGTCTTGTGTACTATATGTTGCCAGTTTCTCTGGATTGTTCATTTTGATTTCCCCTTCGGTGTTCTCTAACGTTTATTTTTCTTGTGTCTTGTGTACTATATGTGGCCAGTTTCTCTGGATTGTTTATTTTGATTTCCCCTTCGATGTTCTCTAACGTTTATTTGTCCTGTGTCTTGTGTACTATATGTTGCCAGTTTCTCTGGATTGTTCATTTTGATTTCCCCTTCGGTGTTCTCTAACGTTTATTTGTCCTGTGTCTTGTGTACTATATGTTGCCAGTTTCTCTGGATTGTTCATTTTGATTTCCCCTTCGGTGTTCTCTAACGTTTATTTGTCCTGTGTCTTGTGTACTATATGTTGCCAGTTTCTCTGGATTGTTCATTTTGATTTCCCCTTCGGTGTTCTCTAACGTTTATTTGTCCTGTGTCTTGTGTACTATATGTCGCCAGTTTCTCTGGATTGTTCATTTTGATTTCCCCTTCGGTGTTCTCTAACGTTTATTTGTCCTGTGTCTTGTGTACTATATGTCACCAGTTTCTCTGGATTGTTTATTTTGATTTCCCCTTCGGTGTTCTCTAACGTTTATTTGTCTTGTGTACTATATGTGGCCAGTTTCTCTGGATTGTTCATTTTGATTTCCCCCTTCGGTGTTCTCTAACGTTTATTTGTCCTGTGTCTTGTGTACTATATGTCGCCAGTTTCTCTGGATTGTTCATTTTGATTTCCCCTTCGGTGTTCTCTAACGTTTATTTGTCCTGTGTGTTGTGTACTATATGTTGCCAGTTTCTCTGGATTGTTCATTTTGTTTTCCCCTTCGGTGTTCTCTAATGTTTATTTGTCCTGTGTCTTGTGTACTATATGTCGCCAGTTTCTCTGGATTGTTTATTTTGATTTCCCCTTCCGTTTTCTCTAACGTTTATTTGTCTTGTGTCTTGTGTACTATATGTCGCCAGTTTCTCTGGATTGTTCATTTTGATTTCCCTTTCGGTGTTCTCTAACGTTTATTTGTCTTGTGTCTTGTGCACTATATGTGGCCAGTTTCTCTGGATTGTTCATTTTGATTTCCCCTTCGGTGTTCTCTAACGTTTATTTGTCCTGTGTCTTGTGTACTATATGTGGCCAGTTTCTCTGGATTGTTCATTTTGATTGCCCCTTCGGTGTTCTCTAACGTTTACTTGTCTTGTGTCTTGTGTACAATATGTTGCCAGTTTCTTTGAATTGTTCATTTTGATTTTCCCTTCCGTTTTCTCTAACGTTTATTTGTCCTGTGTCTTGTGTACTATATGCCGCCAATTTCTCTGGATTGTTTATTTTGATTTCCCCTTCGATGTTCTCTAACGTTTATTTTTCCTGTGTCTTGTGTACTATATGTTGCCAGTTTCTCTAGATTGTTCATTTTGATTTCCCCTTCGGTGTTCTCTAACGTTTATTTGTCCTGTGTCTTGTGTACTATATGTCGCCAGTTTCTCTGGATTGTTCATTTTGATTTCCCCTTCGGTTTTCTCTAACGTTTATTTGTCCTGTGTCTTGTGTACTATATGTTGCCAGTTTCTCTGGATTGTTCATTTTGATTTCCCCTTCGGTGTTCTCTAACGTTTATTTGTCTTGTGTCTTGTGTACTATATGTCGCCAGTTTCTCTGGATTGTTTATTTTGATTTCCCCTTCGGTGTTCTCTAACGTTTATTTGTCTTGTGTCTTGTGTACTATATGTCGCCAGTTTCTCTGGATTGTTCATTTTGATTTCCCCTTCGGTGTTCTCTAACGTTTATTTGTCTTGTGTCTTGTGTACTATATGTGGCCAGTTTCTCTGGATTGTTCATTTTGATTTCCCCTTCGGTGTTCTCTAACGTTTATTTGTCTTGTGTCTTGTGTACTATTTGTCGCCAGTTTCTCTGGATTGTTTATTTTGATTTCCCCTTCGATGTTCTCTAACGTTTATTTTTCCTGTGTCTTGTGTACTATATGTGGCCAGTTTCTCTGGATTGTTCATTGTTGATTGTCCCTTCGGTGTTCTCTAACGTTTATTTGTCCTGTGTCTTGTGTACTATATGTGGCCAGTTTCTCTGGATTGTTCATTTTGATTTCCCCTTCGGTGTTCTCTAACGTTTATTTGTCCTGTGTCTTGTGTACTATATGTGGTCAGTTTCTCTGGATTGTTCATTTTGATTGCCCCTTCGGTGTTCTCTAACGTTTATTTGTCTTGTGTCTTGTGTACTATATGTTGCCAGTTTCTCTGGATTGTTCATTTTGATTTCCCCTTCGGTGTTCTCTAACGTTTATTTGTCCTGTGTCTTGTGTACTATATGTCACCAGTTTCTCTGGATTGTTCATTTTGATTTCCCCTTCGGTGTTCTCTAACGTTTACTTGTCTTGTGTCTTGTGTACAATATGTTGCCAGTTTCTTTGAATTGTTCATTTTGATTTTCCCTTCGGTGTTCTCTAACGTTTATTTGTCCTGTGTCTTGTGTACTATATGTTGCCAGTTTCTCTGGATTGTTCATTTTGATTTCCCCTTCGGTGTTCTCTAACGTTTATTTGTCTTGTGTCTTGTGTACTATATGTCGCCAGTTTCTCTGGATTGTTTATTTTGATTTCCCCTTCGATGTTCTCTAACGTTTATTTTTCCTGTGTCTTGTGTACTATATGTTGCCAGTTTCTCTAGATTGTTCATTTTGATTTCCCCTTCGGTGTTCTCTAACGTTTATTTGTCCTGTGTCTTGTGTACTATATGTCGCCAGTTTCTCTGGATTGTTCATTTTGATTTCCCCTTCGGTTTTCTCTAACATTTATTTGTCCTGTGTCTTGTGTACTATATGTTGCCAGTTTCCCTGGATTGTTCATTTTGATTTCCCCTTCGGTGTTCTCTAACGTTTATTTGTCCTGTGTCTTGTGTACTATATGTTGCCAGTTTCTCTGGATTGTTCATTTTGATTTCCCCTTCGGTGTTCTCTAACGTTTATTTGTCCTGTGTCTTGTGTACTATATGTTGCCAGTTTCTCTGGATTGTTCATTTTGATTTCCCCTTCGGTGTTCTCTAACGTTTATTTGTCCTGTGTCTTGTGTACTATATGTTGCCAGTTTCTCTGGATTGTTCATTTTGATTTCCCCTTCGGTGTTCTCTAACGTTTATTTGTCCTGTGTCTTGTGTACTATATGTCACCAGTTTCTCTGGATTGTTTATTTTGATTTCCCCTTCGGTGTTCTCTAACGTTTATTTGTCTTGTGTACTATATGTTGCCAGTTTCTCTGGATTGTTCATTTTGATTTCCCCTTCGGTGTTCTCTAACGTTTATTTTTCTTGTGTCTTGTGTACTATATGTGGCCAGTTTCTCTGGATTGTTTATTTTGATTTCCCCTTCGATGTTCTCTAACGTTTATTTGTCCTGTGTCTTGTGTACTATATGTTGCCAGTTTCTCTGGATTGTTCATTTTGATTTCCCCTTCGGTGTTCTCTAACGTTTATTTGTCCTGTGTCTTGTGTACTATATGTTGCCAGTTTCTCTGGATTGTTCATTTTGATTTCCCCTTCGGTGTTCTCTAACGTTTATTTGTCCTGTGTCTTGTGTACTATATGTTGCCAGTTTCTCTGGATTGTTCATTTTGATTTCCCCTTCGGTGTTCTCTAACGTTTATTTGTCCTGTGTCTTGTGTACTATATGTCGCCAGTTTCTCTGGATTGTTCATTTTGATTTCCCCTTCGGTGTTCTCTAACGTTTATTTGTCCTGTGTCTTGTGTACTATATGTCACCAGTTTCTCTGGATTGTTTATTTTGATTTCCCCTTCGGTGTTCTCTAACGTTTATTTGTCTTGTGTACTATATGTGGCCAGTTTCTCTGGATTGTTCATTTTGATTTCCCCCTTCGGTGTTCTCTAACGTTTATTTGTCCTGTGTCTTGTGTACTATATGTCGCCAGTTTCTCTGGATTGTTCATTTTGATTTCCCCTTCGGTGTTCTCTAACGTTTATTTGTCCTGTGTGTTGTGTACTATATGTTGCCAGTTTCTCTGGATTGTTCATTTTGTTTTCCCCTTCGGTGTTCTCTAATGTTTATTTGTCCTGTGTCTTGTGTACTATATGTCGCCAGTTTCTCTGGATTGTTTATTTTGATTTCCCCTTCCGTTTTCTCTAACGTTTATTTGTCTTGTGTCTTGTGTACTATATGTCGCCAGTTTCTCTGGATTGTTCATTTTGATTTCCCCTTCGGTGTTCTCTAACGTTTATTTGTCTTGTGTCTTGTGCACTATATGTGGCCAGTTTCTCTGGATTGTTCATTTTGATTTCCCCTTCGGTGTTCTCTAACGTTTATTTGTCCTGTGTCTTGTGTACTATATGTGGCCAGTTTCTCTGGATTGTTCATTTTGATTGCCCCTTCGGTGTTCTCTAACGTTTACTTGTCTTGTGTCTTGTGTACAATATGTTGCCAGTTTCTTTGAATTGTTCATTTTGATTTTCCCTTCCGTTTTCTCTAACGTTTATTTGTCCTGTGTCTTGTGTACTATATGCCGCCAATTTCTCTGGATTGTTTATTTTGATTTCCCCTTCGATGTTCTCTAACGTTTATTTTTCCTGTGTCTTGTGTACTATATGTTGCCAGTTTCTCTAGATTGTTCATTTTGATTTCCCCTTCGGTGTTCTCTAACGTTTATTTGTCCTGTGTCTTGTGTACTATATGTCGCCAGTTTCTCTGGATTGTTCATTTTGATTTCCCCTTCGGTTTTCTCTAACGTTTATTTGTCCTGTGTCTTGTGTACTATATGTTGCCAGTTTCTCTGGATTGTTCATTTTGATTTCCCCTTCGGTGTTCTCTAACGTTTATTTGTCTTGTGTCTTGTGTACTATATGTCGCCAGTTTCTCTGGATTGTTTATTTTGATTTCCCCTTCGGTGTTCTCTAACGTTTATTTGTCTTGTGTCTTGTGTACTATATGTCGCCAGTTTCTCTGGATTGTTCATTTTGATTTCCCCTTCGGTGTTCTCTAACGTTTATTTGTCTTGTGTCTTGTGTACTATATGTGGCCAGTTTCTCTGGATTGTTCATTTTGATTTCCCCTTCGGTGTTCTCTAACGTTTATTTGTCTTGTGTCTTGTGTACTATTTGTCGCCAGTTTCTCTGGATTGTTTATTTTGATTTCCCCTTCGATGTTCTCTAACGTTTATTTTTCCTGTGTCTTGTGTACTATATGTGGCCAGTTTCTCTGGATTGTTCATTGTTGATTGTCCCTTCGGTGTTCTCTAACGTTTATTTGTCCTGTGTCTTGTGTACTATATGTGGCCAGTTTCTCTGGATTGTTCATTTTGATTTCCCCTTCGGTGTTCTCTAACGTTTATTTGTCCTGTGTCTTGTGTACTATATGTGGTCAGTTTCTCTGGATTGTTCATTTTGATTGCCCCTTCGGTGTTCTCTAACGTTTATTTGTCTTGTGTCTTGTGTACTATATGTTGCCAGTTTCTCTGGATTGTTCATTTTGATTTCCCCTTCGGTGTTCTCTAACGTTTATTTGTCCTGTGTCTTGTGTACTATATGTCACCAGTTTCTCTGGATTGTTCATTTTGATTTCCCCTTCGGTGTTCTCTAACGTTTACTTGTCTTGTGTCTTGTGTACAATATGTTGCCAGTTTCTTTGAATTGTTCATTTTGATTTTCCCTTCGGTGTTCTCTAACGTTTATTTGTCCTGTGTCTTGTGTACTATATGTTGCCAGTTTCTCTGGATTGTTCATTTTGATTTCCCCTTCGGTGTTCTCTAACGTTTATTTGTCTTGTGTCTTGTGTACTATATGTCGCCAGTTTCTCTGGATTGTTTATTTTGATTTCCCCTTCGATGTTCTCTAACGTTTATTTTTCCTGTGTCTTGTGTACTATATGTTGCCAGTTTCTCTAGATTGTTCATTTTGATTTCCCCTTCGGTGTTCTCTAACGTTTATTTGTCCTGTGTCTTGTGTACTATATGTCGCCAGTTTCTCTGGATTGTTCATTTTGATTTCCCCTTCGGTTTTCTCTAACATTTATTTGTCCTGTGTCTTGTGTACTATATGTTGCCAGTTTCCCTGGATTGTTCATTTTGATTTCCCCTTCGGTGTTCTCTAACGTTTATTTGTCCTGTGTCTTGTGTACTATATGTCGCCAGTTTCTCTGGATTGTTTATTTTGATTTCCCTTCGGTGTTCTCTAACGTTTTTTTGTCTTGTGTCTTGTGTACTATATGTCGCCAGTTTCTCTGGATTGTTCATTTTGATTTCCCCTTCGGTGTTCTCTAACGTTTATTTGTCTTGTGTCTTGTGTACTATATGTGGCCAGTTTCTCTGGATTGTTCATTTTGATTTCCCCTTCGGTGTTCTCTAACGTTTATTTGTCTTGTGTCTTGTGTACTATATGTCGCCAGTTTCTCTGGATTGTTTATTTTGATTTCCCCTTCGATGTTCTCTAACGTTTATTTTTCCTGTGTCTTGTGTACTATATGTTGCCAGTTTCTCTGGATTGTTCATTTTCATTTCCCCTTCGGTGTTCTCTAACGTGTATTTGTCCTGTGTCTTGTGTACTATATGTCGCCAGTTTCTCTGGATTGTTCATTTTGATTCTCCCTTCGGTGTTCTCTAACGTTTATTTGTCTTGTGTCTTGTGTACTTTATGTTGCCAGTTTCTCTGGATTGTTTATTTTGATTTTCCCTTCGGTGTTTTCTAACGTTTATTTGTCCTGTGTCTTGTGTACTATATGTCGCCAGTTTCTCTGGATTGTTCATTTTGATTTCCCCTTCGGTTTTCTCTAACGTTTATTTGTCCTGTGTCTTGTGTACTATATGTTGCCAGTTTCTCTGGATTGTTCATTTTGATTTCCCCTTCGGTGTTCTCTAACGTTTATTTGTCTTGTGTCTTGTGTACTATATGTCGCCAGTTTCTCTGGATTGTTTATTTTGATTTCCCCTTCGGTGTTCTCTAACGTTTATTTGTCTTGTGTCTTGTGTACTATATGTCGCCAGTTTCTCTGGATTGTTCATTTTGATTTCCCCTTCGGTGTTCTCTAACGTTTATTTGTCTTGTGTCTTGTGTACTATATGTGGCCAGTTTCTCTGGATTGTTCATTTTGATTTCCCCTTCGGTGTTCTCTAACGTTTATTTGTCTTGTGTCTTGTGTACTTTATGTTGCCAGTTTCTCTGGATTGTTTATTTTGATTTTCCCTTCGGTGTTTTCTAACGTTTATTTGTCCTGTGTCTTGTGTACTATATGTCGCCAGTTTCTCTGGATTGTTCATTTTGATTTCCCCTTCGGTTTTCTCTAACGTTTATTTGTCCTGTGTCTTGTGTACTATATGTTGCCAGTTTCTCTGGATTGTTCATTTTGATTTCCCCTTCGGTGTTCTCTAACGTTTATTTGTCTTGTGTCTTGTGTACTATATGTCGCCAGTTTCTCTGGATTGTTTATTTTGATTTCCCCTTCGGTGTTCTCTAACGTTTATTTGTCTTGTGTCTTGTGTACTATATGTCGCCAGTTTCTCTGGATTGTTCATTTTGATTTCCCCTTCGGTGTTCTCTAACGTTTATTTGTCTTGTGTCTTGTGTACTATATGTGGCCAGTTTCTCTGGATTGTTCATTTTGATTTCCCCTTCGGTGTTCTCTAACGTTTATTTGTCTTGTGTCTTGTGTACTATTTGTCGCCAGTTTCTCTGGATTGTTTATTTTGATTTCCCCTTCGATGTTCTCTAACGTTTATTTTTCCTGTGTCTTGTGTACTATATGTTGCCAGTTTCTCTAGATTGTTCATTTTGATTTCCCCTTCGGTGTTCTCTAACGTTTATTTGTCCTGTGTCTTGTGTACTATATGTCGCCAGTTTCTCTGGATTGTTCATTTTGATTTCCCCTTCGGTTTTCTCTAACATTTATTTGTCCTGTGTCTTGTGTACTATATGTTGCCAGTTTCCCTGGATTGTTCATTTTGATTTCCCCTTCGGTGTTCTCTAACGTTTATTTGTCCTGTGTCTTGTGTACTATATGTCGCCAGTTTCTCTGGATTGTTTATTTTGATTTCCCTTCGGTGTTCTCTAACGTTTTTTTGTCTTGTGTCTTGTGTACTATATGTCGCCAGTTTCTCTGGATTGTTCATTTTGATTTCCCCTTCGGTGTTCTCTAACGTTTATTTGTCTTGTGTCTTGTGTACTATATGTGGCCAGTTTCTCTGGATTGTTCATTTTGATTTCCCCTTCGGTGTTCTCTAACGTTTATTTGTCTTGTGTCTTGTGTACTATATGTCGCCAGTTTCTCTGGATTGTTTATTTTGATTTCCCCTTCGATGTTCTCTAACGTTTATTTTTCCTGTGTCTTGTGTACTATATGTTGCCAGTTTCTCTGGATTGTTCATTTTCATTTCCCCTTCGGTGTTCTCTAACGTGTATTTGTCCTGTGTCTTGTGTACTATATGTCGCCAGTTTCTCTGGATTGTTCATTTTGATTCTCCCTTCGGTGTTCTCTAACGTTTATTTGTCTTGTGTCTTGTGTACTTTATGTTGCCAGTTTCTCTGGATTGTTTATTTTGATTTTCCCTTCGGTGTTTTCTAACGTTTATTTGTCCTGTGTCTTGTGTACTATATGTTGCCAGTTTCTCTGGATTGTTCATTTTGATTTCCCCTTCGGTGTTCCCTAACGTTTATTTGTCCTGTGTCTTGTGTACTATATGTCGCCGGTTTCTCTGGATTGTTCATTGTTGATTGCCCCTTCGGTGTTCTCTAACGTTTATTTGTCCTGTGTCTTGTGTACTATATGTGGCCAGTTTCTCTGGATTGTTCATTATTGATTGCCCCTTCGGTGTTCTCTAACGTTTATTTGTCCTGTGTCTTGTGTACTATATGTCGCCAGTTTCTCTGGATTGTTCATTGTTGATTGCCCTTTCGGTGTTCTCCAACGTTTATTTGTCCTGTGTCTTGTGTACTATTTGTCGCCAGTTTCTCTGAATTGTTCATTGTTGATTGCCCTTCGGTGTTCTCTAACGTTTATTTGTCCTGTTTCTTGTGTACTATATGTTGCCAGTTTCTCTGAATTGTTCATTTTGATTTCACCTTCGGTGTTCTCTAACGTTTATTTGTCCTGTGTCTTGTGTACTATATGTCGCCAGTTTCTCTGGATTGTTCATTGTTGATTGCCCCTTCGGTGTTCTCTAACGTTTATTTGTCCTGTGTCTTGTGTACTATATGTCGCCAGTTTCTCTGGATTGTTCATTTTGATTTCCCCTTCGGTGTTCTCTAACGTTTATTTGTCTTGTTTCTTGTGTACTATATGTTGCCAGTTTCTCTGGATTGTTCAATTTGATTTCCCCTTCGGTGTTCTCTAACGTTTATTTGTCTTGTGTCTTGTGTACTATATGTTGCCAGTTTCTCTGGATTGTTCATTTTGATTTCCCCTTCGGTGTTCTCTAACGTTTATTTGTCTTGTGTCTTGTGTACTATATGTGGCCAGTTTCTCGGGATTGTTTATTTTGATTTCCCCTTCGATGTTCTCTAACGTTTATTTTGCCTGTGTCTTGTGTACTATTTGTTGCCAGTTTCTCTGGATTGTTCATTTTGATTTCCACTTCGGTGTTGTCTAACGTTTATTTGTCCTGTGTCTTGTGTACTATATGTCGCCAGTTTCTCTGGATTTTTCATTTTGTTTCTCCCTTCGGTGTTCTCTAACGTTTACTTGTCTTGTGTCTTGTGTACTATATGCCGCCAATTTCTCTGGATTGTTTATTTTGATTTCCCCTTCGATGTTCTCTAACGTTTATTTTTCCTGTGTCTTGTGTACTATATGTTGCCAGTTTCTCTAGATTGTTCATTTTGATTTACCCTTCGGTGTTCTCTAACGTTTATTTGTCCTGTGTCTTGTGTACTATATGTCGCCAGTTTCTCTGGATTGTTCATTTTGATTTCCCCTTCGGTTTTCTCTAACGTTTATTTGTCCTGTGTCTTGTGTACTATATGTTGCCAGTTTCTCTGGATTGTTCATTTTGATTTCCCCTTCGGTGTTCTCTAACGTTTATTTGTCCTGTGTCTTGTGTACTATATGTCGCCAGTTTCTCTGGATTGTTTATTTTGATTTCCCCTTCGGTGTTCTCTAACGTTTATTTGTCTTGTGTCTTGTGTACTATATGTCGCCAGTTTCTCTGGATTGTTCATTTTGATTTCCCCTTCGGTGTTCTCTAACGTTTATTTGTCTTGTGTCTTGTGTACTATATGTGGCCAGTTTCTCTGGATTGTTCATTTTGATTTCCCCTTCGGTGTTCTCTAACGTTTATTTGTCTTGTGTCTTGTGTACTATTTGTCGCCAGTTTCTCTGGATTGTTTATTTTGATTTCCCCTTCGATGTTCTCTAACGTTTATTTTTCCTGTGTCTTGTGTACTATATGTGGCCAGTTTCTCTGGATTGTTCATTTTGATTTCCCCTTCGGTGTTCTCTAACGTTTATTTGTCCTGTGTCTTGTGTACTATATGTCACCAGTTTCTCTGGATTGTTCATTTTGATTTCCCCTTCTGTGTTCTCTAACGTTTACTTGTCTTGTGTCTTGTGTACAATATGTTGCCAGTTTCTTTGAATTGTTCATTTTGATTTTCCCTTCGGTGTTCTCTAACGTTTATTTGTCCTGTGTCTTGTGTACTATATGTCGCCAGTTTCTCTGGATTGTTCATTTTGATTTCCCCTTCGGTTTTCTCTAACATTTATTTGTCCTGTGTCTTGTGTACTATATGTTGCCAGTTTCCCTGGATTGTTCATTTTGATTTCCCCTTCGGTGTTCTCTAACGTTTATTTGTCCTGTGTCTTGTGTACTATATGTCGCCAGTTTCTCTGGATTGTTTATTTTGATTTCCCTTCGGTGTTCTCTAACGTTTTTTTGTCTTGTGTCTTGTGTACTATATGTCGCCAGTTTCTCTGGATTGTTCATTTTGATTTCCCCTTCGGTGTTCTCTAACGTTTATTTGTCTTGTGTCTTGTGTACTATATGTGGCCAGTTTCTCTGGATTGTTCATTTTGATTTCCCCTTCGGTGTTCTCTAACGTTTATTTGTCTTGTGTCTTGTGTACTATATGTCGCCAGTTTCTCTGGATTGTTTATTTTGATTTCCCCTTCGATGTTCTCTAACGTTTATTTTTCCTGTGTCTTGTGTACTATATGTTGCCAGTTTCTCTGGATTGTTCATTTTCATTTCCCCTTCGGTGTTCTCTAACGTGTATTTGTCCTGTGTCTTGTGTACTATATGTCGCCAGTTTCTCTGGATTGTTCATTTTGATTCTCCCTTCGGTGTTCTCTAACGTTTATTTGTCTTGTGTCTTGTGTACTTTATGTTGCCAGTTTCTCTGGATTGTTTATTTTGATTTTCCCTTCGGTGTTTTCTAACGTTTATTTGTCCTGTGTCTTGTGTACTATATGTTGCCAGTTTCTCTGGATTGTTCATTTTGATTTCCCCTTCGGTGTTCCCTAACGTTTATTTGTCCTGTGTCTTGTGTACTATATGTCGCCGGTTTCTCTGGATTGTTCATTGTTGATTGCCCCTTCGGTGTTCTCTAACGTTTATTTGTCCTGTGTCTTGTGTACTATATGTGGCCAGTTTCTCTGGATTGTTCATTATTGATTGCCCCTTCGGTGTTCTCTAACGTTTATTTGTCCTGTGTCTTGTGTACTATATGTCGCCAGTTTCTCTGGATTGTTCATTGTTGATTGCCCTTTCGGTGTTCTCCAACGTTTATTTGTCCTGTGTCTTGTGTACTATTTGTCGCCAGTTTCTCTGAATTGTTCATTGTTGATTGCCCTTCGGTGTTCTCTAACGTTTATTTGTCCTGTGTCTTGTGTACTATATGTTGCCAGTTTCTCTGAATTGTTCATTTTGATTTCACCTTCGGTGTTCTCTAACGTTTATTTGTCCTGTGTCTTGTGTACTATATGTCGCCAGTTTCTCTGGATTGTTCATTGTTGATTGCCCCTTCGGTGTTCTCTAACGTTTATTTGTCCTGTGTCTTGTGTACTATATGTCGCCAGTTTCTCTGGATTGTTCATTTTGATTTCCCCTTCGGTGTTCTCTAACGTTTATTTGTCTTGTGTCTTGTGTACTATATGTTGCCAGTTTCTCTGGATTGTTCAATTTGATTTCCCCTTCGGTGTTCTCTAACGTTTATTTGTCTTGTGTCTTGTGTACTATATGTTGCCAGTTTCTCTGGATTGTTCATTTTGATTTCCCCTTCGGTGTTCTCTAACGTTTATTTGTCTTGTGTCTTGTGTACTATATGTGGCCAGTTTCTCGGGATTGTTTATTTTGATTTCCCCTTCGATGTTCTCTAACGTTTATTTTGCCTGTGTCTTGTGTACTATTTGTTGCCAGTTTCTCTGGATTGTTCATTTTGATTTCCACTTCGGTGTTGTCTAACGTTTATTTGTCCTGTGTCTTGTGTACTATATGTCGCCAGTTTCTCTGGATTTTTCATTTTGTTTCTCCCTTCGGTGTTCTCTAACGTTTACTTGTCTTGTGTCTTGTGTACTATATGCCGCCAATTTCTCTGGATTGTTTATTTTGATTTCCCCTTCGGTGTTCTCTAACGTTTATTTGTCCTGTGTCTTGTGTACTATATGTCGCCAGTTTCTCTGGATTGTTCATTTTGATTTCCCCTTCGGTTTTCTCTAACGTTTATTTGTCCTGTGTCTTGTGTACTATATGTTGCCAGTTTCTCTGGATTGTTCATTTTGATTTCCCCTTCGGTGTTCTCTAACGTTTATTTGTCCTGTGTCTTGTGTACTATATGTCGCCAGTTTCTCTGGATTGTTTATTTTGATTTCCCCTTCGGTGTTCTCTAACGTTTATTTGTCTTGTGTCTTGTGTACTATATGTCGCCAGTTTCTCTGGATTGTTCATTTTGATTTCCCCTTCGGTGTTCTCTAACGTTTATTTGTCTTGTGTCTTGTGTACTATATGTGGCCAGTTTCTCTGGATTGTTCATTTTGATTTCCCCTTCGGTGTTCTCTAACGTTTATTTGTCTTGTGTCTTGTGTACTATTTGTCGCCAGTTTCTCTGGATTGTTTATTTTGATTTCCCCTTCGATGTTCTCTAACGTTTATTTTTCCTGTGTCTTGTGTACTATATGTGGCCAGTTTCTCTGGATTGTTCATTTTGATTTCCCCTTCGGTGTTCTCTAACGTTTATTTGTCCTGTGTCTTGTGTACTATATGTCACCAGTTTCTCTGGATTGTTCATTTTGATTTCCCCTTCTGTGTTCTCTAACGTTTACTTGTCTTGTGTCTTGTGTACAATATGTTGCCAGTTTCTTTGAATTGTTCATTTTGATTTTCCCTTCGGTGTTCTCTAACGTTTATTTGTCCTGTGTCTTGTGTACTATATGTCGCCAGTTTCTCTGGATTGTTCATTTTGATTTCCCCTTCGGTGTTCTCTAACGTTTATTTGTCTTGTGTCTTGTGTACTATATGCCGCCAGTTTCTCTGGATTGTTTATTTTGATTTCCCCTTCGATGTTCTCTAACGTTTATTTTTCCTGTGTCTTGTGTACTATATGTTGCCAGTTTCTCTAGATTGTTCATTTTGATTTCCCTTTCGGTGTTCTCTAACGTTTATTTGTCCTGTGTCTTGTGTACTATATGTCGCCAGTTTCTCTGGATTGTTCATTTTGATTTCCCCTTCGGTTTTCTCTAACGTTTATTTGTCCTGTGTCTTGTGTACTATATGTTGCCAGTTTCTCTGGATTGTTCATTTTGATTTCCCCTTCGGTGTTCTCTAACGTTTATTTGTCCTGTGTCTTGTGTACTATATGTCGCCAGTTTCTCTGGATTGTTTATTTTGATTTCCCGTCGGTGTTCTCTAACGTTTATTTGTCTTGTGTCTTGTGTACTATATGTTGCCAGTTTCTCTGGATTGTTCATTTTGATTTCCCCTTCGGTGTTCTCTAACGTTTATTTGTCTTGTGTCTTGTGTACTATATGTGGCCAGTTTCTCTGGATTGTTCATTTTGATTTCCCCTTCGGTGTTCTCTAACGTTTAATTGTCTTGTGTCTTGTGTACTATATGTCGCCAGTTTCTCTGGATTGTTTATTTTGATTTCCCTTCGATGTTCTCTAACGTTTATTTTTCCTGTGTCTTGTGTACTATATGTTGCCAGTTTCTCTGGATTGTTCATTGTTATTTCCCCTTCGGTGTTCTCTAACGTGTATTTGTCCCGTGTCTTGTGTACTATATGTCGCCAGTTTCTCTGGATTGTTCATTTTGATTCTCCCTTCGGTGTTCTCTAACGTTTATTTGTCTTGTGTCTTGTGTACTTTATGTTGCCAGTTTCTCTGGATTGTTTATTTTGATTTTCCCTTCGGTGTTTTCTACGTTTATTTGTCCTGTGTCTTGTGTACTATATGTTGCCAGTTTCTCTGGATTGTTCATTTTGATTTCCCCTTCGGTGTTCTCTAACGTTTATTTGTCCAGTGTCTTGTGTACTATATGTCGCCAGTTTCTCTGGATTGTTCATTGTTGATTGCCCCTTCGGTGTTCTCTAACGTTTATTTGTCCTGTGTCTTGTGTACTATATGTCGCCAGTTTCTCTGGATTGTTCATTGTTGATTGCCCCTTCGGTGTTCTCTAACGTTTATTTGTCCTGTGTCTTGTGTACTATATGTGGCCAGTTTCTCTGGATTGTTCATTATTGATTGCCCCTTCGGTGTTCTCTAACGTTTATTTGTCCTGTGTCTTGTGTACTATATGTCGCCAGTTTCTCTGGATTGTTCATTGTTGATTGCCCCTTCGGTGTTCTCCAACGTTTATTTGTCCTGTGTCTTGTGTACTATATGTCGCCAGTTTCTCTGAATTGTTCATTGTTGATTGCCCCTTCGGTGTTCTCTAACGTTTATTTGTCCTGTGTCTTGTGTACTATAGATCGCCAGTTTCTCTGGATTGTTCATTGTTGATTGCCCCTTCGGTGTTCTCTAACGTTTATTTGTCCTGTGTCTTGTGTACTATATGTCGCCAGTTTCTCTGGATTGTTCATTGTTGATTGCCCCTTCGGTGTTCTCTAACGTTTATTTGTCTTGTGTCTTGTGTACTATATGTGGCCAGTTTCTCTGGATTGTTCATTTTGATTGCCCCTTCGGTGTTCTCTAACGTTTATTTGTCCTGTATCTTGTGTACTATATGTTGCCAGTTTCTCTGAATTGTTCATTTTGATTTCCCCTTCGGTGTTCTCTAACGTTTATTTGTCCTGTGTCTTGTGTACTATATGTCGCCAGTTTCTCTGGATTGTTCATTGTTGATTACCACTTCGGTGTTCTCTAACGTTTATTTGTCCTGTGTCTTGTGTACTATATGTCGCCAGTTTCTCTGGATTGTTCATTTTGATTTCCCCTTCGGTGTTCTCTAACGTTTATTTGTCTTGTGTCTTGTGTACTATATGTTGCCAGTTTCTCTGGATTGTTCAATTTGATTTCCCCTTCGGTGTTCTCTAACGTTTATTTGTCTTGTGTCTTGTGTACTATATGTTGCCAGTTTCTCTGGATTGTTCATTTTGATTTCCCCTTCGGTGTTCTCTAACGTTTATTTGTCTTGTGTCTTGTGTACTATATGTGGCCAGTTTCTCTGGATTGTTCATTTTGATTTCCCCTTCGGTGTTCTCTAACGTTTATTTGTCTTGTGTCTTGTGTACTATATGTGGCCAGTTTCTCTGGATTGTTCATTTTGATTTCCCCTTCGGTGTTCTCTAACGTTTAATTGTCTTGTGTCTTGTGTACTATATGTCGCCAGTTTCTCTGGATTGTTTATTTTGATTTCCCTTCGATGTTCTCTAACGTTTATTTTTCCTGTGTCTTGTGTACTATATGTTGCCAGTTTCTCTGGATTGTTCATTGTTATTTCCCCTTCGGTGTTCTCTAACGTGTATTTGTCCCGTGTCTTGTGTACTATATGTCGCCAGTTTCTCTGGATTGTTCATTTTGATTCTCCCTTCGGTGTTCTCTAACGTTTATTTGTCTTGTGTCTTGTGTACTTTATGTTGCCAGTTTCTCTGGATTGTTTATTTTGATTTTCCCTTCGGTGTTTTCTACGTTTATTTGTCCTGTGTCTTGTGTACTATATGTTGCCAGTTTCTCTGGATTGTTCATTTTGATTTCCCCTTCGGTGTTCTCTAACGTTTATTTGTCCTGTGTCTTGTGTACTATATGTCGCCAGTTTCTCTGGATTGTTCATTGTTGATTGCCCCTTCGGTGTTCTCTAACGTTTATTTGTCCTGTGTCTTGTGTACTATATGTCGCCAGTTTCTCTGGATTGTTCATTGTTGATTGCCCCTTCGGTGTTCTCTAACGTTTATTTGTCCTGTGTCTTGTGTACTATATGTGGCCAGTTTCTCTGGATTGTTCATTATTGATTGCCCCTTCGGTGTTCTCTAACGTTTATTTGTCCTGTGTCTTGTGTACTATATGTCGCCAGTTTCTCTGGATTGTTCATTGTTGATTGCCCCTTCGGTGTTCTCCAACGTTTATTTGTCCTGTGTCTTGTGTACTATATGTCGCCAGTTTCTCTGAATTGTTCATTGTTGATTGCCCCTTCGGTGTTCTCTAACGTTTATTTGTCCTGTGTCTTGTGTACTATAGATCGCCAGTTTCTCTGGATTGTTCATTGTTGATTGCCCCTTCGGTGTTCTCTAACGTTTATTTGTCCTGTGTCTTGTGTACTATATGTCGCCAGTTTCTCTGGATTGTTCATTGTTGATTGCCCCTTCGGTGTTCTCTAACGTTTATTTGTCTTGTGTCTTGTGTACTATATGTGGCCAGTTTCTCTGGATTGTTCATTTTGATTGCCCCTTCGGTGTTCTCTAACGTTTATTTGTCCTGTATCTTGTGTACTATATGTTGCCAGTTTCTCTGAATTGTTCATTTTGATTTCCCCTTCGGTGTTCTCTAACGTTTATTTGTCCTGTGTCTTGTGTACTATATGTCGCCAGTTTCTCTGGATTGTTCATTTTGATTTCCCCTTCGGTGTTCTCTAACGTTTATTTGTCTTGTGTCTTGTGTACTATATGTTGCCAGTTTCTCTGGATTGTTCAATTTGATTTCCCCTTCGGTGTTCTCTAACGTTTATTTGTCTTGTGTCTTGTGTACTATATGTTGCCAGTTTCTCTGGATTGTTCATTTTGATTTCCCCTTCGGTGTTCTCTAACGTTTATTTGTCTTGTGTCTTGTGTACTATATGTGGCCAGTTTCTCGGGATTGTTTATTTTGATTTCCCCTTCGATGTTCTCTAACGTTTATTTTGCCTGTGTCTTGTGTACTATTTGTTGCCAGTTTCTCTGGATTGTTCATTTTGATTTCCACTTCGGTGTTGTCTAACGTTTATTTGTCCTGTGTCTTGTGTACTATATGTCGCCAGTTTCTCTGGATTTTTCATTTTGTTTCTCCCTTCGGTGTTCTCTAACGTTTACTTGTCTTGTGTCTTGTGTACTAAATGTTGCCAGTTTCTTTGCATTGTTCATTTTGATTTTCCCTTCGGTGTTCTCTAACGTTTATTTGTCCTGTCTCTTGTGTACTATATGTTGCCAGTTTCTCTGGAATGTTCATTGTTGATTGCCCCTTCGGTGTTCTCTAACGTTTATTTGTCCTGTGTCTTGTGTACTATTTGTCGCCAGTTTCTCTGGATTGTTCATTGTTGATTACCCCTTCGGTGTTCTCCAACGTTTATTTGTCCTGTTTCTTGTGTACTATATGTCGCCAGTTTCTCTGGATTGTTTATTTTGATTTCCCCTTCCGTTTTCTCTAACGTTTATTTGTCCTGTGTCTTGTGTACTATATGTGGCCAGTTTCTCTGGATTGTTCATTGTTGATTGTCCCTTCGGTGTTCTCTAACGTTTATTTGTCCTGTGTCTTGTGTACTATATGTCGCCAGTTTCTCTGGATTGTTCATTTTGATTTCCCCTTCGGTGTTCTCTAACGTTTATTTGTCTTGTGTCTTGTGTACTATATGTGGCCAGTTTCTCTGGATTGTTCATTTTGATTTCCCCTTCGGTGTTCTCTAACGTTTATTTGTCCTGTGTCTTGTGTACTATATGTGGCCAGTTTCTCTGGATTGTTCATTTTGATTTCCCCTTCGGTGTTCTCTAACGTTTATTTGTCTTGTGTCTTGTGTACTATATGTTGCCAGTTTCTCTGGATTGTTCATTTTGATTTCCCCTTCGGTGTTCTCTAACGTTTATTTGTCCTGTGTCTTGTGTACTATATGTCACCAGTTTCTCTGGATTGTTCATTTTGATTTCCCCTTCTGTGTTCTCTAACGTTTACTTGTCTTGTGTCTTGTGTACAATATGTTGCCAGTTTCTTTGAATTGTTCATTTTGATTTTCCCTTCGGTGTTCTCTAACGTTTATTTGTCCTGTGTCTTGTGTACTATATGTCGCCAGTTTCTCTGGATTGTTCATTTTGATTTCCCCTTCGGTGTTCTCTAACGTTTATTTGTCTTGTGTCTTGTGTACTATATGCCGCCAGTTTCTCTGGATTGTTTATTTTGATTTCCCCTTCGATGTTCTCTAACGTTTATTTTTCCTGTGTCTTGTGTACTATATGTTGCCAGTTTCTCTAGATTGTTCATTTTGATTTCCCCTTCGGTGTTCTCTAACGTTTATTTGTCCTGTGTCTTGTGTACTATATGTCGCCAGTTTCTCTGGATTGTTCATTTTGATTTCCCCTTCGGTTTTCTCTAACGTTTATTTGTCCTGTGTCTTGTGTACTATATGTTGCCAGTTTCTCTGGATTGTTCATTTTGATTTCCCCTTCGGTGTTCTCTAACGTTTATTTGTCCTGTGTCTTGTGTACTATATGTCGCCAGTTTCTCTGGATTGTTTATTTTGATTTCCCGTCGGTGTTCTCTAACGTTTATTTGTCTTGTGTCTTGTGTACTATATGTTGCCAGTTTCTCTGGATTGTTCATTTTGATTTCCCCTTCGGTGTTCTCTAACGTTTATTTGTCTTGTGTCTTGTGTACTATATGTGGCCAGTTTCTCTGGATTGTTCATTTTGATTTCCCCTTCGGTGTTCTCTAACGTTTATTTGTCTTGTGTCTTGTGTACTATATGTCGCCAGTTTCTCTGGATTGTTTATTTTGATTTCCCTTCGATGTTCTCTAACGTTTATTTTTCCTGTGTCTTGTGTACTATATGTTGCCAGTTTCTCTGGATTGTTCATTGTTATTTCCCCTTCGGTGTTCTCTAACGTGTATTTGTCCCGTGTCTTGTGTACTATATGTCGCCAGTTTCTCTGGATTGTTCATTTTGATTCTCCCTTCGGTGTTCTCTAACGTTTATTTGTCTTGTGTCTTGTGTACTTTATGTTGCCAGTTTCTCTGGATTGTTTATTTTGATTTTCCCTTCGGTGTTTTCTACGTTTATTTGTCCTGTGTCTTGTGTACTATATGTTGCCAGTTTCTCTGGATTGTTCATTTTGATTTCCCCTTCGGTGTTCTCTAACGTTTATTTGTCTTGTGTCTTGTGTACTATATGTCGCCAGTTTCTCTGGATTGTTCATTGTTGATTGCCCCTTCGGTGTTCTCTAACGTTTATTTGTCCTGTGTCTTGTGTACTATATGTCGCCAGTTTCTCTGGATTGTTCATTGTTGATTGCCCCTTCGGTGTTCTCTAACGTTTATTTGTCCTGTGTCTTGTGTACTATATGTGGCCAGTTTCTCTGGATTGTTCATTATTGATTGCCCCTTCGGTGTTCTCTAACGTTTATTTGTCCTGTGTCTTGTGTACTATATGTCGCCAGTTTCTCTGGATTGTTCATTGTTGATTGCCCCTTCGGTGTTCTCCAACGTTTATTTGTCCTGTGTCTTGTGTACTATATGTCGCCAGTTTCTCTGAATTGTTCATTGTTGATTGCCCCTTCGGTGTTCTCTAACGTTTATTTGTCCTGTGTCTTGTGTACTATAGATCGCCAGTTTCTCTGGATTGTTCATTGTTGATTGCCCCTTCGGTGTTCTCTAACGTTTATTTGTCCTGTGTCTTGTGTACTATATGTCGCCAGTTTCTCTGGATTGTTCATTGTTGATTGCCCCTTCGGTGTTCTCTAACGTTTATTTGTCTTGTGTCTTGTGTACTATATGTGGCCAGTTTCTCTGGATTGTTCATTTTGATTGCCCCTTCGGTGTTCTCTAACGTTTATTTGTCCTGTATCTTGTGTACTATATGTTGCCAGTTTCTCTGAATTGTTCATTTTGATTTCCCCTTCGGTGTTCTCTAACGTTTATTTGTCCTGTGTCTTGTGTACTATATGTCGCCAGTTTCTCTGGATTGTTCATTGTTGATTACCACTTCGGTGTTCTCTAACGTTTATTTGTCCTGTGTCTTGTGTACTATATGTCGCCAGTTTCTCTGGATTGTTCATTTTGATTTCCCCTTCGGTGTTCTCTAACGTTTATTTGTCTTGTGTCTTGTGTACTATATGTTGCCAGTTTCTCTGGATTGTTCAATTTGATTTCCCCTTCGGTGTTCTCTAACGTTTATTTGTCTTGTGTCTTGTGTACTATATGTTGCCAGTTTCTCTGGATTGTTCATTTTGATTTCCCCTTCGGTGTTCTCTAACGTTTATTTGTCTTGTGTCTTGTGTACTATATGTCGCCAGTTTCTCGGGATTGTTTATTTTGATTTCCCCTTCGATGTTCTCTAACGTTTATTTTGCCTGTGTCTTGTGTACTATTTGTTGCCAGTTTCTCTGGATTGTTCATTTTGATTTCCACTTCGGTGTTGTCTAACGTTTATTTGTCCTGTGTCTTGTGTACTATATGTCGCCAGTTTCTCTGGATTTTTCATTTTGTTTCTCCCTTCGGTGTTCTCTAACGTTTACTTGTCTTGTGTCTTGTGTACTATATGTTGCCAGTTTCTTTGCATTGTTCATTTTGATTTTCCCTTCGGTGTTCTCTAACGTTTATTTGTCCTGTGTCTTGTGTACTATATGTTGCCAGTTTCTCTGGAATGTTCATTGTTGATTACCCCTTCGGTGTTGTCCAACGTTTATTTGTCCTGTTTCTTGTGTACTATATGTGGCCAGTTTCTCTGAATTGTTCATTGTTGATTGCCCCTTCGGTGTTCTCTAACGTTTATTTGTCCTGTGTCTTGTGTACTATAGGTCGCCAGTTTCTCTGGATTGTTCATTGTTGATTGCCCCTTCGGTGTTCTCTAACGTTTATTTGTCCTGTGTCTTGTGTACTATATGTGGCCAGTTTCTCTGGATTGTTCATTTTGATTGCCCCTTCGGTGTTCTCTAACGTTTATTTGTCCTGTATCTTGTGCACTATATGTTGCCAGTTTCTCTGAATTGTTCATTTTGATTTCCCCTTCGGTGTTCTCTAACGTTTATTTGTCCTGTGTCTTGTGTACTATATGTCGCCAATTTCTCTGGATTGTTCATTGTTGATTGCCCCTTCGGTGTTCTCTAACGTTTATTTGTCCTGTTTCTTGTGTACTATATGTGGCCAGTTTCTCTGGATTGTTCATTGTTGATTACCCCTTCGGTGTTCTCTAACGTTTATTTGTCCTGTGTCTTGTGTACTATATGTGGCCAGTTTCTCTGGATTGTTCATTGTTGATTGCCCCTTCTGTGTTCTCTAACGTTTATTTTTCCTGTTTCTTGTGTACTATATGTGGCCAGTTTCTCTGGATTGTTCATTGTTGATTACCCCTTCGGTGTTCTCTAACGTTTATTTGTCCTGTGTCTTGTGTACTATATGTCGCCAGTTTCTCTGGATTGTTCATTGTTGATTGCCCCTTCGGTGTTCTCTAACGTTTATTTGTCCTGTGTCTTGTGTACTATATGTGGCCAGTTTCTCTGAATTGTTCATTGTTGATTGCCCCTTCGGTGTTCTCTAACGTTTAGTTGTCCTGTTTCTTGTGTACTATATGTGGCCAGTTTCTCTGGATTGTTCATTGTTGATTACCCCTTCGGTGTTCTCTAACGTTTATTTGTCCTGTGTCTTGTGTACTATATGTCGCCAGTTTCTCTGGATTGTTCATTGTTGATTACCCCTTCGGTGTTCTCTAACGTTTATTTGTCCTGTGTCTTGTGTACTATATGTCGCCAGTTTCTCTGGATTGTTCATTGTTGATTGCCCCTTCGGTGTTCTCTAACTTTTATTTGTCCTGTTTCTTGTGTACTATATGTGGCCAGTTTCTCTGGATTGTTCATTGTTGATTACCCCTTCGGTGTTCTCTAACGTTTATTTGTCCTGTTTCTTGTGTACTATATGTCGCCAGTTTCTCTGGATTGTTCATTGTTGATTGCCCCTTCGGTGTTCTCTAACGTTTATTTGTCCTGTGTCTTGTGTACTATATGTGGCCAGTTTCTCTGGATTGTTCATTGTTGATTGCCCCTTCGGTGTTCTCTAACGTTTAGTTGTCTTGTGTCTTGTGTACTATATGTGGCCGGTTTCTCTGGATTGTTCATTTTGATTTCCCCTTCGATGTTCTCTAACGTTTATTTTGCCTGTGTCTTGTGTACTATTTGTTGCCAGTTTCTCTGGATTGTTCATTTTGATTTCCATTTAGGTGTTGTCTAACGTTTATTTGTCCTGTGTCTTGTGAACTATATGTCGCCAGTTTCTCTGGATTTTTCATTTTGATTCTCCCTTCGGTGTTCTCTAACGTTTACTTGTCTTGTGTCTTGTGTACTATATGTTGCCAGTTTCTTTGGATTGTACATTTTGATTTTCTTTTCGGTGTTCTCTAACGTTTATTTGTCCTGTGTCTTGTGTACTATATGTGGCCAGTTTCTCTGGATTGTTCATTTTGATTTCCCCTTCGATGTTCTCTAACGTTTATTTTGCCTGTGTCTTGTGTACTATTTGTTGCCAGTTTCTCTGGATTGTTCATTTTGATTTCCATTTCGGTGTTGTCTAACGTTTATTTGTCCTGTGTCTTGTGTACTATATGTTGCCAGTTTCTCTGGATTTTTCATTTTGATTCTCCCTTCAGTGTTCTCTAACGTTTACTTGTCTTGTGTCTTGTGTACTATATGTTGCCAGTTTCTTTGGATTGTACATTTTGATTTTCCCTTCGGTGTTCTCTAATGTTTATTTGTCCTGTGTCTTGTGTACTATATGTGGCCAGTTTCTCTGGATTGTTCATTTTGATTTCCCCTTCGGTGTTCTCTAACGTTTATTTGTCCTGTGTCTTGTGTACTATATGTCGCCAGTTTCTCTGGATTGTTCATTGTTGATTGCCCCTTCGGTGTTCTCTAACGTTTATTTGTCCTGTGTCTTGTGTACTATATGTGGCCAGTTTCTCTGGATTGTTCATTGTTGATTGCCCCTTCGGTGTTCTCTAACGTTTATTTGTCCTGTTTCTTGTGTACTATATGTCGCCAGTTTCTCTGGATTGTTCATTGTTGATTGCCCCTTCGGTGTTCTCTAACGTGTATTTGTCCTGTTTCTTGTGTACTATATGTCGCCAGTTTCTCTGGATTGTTCATTGTTGATTGCCCCTTCGGTGTTCTCTAACGTTTATTTGTCCTGTGTCTTGTGTACTATATGTGGCCAGTTTCTCTGGATTGTTCATTGTTGATTACCCGTTCGGTGTTCTCTAACGTTTATTTGTCCTGTGTCTTGTGTACTATATGTGACCAGTTTCTCTAGATTGTTCATTCTTGATTTTCCCTTCGGTGTTCTCTAACGTTTATTTGTCCTGTGTCTTGTGTACTATATGTTGCCAGTTTCTCTGGATTGTTCATTTTGATTGCCCCTTCGGTGTTCTCTAACGTTTATTTGTCTTGTGTCTTGTGTACTATATGTCGCTAGTTTCTCTGAATTGTTCATTTTGATTACCCCTTCGGTGTTCTCTAACGTTTATTTGTCCTGTGTCTTGTGTACTATATGTGGCCAGTTTCTCTGGATTGTTCATTGTTGATTGCCCCTTCGGTGTTCTCTAACGTTTATTTGTCCTGTTTCTTGTGTACTATATGTGGCCAGTTTCCCTGGATTGTTCATTGTTGATTACCCCTTCGGTGTTCTCTAACGTTTATTTGTCCTGTGTCTTGTGTACTATATGTCGCCAGTTTCTCTGGATTGTTCATTGTTGATTGCCCCTTCGGTGTTCTCTAACGTTTATTTGTCCTGTGTCTTGTGTACTATATGTGGCCAGTTTCTCTGGATTGTTCATTGTTGATTGCCCCTTCGGTGTTCTCTAACGTTTATTTGTCCTGTGTCTTGTGTACTATATGTCGCCAGTTTCTCTGGATTGTTCATTGTTGATTGCCCCTTCGGTGTTCTCTAACGTTTATTTTTCCTGTGTCTTGTGTACTATATGTGGCCAGTTTCTCTGGATTGTTCATTGTTGATTGCCCCTTCGGTGTTCTCTAACGTTTAGTTGTCTTGTGTCTTGTGTACTATATGTGGCCAGTTTCTCTGAATTGTTCATTTTGATTACCCCTTCGGTGTTCTCTAACGTTTATTTGTCCTGTGTCTTGTGTACTATATGTGGCCAGTTTCTCTGGATTGTTCATTGTTGATTGCCCCTTCGGTGTTCTCTAACGTTTATTTGTCCTGTGTCTTGTGTACTATATGTCGCCAGTTTCTCTGGATTGTTCATTGTTGATTGCCCCTTCGGTGTTCTCTAACGTTTATTTGTCCTGTGTCTTGTGTACTATATGTGGCCAGTTTCTCTGGATTGTTCATTTTGATTTCCTCTTCGATGTTCTCTAACGTTTATTTTGCCTGTGTCTTGTGTACTATTTGTTGCCAGTTTCTCTGGATTGTTCATTTTGATTTCCATTTCGGTGTTGTCTAACGTTTATTTGTCCTGTGTCTTGTGTACTATATGTCGCCAGTTTCTCTGGATTTTTCATTTTGATTCTCCCTTCGGTGTTCTCTAACGTTTACTTGTCTTGTGTCTTGTGTACTATATGTTGCCAGTTTCTTTGGATTGTACATTTTGATTTTCCCTTCGGTGTTCTCTAATGTTTATTTGTCCTGTGTCTTGTGTACTATATGTTGCCAGTTTCTCTGGATTGTTCATTTTGATTACCCCTTCGGTGTTCTCTAACGTTTATTTGTCCTGTGTCTTGTGTACTATATGTCGCCAGTTTCTCTGCATTGTTCATTGTTGATTGCCCCTTCGGTGTTCTCTAACGTTTATTTGTCCTGTGTCTTGTGTACTATATGTCGCCAGTTTCTCTGGATTGTTCATTGTTGATTGCCCCTTCGGTGTTCTCTAACGTTTATTTGTCCTGTGTCTTGTGTACTATATGTCGCCAGTTTCTCTGGATTGTTCATTGTTGATTGCCCCTTCGGTGTTCTCTAACGTGTATTTGTCCTGTTTTTTGTGTACTATATGTCGCCAGTTTCTCTGGATTGTTCATTGTTGATTGCCCCTTCGGTGTTCTCTGACGTTTATTTGTACTGTGTCTTGTGTACTATATGTGGCCAGTTTCTCTGGATTGTTCATTGTTGATTACCCCTTCGGTGTTCTCTAACGTTTATTTGTCCTGTGTCTTGTGTACTATATGTGACCAGTTTCTCTAGATTGTTCATTCTTGATTTTCCCTTCGGTGTTCTCTAACGTTTATTTGTCCTGTGTCTTGTGTACTATATGTTGCCAGTTTCTCTGGATTGTTCATTTTGATTGCCCCTTCGGTGTTCTCTAACGTTTATTTGTCTTGTGTCTTGTGTACTATATGTCGCTAGTTTCTCTGAATTGTTCATTTTGATTACCCCTTCGGTGTTCTCTAACGTTTATTTGTCCTGTGTCTTGTGTACTATATGTCGCCAGTTTCTCTGGATTGTTCATTGTTGATTGCCCCTTCGGTGTTCTCTAACGTTTATTTGTCCTGTTTCTTGTGTACTATATGTGGCCAGTTTCTCTGGATTGTTCACTGTTGATTACCCCTTCGGTGTTCTCTAACGTTTATTTGTCCTGTGTCTTGTGTACTATATGTCGCCAGTTTCTCTGGATTGTTCATTGTTGATTGCCCCTTCGGTGTTCTCTAACGTTTATTTGTCCTGTTTCTTGTGTACTATATGTGGCCAGTTTCTCTGGATTGTTCATTGTTGATTTCCCCTTCGGTGTTCTCTAACGTTTATTTGTCCTGTATCTTGTGTACTATATGTCGCCAGTTTCTCTGGATTTTTCTTTTTGATTCTCCCTTCGGTGTTCTCTAACGTTTACTTGTCTTGTGTCTTGTGTACTATATGTGGCCAGTTTCTTTGGATTGTTCTTCTTGATTTTCCCTTCGGTGTTCTCTAACGTTTATTTGTCCTGTGTCTTGTGGACTATATGTCGCCAGTTTCTCTGGATTGTTCATTGTTGATTGCCCCTTCGGTGTTCTCTAACGTTTATTTGTCCTGTGTCTTGTGTACTATATGTCGCCAGTTTCTCTGGATTGTTCATTGTTGATGGCCCCTTCGGTGTTCTCTAACGTTTATTTGTCCTGTGTCTTGTGTACTATATGTCGCCAGTTTCTCTGGATTGTTCATTGTTGATTGCCCCTTCGGTGTTCTCTAACGTTTATTTGTCCTGTGTCTTGTGTACTATATGTGGCCAGTTTCTCTGGATTGTTCATTGTTGATTACCCCTTCGGTGTTCTCTAACGTTTATTTGTCCTGTGTCTTGTGTACTATATGTGGCCAGTTTCTCTGGATTGTTCATTGTTGATTGCCCCTTCGGTGTTCTCTAAAGTTTATTTGTCCTGTGTCTTGTGTACTATATGTCGCCAGTTTCTCTGGATTGTTCATTGTTGATTGCCCCTTCGGTGTTCTCTGACGTTTATTTGTCCTGTGTCTTGTGTACTATATGTGGCCAGTTTCTCTGGATTGTTCATTGTTGATTACCCCTTCGGTGTTCTCTAACGTTTATTTATCCTGTGTCTTGTGTACTATATGTGACCAGTTTCTCTAGATTGTTCATTCTTGATTTTCCCTTCGGTGTTCTCTTACGTTTATTTGTCCTGTGTCTTGTGTACTATATGTCGCCAGTTTCTCTGGATTGTTCATTGTTGATTGCCCCTTCGGTGTTCTCTAACGTTTATTTGTCCTGTGTCTTGTGTACTATATGTGGCCAGTTTCTCTGGATTGTTCATTGTTGATTGCCCCTTCGGTGTTCTCTAACGTTTATTTGTCCTGTGTCTTGTGTACTATATGTCGCCAGTTTCTCTGGATTGTTCATTGTTGATTGCCCCTTCGGTGTTCTCTAACGTTTATTTTTCCTGTGTCTTGTGTACTATATGTGGCCAGTTTCTCTGGATTGTTCATTGTTGATTGCCCCTTCGGTGTTCTCTAACGTTTAGTTGTCTTGTGTCTTGTGTACTATATGTGGCCAGTTTCTCTGAATTGTTCATTTTGATTACCCCTTCGGTGTTCTCTAACGTTTATTTGTCCTGTGTCTTGTGTACTATATGTGGCCAGTTTCTCTGGATTGTTCATTGTTGATTGCCCCTTCGGTGTTCTCTAACGTTTATTTGTCCTGTGTCTTGTGTACTATATGTCGCCAGTTTCTCTGGATTGTTCATTGTTGATTGCCCCTTCGGTGTTCTCTAACGTTTATTTGTCCTGTGTCTTGTGTACTATATGTGGCCAGTTTCTCTGGATTGTTCATTTTGATTTCCTCTTCGATGTTCTCTAACGTTTATTTTGCCTGTGTCTTGTGTACTATTTGTTGCCAGTTTCTCTGGATTGTTCATTTTGATTTCCATTTCGGTGTTGTCTAACGTTTATTTGTCCTGTGTCTTGTGTACTATATGTCGCCAGTTTCTCTGGATTTTTCATTTTGATTCTCCCTTCGGTGTTCTCTAACGTTTACTTGTCTTGTGTCTTGTGTACTATATGTTGCCAGTTTCTTTGGATTGTACATTTTGATTTTCCCTTCGGTGTTCTCTAATGTTTATTTGTCCTGTGTCTTGTGTACTATATGTTGCCAGTTTCTCTGGATTGTTCATTTTGATTACCCCTTCGGTGTTCTCTAACGTTTATTTGTCCTGTGTCTTGTGTACTATATGTCGCCAGTTTCTCTGCATTGTTCATTGTTGATTGCCCCTTCGGTGTTCTCTAACGTTTATTTGTCCTGTGTCTTGTGTACTATATGTCGCCAGTTTCTCTGGATTGTTCATTGTTGATTGCCCCTTCGGTGTTCTCTAACGTTTATTTGTCCTGTTTCTTGTGTACTATATGTCGCCAGTTTCTCTGGATTGTTCATTGTTGATTGCCCCTTCGGTGTTCTCTAACGTGTATTTGTCCTGTTTCTTGTGTACTATATGTCGCCAGTTTCTCTGGATTGTTCATTGTTGATTGCCCCTTCGGTGTTCTCTGACGTTTATTTGTACTGTGTCTTGTGTACTATATGTGGCCAGTTTCTCTGGATTGTTCATTGTTGATTACCCCTTCGGTGTTCTCTAACGTTTATTTGTCCTGTGTCTTGTGTACTATATGTGACCAGTTTCTCTAGATTGTTCATTCTTGATTTTCCCTTCGGTGTTCTCTAACGTTTATTTGTCCTGTGTCTTGTGTACTATATGTTGCCAGTTTCTCTGGATTGTTCATTTTGATTGCCCCTTCGGTGTTCTCTAACGTTTATTTGTCTTGTGTCTTGTGTACTATATGTCGCTAGTTTCTCTGAATTGTTCATTTTGATTACCCCTTCGGTGTTCTCTAACGTTTATTTGTCCTGTGTCTTGTGTACTATATGTCGCCAGTTTCTCTGGATTGTTCATTGTTGATTGCCCCTTCGGTGTTCTCTAACGTTTATTTGTCCTGTTTCTTGTGTACTATATGTGGCCAGTTTCTCTGGATTGTTCACTGTTGATTACCCCTTCGGTGTTCTCTAACGTTTATTTGTCCTGTGTCTTGTGTACTATATGTCGCCAGTTTCTCTGGATTGTTCATTGTTGATTGCCCCTTCGGTGTTCTCTAACGTTTATTTGTCCTGTGTCTTGTGTACTATATGTCGCCAGTTTCTCTGGATTGTTCATTGTTGATTTCCCCTTCGGTGTTCTCTAACGTTTATTTGTCCTGTATCTTGTGTACTATATGTCGCCAGTTTCTCTGGATTTTTCATTTTGATTCTCCCTTCGGTGTTCTCTAACGTTTACTTGTCTTGTGTCTTGTGTACTATATGTGGCCAGTTTCTTTGGATTGTTCTTCTTGATTTTCCCTTCGGTGTTCTCTAACGTTTATTTGTCCTGTGTCTTGTGTACTATATGTCGCCAGTTTCTCTGGATTGTTCATTGTTGATTGCCCCTTCGGTGTTCTCTAACGTTTATTTGTCCTGTGTCTTGTGTACTATATGTCGCCAGTTTCTCTGGATTGTTCATTGTTGATTGCCCCTTCGGTGTTCTCTAACGTTTATTTGTCCTGTGTCTTGTGTACTATATGTCGCCAGTTTCTCTGGATTGTTCATTGTTGATGGCCCCTTCGGTGTTCTCTAACGTTTATTTGTCCTGTGTCTTGTGTACTATATGTCGCCAGTTTCTCTGGATTGTTCATTGTTGATTGCCCCTTCGGTGTTCTCTAACGTTTATTTGTCCTGTGTCTTGTGTACTATATGTGGCCAGTTTCTCTGGATTGTTCATTGTTGATTACCCCTTCGGTGTTCTCTAACGTTTATTTGTCCTGTGTCTTGTGTACTATATGTGGCCAGTTTCTCTGGATTGTTCATTGTTGATTGCCCCTTCGGTGTTCTCTAAAGTTTATTTGTCCTGTGTCTTGTGTACTATATGTCGCCAGTTTCTCTGGATTGTTCATTGTTGATTGCCCCTTCGGTGTTCTATGACGTTTATTTGTCCTGTGTCTTGTGTAGTATATGTGGCCAGTTTCTCTGGATTGTTCATTGTTGATTACCCCTTCGGTGTTCTCTAACGTTTATTTATCCTGTGTCTTGTGTACTATATGTGACCAGTTTCTCTAGATTGTTCATTCTTGATTTTCCCTTCGGTGTTCTCTTACGTTTATTTGTCCTGTGTCTTGTGTACTATATGTTGCCAGTTTCTCTGGATTGTTCATTTTGATTGCCCCTTCGGTGTTCTCTAACGTTTATTTGTCTTGTGTCTTGTGTACTATATGTCGCTAGTTTCTCTGAATTGTTCATTTTGATTACCCCTTCGGTGTTCTCTAACGTTTATTTGTCCTGTTTCTTGTGTACTATATGTGGCCAGTTTCTCTGGATTGTTCATTGTTGATTACCCCTTCGGTGTTCTCTAACGTTTATTTGTCTTGTGTCTTGTGTACTATATGTCTCCAGTTTCTCTGGATTGTTCATTGTTGATTGCCCCTTCGGTGTTCTCTAACGTTTATTTGTCCTGTGTCTTGTGTACTATATGTGGCCAGTTTCTCTGGATTGTTCATTGTTGATTTCCCCTTCGGTGTTCTCTAACGTTTATTTGTCTTGTGTCTTGTGTACTATATGTCGCCAGTTTCTCTGGATTTTTCATTTTGATTCTCCCTTCGGTGTTCTCTAACGTTAACTTGTCTTGTGTCTTGTGTACTATATGTGGCCAGTTTCTTTGGATTGTTCTTCTTGATTTTCCCTTCGGTGTTCTCTAACGTTTATTTGTCCTGTGTCTTGTGTACTATATGTGGCCAGTTTCTCTGGATTGTTCATTTTGATTTCCCCTTCGGTGTTCTCTAACGTGTATTTGTCCTGTGTCTTGTGTACTATATGTCGCCAGTTTCTCTGGATTGTTCATTGTTGATTGCCCCTTCGGTGTTCTCTAACGTTTATTTGTCCTGTGTCTTGTGTACTATATGTGGCCAGTTTCTCTGGATTGTTCATTGTTGATTGCCCCTTCGGTGTTCTCTAACGTTTATTTGTCCTGTGTCTTGTGTACTATATGTCGCCAGTTTCTCTGGATTGTTCATTGTTGATGGCCCCTTCGGTGTTCTCTAACGTTTATTTGTCCTGTGTCTTGTGTACTATATGTCGCCAGTTTCTCTGGATTGTTCATTGTTGATTGCCCCTTCGGTGTTCTCTAACGTTTATTTGTCCTGTGTCTTGGGTACTATATGTGGCCAGTTTCTCTGGATTGTTCATTGTTGATTACCCCTTCGGTGTTCTCTAACGTTTATTTGTCCTGTGTCTTGTGTACTATATGTGGCCAGTTTCTCTGGATTGTTCATTGTTGATTGCCCCTTCGGTGTTCTCTAACGTTTATTTGTCCTGTGTCTTGTGTACTATATGTCGCCAGTTTCTCTGGATTGTTCATTGTTGATTGCCCCTTCGGTGTTCTCTAACGTTTATTTGTCCTGTGTCTTGTGAACTATATGTCGCCAGTTTCTCTGGATTGTTCATTGTTGATTACCCCTTCGGTGTTCTCTAACGTTTATTTGTCCTGTGTCTTGTGTACTATATGTTGCCAGTTTCTCTGGATTGTTCATTGTTGATTGTCCCTTCGGTGTTCTCTAACGTTTATTTGTCCTGTGTCTTGTGTACTATATGTCGCCAGTTTCTCTGGATTGTTCATTGTTGATTACCCCTTCGGTGTTCTCTAACGTTTATTTGTCCTGTGTCTTGTGTACTATTTGTCGCCAGTTTCTCTGGATTGTTCATTGTTGATTACCCCTTCGGTGTTCTCCAACGTTTATTTGTCCTGTTTCTTGTGTACTATATGTCGCCAGTTTCTCTGAATTGTTCATTGTTGATTGCCCTTTCGGTGTCCTCTAACGTTTATTTTTCCTGTGTCTTGTGTAGTATATGTGGCCAGTTTCTCTGGATTGTTCATTGTTGATTACCCCTTCGGTGTTCTCTAACGTTTATTTGTCCTGTGTCTTGTGTACTATAGGTCGCCAGTTTCTCTGGATTGTTCATTGTTGATTGCCCCTTCGGTGTTCTCTAACGTTTATTTGTCCTGTGTATTGTGTACTATATGTCGCCAGTTTCTCTGGATTGCTCATTGTTGATTGCCCCTTCGGTGTTCTCTAACGTTTAGTTGTCTTGTGTCTTGTGTACTATATGTCGCCAGTTTCTCTGGATTATTCATTTTGATTGCCCCTTCGGTGTTCTCTAACGTTTATTTGTCCTGTGTCTTGTGTACTATATGTCGCCAGTTTCTCTGAATTGTTCATTTTGATTACCCCTTCGGTGTTCTCTAACGTTTATTTGTCCTGTGTCTTGTGTACTATATGTGGCCAGTTTCTCTGGATTGTTCATTGTTGATTGCCCCTTCGGTATTCTCTAACGTTTATTTGTCCTGTTTCTTGTGTACTATATGTGGCCAGTTTCTCTGGATTGTTCATTGTTGATTACCCCTTCGGTGTTCTCTAACGTTTATTTGTCCTGTGTCTTGTGTACTGTATGTCGCCAGTTTCTCTGGATTGTTGATTGTTGATTGCCCCTTCGGTGTTCTCTAACGTTTATTTGTCCTGTGTCTTGGGTACTATATGTGGCCAGTTTCTCTGGATTGTTCATTGTTGATTACCCCTTCGGTGTTCTCTAACGTTTATTTGTCCTGTGTCTTGTGTACTATATGTGGCCAGTTTCTCTGGATTGTTCATTGTTGATTGCCCCTTCGGTGTTCTCTAACGTTTATTTGTCCTGTGTCTTGTGTACTATATGTCGCCAGTTTCTCTGGATTGTTCATTGTTGATTGCCCCTTCGGTGTTCTCTAACGTTTATTTGTCCTGTGTCTTGTGAACTATATGTCGCCAGTTTCTCTGGATTGTTCATTGTTGATTACCCCTTCGGTGTTCTCTAACGTTTATTTGTCCTGTGTCTTGTGTACTATATGTTGCCAGTTTCTCTGGATTGTTCATTGTTGATTGTCCCTTCGGTGTTCTCTAACGTTTATTTGTCCTGTGTCTTGTGTACTATATGTCGCCAGTTTCTCTGGATTGTTCATTGTTGATTACCCCTTCGGTGTTCTCTAACGTTTATTTGTCCTGTGTCTTGTGTACTATTTGTCGCCAGTTTCTCTGGATTGTTCATTGTTGATTACCCCTTCGGTGTTCTCCAACGTTTATTTGTCCTTTTTCTTGTGTACTATATGTCGCCAGTTTCTCTGAATTGTTCATTGTTGATTGCCCTTTCGGTGTCCTCTAACGTTTATTTTTCCTGTGTCTTGTGTAGTATATGTGGCCAGTTTCTCTGGATTGTTCATTGTTGATTACCCCTTCGGTGTTCTCTAACGTTTATTTGTCCTGTGTCTTGTGTACTATAGGTCGCCAGTTTCTCTGGATTGTTCATTGTTGATTGCCCCTTCGGTGTTCTCTAACGTTTATTTGTCCTGTGTATTGTGTACTATATGTCGCCAGTTTCTCTGGATTGCTCATTGTTGATTGCCCCTTCGGTGTTCTCTAACGTTTAGTTGTCTTGTGTCTTGTGTACTATATGTCGCCAGTTTCTCTGGATTGTTCATTTTGATTGCCCCTTCGGTGTTCTCTAACGTTTATTTGTCCTGTGTCTTGTGTACTATATGTCGCCAGTTTCTCTGAATTGTTCATTTTGATTACCCCTTCGGTGTTCTCTAACGTTTATTTGTCCTGTGTCTTGTGTACTATATGTGGCCAGTTTCTCTGGATTGTTCATTGTTGATTGCCCCTTCGGTATTCTCTAACGTTTATTTGTCCTGTTTCTTGTGTACTATATGTGGCCAGTTTCTCTGGATTGTTCATTGTTGATTAACCCTTCGGTGTTCTCTAACGTTTATTTGTCCTGTGTCTTGTGTACTGTATGTCGCCAGTTTCTCTGGATTGTTCATTGTTGATTGCCCCTTCGGTGTTCTCTAACGTTTATTTGTCCTGTGTCTTGTGTACTATATGTGGCCAGTTTCTCTGGATTGTTCATTGTTGATTGCCCCTTCGGTGTTCTCTAACGTTTATTTGTCCTGTTTCTTGTGTACTATATGTGGCCAGTTTCTCTGGATTGTTCATTGTTGATTACCCCTTCGGTGTTCTCTAACGTTTATTTGTCCTGTTTCTTGTGTACTATATGTCGCCAGTTTCTCTGGATTGTTCATTGTTGATTGCCCCTTCGGAGTTCTCTAACGTTTATTTGTCCTGTGTCTTGTGTACTATATGTGGCCAGTTTCTCTGGATTGTTCATTGTTGATTTCCCCTTCGGTGTTCTCTAACGTTTATTTGTCCTGTGTCTTGTGTACTATATGTGGCCAGTTTCTCTGGATTGTTCATTGTTGATTTCCCCTTCGGTGTTCTCTAACGTTTATTTGTCCTGTGTCTTGTGTACTATATGTGGCCAGTTTCTCTGGATTTTTCATTTTGATTCTCCCTTCGGTGTTCTCTAACGTTTACTTGTCTTGTGTCTTGTGTACTATATGTGGCCAGTTTCTTTGGATTGTTCTTCTTGATTTTCCCTTCGGTGTTCTCTAACGTTTATTTGTCCTGTGTCTTGTGTACTATATGTGGCCAGTTTCTCTGGATTGTTCATTTTGATTTCCCCTTCGGTGTTCTCTAACGTTTATTTGTCCTGTGTCTTGTGTACTATATGTCGCCAGTTTCTCTGGATTGTTCATTGTTGATTGCCCCTTCGGTGTTCTCTAACGTTTATTTGTCCTGTGTCTTGTGTACTATATGTCGCCAGTTTCTCTGGATTGTTCATTGTTGATTGCCCCTTCGGTGTTCTCTAACGTTTATTTGTCCTGTGTATTGTGTACTATATGTCGCCAGTTTCTCTGGATTGTTCATTGTTGATGGCCCCTTCCGTGTTCTCTAACGTTTATTTGTCCTGTGTCTTGTGTACTATATGTCGCCAGTTTCTCTGGATTGTTCATTGTTGATTGCCCCTTCGGTGTTCTCTAACGTTTATTTGTCCTGTGTCTTGTGTACTATATGTGGCCAGTTTCTCTGGATTGTTCATTGTTGATTATCCCTTCGGTGTTCTCTAACGTTTATTTGTCCTGTGTCTTGTGTACTATATGTGGCCAGTTTCTCTGGATTGTTCATTGTTGATTGCCCCTTCGGTGTTCTCTAACGTTTATTTGTCCTGTGTCTTGTGTACTATATGTCGCCAGTTTCTCTGGATTGTTCATTGTTGATTGCCCCTTCGGTGTTCTCTAACGTTTATTTGTCCTGTGTCTTGTGAACTATATGTCGCCAGTTTCTCTGGATTGTTCATTGTTGATTACCCCTTCGGTGTTCTCTAACGTTTATTTGTCCTGTGTCTTGTGTACTATATGTTGCCAGTTTCTCTGGATTGTTCATTGTTGATTGTCCCTTCGGTGTTCTCTAACGTTTATTTGTCCTGTGTCTTGTGTACTATATGTCGCCAGTTTCTCTGGATTGTTCATTGTTGATTACCCCTTCGGTGTTCTCTAACGTTTATTTGTCCTGTGTCTTGTGTACTATTTGTCGCCAGTTTCTCTGGATTGTTCATTGTTGATTATCCCTTCGGTGTTCTCCAACGTTTATTTGTCCTGTTTCTTGTGTACTATATGTCGCCAGTTTCTCTGAATTGTTCATTGTTGATTGCCCTTTCGGTGTCCTCTAACGTTTATTTTTCCTGTGTCTTGTGTAGTATATGTGGCCAGTTTCTCTGAATTGTTCATTGTTGATTACCCCTTCGGTGTTCTCTAACGTTTATTTGTCCTGTGTCTTGTGTACTATAGGTCGCCAGTTTCTCTGGATTGTTCATTGTTGATTGCCCCTTCGGTGTTCTCTAACGTTTATTTGTCCTGTGTCTTGTGTACTATTTGTCGCCAGTTTCTCTGGATTGTTCATTGTTGATTATCCCTTCGGTGTTCTCCAACGTTTATTTGTCCTGTTTCTTGTGTACTATATGTCGCCAGTTTCTCTGAATTGTTCATTGTTGATTGCCCTTTCGGTGTCCTCTAACGTTTATTTTTCCTGTGTCTTGTGTAGTATATGTGGCCAGTTTCTCTGAATTGTTCATTGTTGATTACCCCTTCGGTGTTCTCTAACGTTTAGTTGTCTTGTGTCTTGTGTACTATATGTCGCCAGTTTCTCTGGATTGTTCATTTTGATTGCCCCTTCGGTGTTCTCTAACGTTTATTTGTCCTGTGTCTTGTGTACTATATGTCGCCAGTTTCTCTGAATTGTTCATTTTGATTACCCCTTCGGTGTTCTCTAACGTTTATTTGTCCTGTGTCTTGTGTACTATATGTGGCCAGTTTCTCTGGATTGTTCATTGTTGATTGCCCCTTCGGTATTCTCTAACGTTTATTTGTCCTGTTTCTTGTGTACTATATGTGGCCAGTTTGTCTGGATTGTTCATTGTTGATTACCCCTTCGGTGTTCTCTAACGTTTATTTGTCCTGTGTCTTGTGTACTGTATGTCGCCAGTTTCTCTGGATTGTTCATTGTTGATTGCCCCTTCGGTGTTTTTCTAACGTTTATTTGTCCTGTGTCTTGTGTACTATATGTGGCCAGTTTCTCTGGATTGTTCATTGTTGATTGCCCCTTCGGTGTTCTCTAACGTTTATTTGTCCTGTTTCTTGTGTACTATATGTGGCCAGTTTCTCTGGATTGTTCATTGTTGATTACCCCTTCGGTGTTCTCTAACGTTTATTTGTCCTGTGTCTTGTGTACTATATGTCGCCAGTTTCTCTGGATTGTTCATTGTTGATTGCCCCTTCGGAGTTCTCTAACGTTTATTTGTCCTGTGTCTTGTGTACTATATGTGGCCAGTTTCTCTGGATTGTTCATTGTTGATTGCCCCTTCGGTGTTCTCTAACGCTTAGTTGTCTTGTGTCTTGTGTACTATATGTGGCCAATTTCTCTGAATTGTTCATTTTGATTACCGCTTCGGTGTTCTCTAACGTTTATTTGTCCTGTGTATTGTGTACTATATGTGGCCAGTTTCTCTGGATTGTTCATTGTTGATTTCCCCTTCGGTGTTCTCTAACGTTTATTTGTCCTGTGTCTTGTGTAGTATATGTCGCCAGTTTCTCTGGATTGTTCATTGTTGATTGCCCCTTCGGTGTTCTCTAACCTTTATTTGTCCTGTGTCTTGTGTACTATATGTCGCCAGTTTCTTTGGATTGTTCATTTTGATTTCCCCTTCGATGTTCTCTAACGTTTATTTTGCCTGTGTCTTGTGTACTATTTGTTGCCAGTTTCTCTGGATTGTTCATTTTGATTTCCATTTCGGTGTTGTCTAACGTTTATTTGTCCTGTGTCTTGTGTACTATATGTCGCCAGTTTCTCTGGATTTTTCATTTTGATTCTCCCTTCGGTGTTCTCTAACGTTTACTTGTCTTGTGTCTTGTGTACTATATGTTGCCAGTTTCTTTGGATTGTACATTTTGATTTTCCCTTCGGTGTTCTCTAACGTTTATTTGTCCTGTGTCTTGTGTACTATATGTTGCCAGTTTCTCTGGATTGTTCATTTTGATTTCCCCTTCGGTGTTCTCTAACGTTTATTTGTCTTGTGTCTTGTGTACTATATGTCGCCAGTTTCTCTGGATTGTTCATTGTTGATTGCCCCTTCGGTGTTCTCTAACGTTTATTTGTCCTGTGTCTTGTGTACTATATGTCGCCAGTTTCTCTGGATTGCTCATTGTTGATTGCCCCTTCGGTGTTCTCTAACGTTTATTTGTCCTGTGTCTTGTGTACTATATGTCGCCAGTTTCTCTGGATTGTTCATTGTTGATTGCCCCTTCGGTGTTCTCTAACGTGTATTTGTCCTGTTTCTTGTGTACTATATGTCGCCAGTTTCTCTGGATTGTTCATTGTTGATTGCCCCTTCGGTGTTCTCTAACGTTTATTTGTCCTGTTTCTTGTGTACTATAAGTGGCCAGTTTCTCTGGATTGTTCATTGTTGATTACCCCTTCGGTGTTCTCTAACGTTTATTTGTCCTGTGTCTTGTGTACTATATGTGGCCAGTTTCTCTGGATTGTTCATTGTTGATTGCCCCTTCGGTGTTCTCTAACGTTTATTTGTCCTGTTTCTTGTGTACTATATGTGGCCAGTTTCTCTGGATTGTTCATTGTTGATTACCCCTTTGGTGTTCTCTAACGTTTATTTGTCCTGTGTCTTGTGTACTATATGTCGCCAGTTTCTCTGGATTGTTCATTGTTGATTGCCCCTTCGGAGTTCTCTAACGTTTATTTGTCCTGTGTCTTGTGTACTATATGTGGCCAGTTTCTCTGGATTGTTCATTGTTGATTGCCCCTTCGGTGTTCTCTAACGTTTAGTTGTCTTGTGTCTTGTGTACTATATGTGGCCAATTTCTCTGAATTGTTCACTTTGATTACCGCTTCGGTGTTCTCTAACGTTTATTTGTCCTGTGTCTTGTGTACTATATGTGGCCAGTTTCTCTGGATTGTTCATTGTTGATTTCCACTTCGGTGTTCTCTAACGTTTATTTGTCCTGTGTCTTGTGTACTATATGTCGCCAGTTTCTCTGGATTGTTCATTGTTGATTGCCCCTTCGGTGTTCTCTAACGTTTATTTGTCCTGTGTCTTGTGTACTATATGTCGCCAGTTTCTTTGGATTGTTCATTTTGATTTCCCCTTCGATGTTCTCTAACGTTTATTTTGCCTGTGTCTTGTGTACTATTTGTTGCCAGTTTCTCTGGATTGTTCATTTTGATTTCCATTTCGGTGTTGTCTAACGATTATTTGTCCTGTGTCTTGTGTACTATATGTCGCCAGTTTCTCTGGATTTTTCATTTTGATTCTCCCTTCGGTGTTCTCTCACGTTTACTTGTCTTGTGTCTTGTGTACTATATGTTGCCAGTTTCTTTGGATTGTACATTTTGATTTTCCCTTCGGTGTTCTCTAACGTTTATTTGTCCTGTGTCTTGTGTACTATATGTAGCCAGTTTCTCTGGATTGTTCATTTTGATTTCCCCTTCGGTGTTCTCTAACGTTTATTTGTCCTGTGTCTTGTGTACTATATGTCGCCAGTTTCTCTGGATTGTTCATTGTTGATTGCCCCTTCGGTGTTCTCTAACGTTTATTTGTCCTGTGTCTTGTGTACTGTATGTCGCCAGTTTCTCTGGATTGTTCATTGTTGATTGCCCCTTCGGTGTTCTCTAACGTTTATTTGTCCTGTGTCTTGTGTACTATATGTTGCCAGTTTCTCTGGATTGTTCATTTTGATTTCCCCTTCGGTGTTCTCTAACGTTTATTTGTCTTGTGTCTTGTGTACTATATGTCGCCAGTTTCTCTGGATTGTTCATTGTTGATTGCCCCTTCGGTGTTCTCTAACGTTTATTTGTCCTGTGTCTTGTGTACTATATGTCGCCAGTTTCTCTGGATTGTTCATTGTTGATTGCCCCTTCGGTGTTCTCTAACGTTTATTTGTCCTGTGTCTTGTGTACTATATGTCGCCAGTTTCTCTGGATTGTTCATTGTTGATTGCCCCTTCGGTGTTCTCTAACGTGTATTTGTCCTGTTTCTTGTGTACTATATGTCGCCAGTTTCTCTGGATTGTTCATTGTTGATTGCCCCTTCGGTGTTCTCTAACGTTTATTTGTCCTGTTTCTTGTGTACTATATGTGGCCAGTTTCTCTGGATTGTTCATTGTTGATTACCCCTTCGGTGTTCTCTAACGTTTATTTGTCCTGTGTCTTGTGTACTATATGTGGCCAGTTTCTCTGGATTGTTCATTGTTGATTGCCCCTTCGGTGTTCTCTAACGTTTATTTGTCCTGTTTCTTGTGTACTATATGTGGCCAGTTTCTCTGGATTGTTCATTGTTGATTACCCCTTTGGTGTTCTCTAACGTTTATTTGTCCTGTGTCTTGTGTACTATATGTCGCCAGTTTCTCTGGATTGTTCATTGTTGATTGCCCCTTCGGAGTTCTCTAACGTTTATTTGTCCTGTGTCTTGTGTACTATATGTGGCCAGTTTCTCTGGATTGTTCATTGTTGATTGCCCCTTCGGTGTTCTCTAACGTTTAGTTGTCTTGTGTCTTGTGTACTATATGTGGCCAATTTCTCTGAATTGTTCACTTTGATTACCGCTTCGGTGTTCTCTAACGTTTATTTGTCCTGTGTCTTGTGTACTATATGTGGCCAGTTTCTCTGGATTGTTCATTGTTGATTTCCACTTCGGTGTTCTCTAACGTTTATTTGTCCTGTGTCTTGTGTACTATATGTCGCCAGTTTCTCTGGATTGTTCATTGTTGATTGCCCCTTCGGTGTTCTCTAACGTTTATTTGTCCTGTGTCTTGTGTACTATATGTCGCCAGTTTCTTTGGATTGTTCATTTTGATTTCCCCTTCGATGTTCTCTAACGTTTATTTTGCCTGTGTCTTGTGTACTATTTGTTGCCAGTTTCTCTGGATTGTTCATTTTGATTTCCATTTCGGTGTTGTCTAACGATTATTTGTCCTGTGTCTTGTGTACTATATGTCGCCAGTTTCTCTGGATTTTTCATTTTGATTCTCCCTTCGGTGTTCTCTCACGTTTACTTGTCTTGTGTCTTGTGTACTATATGTTGCCAGTTTCTTTGGATTGTACATTTTGATTTTCCCTTCGGTGTTCTCTAACGTTTATTTGTCCTGTGTCTTGTGTACTATATGTAGCCAGTTTCTCTGGATTGTTCATTTTGATTTCCCCTTCGGTGTTCTCTAACGTTTATTTGTCCTGTGTCTTGTGTACTATATGTCGCCAGTTTCTCTGGATTGTTCATTGTTGATTGCCCCTTCGGTGTTCTCTAACGTTTATTTGTCCTGTGTCTTGTGTACTGTATGTCGCCAGTTTCTCTGGATTGTTCATTGTTGATTGCCCCTTCGGTGTTCTCTAACGTTTATTTGTCCTGTGTCTTGTGTACTATATGTCGCCAGTTTCTCTGGATTGTTCATTGTTGATTGCCCCTTCGGTGTTCTCTAACGTGTATTTGTCCTGTTTCTTGTGTACTATATGTCGCCAGTTTCTCTGGATTGTTCATTGTTGATTGCCCCTTCGGTGTTCTCTAACGTTTATTTGTCCTGTGTCTTGTGTACTATATGTGGCCAGTTTCTCTGGATTGTTCATTGTTGATTACCCCTTCGGTGTTCTCTAACGTTTATTTGTCCTGTGTCTTGTGTACTATATGTGACCAGTTTCTCTAGATTGTTCATTGTTGATTGCCCCTTCGGTGTTCTCTAACGTTTATTTGTCCTGTGTCTTGTGTACTATATGTCGCCAGTTTCTCTGCATTGTTCATTGTTGATTGCCCCTTCGATGTTCTATAACGTTTATTTGTCCTGTGTCTTGTGTACTATATGTCGCTAGTTTCTCTGGATTGTTCATTGTTGATTGCCCCTTCGGTGTTCTCTAACGTTTATTTGTCCTGTGTCTTGTGTACTATATGTCGCCAGTTTCTCTGGATTGTTCATTGTTGATTACCCCTTCGGTGTTCTCTAACGTTTATTTGTCCTGTGTCTTGTGTACTATATGTCGCCAGTTTCTCTGGATTGTTCATTGTTGATTGCCCCTTCGGTGTTCTCTAACGTTTACTTGTCCTGTGTCTTGTGTACTATTTGTCGCCAGTTTCTCTGGATTGTTCATTGTTGATTAACCCTTCGGTGTTCTCTAACGTTTATTTGTCCTGTGTCTTGTGTACTATATGTCGCCAGTTTCTCTGAATTGTTCATTGTCGATTGCCCCTTCGGTGTTCTCTAACGTTTATTTGTCCTGTGTATTGTGTACTATATGTCGCCAGTTTCTCTGGATTGCTCATTGTTGATTGCCCCTTCGGTGTTCTCTAACGTTTAGTTGTCTTGTGTCTTGTGTACTATATGTGGCCAGTTTCTCTGGATTGTTCATTTTGATTGCCCCTTCGGTGTTCTCTAACGTTTATTTGTCCTGTGTCTTGTGTACTATAGATCGCCAGTTTCTCTGGATTGTTCATTGTTGATTGCCCCTTCGGTGTTCTCTAACGTTTATTTGTCCTGTGTATTGTGTACTATATGTCGCCAGTTTCTCTGGATTGCTCATTGTTGATTGCCCCTTCGGTGTTCTCTAACGTTTAGTTGTCTTGTGTCTTGTGTACTATATGTGGCCAGTTTCTCTGGATTGTTCATTTTGATTGCCCCTTCGGTGTTCTCTAACGTTTATTTGTCCTGTGTCTTGTGTACTATATGTCGCCAGTTTCTCTGGATTGTTCATTGTTGATTACCCCTTCGGTGTTCTCTAACGTTTATTTGTCCTGTGTCTTGTGTACTATATGTCGCCAGTTTCTCTGGATTGTTCATTGTTGATTGCCCCTTCGGTGTTCTCTGACGTTTACTTGTCCTGTGTCTTGTGTACTATTTGTCGCCAGTTTCTCTGGATTGTTCATTGTTGATTACCCCTTTGGTGTTCTCTAACGTTTATTTGTCCTGTGTCTTGTGTACTATATGTCGCAAGTTTCTCTGAATTGTTCATTGTTGATTGACCCTTCGGTGTTCTCTAACGTTTATTTTTCCTGTGTCTTGTGTACTATATGTGGCCAGTTTCTCTGGATTGTTCATTGTTGATTACCCCTTCGGTGTTCTGTAACGTTTATTTGTCCTGTGTCTTGTGTACTATAGGTCGTCAATTTCTCTGGATTGTTCATTGTTGATTGCCACTTCGGTGTTCTCTAACGTTTATTTGTCTTGTGTATTGTGTACTATATGTCGCCAGTTTCTCTGGATTGCTCATTGTTGATTGCCCCTTCGGTGTTCTCTAACGTTTAGTTGTCTTGTGTCTTGTGTACTATATGTGGCCAGCTTCTCTGGATTGTTAATTTTGATTGCCCCTTCGGTGTTCTCTAACGTTTATTTGTCCTGTGTCTTGTGTACTATATGTCGCCAGTTTCTCTGAATTGTTCATTTTGATTACCCCTTCGGTGTTCTCTAACGTTTATTTGTCCTGTGTCTTGTGTACTATATGTCGCCAGTTTCTCTGGATTGTTCATTGTTGATTGCCCCTTCGGTGTTCTCTAACGTTTATTTGTCCTGTGTCTTGTGTACTATATGGGGCCAGTTTCTCTGGATTGTTCATTGTTGATTACCCCTTCGGTGTTCTCTAACGTTTAGTTGTCCTGTGTCTTGTGTACTATACGTCGCCAGTTTCTCTGGATTGTTCATTGTTGATTGCCCCTTCGGTGTTCTCTAACGTTTATTTGTCCTGTGTCTTGTGTACTATATGTTGCCAGTTTCTCTGAATTGTTCATTTTGATTACCCCTTCGGTGTTCTCTAACGTTTATTTGTCCTGTGTATTGTGTACTATATGTCGCCAGTTTCTCTGGATTTTACATTTTGATTCTCCCTTCGGTGTTCTCTAACGTTTACTTGTCTTGTGTCTTGTGTACTATATGTTGCCAGTTTCTTTGGATTGTTCTTTTTGATTTTCCCTTCGGTGTTCTCTAACGTTTATTTGTCCTGTGTCTTGTGTACTATATGTTGCCAGTTTCTCTGGATTGTTCATTTTGATTTCCCTTTCGGTGTTCTCTAACGTTTATTTGTCCTGTGTCTTGTGTTCTATATGTCGCCAGTTTCTCTGGATTGTTCATTGTTGATTGCCCCTTCGGTGTTCTCTAACCTTTATTTGTCCTGTGTCTTGTGTACTATATGTGGCCAGTTTCTCTTGATTGTTCATTGTTGATTGCCCCTTCGGTGTTCTCTAACGTTTATTTGTCTTGTGTCTTGTGTACTATATGTCGCCAGTTTCTCTGGATTGTTCATTGTTGATTGCCCCTTCGGTGTTCTCTAACGTTTATTTGTCCTGTGTCTTGTGTACTATATGTAGCCAGTTTCTCTGGATTGTTCATTGTTGATTACCCCTTCGGTGTTCTCTAACGTTTATTTGTCCTGTGTCTTGTGTACTATATGTTACCAGTTTCTCTGGATTGTTCATTGTTGATTGCCCCTTCGGTGTTCTCTAACGTTTATTTGTCCTGTGTCTTGTGTACTATATGTTGCCAGTTTCTCTGGATTGTTCAATGTTGATTGCCCCTTCGATGTTCTCTAACGTTTATTTGTCCTGTGTCTTGGGTACTATATGTCGCCAGTTTCTCTGGATTGTTCATTGTTGATTGCCCCTTCGGTGTTCTCTAACGTTTATTTGTCCTGTGTCTTGTGTACTATATGTCGCCAGTTTCTCTGGATTGTTCATTGTTGATTACCCCTTCGGTGTTCTCTAACGTTTATTTCTCCTGTTTCTTGTGTACTATATGTCGCCAGTTTCTCTGGAATGTTCATTGTTGATTGCCCCTTCGGTGTTCTCTAACGTTTATTTGTCCTGTGTCTTGTGTACTATTTGTCGCCAGTTTCTCTGGATTGTTCATTGTTGATTATCCCTTCGGTGTTCTCCAACGTTTATTTGTCCTGTTTCTTGTGTACTATATGTCGCCAGTTTCTCTGAATTGTTCATTGTTGATTGCCCTTTCGGTGTTCTCTAACGTTTATTTTTCCTGTGTCTTGTGTACTATATGTCGCCAGTTTCTCTGGATTGTTCATTGTTGATTGCCCCTTCGGTGTTCTCTAACGTTTAGTTGTCTTGTGTCTTGTGTACTATATGTGGCCAGTTTCTCTGGATTGTTCATTGTTGATTGCCCCTTCGGTGTTCTCTAACGTTTATTTGTCCTGTGTCTTGTGTACCATATGTTGTCAGTTTCTCTGAATTGTTCATTTTGATTACCCTTCGGTGTTCTCTAACGTTTATTTGTCCTGTGTCTTGTGTTCTATATGTCGCCAGTTTCTCTGGATTTTTCATTTTGATTCTCCCTTCGGTGTTCTCTAACGTTTACTTGTCTTGTGTCTTGTGTACTATATGTTGCCAGTTTCTTTGGATTGTTCTTCTTGATTTTCCCTTCGGTGTTCTCTAACGTTTATTTGTCCTGTGTCTTGTGTACTATATGTTGCCAGTTTCTCTGGAATGTTCATTTTGATTTCCCCTTCGGTGTTCTCTAACGTTTATTTGTCCTGTGTCTTGTGTACTATATGTCGCCAGTTTCTCTGGATTGTTCATTGTTGATTGCCCCTTCGGTGTTCTCTAACGTTTATTTGTCCTGTGTCTTGTGTACTATATGTCGCCAGTTTCTCTGGATTGTTCATTGTTGATTGCCCCTTCGGTGTTCTCTAACGTTTATTTGTCCTGTGTCTTGTGTACTATATGTGGCCAGTTTCTCTGGATTGTTCATTGTTGATTGCCCCTTCGGTGTTCTCTAACGTTTATTTGTCCTGTGTCTTGTGTACTATATGTCGCCAGTTTCTCTGGATTGTTCATTGTTGATTGCCCCTTCGGTGTTCTCTAACGTTTATTTGTCCTGTGTCTTGTGTACTTTATGTTGCCAGTTTCTCTGGATTGTTCATTGTTGATTACCCCTTCGGTGTTCTCTAACGTTTATTTGTCCTGTGTCTTGTGTACTATATGTCGCCAGTTTCTCTGGATTGTTCATTGTTGATTGCCCCTTCGGTGTTCTCTAACGTTTATTTGTCCTGTGTCTTGTGTACTATATGTCGCCAGTTTCTCTGGATTGTTCATTGTTGATTACCCCTTCGGTGTTCTCTAACGTTTATTTGTCCTGTGTCTTGTGTACTATTTGTCGCCAGTTTCTCTGCATTGTTCATTGTTGATTGCCCCTTCGGTGTTCTCTAACGTTTATTTGTCCTGTGTCTTGTGTACTATATGTTGCCAGTTTCTCTGGATTGTTCATTGTTGATTGCCCCTTCGGTTTTCTCTAACGTTTATTTGTCTTGTGTCTTGTGTACTATATGTCGCCAGTTACTCTGGATTGTTCATTGTTGATTGCCCCTTCGGTGTTCTCTAACGTTTATTTGTCCTGTGTCTTGTGTACTATATGTCGCCAGTTTCTCTGGATTGTTCATTGTTGATTGCCCCTTCGGTGTTCTCTAACGTTTATTTAACCTGTTTCTTGTGTACTATATGTGGCCAGTTTCTCTGGATTGTTCATTGTTGATTACCCCTTCGGTGTTCTCTAACGTTTATTTGTCCTGTTTCTTGTGTACTATTTGTTGCCAGTTTCTCTGGATTGTTCATTTTGATTTCCATTTCGGTGTTGTCTAACGTTTATTTGTCCTGTGTCTTGTGTACTATATGTCGCCAGTTTCTCTGGATTTTTCATTTTGATTCACCCTTCGGTGTTCTCTAACGTTTACTTGTCTTTTGTCTTGTGTACTATATGTTGCCAGTTTCTTTGGATTGTACATTTTGATTTTCCCTTCGGTGTTCTCTAACGTTTATTTGTCCTGTGTCTTGTGTACTATATATTGCCAGTTTCTCTGGATTGTTCATTTTGATTTCCCCTTCGGTGTTCTCTAACGTTTATTTGTCCTGTGTCTTGTGTACTATATGTTGCCAGTTTCTCTGGATTGTTCATTGTTGATGGCCCCTTCGGTGTTCTCTAACGTTTATTTGTCCTGTTTCTTGTGTACTATATGTCGCCAGTTTCTCTGGATTGTTCATTGTTGATTGCCCCTCCGGTGTTCTCTAACGTTTATTTGTCCTGTGTCTTGTGTACTATATGTCGCCAGTTTCTCTGGATTGTTCATTGTTGATTGCCCCTTCGGTGTTCTCTAACGTGTATTTGTCCTGTTTCTTGTGTACTATATGTCGCCAGTTTCTCTGGATTGTTCATTGTTGATTGCCCCTTCGGTGTTCTCTAACGTTTATTTGTCCTGTGTCTTGTGTACTATATGTGGCCAGTTTCTCTGGATTGTTCATTGTTGATTACCCCTTCGGTGTTCTCTAACGTTTACTTGTCCTGTGTCTTGTGTACTATATGTGACCAGTTTCTCTAGATTGTTCATTCTTGATTTTCCCTTCGGTGTTCTCTAACGTTTATTTGTCCTGTGTCTTGTGTACTCTATGTTGCCAGTTTCTCTGGATTGTTCATTTTGATTTCCCCTTCGGTGTTCTCTAACGTTTATTTGTCCTGTGTCTTGTGTACTATATGTCGCCAGTTTCTCTGGATTGTTCATTGTTGATTGCCCCTTCGGTGTTCTCTAACGTTTATTTGTCCTGTGTCTTGTGTACTATATGTCGCCAGTTTCTCTGGATTGTTCATTGTTGATTGCCCCTTCGGTGTTCTCTAACGTTTATTTGTCCTGTGTCTTGTGTACTATATGTCGCCAGTTTCTCTGCATTGTTCATTGTTGATTGCCCCTTCGGTGTTCTCTAACGTTTATTTGTCCTGTGTCTTGTGTACTATATGTCGCCAGTTTCTCTGGATTGTTCATTGTTGATTACCCCTTCGGTGTTCTCTAACGTTTATTTGTCCTGTGTCTTGTGTACTATATGTCGCCAGTTTCTCTGGATTGTTCATTGTTGATTGCCCCTTCGGTGTTCTCTAACGTTTACTTGTCCTGTGTCTTGTGTACTATTTGTCGCCAGTTTCTCTGGATTGTTCATTGTTGATTACCCCTTCGGTGTTCTCTAACGTTTATTTGTCCTGTGTCTTGTGTACTATATGTCGCCAGTTTCTCTGAATTGTTCATTGTCGATTGCCCCTTCGGTGTTCTCTAACGTTTATTTTTCCTGTGTCTTGTGTACTATATGTGGCCAGTTTCTCTGGATTGTTCATTGTTGATTACCCCTTCGGTGTTCTCTAACGTTTATTTGTCCTGTGTCTTGTGTACTATAGGTCGCCAGTTTCTCGGGATTGTTCATTGTTGATTGCCCCTTCGGTGTTCTCTAACGTTTATTTGTCCTGTGTATTGTGTACTAAATGTCGCCAGTTTCTCTGGATTGCTCATTGTTGATTGCCCCTTCGGTGTTCTCTAACGTTTAGTAGTCCTGTGTCTTGTGTACTATATGTGGCCAGTTTCTCTGGATTGTTCATTTTGATTGCCCCTTCGGTGTTCTCTAACGTTTATTTGTCCTGTGTCTTGTGTACTATATGTCGCCAGTTTCTCTGGATTGTTCATTGTTGATTACCCCTTCGGTGTTCTCTAACGTTTATTTGTCCTGTGTCTTGTGTACTATATGTTGCCAGTTTCTCTGGATTGTTCATTGTTGATTGCCCCTTCGGTGTTCTCTAACGTTTATTTGTCCTGTGTCTTGTGTACTATTTGTCGCCAGTTTCTCTGGATTGTTCATTGTTGATTACCCCTTTGGTGTTCTCTAACGTTTATTTGTCCTGTGTCTTGTGTACTATATGACGCCAGTTTCTCTGAATTGTTCATTGTTGATTGCCCCTTCGGTGTTCTCTAACGTTTATTTTTCCTGTGTCTTGTGTACTATATGTGGCCAGTTTCTCTGGATTGTTCATTGTTGATTACCCCTTCGGTGTTCTCTAACGTTTATTTGTCCTGTGTCTTGTGTACTATAGGTCGCCAATTTCTCTGGATTGTTCATTGTTGATTGCCACTTCGGTGTTCTCTAACGTTTATTTGTCTTGTGTATTGTGTACTATATGTCGCCAGTTTCTCTGGATTGCTCATTGTTGATTGCCCCTTCGTTGTTCTCTAACGTTTAGTTGTCTTGTGTCTTGTGTACTATATGTCGCCAGTTTCTCTGGATTGTTCATTGTTGATTGCCCCTTCGGTGTTCTCTAACGTTTATTTGTCCTGTGTCTTGTGTACTATATGTGGCCAGTTTCTCTGGATTGTTCATTGTTGATTACCCCTTCGGTGTTCTCTAACGTTTAGTTGTCCTGTGTCTTGTGTACTATATGTCGCCAGTTTCTCTGGATTGTTCATTGTTGATTGCCCCTTCGGTGTTCTCTAACGTTTATTTGTCCTGTGTCTTGTGTACTATATGTCGCCAGTTTCTCTGGATTGTTCAATGTTGATTGCCCCTTCGGTGTTCTCTAACGTGTATTTGTCCTGTTTCTTGTGTACTATATGTCGCCAGTTTCTCTGGATTGTTCATTGTTGATTGCCCCTTCGGTGTTCTCTAACGTTTATTTGTCCTGTGTCTTGTGTACTATATGTGGCCAGTTTCTCTGGATTGTTCATTGTTGATTACCCCTTCGGTGTTTTCTAACGTTTATTTGTCCTGTGTCTTGTGTACTATATTTCGCCAGTTTCTCTGAATTGTTCATTGTCGATTGCCCCTTCGGTGTTCTCTAACGTTTATTTTTCCTGTGTCTTGTGTACTATATGTGGCCAGTTTCTCTGGATTGTTCATTTTGATTACCCCTTCGGTGTTCTCTAACGTTTATTTGTCCTGTGTCTTGTGTACTATAGGTCGCCAGTTTCTCTGGATTGTTCATTGTTGATTGCCCCTTCGGTGTTCTCTAACGTTTATTTGTCCTGTGTATTGTGTACTATATGTCGCCAGTTTCTCTGGATTGCTCATTGTTGATTGCCCCTTCGGTGTTCTCTAACGTTTAGTTGTCTTGTGTCTTGTGTACTATATGTGGCCAGTTTCTCTGGATTGTTCATTTTGATTGCCCCTTCGGTGTTCTCTAACGTTTATTTGTCCTGTGTCTTGTGTACTATATGTCGCCAGTTTCTCTGGATTGTTCATTGTTGATTACCCCTTCGGTGTTCTCTAACGTTTATTTGTCCTGTGTCTTGTGTACTATATGTCGCCAGTTTCTCTGGATTGTTCATTGTTGATTACCCCTTCGGTGTTCTCTAACGTTTACTTGTCCTGTGTCTTGTGTACTATTTGTCGCCAGTTTCTCTGGATTGTTCATTGTTGATTACCCCTTTGGTGTTCTCTAACGTTTATTTGTCCTGTGTCTTGTGTACTATATGTCGCCAGTTTCTCTGAATTGCTCATTGTTGATTGCCCCTTCGGTGTTCTCTAACGTTTATTTTTCCTATGTCTTGTGTACTATATGTTGCCAGTTTCTCTGGATTGTTCATTGTTGATTACCCCTTCGGTGTTCTCTAACGTTTATTTGTCCTGTGTCTTGTGTACTATAGGTCGCCAATTTCTCGGGATTGTTCATTGTTGATTGCCCCTTCGGTGTTCTCTAACGTTTATTTGTCTTGTGTATTGTGTACTATATGTCGCCAGTTTCTCTGGATAGCTCATTGTTGATTGCCCCTTCGCTGTTCTCTAACGTTTAGTTGTCTTGTGTCTTGTGTACTATATGTGGCCAGTTTCTCTGGATTGTTAATTTTGATTGCCCCTTCGGTGTTCTCTAACGTTTATTTGTCCTGTGTCTTGTGTACTATATGTCGCCAGTTTCTCTGAATTGTTCATTTTGATTACCCCTTCGGTGTTCTCTAACGTTTATTTGTCCTGTGTCTTGTGTACTATATGTCGCCAGTTTCTCTGGATTGTTCATTGTTGATTGCCCCTTCGGTGTTCTCTAACGTTTATTTGTCCTGTGTCTTGTGTACTATATGTGGCCAGTTTCTCTGGATTGTTCATTGTTGATTACCCCTTCGGTGTTCTCTAACGTTTAGTTGTCTTGTGTCTTGTGTACTATATGTCGCCAGTTTCTCTGGATTGTTCATTGTTGATTGCCCCTTCGGTGTTCTCTAACGTTTATTTGTCCTGTGTCTTGTGTACTATATGTTGCCAGTTTCTCTGAATTGTTCATTTTGATTACCCTTCGGTGTTCTCTAACGTTTATTTGTCCTGTGTCTTGTGTACTATATGTCGTCAGTTTCTCTGGATTTTACATTTTGATTCTCCCTTCGGTGTTCTCTAACGTTTATTTGTTTTGTGTCTTGTGTACTATATGTCGCCAGTTTCTTTGGATTGTTCTTTTTGATTTTCCCTTCGGTGTTCTCTAACGTTTATTTGTCCTGTGTCTTGTGTACTATATGTTGCCAGTTTCTCTGGATTGTTCATTTTGATTTCCCCTTCGGTGTTCTCTAACGTTTATTTGTCCTGTGTCTTGTGTACTATATGTCGCCAGTTTCTCTGGATTGTTCATTGTTGATTGCCCCTTCGGTGTTCTCTAACGTTTATTTGTCCTGTGTCTTGTGTACTATATGTCGCCGGTTTCTCTGGATTGTTCATTGTTGATTGTCCCTTCGGTGTTCTCTAACGTTTATTTGTCCTGTGTCTTGTGTACTATATGTCGCCAGTTTCTCTGGATTGTTCATTGTTGATTGCCCCTTCGGTGTTCTCTAACGTTTATTTGTCCTGTGTATTGTGTACTATATGTCGCCAGTTTCTCTGGATTGTTCATTGTTGATTGCCCCTTCGGTGTTCTCTAACGTTTATTTGTCCTGTGTCTTGTGTACTATATGTGGCCAGTTTCTCTGGATTGTTCATTGTTGATTGCCCCTTCGGTGTTCTCTAACGTTTATTTGTCCTGTGTCTTGTGTACTATATGTGGCCAGTTTCTCTGGATTGTTCATTGTTGATTGCCCCTTCGGTGTTCTCTAACGTTTATTTGTCTTGTGTCTTGTGTACTATATGTCGCCAGTTTCTCTGGATTGTTCATTGTTGATTGCCCCTTCGGTGTTCTCTAACGTTTATTTGTCCTGTGTCTTGTGTACTATATGTCGCCAGTTTCTCTGGATTGTTCATTGTTGATTACCCCTTCGGTGTTCTCTAACGTTTATTTGTCCTGTGTCTTGTGTACTATATGTTGCCAGTTTCTCTGGATTGTTCATTGTTGATTGCCCCTTCGGTGTTCTCTAACGTTTATTTGTCCTGTGTCTTGTGTACTATATGTTGCCAGTTTCTCTGGATTGTTCATTGTTGATTGCCCCTTCGATGTTCTCTAACGTTTATTTGTCCTGTGTCTTGGGTACTATATGTCGCCAGTTTCTCTGCATTGTTCATTGTTGATTGCCCCTTCGGTGTTCTCTAACGTTTATTTGTCCTGTGTCTTGTGTACTATATGTCGCCAGTTTCTCTGGATTGTTCATTGTTGATTACCCCTTCGGTGTTCTCTAACGTTTATTTGTCCTGTGTCTTGTGTACTATATGTCGCCAGTTTCTCTGGAATGTTCATTGTTGATTGCCCCTTCGGTGTTCTCTAACGTTTATTTGTCCTGTGTCTTGTGTACTATTTGTCGCCAGTTTCTCTGGATTGTTCATTGTTGATTACCCCTTCGGTGTTCTCCAACGTTTATTTGTCCTGTTTCTTGTGTACTATATGTGGCCAGTTTCTCTGAATTGTTCATTGTTGATTGCCCTTTCGGTGTTCTCTAACGTTTATTTGTCCTGTGTCTTGTGTACTATATGTCGCCAGTTTCTCTGGATTGTTCATTGTTGATTGCCCCTTCGGTGTTCTCTAACGTTTAGTTGTCTTGTGTCTTGTGTACTATATGTGGCCAGTTTCTCTGGATTGTTCATTATGATTGCCCCTTCGGTGTTCTCTAACGTTTATTTGTCCTGTGTCTTGTGAACCATATGTTGTCAGTTTCTCTGAATTGTTCATTTTGATTACCCCTTCGGTGTTCTCTAACGTTTATTTGTCCTGTGTCTTGTGTTCTATATGTCGCCAGTTTCTCTGGATTTTTCATTTTGATTCTCCCTTCGGTGTTCTCTAACGTTTACTTGTCTTGTGTCTTGTGTACTATATGTTGCCAGTTTCTTTGGATAGTTCTTCTTGATTTTCCCTTCGGTGTTCTCTAACGTTTATTTGTCCTGTGTCTTGTGTACTATATGTTGCCAGTTTCTCTGGATTGTTCATTTTGATTTCCCCTTCGGTGTTCTCTAACGTTTATTTGTCCTGTGTCTTGTGTACTATATGTCGCCAGTTTCTCTGGATTGTTCATTGTTGATTGCCCCTTCGGTGTTCTCTAACGTTTATTTGTCCTGTGTCTTGTGTACTATATGTCGCCAGTTTCTCTGGATTGTTCATTGTTGATTGCCCCTTCGGTGTTCTCTAACGTTTATTTGTCCTGTGTCTTGTGTACTATATGTGGCCAGTTTCTCTGGATTGTTCATTGTTGATTGCCCCTTCGGTGTTCTCTAACGTTTATTTGTCCTGTGTCTTGTGTACTATATGTCGCCAGTTTCTCCGGATTGTTCATTGTTGATTGCCCCTTCGGTGTTCTCTAACGTTTATTTGTCCTGTGTCTTGTGTACTATATGTTGCCAGTTTCTCTGGATTGTTCATTGTTGATTACCCCTTCGGTGTTCTCTAACGTTTATTTGTCCTGTGTCTTGTGTACTATATGTCGCCAGTTTCTCTGGATTGTTCATTGTTGATTGCCCCTTCGGTGTTCTCTAACGTTTATTTGTCCTGTGTATTGTGTACTATATGTCGCCAGTTTCTCTGGATTGTTCATTGTTGATTGCCCCTTCGGTGTTCTCTAACGTTTATTTGTCCTGTGTCTTGTGTTCTATATGTGGCCAGTTTCTCTGGATTGTTCATTGTTGATTGCCCCTTCGGTGTTCTCTAACGTTTATTTGTCCTGTGTCTTGTGTACTATATGTGGCCAGTTTCTCTGGATTGTTCATTGTTGATTGCCCCTTCGGTGTTCTCTAACGTTTATTTGTCTTGTGTCTTGTGTACTATATGTCGCCAGTTTCTCTGGATTGTTCATTGTTGATTGCCCCTTCGGTGTTCTCTAACGTTTATTTGTCCTGTGTCTTGTGTACTATATGTCGCCAGTTTCTCTGGATTGTTCATTGTTGATTACCCCTTCGGTGTTCTATAACGTTTATTTGTCCTGTGTCTTGTGTACTATATGTTGCCAGTTTCTCTGGATTGTTCATTGTTGATTGCCCCTTCGGTGTTCTCTAACGTTTATTTGTCCTGTGTCTTGTGTACTATATGTTGCCAGTTTCTCTGGATTGTTGATTGTTGATTGCCCCTTCGATGTTCTCTAACGTTTATTTGTCCTGTGTCTTGGGTACTATATGTCGCCAGTTTCTCTGCATTGTTCATTGTTGATTGCCCCTTCGGTGTTCTCTAACGTTTATTTGTCCTGTGTCTTGTGTACTATATGTCGCCAGTTTCTCTGGATTGTTCATTGTTGATTACCCCTTCGGTGTTCTCTAACGTTTATTTGTCCTGTGTCTTGTGTACTATATGTCGCCAGTTTCTCTGGAATGTTCATTGTTGATTGCCCCTTCGGTGTTCTCTAACGTTTATTTGTCCTGTGTCTTGTGTACTATTTGTCGCCAGTTTCTCTGGATTGTTCATTGTTGATTAACCCTTCGGTGTTCTCCAACGTTTATTTGTCCTGTTTCTTGTGTACTATATGTCGCCAGTTTCTCTGAATTGTTCATTGTTGATTGCCCTTTCGGTGTTCTCTAACGTTAATTTTTCCTGTGTCTTGTGTAGTATATGTGGCCAGTTTCTCTGGATTGTTCATTGTTGATTACCCCTTCGGTGTTCTCTAACGTTTATTTGTCCTGTGTCTTGTGTACTATATGTCGCCAGTTTCTCTGGATTGTTCATTGTTGATTGCCCCTTCGGTGTTCTCTAACGTTTATTTGTCCTGTGTCTTGTGTACTATATGTTGCCAGTTTCTCTGGATTGTTCATTGTTGATTGCCCCTTCGGTGTTCTCTAACGTTTATTTGTCCTGTGTCTTGTGTACTATATGTTGCCAGTTTCTCTGGATTGTTGATTGTTGATTGCCCCTTCGATGTTCTCTAACGTTTATTTGTCCTGTGTCTTGGGTACTATATGTCGCCAGTTTCTCTGCATTGTTCATTGTTGATTGCCCCTTCGGTGTTCTCTAACGTTTATTTGTCCTGTGTCTTGTGTACTATATGTCGCCAGTTTCTCTGGATTGTTCATTGTTGATTACCCCTTCGGTGTTCTCTAACGTTTATTTGTCCTGTGTCTTGTGTACTATATGTCGCCAGTTTCTCTGGAATGTTCATTGTTGATTGCCCCTTCGGTGTTCTCTAACGTTTATTTGTCCTGTGTCTTGTGTACTATTTGTCGCCAGTTTCTCTGGATTGTTCATTGTTGATTAACCCTTCGGTGTTCTCCAACGTTTATTTGTCCTGTTTCTTGTGTACTATATGTCGCCAGTTTCTCTGAATTGTTCATTGTTGATTGCCCTTTCGGTGTTCTCTAACGTTAATTTTTCCTGTGTCTTGTGTAGTATATGTGGCCAGTTTCTCTGGATTGTTCATTGTTGATTACCCCTTCGGTGTTCTCTAACGTTTATTTGTCCTGTGTCTTGTGTACTATATGTCGCCAGTTTCTCTGGATTGTTCATTGTTGATTGCCCCTTCGGTGTTCTCTAACGTTTATTTGTCCTGTGTCTTGTGTACTATATGTCGCCAGTTTCTCTGGATTGTTCATTGTTGATTACCCCTTCGGTGTTCTCTAACGTTTATTTGTCCTGTGTCTTGTGTACTATATGTTGCCAGTTTCTCTGGATTGTTCATTGTTGATTGCCCCTTCGGTGTTCTCTAACGTTTATTTGTCCTGTGTCTTGTGTACTATATGTCGCCAGTTTCTCTGGATTGTTCATTGTTGATTACCCCTTCGATGTTCTCTAACGTTTATTTGTCCTGTGTCTTGGGTACTATATGTCGCCAGTTTCTCTGCATTGTTCATTGTTGATTGCCCCTTCGGTGTTCTCTAACGTTTATTTGTCCTGTGTCTTGTGTACTATATGTCGCCAGTTTCTCTGGATTGTTCATTGTTGATTACCCCTTCGGTGTTCTCTAACGTTTATTTGTCCTGTGTCTTGTGTACTATATGTCGCCAGTTTCTCTGGAATGTTCATTGTTGATTGCCCCTTCGGTGTTCTCTAACGTTTATTTGTCCTGTGTCTTGTGTACTATTTGTCGCCAGTTTCTCTGGATTGTTCATTGTTGATTACCCCTTCGGTGTTCTCCAACGTTTATTTGTCCTGTTTCTTGTGTACTATATGTGGCCAGTTTCTCTGAATTGTTCATTGTTGATTGCCCTTTCGGTGTTCTCTAACGTTTATTTGTCCTGTGTCTTGTGTACTATATGTTGCCAGTTTCTCTGGATTGTTCATTGTTGATTGCCCCTTCGGTGTTCTCTAACGTTTAGTTGTCTTGTGTCTTGTGTACTATATGTGGCCAGTTTCTCTGGATTGTTCATTATGATTGCCCCTTCGGTGTTCTCTAACGTTTATTTGTCCTGTGTCTTGTGAACCATATGTTGTCAGTTTCTCTGAATTGTTCATTTTGATTACCCCTTCGGTGTTCTCTAACGTTTATTTGTCCTGTGTCTTGTGTTCTATATGTCGCCAGTTTCTCTGGATTTTTCATTTTGATTCTCCCTTCGGTGTTCTCTAACGTTTACTTGTCTTGTGTCTTGTGTACTATATGTTGCCAGTTTCTTTGGATAGTTCTTCTTGATTTTCCCTTCGGTGTTCTCTAACGTTTATTTGTCCTGTGTCTTGTGTACTATATGTTGCCAGTTTCTCTGGATTGTTCATTTTGATTTCCCCTTCGGTGTTCTCTAACGTTTATTTGTCCTGTGTCTTGTGTACTATATGTTGCCAGTTTCTCTGGATTGTTCATTGTTGATTGCCCCTTCGGTGTTCTCTAACGTTTATTTGTCCTGTGTCTTGTGTACTATATGTCGCCAGTTTCTCTGGATTGTTCATTGTTGATTGCCCCTTCGGTGTTCTCTAACGTTTATTTGTCCTGTGTCTTGTGTACTATATGTGGCCAGTTTCTCTGGATTGTTCATTGTTGATTGCCCCTTCGGTGTTCTCTAACGTTTATTTGTCCTGTGTCTTGTGTACTATATGTCGCCAGTTTCTCCGGATTGTTCATTGTTGATTGCCCCTTCGGTGTTCTCTAACGTTTATTTGTCCTGTGTCTTGTGTACTATATGTTGCCAGTTTCTCTGGATTGTTCATTGTTGATTACCCCTTCGGTGTTCTCTAACGTTTATTTGTCCTGTGTCTTGTGTACTATATGTCGCCAGTTTCTCTGGATTGTTCATTGTTGATTGCCCCTTCGGTGTTCTCTAACGTTTATTTGTCCTGTGTATTGTGTACTATATGTCGCCAGTTTCTCTGGATTGTTCATTGTTGATTGCCCCTTCGGTGTTCTCTAACGTTTATTTGTCCTGTGTCTTGTGTTCTATATGTGGCCAGTTTCTCTGGATTGTTCATTGTTGATTGCCCCTTCGGTGTTCTCTAACGTTTATTTGTCCTGTGTCTTGTGTACTATATGTGGCCAGTTTCTCTGGATTGTTCATTTTGATTGCCCCTTCGGTGTTCTCTAACGTTTATTTGTCTTGTGTCTTGTGTACTATATGTCGCCAGTTTCTCTGGATTGTTCATTGTTGATTGCCCCTTCGGTGTTCTCTAACGTTTATTTGTCCTGTGTCTTGTGTACTATATGTCGCCAGTTTCTCTGGATTGTTCATTGTTGATTACCCCTTCGGTGTTCTCTAACGTTTATTTGTCCTGTGTCTTGTGTACTATATGTTGCCAGTTTCTCTGGATTGTTCATTGTTGATTGCCCCTTCGGTGTTCTCTAACGTTTATTTGTCCTGTGTCTTGTGTACTATATGTTGCCAGTTTCTCTGGATTGTTGATTGTTGATTGCCCCTTCGATGTTCTCTAACGTTTATTTGTCCTGTGTCTTGGGTACTATATGTCGCCAGTTTCTCTGCATTGTTCATTGTTGATTGCCCCTTCGGTGTTCTCTAACGTTTATTTGTCCTGTGTCTTGTGTACTATATGTCGCCAGTTTCTCTGGATTGTTCATTGTTGATTACCCCTTCGGTGTTCTCTAACGTTTATTTGTCCTGTGCCTTGTGTACTATATGTCGCCAGTTTCTCTGGAATGTTCATTGTTGATTGCCCCTTCGGTGTTCTCTAACGTTTATTTGTCCTGTGTCTTGTGTACTATTTGTCGCCAGTTTCTCTGGATTGTTCATTGTTGATTAACCCTTCGGTGTTCTCCAACGTTTATTTGTCCTGTTTCTTGTGTACTATATGTCGCCAGTTTCTCTGAATTGTTCATTGTTGATTGCCCTTTCGGTGTTCTCTAACGTTAATTTTTCCTGTGTCTTGTGTAGTATATGTGGCCAGTTTCTCTGGATTGTTCATTGTTGATTACCCCTTCGGTGTTCTCTAACGTTTATTTGTCCTGTGTCTTGTGTACTATATGTCGCCAGTTTCTCTGGATTGTTCATTATGATTACCCCTTCGGTGTTCTCTAACGTTTATTTGTCCTGTGTCTTGTGTTCTATATGTCGCCAGTTTCTCTGGATTTTTCATTTTGATTCTCCCTTCGGTGTTCTCTAACGTTTACTTGTCTTGTGTCTTGTGTACTATATGTTGCCAGTTTCTTTGGATAGTTCTTCTTGATTTTCCCTTCGGTGTTCTCTAACGTTTATTTGTCCTGTGTCTTGTGTACTATATGTCGCCAGTTTCTCTGGATTGTTCATTTTGATTTCCCCTTCGGTGTTCTCTAACGCTTATTTGTCCTGTGTCTTGTGTACTATATGTCGCCAGTTTCTCTGGATTGTTCATTGTTGATTGCCCCTTCGGTGTTCTCTAACGTTTATTTGTCCTGTGTCTTGTGTACTATATGTCGCCAGTTTCTCTGGATTGTTCATTGTTGATTGCCCCTTCGGTGTTCTCTAACGTTTATTTGTCCTGTGTCTTGTGTATTATATGTGGCCAGTTTCTCTGGATTGTTCATTGTTGATTGTCCCTTCGGTGTTCTCTAACGTTTATTTGTCCTGTGTCTTGTGTACTATATGTCGCCAGTTTCTCCGGATTGTTCATTGTTGATTGCACCTTCGGTGTTCTCTAACGTTTATTTGTCCTGTGTCTTGTGTACTATATGTTGCCAGTTTCTCTGGATTGTTCATTGTTGATTACCCCTTCGGTGTTCTCTAACGTTTATTTGTCCTGTGTCTTGTGTACTATATGTCGCCAGTTTCTCTGGATTGTTCATTGTTGATTGCCCCTTCGGTGTTCTCTAACGTTTATTTGTCCTGTGTATTGTGTACTATATGTCGCCAGTTTCTCTGGATTGTTCATTGTTGATTGCCCCTTCGGTGTTCTCTAACGTTTATTTGTCCTGTGTCTTGTGTACTATATGTGGCCAGTTTCTCTGGATTGTTCATTGTTGAATGCCCCTTCGGTGTTCTCTAACGTTTATTTGTCCTGTGTCTTGTGTACTATATGTCGCCAGTTTCTCTGGATTGTTCATTGTTGATTGCCCCTTCGGTGTTCTCTAACGTTTATTTGTCTTGTGTCTTGTGTACTATATGTCGCCAGTTTCTCTGGATTGTTCATTGTTGATTGCCCCTTCGGTGTTCTCTAACGTTTATTTGTCCTGTGTCTTGTGTACTATATGTCGCCAGTTTCTCTGGATTGTTCATTGTTGATTACCCCTTCGGTGTTCTCTAACGTTTATTTGTCCTGTGTCTTGTGTACTATATGTTGCCAGTTTCTCTGGATTGTTCATTGTTGATTGCCCCTTCGGTGTTCTCTAACGTTTATTTGTCCTGTGTCTTGTGTACTATATGTTGCCAGTTTCTCTGGATTGTTGATTGTTGATTGCCCCTTCGATGTTCTCTAACGTTTATTTGTCCTGTGTCTTGGGTACTATATGTCGCCAGTTTCTCTGCATTGTTCATTGTTGATTGCCCCTTCGGTGTTCTCTAACGTTTATTTGTCCTGTGTCTTGTGTACTATATGTCGCCAGTTTCTCTGGATTGTTCATTGTTGATTACCCCTTCGGTGTTCTCTAACGTTTATTTGTCCTGTGTCTTGTGTACTATATGTCGCCAGTTTCTCTGGAATGTTCATTGTTGATTGCCCCTTCGGTGTTCTCTAACGTTTATTTGTCCTGTGTCTTGTGTACTATTTGTCGCCAGTTTCTCTGGATTGTTCATTGTTGATTACCCCTTCGGTGTTCTCCAACGTTTATTTGTCCTGTTTCTTGTGTACTATATGTCGCCAGTTTCTCTGAATTGTTCATTGTTGATTGCCCTTTCGGTGTTCTCTAACGTTAATTTTTCCTGTGTCTTGTGTAGTATATGTGGCCAGTTTCTCTGGATTGTTCATTGTTGATTACCCCTTCGGTGTTCTCTAACGTTTATTTGTCCTGTGTCTTGTGTACTATATGTCGCCAGTTTCTCTGGATTGTTCATTGTTGATTGCCCCTTCGGTGTTCTCTAACGTTTAGTTGTCTTGTGTCTTGTGTACTATATGTGGCCAGTTTCTCTGGATTGTTCATTATGATTGCCCCTTCGGTGTTCTCTAACGTTTATTTGTCCTGTGTCTTGTGAACCATATGTTGTCAGTTTCTCTGAATTGTTCATTTTGATTACCCCTTCGGTGTTCTCTAACGTTTATTTGTCCTGTGTCTTGTGTTCTATATGTCGCCAGTTTCTCTGGATTTTTCATTTTGATTCTCCCTTCGGTGTTCTCTAACGTTTACTTGTCTTGTGTCTTGTGTACTATATGTTGCCAGTTTCTTTGGATAGTTCTTCTTGATTTTCCCTTCGGTGTTCTCTAACGTTTATTTGTCCTGTGTCTTGTGTACTATATGTCGCCAGTTTCTCTGGATTGTTCATTTTGATTTCCCCTTCGGTGTTCTCTAACGTTTATTTGTCCTGTGTCTTGTGTACTATATGTCGCCAGTTTCTCTGGATTGTTCATTGTTGATTGCCCCTTCGGTGTTCTCTAACGTTTATTTGTCCTGTGTCTTGTGTACTATATGTCGCCAGTTTCTCTGGATTGTTCATTGTTGATTGCCCCTTCGGTGTTCTCTAACGTTTATTTGTCCTGTGTCTTGTGTACTATATATGGCCAGTTTCTCTGGATTGTTCATTGTTGATTGCCCCTTCGGTGTTCTCTAACGTTTATTTGTCCTGTGTCTTGTGTACTATATGTCGCCAGTTTCTCCGGATTGTTCATTGTTGATTGCCCCTTCGGTGTTCTCTAACGTTTATTTGTCCTGTGTCTTGTGTACTATATGTTGCCAGTTTCTCTGGATTCTTCATTGTTGATTACCCCTTCGGTGTTCTCTAACGTTTATTTGTCCTGTGTCTTGTGTACTATATGTCGCCAGTTTCTCTGGATTGTTCATTGTTGATTGCTCCTTCTGTGTTCTCTAACGTTTATTTGTCCTGTGTCTTGTGTACTATATGTCGCCAGTTTCTCTGGATTGTTCATTGTTGATTACCTCTTCGGTGTTCTCTAACGTTTATTTGTCCTGTGTCTTGTGTACTATATGTTGCCAGTTTCTCTGGATTGTTCATTGTTGATTGCCCCTTCGGTGTTCTCTAACGTTTATTTGTCCTGTGTCTTGTGTACTATATGTGGCCAGTTTCTCTGGATTGTTCATTGTTGATTGCCCCTTCGGTGTTCTCTAACGTTTATTTGTCCTGTGTCTTGTGTACTATATGTCGCCAGTTTCTCTGGATTGATCATTGTTGATTACCCCTTCGGTGTTCTCTAACGTTTATTTGTCCTGTGTCTTGTGTACTATATGTCGCCAGTTTCTCTGGAATGTTCATTGTTGATTGCCCCTTCGGTGTTCTCTAACGTTTATTTGTCCTGTGTCTTGTGTACTATTTGTCGCCAGTTTCTCTGGATTGTTCATTGTTGATTACCCCTTCGGTGTTCTCCAACGTTTATTTGTCCTGTTTCTTGTGTACTATATGTCGCCAGTTTCTCTGAATTGTTCATTGTTGATTGCCCTTTCGGTGTTCTCTAACGTTTATTTTTCCTGTGTCTTGTGTAGTATATGTGGTCAGTTTCTCTGGATTTTTCATTGTTGATTACCCCTTCGGTGTTCTCTAACGTTTATTTGTCCTGTGTCTTGTGTACTATAGGTCGCCAGTTTCTGTGGATTGTTCATTGTTGATTGCCCCTTCGGTGTTCTCTAACGTTTATTTGTCCTGTGTATTGTGTACTATATGTCGGCAGTTTCTCTGGATTGCTCATTGTTGATTGCCCCTTCGGTGTTCTCTAACGTTTAGTTGTCTTGTGTCTTGTGTACTATATGTGGCCAGTTTCTCTGGATTGTTCATTTTGATTGCCCTTTCGGTGTTCTCTAACGTTTATTTGTCCTGTGTCTTGTGTACTATATGTCGCCAGTTTCTCTGAATTGTTCATTTTGATTACCCCTTCGGTGTTCTCTAACGTTTATTTGTCCTGTGTCTTGTGTACTATATGTGGCCAGTTTCTCTGGATTGTTCATTATTGATTACCCCTTCGGTGTTCTCTAACGTTTATTTGTCCTGTGTACTATATGTGGCCAGTTTCTCTGGATTGTTCATTGTTGATTGCCCCTTCGGTGTTCTCTAACGTTTATTTGTCCTGTGTCTTGTGTACTATATGTGGCCAGTTTCTCTGGATTGTTCATTGTTGATTACCCCTTCGGTGTTCTCTAACGTTTATTTGTCCTGTGTCTTGTATACTATATGTCGCCAGTTTCTCTGGATTGTTCATTGTTGATTGCCCCTTCGGTGTTCTCTAACGTTTATTTGTCCTGTGTCTTGTGTACTATATGTAGCCAGTTTCTCTGGATTGTTCATTGTTGATTGCCCCTTCGGTGTTCTCTAACGTTTAGTTGTCTTGTGTCTTGTGTACTATATGTGGCCAGTTTCTCTGGATTGTTCATTGTTGATTACCCCTTCGGTGTTCTCCAACGTTTATTTGTCCTGTTTCTTGTGTACTATATGTCGTCAGTTTCTCTGAATTGTTCATTGTTGATTGCCCTTTCGGTGTTCTCTAACGTTTATTTTTCCTGTGTCTTGTGTAGTATATGTGGCCAGTTTCTCTGGATTGTTCATTGTTGATTACCCCTTCGGTGTTCTCTAACGTTTATTTGTCCTGTGTCTTGTGTACTATATGTCGCCAGTTTCTCTTGTATTGTTCATTGTTGATTGCCCCTTCGGTGTTCTCTAACGTTTAGTTGTCTTGTGTCTTGTGTACTATATGTGGCCAGTTTCTCTGGATTGTTCATTATGATTGCCCCGTCGGTGTTCTCTAACGTTTATTTGTCCTGTGTCTTGTGTACCATATGTTGTCAGTTTCTCTGAATTGTTCATTTTGATTACCCCTTCGGTGTTCTCTAACGTTTATTTGTCCTGTGTCTTGTGTTCTATATGTCGCCAGTTTCTCTGGATTTTTCATTTTGATTCTCCCTTCGGTGTTCTCTAACGTTTACTTGTCTTGTGTCTTGTGTACTATATGTTGCCAGTTTCTTTGGATTGTTCTTCTTGATTTTCCCTTCGGTGTTCTCTACCGTTTATTTGTCCTGTGTCTTGTGTACTATATGTTGCCAGTTTCTCTGGATTGTTCATTTTGATTTCCCCTTCGGTGTTCTCTAACGTTTATTTGTCCTGTGTCTTGTGTACTATATGTCGCCAGTTTCTCTGGATTGTTCATTGTTGATTGCCCCTTCGGTGTTCTCTAACGTTTATTTGTCCTGTGTCTTGTGTACTATATGTCGCCAGTTTCTCTGGATTGTTCATTGTTGAATGACCTTCGGTGTTCTCTAACGTCTATTTGTCTTGTGTCTTGTGTACTATATGTGGCCAGTTTCTCTGGATTGTTCATTGTTGATTGCCCCTTCGGTGTTCTCTAACGTTTATTTGTCCTGTGTCTTGTGTACTATATGTCGCCAGTTTCTCTGGATTGTTCATTGTTGATTGCCCCTTCGGTGTTCTCTAACGTTTATTTGTCCTGTGTCTTGTGTACTATATGTTGCCAGTTTCTCTGGATTGTTCATTGTTGATTACCCCTTCGGTGTTCTCTAACGTTTATTTGTCCTGTGTCTTGTGTACTATATGTCGCCAGTTTCTCTGGATTGTTCATTGTTGATTGTCCCTTCGGTGTTCTCTAACGTTTATTTGTCCTGTGTCTTGTGTACTATATGTTGCCAGTTTCTCTGGATTGTTCATTGTTGATTGCCTCTTCGGTTTTCTCTAACGTTTATTTGTCCTGTGTCTTGTGTACTATATGTTGCCAGTTTCTCTGGATTGTTCATTGTTGATTGCCCCTTCGGTGTTCTCTAACGTTTATTTGTCCTGTGTCTTGTGTACTATATGTCGCCAGTTTCTCTGGATTGTTCATTGTTGATTACCCCTTCGGTGTTCTCTAACGTTTATTTGTCTTGTGTCTTGTGTACTATATGTCGCCAATTTCTCTGGAATGTTCATTGTTGATTGCCCCTTTGGTGTTCTCTAACGTTTATTTGTCCTGTGTCTTGTGTAGTATATGTGGCCAGTTTCTCTGGATTGTTCATTGTTGATTACCCCTTCGGTGTTCTCTAACGTTTATTTGTCCTGTGTCTTGTGTACTATAGGTCGCCAGTTTCTGTGGATTGTTCATTGTTGATTGCCCCTTCGGTGTTCTCTAACGTTTATTTGTCTTGTGTATTGTGTACTATATGTCGGCAGTTTCTCTGGATTGCTCATTGTTGATTGCCCCCTTCGGTGTTCTCTAACGTTTAGTTGTCTTGTGTCTTGTGTACTATATGTGGCCAGTTTCTCTGGATTGTTCATTTTGATTGCCCCTTCGGTGTTCTCTAACGTTTATTTGTCCTGTGTCTTGTGTACTATATGTCGCCAGTTTCTCTGAATTGTTCATTTTGATTACCCTTTCGGTGTTCTCTAACGTTTATTTGTCCTGTGTCTTGTGTACTATATGTCGCCAGTTTCTCTGAATTGTTCATTTTGATTACCCCTTCGGTGTTCTCTAACGTTTATTTGTCCTGTGTCTTGTGTACTATATGTCGCCAGTTTCTCTGGATTGTTCATTGTTGATTACCCCTTCGGTGTTCTCTAACGTTTATTTGTCCTGTGTCTTGTGTACTATATGTGGCCAGTTTCTCTGGATTGTTCATTGTTGATTGCCCCTTCGGTGTTCTCTAACGTTTATTTGTCCTGTGTCTTGTGTACTATATGTCGCCAGTTTCTCTGGATTGTTCATTGTTGATTGCCCCTTCGGTGTTCTCTAACGTTTAGTTGTCTTGTGTCTTGTGTACTATATGTGGCCAGTTTCTCTGGATTGTTCATTGTTGATTACCCCTTCGGTGTTCTCCAACGTTTATTTGTCCTGTGTCTTGTGTACTATATGTCGCCAGTTTCTCTGAATTGTTCATTGTTGATTGCCCCTTCGGTGTTCTCTAACGTTTATTTGTCCTGTGTCTTGTGTACTATATGTCGCCAGTTTCTCTGAATTGTTCATTTTGATTACCCTTTCGGTGTTCTCTAACGTTTATTTGTCCTGTGTCTTGTGTACTATATGTCGCCAGTTTCTCTGAATTGTTCATTTTGATTACCCCTTCGGTGTTCTCTAACGTTTATTTGTCCTGTGTCTTGTGTACTATATGTCGCCAGTTTCTCTGGATTGTTCATTGTTGATTACCCCTTCGGTGTTCTCTAACGTTTATTTGTCCTGTGTCTTGTGTACTATATGTGGCCAGTTTCTCTGGATTGTTCATTGTTGATTGCCCCTTCGGTGTTCTCTAACGTTTATTTGTCCTGTGTCTTGTGTACTATATGTCGCCAGTTTCTCTGGATTGTTCATTGTTGATTGCCCCTTCGGTGTTCTCTAACGTTTAGTTGTCTTGTGTCTTGTGTACTATATGTGGCCAGTTTCTCTGGATTGTTCATTGTTGATTACCCCTTCGGTGTTCTCCAACGTTTATTTGTCCTGTTTCTTGTGTACTATATGTCGCCAGTTTCTCTGAATTGTTCATTGTTAATTGCCCTTTCGGTGTTCTCTAACGTTTATTTTTCCTGTGTCTTGTGTAGTATATGTGGCCAGTTTCTCTATATTGTTCATTGTTGATTACCCCTTCGGTGTTCTCTAACGTTTATTTGTCCTGTGTCTTGTGTACTATATGTCGCCAGTTTCTCTGCATTGTTCATTGTTGATTGCCCCTTCGGTGTTCTCTAACGTTTAGTTGTCTTGTGTCTTGTGTACTATATGTGGCCAGTTTCTCTGGATTGTTCATTGTTGATTGCCCCTTCGGTGTTCTCTAACGTTTATTTGTCCTGTGTCTTGTGTACCATATGTTGTCAGTTTCTCTGAATTGTTCATTTTGATTACCCCTTCGGTGTTCTCTAACGTTTATTTGTCCTGTGTCTTGTGTTCTATATGTCGCCATTTTCTCTGGATTTTTCATTTTGATTCTCCCTTCGGTGTTCTCTAACGTTTACTTGTCTTGTGTCTTGTGTACTATATGTTGCCAGTTTCTTTGGATTGTTCTTCTTGATTTTCCCTTCGGTGTTCTCTAACGTTTATTTGTCCTGTGTCTTGTGTACTATATGTTGCCAGTTTCTCTGGATTGTTCATTTTGATTTCCCCTTCCGTGTTCTCTAACGTTTATTTGTCCTGTGTCTTGTGTACTATATGTCGCCAGTTTCTCTGGATTGTTCATTGTTGATTGCCCCTTCGGTGTTCTCTAACGTTTATTTGTCCTGTGTCTTGTGTACTATATGTCGCCAGTTTCTCTGGATTGTTCATTGTTGATTGCCCCTTCGGTGTTCTCTAACGTTTATTTGTCTTGTGTCTTGTGTACTATATGTGGCCAGTTTCTCTGGATTGTTCATTGTTGATTGCCCCTTCGGTGTTCTCTAACGTTTATTTGTCCTGTGTCTTGTGTACTATATGTCGCCAGTTTCTCTGGATTGTTCATTGTTGATTGCCCCTTCGGTGTTCTCTAACGTTTATTTGTCCTGTGTCTTGTGTACTATATGTTGCCAGTTTCTCTGGATTGTTCATTGTTGATTACCCCTTCGGTGTTCTCTAACGTTTATTTGTCCTGCGTCTTGTGTACTATATGTCGCCAGTTTCTCTGGATTGTTCATTGTTGATTGTCCCTTCGGTGTTCTCTAACGTTTATTTGTCCTGTGTCTTGTGTACTATATGTTGCCAGTTTCTCTGGATTGTTCATTGTTGATTGCCCCTTCGGTGTTCTCTAACGTTTATTTGTCCTGTGTCTTGTGTGCTATATGTTGCCAGTTTCTCTGGATTGTTCATTGTTGATTGCCCCTTCGGTGTTCTCTAACGTTTATTTGTCCTGTGTCTTGTGTACTATATGTCGCCAGTTTCTCTGGATTGTTCATTGTTGATTACCCCTTCGGTGTTCTCTAACGTTTATTTGTCTTGTGTCTTGTGTACTATATGTCGCCAGTTTCTCTGGAATGTTCATTGTTGATTGCCCCTTCGGTGTTCTCTAACGTTTATTTGTCCTGTGTCTTGTGTACTATATGTGGCCAGTTTCTCTGGATTGTTCATTGTTGATTACCCCTTCGGTGTTCTCCAACGTTTATTTGTCCTGTTTCTTGTGTACTATATGTGGCCAGTTTCTCTGGATTGTTCATTGTTGATTACCCCTTCGGTGTTCTCTAACGTTTATTTGTCCTGTGTCTTGTGTACTATATGTGGCCAGTTTCTCTGGATTGTTCATTGTTGATTGCCCCTTCGGTGTTCTCTAACGTTTATTTGTCCTGTGTCTTGTGTACTATTTGTCGCCAGTTTCTCTGGATTGTTCATTGTTGATTGCCCCTTCGGTGTTCTCTAACGTTTATTTGTCCTGTTTCTTGTGTACTATATGTGGCCAGTTTCTCTGGATTGTTCATTGTTGATTACCCCTTCGGTGTTCTCTAACGTTTATTTGTCCTGTGTCTTGTGTACTATATGTGGCCAGTTTCTCTGGATTGTTCATTGTTGATTGCCCCTTCGGTGTTCTCTAACGTTTATTTGTCCTGTGTCTTGTATACTATATGTCGCCAGTTTCTCTGGATTGTTCATTGTTGATTGCCCCTTCGGTGTTCTCTAACGTTTATTTGTCCTGTGTCTTGTGTACTATATGTCGCCAGTTTCTCTGGATTGTTCATTGTTGATTGCCCCTTCGGTGTTCTCTAACGTTTAGTTGTCTTGTGTCTTGTGTACTATATGTGGCCAGTTTCTCTGGATTGTTCATTGTTGATTACCCCTTCGGTGTTCTCCAACGTTTATTTGTCCTGTTTCTTGTGTACTATATGTCGCCAGTTTCTCTGAATTGTTCATTGTTAATTGCCCTTTCGGTGTTCTCTAACGTTTATTTTTCCTGTGTCTTGTGTAGTATATGTGGCCAGTTTCTCTATATTGTTCATTGTTGATTACCCCTTCGGTGTTCTCTAACGTTTATTTGTCCTGTGTCTTGTGTACTATATGTCGCCAGTTTCTCTGCATTGTTCATTGTTGATTGCCCCTTCGGTGTTCTCTAACGTTTAGTTGTCTTGTGTCTTGTGTACTATATGTGGCCAGTTTCTCTGGATTGTTCATTGTTGATTGCCCCTTCGGTGTTCTCTAACGTTTATTTGTCCTGTGTCTTGTGTACCATATGTTGTCAGTTTCTCTGAATTGTTCATTTTGATTACCCCTTCGGTGTTCTCTAACGTTTATTTGTCCTGTGTCTTGTGTTCTATATGTCGCCATTTTCTCTGGATTTTTCATTTTGATTCTCCCTTCGGTGTTCTCTAACGTTTACTTGTCTTGTGTCTTGTGTACTATATGTTGCCAGTTTCTTTGGATTGTTCTTCTTGATTTTCCCTTCGGTGTTCTCTAACGTTTATTTGTCCTGTGTCTTGTGTACTATATGTTGCCAGTTTCTCTGGATTGTTCATTTTGATTTCCCCTTCCGTGTTCTCTAACGTTTATTTGTCCTGTGTCTTGTGTACTATATGTCGCCAGTTTCTCTGGATTGTTCATTGTTGATTGCCCCTTCGGTGTTCTCTAACGTTTATTTGTCTTGTGTCTTGTGTACTATATGTGGCCAGTTTCTCTGGATTGTTCATTGTTGATTGCCCCTTCGGTGTTCTCTAACGTTTATTTGTCCTGTGTCTTGTGTACTATATGTCGCCAGTTTCTCTGGATTGTTCATTGTTGATTGCCCCTTCGGTGTTCTCTAACGTTTATTTGTCCTGTGTCTTGTGTACTATATGTTGCCAGTTTCTCTGGATTGTTCATTGTTGATTACCCCTTCGGTGTTCTCTAACGTTTATTTGTCCTGCGTCTTGTGTACTATATGTCGCCAGTTTCTCTGGATTGTTCATTGTTGATTGTCCCTTCGGTGTTCTCTAACGTTTATTTGTCCTGTGTCTTGTGTACTATATGTTGCCAGTTTCTCTGGATTGTTCATTGTTGATTGCCCCTTCGGTGTTCTCTAACGTTTATTTGTCCTGTGTCTTGTGTGCTATATGTTGCCAGTTTCTCTGGATTGTTCATTGTTGATTGCCCCTTCGGTGTTCTCTAACGTTTATTTGTCCTGTGTCTTGTGTACTATATGTCGCCAGTTTCTCTGGATTGTTCATTGTTGATTACCCCTTCGGTGTTCTCTAACGTTTATTTGTCTTGTGTCTTGTGTACTATATGTCGCCAGTTTCTCTGGAATGTTCATTGTTGATTGCCCCTTCGGTGTTCTCTAACGTTTATTTGTCCTGTGTCTTGTGTACTATATGTGGCCAGTTTCTCTGGATTGTTCATTGTTGATTACCCCTTCGGTGTTCTCCAACGTTTATTTGTCCTGTTTCTTGTGTACTATATGTCGCCAGTTTCTCTGAATTGTTCATTGTTGATTGCCCTTTCGGTGTTCTCTAACGTTTATTTTTCCTGTGTCTTGTGTAGTATATGTGGCCAGTTTCTCTGGATTGTTCATTGTTGATTACCCCTTCGGTGTTCTCTAACGTTTATTTGTCCTGTGTCTTGTGTACTATATGTCGGCAGTTTCTCTGGATTGCTCATTGTTGATTGCCCCTTCGGTGTTCTCTAACGTTTAGTTGTCTTGTGTCTTGTGTACTATATGTGGCCAATTTCTTTGGATTGTTCATTTTGATTGCCCCTTCGGTGTTCTCTAACGTTTATTTGTCCTGTGTCTTGGGTACTATATGTCGCCAGTTTCTCTGAATTGTTCATTTTGATTACCCCTTCGGTGTTCTCTAACGTTTATTTGTCCTGTGTCTTGTGTACTATATGTGGCCAGTTTCTCTGGATTGTTCATTGTTGATTACCCCTTCGGTGTTCTCTAACGTTTATTTGTCCTGTGTCTTGTGTACTATATGTGGCCAGTTTCTCTGGATTGTTCATTGTTGATTGCCCCTTCGGTGTTCTCTAACGTTTATTTGTCCTGTGTCTTGTGTACTATTTGTCGCCAGTTTCTCTGGATTGTTCATTGTTGATTGCCCCTTCGGTGTTCTCTAACGTTTATTTGTCCTGTTTCTTGTGTACTATATGTGGCCAGTTTCTCTGGATTGTTCATTGTTGATTACCCCTTCGGTGTTCTCTAACGTTTATTTGTCCTGTGTCTTGTGTACTATATGTGGCCAGTTTCTCTGGATTGTTCATTGTTGATTGCCCCTTCGGTGTTCTCTAACGTTTATTTGTCCTGTGTCTTGTATACTATATGTCGCCAGTTTCTCTGGATTGTTCATTGTTGATTGCCCCTTCGGTGTTCTCTAACGTTTATTTGTCCTGTGTCTTGTGTACTATATGTCGCCAGTTTCTCTGGATTGTTCATTGTTGATTGCCCCTTCGGTGTTCTCTAACGTTTAGTTGTCTTGTGTTTTGTGTACTATATGTGGCCAGTTTCTCTGGATTGTTCATTGTTGATTACCCCTTCGGTGTTCTCCAACGTTTATTTGTCCTGTTTCTTGTGTACTATATGTCGCCAGTTTCTCTGAATTGTTCATTGTTAATTGCCCTTTCGGTGTTCTCTAACGTTTATTTTTCCTGTGTCTTGTGTAGTATATGTGGCCAGTTTCTCTATATTGTTCATTGTTGATTACCCCTTCGGTGTTCTCTAACGTTTATTTGTCCTGTGTCTTGTGTACTATATGTCGCCAGTTTCTCTGCATTGTTCATTGTTGATTGCCCCTTCGGTGTTCTCTAACGTTTAGTTGTCTTGTGTCTTGTGTACTATATGTGGCCAGTTTCTCTGGATTGTTCATTGTTGATTGCCCCTTCGGTGTTCTCTAACGTTTATTTGTCCTGTGTCTTGTGTACCATATGTTGTCAGTTTCTCTGAATTGTTCATTTTGATTACCCCTTCGGTGTTCTCTAACGTTTATTTGTCCTGTGTCTTGTGTTCTATATGTCGCCATTTTCTCTGGATTTTTCATTTTGATTCTCCCTTCGGTGTTCTCTAACGTTTACTTGTCTTGTGTCTTGTGTACTATATGTTGCCAGTTTCTTTGGATTGTTCTTCTTGATTTTCCCTTCGGTGTTCTCTAACGTTTATTTGTCCTGTGTCTTGTGTACTATATGTTGCCAGTTTCTCTGGATTGTTCATTTTGATTTCCCCTTCCGTGTTCTCTAACGTTTATTTGTCCTGTGTCTTGTGTACTATATGTCGCCAGTTTCTCTGGATTGTTCATTGTTGATTGCCCCTTCGGTGTTCTCTAACGTTTATTTGTCCTGTGTCTTGTGTACTATATGTCGCCAGTTTCTCTGGATTGTTCATTGTTGATTGCCCCTTCGGTGTTCTCTAACGTTTATTTGTCTTGTGTCTTGTGTACTATATGTGGCCAGTTTCTCTGGATTGTTCATTGTTGATTGCCCCTTCGGTGTTCTCTAACGTTTATTTGTCCTGTGTCTTGTGTACTATATGTCGCCAGTTTCTCTGGATTGTTCATTGTTGATTGCCCCTTCGGTGTTCTCTAACGTTTATTTGTCCTGTGTCTTGTGTACTATATGTTGCCAGTTTCTCTGGATTGTTCATTGTTGATTACCCCTTCGGTGTTCTCTAACGTTTATTTGTCCTGTGTCTTGTGTACTATATGTCGCCAGTTTCTCTGGATTGTTCATTGTTGATTGTCCCTTCGGTGTTCTCTAACGTTTATTTGTCCTGTGTCTTGTGTACTATATGTTGCCAGTTTCTCTGGATTGTTCATTGTTGATTGCCCCTTCGGTGTTCTCTAACGTTTATTTGTCCTGTGTCTTGTGTGCTATATGTTGCCAGTTTCTCTGGATTGTTCATTGTTGATTGCCCCTTCGGTGTTCTCTAACGTTTATTTGTCCTGTGTCTTGTGTACTATATGTCGCCAGTTTCTCTGGATTGTTCATTGTTGATTACCCCTTCGGTGTTCTCTAACGTTTATTTGTCTTGTTTCTTATGTACTATATGTCGCCAGTTTCTCTGGAATGTTCATTGTTGATTGCCCCTTCGGTGTTCTCTAACGTTTATTTGTCCTGTGTCTTGTGTACTATATGTGGCCAGTTTCTCTGGATTGTTCATTGTTGATTACCCCTTCGGTGTTCTCCAACGTTTATTTGTCCTGTTTCTTGTGTACTATATGTCGCCAGTTTCTCTGAATTGTTCATTGTTGATTGCCCTTTCGGTGTTCTCTAACGTTTATTTTTCCTGTGTCTTGTGTAGTATATGTGGCCAGTTTCTCTGGATTGTTCATTGTTGATTACCCCTTCGGTGTTCTCTAACGTTTATTTGTCCTGTGTCTTGTGTACTATATGTCGGCAGTTTCTCTGGATTGCTCATTGTTGATTGCCCCTTCGGTGTTCTCTAACGTTTAGTTGTCTTGTGTCTTGTGTACTATATGTGGCCAATTTCTCTGGATTGTTCATTTTGATTGCCCCTTCGGTGTTCTCTAACGTTTATTTGTCCTGTGTCTTGGGTACTATATGTCGCCAGTTTCTCTGAATTGTTCATTTTGATTACCCCTTCGGTGTTCTCTAACGTTTATTTGTCCTGTGTCTTGTGTACTATATGTGGCCAGTTTCTCTGGATTGTTCATTGTTGATTACCCCTTCGGTGTTCTCTAACGTTTATTTGTCCTGTGTCTTGTGTACTATATGTGGCCAGTTTCTCTGGATTGTTCATTGTTGATTGCCCCTTCGGTGTTCTCTAACGTTTATTTGTCCTGTGTCTTGTGTACTATTTGTCGCCAGTTTCTCTGGATTGTTCATTGTTGATTGCCCCTTCGGTGTTCTCTAACGTTTATTTGTCCTGTTTCTTGTGTACTATATGTGGCCAGTTTCTCTGGATTGTTCATTGTTGATTACCCCTTCGGTGTTCTCTAACGTTTATTTGTCCTGTGTCTTGTGTACTATATGTCGCCAGTTTCTCTGGATTGTTCATTGTTGATTGCCCCTTCGGTGTTCTCTAACGTTTATTTGTCCTGTGTCTTGTGTACTATATGTGGCCAGTTTCTCTGGATTGTTCATTGTTGATTGCCCCTTCGGTGTTCTCTAACGTTTAGTTGTCTTGTGTCTTGTGTACTATATGTGGCCAGTTTCTCTGGATTGTTCATTGTTGATTGCCCCTTCGGTGTTCTCTAACGTTTATTTGTCCTGTTTCTTGTGTACTATATGTCGCCAGTTTCTCTGGATTGTTCATTGTTGATTGCCCCTTCGGTGTTCTCTAACGTTTATTTGTCCTGTGTCTTGTGTACTATATGTGGCCAGTTTCTCTGGATTGTTCATTTTGATTTCCCCTTCGGTGTTCTCTAACGTTTATTTGTCTTGTGTCTTGTGTACTATATGTTGCCAGTTTCTCTGGTTTGTTCATTTTGATTTCCCCTTCGGTGTTCTCTAACGTTTATTTGTCCTGTGTCTTGTGTACTATATGTGGCCAGTTTCTCTGGATTGTTCATTGTTGATTGCCCCTTCGGTGTTCTCTAACGTTTATTTGTCCTGTTTCTTGTGTACTATATGTCGCCAGTTTCTCTGGATTGTTCATTGTTGATTGCCACTTCGGTGTTCTCTAACGTTTATTTGTCCTGTGTCTTGTGTACTATATGTGGCCAGTTTCTCTGGATTGTTCATTTTGATTTCCCCTTCGGTGTTCTCTAACGTTTATTTGTCCTGTGTCTTGTGTACTATATGTTGCCAGTTTCTCTGGTTTGTTCATTTTGATTTCCCCTTCGGTGTTCTCTAACGTTTATTTGTCTTGTGTCTTGTGTACTATATGTCGCCAGTTTCTTTGGATTGTACATTTTGATTTTCCCTTCGGTGTTCTCTAACGTTTATTTGTCCTGTGTCTTGTGTACTATATGTCGCCAGTTTCTCTGGATTGTTCATTGTTGATTGCCCCTTCGGTGTTCTCTAACGTTTATTTGTCCTGTGTCTTGTGTACTATATGTCGCCAGTTTCTCTGGATTGTTCATTGTTGATTGCCCCTTCGGTGTTCTCTAACGTTTATTTGTCCTGTGTCTTGTGTACTATATGTCGCCAGTTTCTCTGGATTGTTCATTGTTGATTGCCCCTTCGGTGTTCTCTAACGTTTATTTGTCCTGTGTCTTGTGTACTATATGTCGCCAGTTTCTCTGGATTGTTCATTGTTGATTACCCCTTCGGTGTTCTCTAACGTTTATTTGTCCTGTGTCTTGTGTACTATATGTCGCCAGTTTCTCTGGATTGTTCATTGTTGATTGCCCCTTCGGTGTTCTCTAACGCTTACTTGTCCTGTGTCTTGTGTACTATTTGTCGCCAGTTTCTCTGGATTGTTCATTGTTGATTACCCCTTCATTGTTCTCTAACGTTTATTTGTCCTGTGTCTTGTGTACTATATGTCGCCAGTTTCTCTGAATTGTTCATTGTTGATTGCCCCTTCGGTGTTCTCTAACGTTTATTTTTCCTGTGTCTTGTGTACTATATGTGGCCAGTTTCTCTGGATTGTTCATTGTTGATTACCCCTTCGGTGTTCTCTAACGTTTATTTGTCCTGTGTCTTGTGTACTATAGGTCGCCAGTTTCTCTGGATTGTTCATTGTTGATTGCCCCTTCGGTGTTCTCTAACGTTTATTTGTCCTGTGTATTGTGTACTATATGTCGCCAGTTTCTCTGGATTGCTCATTGTTGATTGCCCCTTCGGTGTTCTCTAACGTTTAGTTGTCTTGTGTCTTGTGTACTATATGTGGCCAGTTTCTCTGGATTGTTCATTTTGATTGCCCCTTCGGTGTTCTCTAACGTTTATTTGTCCTGTGTCTTGTGTACTATATGTCGCCAGTTTCTCTGAATTGTTCATTTTGATTACCCCTTCGGTGTTCTGTAACGTTTATTTGTCCTGTGTCTTGTGTACTATATGTCGCCAGTTTCTCTGGATTGTTCATTGTTGATTGCCCCTTCGGTGTTCTCTAACGTTTATTTGTCCTGTGTCTTGTGTACTATATGTGGCCAGTTTCTCTGGATTGTTCATTGTTGATTACCCCTTCGGTGTTCTCTAACGTTTAGTTGTCCTGTGTCTTGTGTACTATATGTCGCCAGTTTCTCTGGATTGTTCATTGTTGATTGCCCCTTCGGTGTTCTCTAACGTTTATTTGTCCTGTGTCTTGTGTACTATATGTGGCCAGTTTCTCTGAATTGTTCATTTTGATTACCCCTTTGGTGTTCTCTAACGTTTATTTGTCCTGTGTCTTGTGTACTATATGTCGCCAGTTTCTCTGGATTTTTCATTTTGATTCTCCCTTCGGTGTTCTCTAACGTTTACTTGTCTTGTGTCTTGTGTACTATATGTTGCCAGTTTCTTTGGATTGTCCTTTTTGATTTTCCCTTCGGTGTTCTCTAACGTTTATTTGTCCTGTGTCTTGTGTACTATATGTTGCCAGTTTCTCTGGATTGTTCATTTTGATTTCCCCTTCGGTGTTCTCTAACGTTTATTTGTCCTGTGTCTTGTGTACTATATGTGGCCAGTTTCTCTGGATTGTTCATTGTTGATTGCCCCTTCGGTGTTCTCTATCGTTTATTTGTCCTGTGTCTTGTGTACTATATGTCGCCAGTTTCTCTGGATTGTTCATTGTTGATTGCCCCTTCGGTGTTCTCTAACGTTTATTTGTCCTGTGTCTTGTGTACTATTTGTCGCCAGTTTCTCTGGATTGTTCATTGTTGATTGCCCCTTCGGTGTTCTCTAACGTTTATTTGTCCTGTTTCTTGTGTACTATATGTGGCCAGTTTCTCTGGATTGTTCATTGTTGATTACCCCTTCGGTGTTCTCTAACGTTTATTTGTCCTGTGTCTTGTGTACTATATGTCGCCAGTTTCTCTGGATTGTTCATTGTTGATTGCCCCTTCGGTGTTCTCTAACGTTTATTTGTCCTGTGTCTTGTGTACTATATGTGGCCAGTTTCTCTGGATTGTTCATTGTTGATTGCCCCTTCGGTGTTCTCTAACGTTTAGTTGTCTTGTGTCTTGTGTACTATATGTGGCCAGTTTCTCTGGATTGTTCATTGTTGATTGCCCCTTCGGTGTTCTCTAACGTTTATTTGTCCTGTTTCTTGTGTACTATATGTCGCCAGTTTCTCTGGATTGTTCATTGTTGATTGCCCCTTCGGTGTTCTCTAACGTTTATTTGTCCTGTGTCTTGTGTACTATATGTGGCCAGTTTCTCTGGATTGTTCATTTTGATTTCCCCTTCGGTGTTCTCTAACGTTTATTTGTCTTGTGTCTTGTGTACTATATGTTGCCAGTTTCTCTGGTTTGTTCATTTTGATTTCCCCTTCGGTGTTCTCTAACGTTTATTTGTCCTGTGTCTTGTGTACTATATGTGGCCAGTTTCTCTGGATTGTTCATTGTTGATTGCCCCTTCGGTGTTCTCTAACGTTTATTTGTCCTGTTTCTTGTGTACTATATGTCGCCAGTTTCTCTGGATTGTTCATTGTTGATTGCCACTTCGGTGTTCTCTAACGTTTATTTGTCCTGTGTCTTGTGTACTATATGTGGCCAGTTTCTCTGGATTGTTCATTTTGATTTCCCCTTCGGTGTTCTCTAACGTTTATTTGTCCTGTGTCTTGTGTACTATATGTTGCCAGTTTCTCTGGTTTGTTCATTTTGATTTCCCCTTCGGTGTTCTCTAACGTTTATTTGTCTTGTGTCTTGTGTACTATATGTCGCCAGTTTCTTTGGATTGTACATTTTGATTTTCCCTTCGGTGTTCTCTAACGTTTATTTGTCCTGTGTCTTGTGTACTATATGTCGCCAGTTTCTCTGGATTGTTCATTGTTGATTGCCCCTTCGGTGTTCTCTAACGTTTATTTGTCCTGTGTCTTGTGTACTATATGTCGCCAGTTTCTCTGGATTGTTCATTGTTGATTGCCCCTTCGGTGTTCTCTAACGTTTATTTGTCCTGTGTCTTGTGTACTATATGTCGCCAGTTTCTCTGGATTGTTCATTGTTGATTGCCCCTTCGGTGTTCTCTAACGTTTATTTGTCCTGTGTCTTGTGTACTATATGTCGCCAGTTTCTCTGGATTGTTCATTGTTGATTACCCCTTCGGTGTTCTCTAACGTTTATTTGTCCTGTGTCTTGTGTACTATATGTCGCCAGTTTCTCTGGATTGTTCATTGTTGATTGCCCCTTCGGTGTTCTCTAACGCTTACTTGTCCTGTGTCTTGTGTACTATTTGTCGCCAGTTTCTCTGGATTGTTCATTGTTGATTACCCCTTCATTGTTCTCTAACGTTTATTTGTCCTGTGTCTTGTGTACTATATGTCGCCAGTTTCTCTGAATTGTTCATTGTTGATTGCCCCTTCGGTGTTCTCTAACGTTTATTTTTCCTGTGTCTTGTGTACTATATGTGGCCAGTTTCTCTGGATTGTTCATTGTTGATTACCCCTTCGGTGTTCTCTAACGTTTATTTGTCCTGTGTCTTGTGTACTATAGGTCGCCAGTTTCTCTGGATTGTTCATTGTTGATTGCCCCTTCGGTGTTCTCTAACGTTTATTTGTCCTGTGTATTGTGTACTATATGTCGCCAGTTTCTCTGGATTGCTCATTGTTGATTGCCCCTTCGGTGTTCTCTAACGTTTAGTTGTCTTGTGTCTTGTGTACTATATGTGGCCAGTTTCTCTGGATTGTTCATTTTGATTGCCCCTTCGGTGTTCTCTAACGTTTATTTGTCCTGTGTCTTGTGTACTATATGTCGCCAGTTTCTCTGAATTGTTCATTTTGATTACCCCTTCGGTGTTCTGTAACGTTTATTTGTCCTGTGTCTTGTGTACTATATGTCGCCAGTTTCTCTGGATTGTTCATTGTTGATTGCCCCTTCGGTGTTCTCTAACGTTTATTTGTCCTGTGTCTTGTGTACTATATGTGGCCAGTTTCTCTGGATTGTTCATTGTTGATTACCCCTTCGGTGTTCTCTAACGTTTAGTTGTCCTGTGTCTTGTGTACTATATGTCGCCAGTTTCTCTGGATTGTTCATTGTTGATTGCCCCTTCGGTGTTCTCTAACGTTTATTTGTCCTGTGTCTTGTGTACTATATGTGGCCAGTTTCTCTGAATTGTTCATTTTGATTACCCCTTTGGTGTTCTCTAACGTTTATTTGTCCTGTGTCTTGTGTACTATATGTCGCCAGTTTCTCTGGATTTTTCATTTTGATTCTCCCTTCGGTGTTCTCTAACGTTTACTTGTCTTGTGTCTTGTGTACTATATGTTGCCAGTTTCTTTGGATTGTTCTTTTTGATTTTCCCTTCGGTGTTCTCTAACGTTTATTTGTCCTGTGTCTTGTGTACTATATGTTGCCAGTTTCTCTGGATTGTTCATTTTGATTTCCCCTTCGGTGTTCTCTAACGTTTATTTGTCCTGTGTCTTGTGTACTATATGTGGCCAGTTTCTCTGGATTGTTCATTGTTGATTGCCCCTTCGGTGTTCTCTATCGTTTATTTGTCCTGTGTCTTGTGTACTATATGTCGCCAGTTTCTCTGGATTGTTCATTGTTGATTGCCCCTTCGGTGTTCTCTAACGTTTATTTGTCCTGTGTCTTGTGTACTATTTGTCGCCAGTTTCTCTGGATTGTTCATTGTTGATTGCCCCTTCGGTGTTCTCTAACGTTTATTTGTCCTGTTTCTTGTGTACTATATGTGGCCAGTTTCTCTGGATTGTTCATTGTTGATTACCCCTTCGGTGTTCTCTAACGTTTATTTGTCCTGTGTCTTGTGTACTATATGTCGCCAGTTTCTCTGGATTGTTCATTGTTGATTGCCCCTTCGGTGTTCTCTAACGTTTATTTGTCCTGTGTCTTGTGTACTATATGTGGCCAGTTTCTCTGGATTGTTCATTGTTGATTGCCCCTTCGGTGTTCTCTAACGTTTAGTTGTCTTGTGTCTTGTGTACTATATGTGGCCAGTTTCTCTGGATTGTTCATTGTTGATTGCCCCTTCGGTGTTCTCTAACGTTTATTTGTCCTGTTTCTTGTGTACTATATGTCGCCAGTTTCTCTGGATTGTTCATTGTTGATTGCCCCTTCGGTGTTCTCTAACGTTTATTTGTCCTGTGTCTTGTGTACTATATGTGGCCAGTTTCTCTGGATTGTTCATTTTGATTTCCCCTTCGGTGTTCTCTAACGTTTATTTGTCTTGTGTCTTGTGTACTATTTGTTGCCAGTTTCTCTGGTTTGTTCATTTTGATTTCCCCTTCGGTGTTCTCTAACGTTTATTTGTCCTGTGTCTTGTGTACTATATGTGGCCAGTTTCTCTGGATTGTTCATTGTTGATTGCCCCTTCGGTGTTCTCTAACGTTTATTTGTCCTGTTTCTTGTGTACTATATGTCGCCAGTTTCTCTGGATTGTTCATTGTTGATTGCCACTTCGGTGTTCTCTAACGTTTATTTGTCCTGTGTCTTGTGTACTATATGTGGCCAGTTTCTCTGGTTTGTTCATTTTGATTTCCCCTTCGGTGTTCTCTAACGTTTATTTGTCTTGTGTCTTGTGTACTATATGTCGCCAGTTTCTTTGGATTGTACATTTTGATTTTCCCTTCGGTGTTCTCTAACGTTTATTTGTCCTGTGTCTTGTGTACTATATGTCGCCAGTTTCTCTGGATTGTTCATTGTTGATTGCCCCTTCGGTGTTCTCTAACGTTTATTTGTCCTGTGTCTTGTGTACTATATGTCGCCAGTTTCTCTGGATTGTTCATTGTTGATTGCCCCTTCGGTGTTCTCTAACGTTTATTTGTCCTGTGTCTTGTGTACTATATGTCGCCAGTTTCTCTGGATTGTTCATTGTTGATTGCCCCTTCGGTGTTCTCTAACGTTTATTTGTCCTGTGTCTTGTGTACTATATGTCGCCAGTTTCTCTGGATTGTTCATTGTTGATTACCCCTTCGGTGTTCTCTAACGTTTATTTGTCCTGTGTCTTGTGTACTATATGTCGCCAGTTTCTCTGGATTGTTCATTGTTGATTGCCCCTTCGGTGTTCTCTAACGCTTACTTGTCCTGTGTCTTGTGTACTATTTGTCGCCAGTTTCTCTGGATTGTTCATTGTTGATTACCCCTTCATTGTTCTCTAACGTTTATTTGTCCTGTGTCTTGTGTACTATATGTCGCCAGTTTCTCTGAATTGTTCATTGTTGATTGCCCCTTCGGTGTTCTCTAACGTTTATTTTTCCTGTGTCTTGTGTACTATATGTGGCCAGTTTCTCTGGATTGTTCATTGTTGATTACCCCTTCGGTGTTCTCTAACGTTTATTTGTCCTGTGTCTTGTGTACTATAGGTCGCCAGTTTCTCTGGATTGTTCATTGTTGATTGCCCCTTCGGTGTTCTCTAACGTTTATTTGTCCTGTGTATTGTGTACTATATGTCGCCAGTTTCTCTGGATTGCTCATTGTTGATTGCCCCTTCGGTGTTCTCTAACGTTTAGTTGTCTTGTGTTTTGTGTACTATATGTGGCCAGTTTCTCTGGATTGTTCATTTTGATTGCCCCTTCGGTGTTCTCTAACGTTTATTTGTCCTGTGTCTTGTGTACTATATGTCGCCAGTTTCTCTGAATTGTTCATTTTGATTACCCCTTCGGTGTTCTGTAACGTTTATTTGTCCTGTGTCTTGTGTACTATATGTCGCCAGTTTCTCTGGATTGTTCATTGTTGATTGCCCCTTCGGTGTTCTCTAACGTTTATTTGTCCTGTGTCTTGTGTACTATATGTGGCCAGTTTCTCTGGATTGTTCATTGTTGATTACCCCTTCGGTGTTCTCTAACGTTTAGTTGTCCTGTGTCTTGTGTACTATATGTCGCCAGTTTCTCTGGATTGTTCATTGTTGATTGCCCCTTCGGTGTTCTCTAACGTTTATTTGTCCTGTGTCTTGTGTACTATATGTGGCCAGTTTCTCTGAATTGTTCATTTTGATTACCCCTTTGGTGTTCTCTAACGTTTATTTGTCCTGTGTCTTGTGTACTATATGTCGCCAGTTTCTCTGGATTTTTCATTTTGATTCTCCCTTCGGTGTTCTCTAACGTTTACTTGTCTTGTGTCTTGTGTACTATATGTTGCCAGTTTCTTTGGATTGTTCTTTTTGATTTTCCCTTCGGTGTTCTCTAACGTTTATTTGTCCTGTGTCTTGTGTACTATATGTTGCCAGTTTCTCTGGATTGTTCATTTTGATTTCCCCTTCGGTGTTCTCTAACGTTTATTTGTCCTGTGTCTTGTGTACTATATGTGGCCAGTTTCTCTGGATTGTTCATTGTTGATTGCCCCTTCGGTGTTCTCTATCGTTTATTTGTCCTGTGTCTTGTGTACTATATGTCGCCAGTTTCTCTGGATTGTTCATTGTTGATTGCCCCTTCGGTGTTCTCTAACGTTTATTTGTCCTGTCTTGTGTACTATATGTCGCCAGTTTCTCTGGATTGTTCATTGTTGATTGCCCCTTCGGTGTTCTCTAACGTTTATTTGTCCTGTGTCTTGTGTACTATATGTCGCCAGTTTCTCTGGATGGTTCATTGTTGATTGCCCCTTCGGTGTTCTCTAACGTTTATTTGTCCTGTGTCTTGTGTACTATATGTGGCCAGTTTCTCTGGATTGTTCATTGTTGATTACCCCTTCGGTGGTCTCTAACGTTTATTTGTCCTGTGTCTTGTGTACTATATGTGGCCAGTTTCTCTGGATTGTTCATTGTTGATTGCCCCTTCGGTGTTCTCTAACGTTTATTTGTCTTGTGTCTTGTGTACTATATGTCACCAGTTTCTCTGGATTGTTCATTGTTGATTGCCCTTCGGTGTTCTCTAACGTTTATTTGTCCTGTGTCTTGTGTACTATATGTGGCCAGTTTCTCTGGATTGTTCATTGTTGATTACCCCTTCGGTGTTCTCTAACGTTTATTTGTCCTGTGTCTTGTGTACTATATGTTGCCAGTTTCTCTGGATTGTTCATTGTTGATTGCCCCTTCGGTGTTCTCTAACGTTTATTTGTCCTGTGTCTTGTGTACTATATGTTGCCAGTTTCTCTGGATTGTTCATTGTTGATTGCCCCTTCGATGTTCTCTAACGTTTATTTGTCATGTGTCTTGGGTACTATATGTCGCCAGTTTCTCTGGATTGTTCATTGTTGATTGCCCCTTCGGTGTTCTCTAACGTTTATTTGCCCTGTGTCTTGTGTACTATATGTCGCCAGTTTCTCTGGATTGTTCATTGTTGATTACCCCTTCGGTGTTCTCTAACGTTTATTTGTCCTGTGTCTTGTGTACTATATGTCGCCAGTTTCTCTGGAATGTTCATTGTTGATTGCCCCTTCGGTGTTCTCCAACGTTTATTTGTCCTGTTTCTTGTGTACTATATGTCGCCAGTTTCTCTGAATTGTTCATTGTTGATTGCCCTTTCGGTGTTCTCTAACGTTTATTTTTCCTGTGTCTTGTGTAGTATATGTGGCCAGCTTCTCTGGATTGTTCATTGTTGATTACCCCTTCCGTGTTCTCTAACGTTTATTTGTCCTGTGTATTGTGTACTATATGTCGCCAGTTTCTCTGGATTGCTCATTGTTGATTGCCCCTTCGGTGTTCTCTAACGTTTAGTTGTCTTGTGTACTATATGTGGCCAGTTTCTCTGGATTGTTCATTTGATTGCCCCTTCGGTGTTCTCTAACGTTTATTTGTCCTGTGTCTTGTGTACTATATGTCGCCAGTTTCTCTGAATTGTTCATTGATGATTGCCCCTTCGGTGTTCTCTAACGTTTATTTGTCATGTGTCTTGTGTACTATATGTTGCCAGTTTCTCTGGATTGTTCATTGTTGATTGCCCCTTCGGTGTTCTCTAACGTTTATTTGTCCTGTGTCTTGTGTACTATATGTCGCCAGTTTCTCTGGATTTTTTATTGTTGATTTGTCCTTCGATGTTCTCTAACGTTTATTTGTCTTGTGTCTTGCCTAATATATGTGGCCAGTTTCACTGGATTTTTCATTGTTGATTACCCCGTCGGTGTTCTCTAACGTTTATTTGTCCTGTGTCTTGTGTATTATATGTCGCCAGTTTCTCTGGATTGTTCATTGTTGATTGCCCCTTCGGTGTTCTCTAACGTTTATTTGTCCTGTGTCTTGTGTACTATATATCGCCAGTTTCTCTGGATTGTTCATTGTTGATTGCCCCTTCGGTGTTCTCTAACGTTTATTTGTCATGTGTCTTGTGTACTATATGTTGCCAGTTTCTCTGGATTGTTCATTGTTGATTGCCCCTTCGGTGTTCTTTAACGTTTATTTGTCCTGTGTCTTGTGTACTATATGTGGCCAGTTTCTCTGGATTGTTCATTGTTGATTGCCCCTTCGGTGTTCTCTAACGTTTATTTGTCCTGTGTCTTGTGTACTATATGTGGCCAGTTTCTCTGGATTGTTCATTGTTGATTGCCCCTTCGGTGTTCTCTAACGTTTATTTGTCCTGTGTCTTGTGTACTATATGTCGCCAGTTTCTCTGGATTGTTCATTGTTGATTGCCCCTTCGGTGTTCTCTAACGTTTATTCATTGAATGTAAATTGTTCTTGTCATGATATAGCTGTAAAATTGTTCATATGGCGTTAAACAACAATCACTATCTCACTAAAATTGAAAACAACTATTATTATGCCATATGCGCAAATATACATTTTTAGAAAACACAATAACTGGAATGTCATTAAAATGAGATATCTGTTGTATCTTTTTTTTCACATTTTGGCAATGCACTAACATTGAACAATATCCCATTTGAAATAGTGTCAGGTAACATTTCATTCATATTTTACCGTCCAATCAAAAGCAAGACAGTAAATTATATTGACCAATCGAACAACAGTTTTTGGCTTGTACTCGGTTTTTAAAAGTAGGCTCATCGATGATTGGTCGGTTGAAAATATGAACCCTGACATGACCCCAAATAGGATGTTGTTTTCGTCAAAACCAACTTTCGTAAATATACAACAAACAACCAATTTTAATAAGAGTGTATATACTGGTATTTACACCTGTCTCTTCATGTGAAATTATAGATATGTGTACATGTGCACTTATTTCAGAAGACATTGTACATGTGCACCTATTTTCCAACATGTATCTGAAAATGTGGATATATACACATGCATCTGTGTATATCGTCAATATGTCCATTTTTATTGAACTGTTCTTGTAGATAAATTTGTCTATACACAATTAACTATTTTATTGAACTGTTCTTGTAGAAAATTTGTCTATACACAATTAACTATTTTATTGAACTGTTCTTGTAAATAAATTTGTCTATACACAATTAACTATTTTATTGAACTGTTCTTGTATATAAATTTGTCTATACACATCAAGCTTTGAAATACTAATGGTGACGATTTAAGTTAAATGACGACAAAAAATGGCAGATAAAAAAAGACGATGCTAGGTTCATCTGACAGAAATTAAATGATATGACTGTTGGATGTGACGATGCTAGGTTCACATGACAGAAATTAAATGATATGACTGTTGGATGTGACGATGCTAGGTTCATCTGACAGAAATTAAATGATATGACTGTTGGATGTGACGATGCTAGGTTCACATGACAGAAATTAAATGATATGACTGTTGGATGTGACGATGCTAGGTTCATCTGACAGAAATTAAATGATATGACTGTTGGATGTGACGATGCTAGGTTCACATGACAGAAATGATAGAAAATGGCAGATGAAAATGACGATGAAAGGTCCATGATTACAGACATTATAGAAAATGTGGGCTAAAAATAATGATGATAGGTTCACCACAGAAATAGTAGGATATGACAAATAAAATGATAATGATAGGTTCATGACAGAATGATAGGATATGACAAATGAAAATGAGGATGATAGGTTCACGATGACAGATGACGATGATAGGTTCACGACAAATGACGATGATAGGTTCATGATGACAGATGTCGATGATAGGTTCACGACAAATGACGATGATAGGTTCATGATGACAGATGACGATGATAGGTTCACGATGACAGATGTCGATGATAGGTTCACGACAAATGACGATGATAGGTTCATGATGACAGATGACGATGATAGGTTCACGATGACAGATGGCGATGATAGGTTCACGACAAATGACGATGATAGGTTCATGATGACAGATGACATGATAGGTTCACGATGACAGATATTATAAATGAACTCTCTTGTCTATAAAATCTTTCCAAAAGTCTTGTTGATTTGGCATATTAAACATCCACATAAATGGATTAGACGACATTTCAGTTCGTGCCATGATTATGATTGCTTATTTCTCTCCTTAAAATGCATGATAACTGTTTCAGCTGGTGTTGTAAATGTCTTACTCATCGATTTCACTTCAGTTACACTTTCTGGCATTACAACTGCAAAGTTTTGAATAATCTACAAAAATAAAAATAAAATAAAATAATAAACTAGTACATATTAAAAGCTAAGGTCAAATTTATTTTTGGATGACAATCGCCATTTTTGTCACATGGTCAAGTTAAAGAGGTCATCTCTAATAAGCAACATCAATTCCCGGTCAATGGGTTTGTGATAGGATATAACAATTTAAAGATCATAGCAATTTACTCTGCTTTTAAATATAAAAATTTTACTACTGTTATTTTATAACATATTAAGTTGCGCTTAAACTGACGAAAAAATGACATCAACTGTGTGCTGGAATAAACTAGCATCCATCATTTTATAAAATAGAAAACGTTATTCACGAGAGCCTGGACTCATGTTAATGATAGTTTCATATGTATTTTGTCCATTTTTCAACAATTACAGAGAGTCAGAATTCCAAGAGAAATCTAGCAGTTCGCTTGAATGATATTATTAGAAACTGAACTATAGCTGAAAAACATCCTTCCAATCTCGATAAATTATGGGAAGCAGACTACAACAGACTCCTTAACAAATGCAGATATATAGTGGTGTCCTACACGACTTGGCTATACGAGTAGCATGACGGGTGTCTTATGAGAAGCAGAAACTGCATATACATCTCGAGCACCTTGGTTCATTACCGGTTTTTTTATGGGGTACATGTAGCACATCTTATTAGTTTTCTGTGTTTTTGTGAGATTTATCTTCGTCTTGTGTCTTGTACTCAATGTTACCAGTGTCTCTGGATTGTACATTCTTGATTGCCCCTTCGGTTTTCTCTAACATTTATATAGCTAAGAAATCGAAGGTACCTTTGCAATTGCAATGTACATTTCCATCTCTGCAAATCTTTGTCCTATGCACCCTCTAGGCCCAAATCCAAATGGTTTCATTCCAAAAGGAAAATCCTGACTTTTGGAAATGTCATCAGTAGTACTACGTAGCCATCTTTCAGGAATATATTCATTTGGCCTCGGGTAAAATCGTTCGTCTCTTGACATAGCACTCATATTAGGATGAACAAGTGTCTGAAAATATCAGAATGTCTAACTATTACATCTACAGAGCGGTTTGTTAGACGTTAATATTGCATTGAAACATTGTTTGGAAAGTAGAATAATATACATTAAAAGGATTATTGCATTAAAATTAAAACATTAGCGCAATTGAATGATCAATCATTTGATTAACGCCACTTTCAAAAGTTTGTCAGCTGTTTCGTCGTGACCATGTCTGATGCTAATACTGATAGAGGTGATAACTCACAGACATAAAAAACTACAAGTACAAACATAATAACATTTTCACTTAAAGATATTAGTCGAGTACACCTCTCATAGACATGGCAGCGAGCATACCGTTCTCGAAGATCTGGCAGCGAGCATACCGTTCTCGTAGATCTGGCAGCGATCATACCGTTCTCGTAGACCTGGCAGCGAACATACCGTTCTCGTAGTCCTGGCAGCGAGCATACCGTTCTCGTAGACCTGGCAGCGAGCATTCCGTTCTCGTAGACCTGACAGCGAGCATACCGTTCTCGTAGTCCAGGCAGCGATCATACCGTTCTCGTAGACCTGGCAGCGAACATACCGTTCTCGTAGTCCTGGCAGCGAGCATACAGTTCTCGTATACCTGGCAGCGAGCATACCGTTCTCGTAGACCTGACAGCGAGCATACCGTTCTCGTAGTCCTGGCAGCGATCATACCGTTCTCGTAGACCTGGCAGCGAACATACCGTTCTCGTAGTCCTGGCAGCGAGCATACCGTTCTCGTATACCTGGCAGCGAGCATACCGTTCTCGTAGACCTGACAGCGAGCATACCGTTCTCGTAGACCTGACAGCGAGCATACCGTTCTCGTAGACCTGGCAGCGAGCATACCGTTCTCGTAGACCTGGCAGCGAGCATACTGTTTTCGTAGACCTGGCAGCGAGCATACAGTTCTCGTAGACCTGGCAGCGAGCATACCGTTCTCGTAGACCTGGCAGCGAGCATACCGTTCTCGTAGACCTGACAGCGAGCATACCGTTCTCGTAGACCTGGCAGCGAGCATACCGTTCTCGTAGACCTGGCAGCGAGCATACCGTTTTCGTAGACCTGGCAGCGAGCATACCGTTCTCGTAGACCTGGCAGCGAGCATACCGTTCTCGTAGACCTGACAGCGAGCATACCGTTCTCGTAGACCTGACAGCGAGCATACCGTTCTCGTAGACCTGGCAACGAGCATACCGTTCTCGTAGACCTGGCAGCGAGCATACCGTTCTCGTAGACCTGGCAGCGAGCATACCGTTCTCGTAGACCTGGCAGCGAGCATACCGTTCTCGTAGACCTGGCAGCGAGCATACCGTTCTCGTAGATCTGACAGCGAGCATACCGTTCTCGTAGACCTGGCAGCGAGCATACCGTTCTCGTAGACCTGGCAGCGAGCATACCGTTCTCGGTGACCTGGTGGTGAACCTACAATTAATTGGTGAATATCATACACGTTAGTGTTTCATAGAAACACCAACTATTTACCGACGCGAAACGGGGGCAAATAATTGACTTCGAGGGAGACAATAGACTTGCTTTTGTCCAAATAACCATTAAACAAATGCTTTTATTGTATCAAAGATAACCTCAGAAATCTGAAACGAAACGGTAATTAAAAAACACAAATATAAGTAGTATAAAGGAGAAAAAAAACACCTGTCTTATGTGACCTTCCAGGGGAACATACTGAAAACAAACTTAAGACAGGTTGTCGCTTGAACAGGTTTAATCAATGGAACAATTACCCAAGATTCACAATTTGATTTTTATATGACAAAAAGAGTCATTTCATTAATATGTAATTTTGCATAGAAAATATATTCTGAGGTATAATAATTGTAATAACAGACAACTGATCCTCTTAACAACTAGAACCCCAACATCCAGTGGAATAAATGTTTTATAACTAGTTAAATAATGCACGCTTTACCTTGTTTGGAATACGATATCCACCAAGAACGATATCAGTTTCTAACAATCTAGGTGCTCCAATCAAAACAGGGAAAACAAACCTATTGAAATCAAACAAATAAAATCGTAGATATCAAAATTAGTGCACACGACGCATTTCTGGAATAACCTTCATAAGATACGCTCAATAACCTTCGTCAGGTACACTCAATAACCTTCGTCAGGTACGCTCAATAACCTTCGTCAGGTACGCTCAATAACCTTCGTCAGGTACGCTCAATAACCTTCGTCAGGTACACTCAATATCGAAATACATTTGTATTCTTAAACGACAGGTGTTATGCAAAAAAACTAGAGACTAACATGAGTCTATATCGCTCACCTGGTAAAGACGATTTACTGAACCACTACATATCGTAATCACAAGCCAGCGAATCCTTTCCCCATTCATGACTTATCACCAGGTTTGTAATAAAAGTAAAACAACAGGTGACACTAGTGGAGCAGGGACAGCTTATCTTTCCGGAGAACCTGAGTTCACCCCGGGTTTTGTTGGAATTCCTGTTTTGCAGTCTAGTTTTCTCTGTAGTATTTTGTTGGTCACTATTCCTCTATCCTTTTTTGCTTTGGCCACTGTATTGTCTATCATTCTTCGATTGAGGGTTTTGATTACCTCTTTGGTATCTTCATTCTGTTCTCGGAACATTTTTGTTTTCAAAGACTATGTTGAATAGGCAGTAAAGAACTAAGCCAATAGATAAAAATCAAGATATTGTGCTGTAGGCATCCAAGTAATAATTAAATACTATTTCAGATAATGATTTGCTTTCACCAGTAATGTTACCCTTACAAAATAACAGTCATGACATTTGTCGTCTTTCCTTTGAAGTAATTTGATCAAATGTTTACCTTTGAATAAGATGTCTTTATTTCCGATAATTACCTCTGTGATTCCTTTATACAACACTTCAGGTACGACAACTCGTTCAAGTGGTCTTTCGTCAGTGATTTACTGTCTCCAACAACTCGTTGAATTTCTTTGTATAGTTTATCTTGCTTGTCTGGGTTCAATGCTAAATTCGTCAACACAAACACCATGCTGTTGGCAGTCTGTCAAAAAGTCAAAATAACATAAACATTGCTTTACATTTAACATGTAAAGGTCAACAGTGCCTTCTCCACGAATGACACCCGTCTTTCAACCATAATACCATAATATATATTCTGTAATGTAGTCAGTTCTGGAGAGTGTCGTTCAACAAGAAATACATTGTAATTAAAACCACGGAGCAGAACGTGTAAATTCTTGAATTATTCATATTATGTCAAACTATTACTAAGATGTGCCTTTCCTTGTTTAACTCAATTCGAGCGAACAAAAATCTGACGTACAGTGCTGTTCCATAATTTACCCAATCGTAACTACTCGGCCATTCTCGCTACCCTGCAAATAATCTCGTACGTACATAGTAGAAATTCTTCTTAAATTGTTTGCCGGAAGTTAAGTTAAGTTAAACCGTACATAAATATAGTCCACGAAAATCCAATATGGAAGACATACTAAGTAAAATCTAATCATGCAAAACTAATTAAAACTTTAATTGAAATATAGAAAATTGCTTAAAATATAACTTTATCAAACTTTCATATAACTGACATGTGAAAAGAAGTGCGATTTATGTGCCTAATGCATACGAGGTTATTTGCAGGGTAGCGAGAATGGTCGAGTAATTACGATTGATAATTTACCGGCAAAATACAAGATGGCGGCATTCAAGTGTAACGGGTGTCACAATAAATTACACTGTTGTATTTCATCCTGGGGAATAATAACCCGAATAATCCAGTCGTTATATTACGCTTTGCTATATTAACGCCTGAACGACTTTCTTGATAAAACGCGTCAATCGGAAGCTTCAAATTAGCAATGCATTCTGGGTATAAACTGTGCGTGGTGACTTTTGGCACTAAAAGAAGTTGGAGCTTATGAAATGTTTGTAAACATAGGTCAATGGAGTGTTCAGGTGTCAAATGTTTTCATTGTACCCACGTGTTTGACCTTACTAATCTAAAAGGTGAAAAGAGAAGAAATGTAGGAAAACTAAATAATGAATTAAACATCGTTAATCAACTCGTCGATCTCCATTTCTTGTTGTTTGTAAACATTACCGGAAATTGAAAGAACCGCATTGCGCATACTCGTCAAATAATCATCGCTGATTGACTCTCTCTTTCAGAGAGCAGCTGACGCGTTTTTATCACAAGGAGAGTTCAAGCCCTCATCCAGCGATAGTGCCGATAGAGGGCGCAGTATTATTCGAGTTAGGGGAATAAATAAACATCTATTTTATGACAATGTATTTTTAAACCTTCTATTTTTAAAATATGACCGGAAATAAACCTGTCGTCTGCTATGTTAGGGCAAAAAGTTGATATTTTCATCATGGCTGGAAAACGTAAACAGTTGTGACATCAAAAATGTGATCGTAGAAATGCGTAAGAGTGGTCATAAACTACAGGAGATTGCAGATACCTTGAATATTCCTAGAGGAACGGTTTCGGATGTAGTTGTTCGTTTTAAGCGCAGAGGATCAGTGGAAAACAAGCCTCATACATGACGTCATCGTTTGCTGGACGAGAGAGACACAAGGGGGCTTGTTAGGCTAGTTCGGAGCGACCGTAAGACCCGATTAAAGGACGTGCCAACAAGATTTAATGATAATAGAGAAACTCAGGTGTCTAAAAGAACAGTTCAGCGTTCCTTGTATCAAGAAGGATACAACAGGCGAGTTGTAAAGAAGAAAGTCAGGATCAGAGAGGTTAACAGGAAAAAGAGTGTGAAATGGGCCCGAGAAAAGCTTCATTGGAGAATTGAAGGTCAGTGGGACAGAGTTATATTTTCAGACGAAAGTCAGGTGGTCGTTGGAAACAATAATCGGATTTATATTTGGCGGAAAAAGGACGAGGCCGAGTCCAGAGATTGTGTTTGTCCACAGGCCCAGAGAAAACTTTCGGTCATGATATGGGGATGCATATCACACTACGGTGTGGGGACAATTACGACAGTGAATGGCACGATAAATAGACATAAATACATTGAAATTCTCGAGGACAACTTATGGCCTGTGATTGCGAGACATTTTCCAGAGCAGGACTGTTTATTTCAGGACGACAACGCTCCCATACATCGGGCAAACGACGTTAAAAACTATAAGGAAGAGAACCAAATAAATTGCCTCGAGTGGCCTGCACAGTCACCCGACTTCAACGTAATCGAGAACGTGTGGCTAAAACTGAAAATACGATTGCAGCAGAGAGTTGAAGTATTGAACACTGCCGATGAATTGTCAGCGGCCATCAAACACATTTGGGAAAATCTCAGTGTGGACTACATTCAAGGACTTTATCACTCGATTCCAAAGCGCTTACGCAAAGTATTGAAGGTGAAGGGAGAAATGACAAAGTATTGAGTAAAGGTAAGCACCTTTTTCATAAATTTATTGGTTTTTTATTAATGCAAAACTTGATGCTTGAATGCCGCCATCTTGGATTTTGCCGGTAAATTATGGAACAGCACTGTAGGTTCTCCATTGTGGGATACAACAACCCGGGAATACCCAATTCTATCGCATCGCGAGCATCATATACGTACAATCCCACGCCTCATGTCCGTAAGAGCTTCTAATGAGCAACAGTTAAAGTGGTCATTGACGGTTCCATGGAAGGTACAAATATTCGACTCTATTCATTTTATACCCCTTTTCCTTTGACAATCTAAACCTCTGCCCATACTCACATCCCAGAGTATTTTCATCTGTTTTTTGTACTTGCATTATTTAGTGTTTGTAAGCTTTTTCTTACTATTAATACTACTGAAATACTGATCATTTGATGTTAAACAACAATCAATCAATTTATTGTGTATATAGAAATCAAAGCGATTATGTTCAATTGATTCCGAGTCCTATTATTGAAAATATATTTCGTACCTAGTGTGGTAGTTGATCCTGATATCTCATATCCATATCTCTATGTTGAAGTTCACATTAAATAAAGCCGACACATTCTGCAGTCTAACTATGTTACGTGAAATAAACATACTGCAGTCTAACTATGTTAGGTGAAATAAACATACTGCAGTCTAACTATGTTAGGTGAAATAAACATACTGCAGTCCAACTATGCTAGGTGAAATAAACATACTGCAGTCTAACTATGTTAGGTGAAATAAACATACTGCAGTCTAACTATGTTAGGTGAAATAAACTTACTGCAATCTAACAATGTTAGGTGAAATAAACATACTGCAGTCTAACTATGTTAGGTGAAATAAACTTACTGCAATCTAACTATGTTAGGTGAAATAAACATACTGCAGTCTAACTATGTTAGGTGAAATACACATACTGCAGTCTAACTATGTTAGGTGAAATAAACATACTGCAGTCTAACTATGTTAGGTGAAATAAACATACTGCAGTCTAACTATGTTAGGTGAAATAAACATACTGCAGTCTAACTATGTTAGGTGAAATAAACTTACTGCAATCTAACAAAGTTAGGTGAAATAAACATACTGCAGTCTAACTATGTTAGGTGAAATAAACATACTGCAGTCTAACTATGTTAGGTGAAATAAACATACTGCAGTCTAACTATGTTAGGTGAAATAAACATACTGCAATCTAACTATGTTAGGTGAAATAAACATACTGCAGTCTAACTATGTTAGGTGAAATAAACTTACTGCAATCTAACTATGTTAGGTGAAATAAACATACTGCAGTCTAACTATGTTAGGTGAAATAAACATACTGCAGTCTAACTATGTTAGGTGAAATAAACATACTGCAGTCTAACTATGTTTGGTGAAATAAACATACTGCAGTCTAACTATGTTAGGTGAAATAAACATACTGCAGTCTAACTATGTTAGGTGAAATAAACTTACTGCAATCTAACTATGTTAGGTGAAATAAACATACTGCAGTCTAACTATGTTAGGTGAAATAAACTTACTGCAATCTAACTATGTTAGGTGAAATAAACATACTGCAGTCTAACTATGTTAGGTGAAATAAACATACTGCAGTCTAACTATGTTAGGTGAAATAAACATACTGCAGTCTAACTATGTCAGGTGAAATAAACATACTGCAGTCTAACTATGCTAGGTGAAATAAACATACTGCAGTCTAACTATGTTAGGCGAAATAAACATACTGCAGTCTAACTATGTTAGGTGAAATAAACATACTGCAGTCTAACTATGTTAGGTGAAATAAACATACTGCAGTCTAACTATGTTAGGTGAAATAAACATACTGCAGTCTAACTATGTTAGGTGAAATAAACATACTGCAGTCTAACTATGTTACATGTAGGTGAAATAAACATACTGCAGTCTAACTATGTTAGGTGAAATAAACTTAAATCGAAGGTTTGGTTCATTAGCTATGGTGTAACACTTACTGAATCAACCCCAGCCAGAAATAATGAGTTAACAATTCCTTTGACTTTGCTTTCTGTCATTCTAGGATCAGTGAGTAGAGAATACATAAAGTTAGGTTCCTTTTCCAAGTATTCTTCTAGCTTCCCTTCTTTCTCCAAATTCATGAGATGATTTATTTGTGCCGAAATATACCCCCCTGTGATTCTAGAACAAAGAAAATGTTTTGTTTTATTTTTGTAAATAGATTTAGAAAATAAAAGGAATCTCCTTATATTATATTGTCATGTTAGTCTGCATAAGAAATTTAGGAAATGCCAATGTTCTAATATTCAGATGGAATCTTGCATTTATAGTATTAAAACAATATCGACTTGTTAAACATGATAATTGTATTAACAATAGCCTACACCGAACTTATACTGCCCTTCACTCATCTAAATAGGTCCTTTTTAAAAAAAGAATATAATAATCAATACCATAATAAAGATCTATAGACCACATACAATGGTACTATAGGGTTATTGCACTAATATTATAGTATTATTACGTGATGTTTTTCATATTGGCCTAGTTATAGGTCCGAGGCCTGCTATATTGGCCTGAGGCGCTGCATAAGCTCAATACAGCAGACCAAGGACCTATACCCTAGGCCAATATGAAAAACATCACGTAATGATACCTTTATTAATTAAACAGTCCAATATCTTTCGGGACTTTTCCTTGCGATTGTCGAAACGTCTAGCGGATTCGATCTAGCTGTTATTGGACTGACTGGAATCGGACCAATACGGAAAATATCCGTATTGGACTGGTTTTGCCGTATTGGCCCAATGCAAGTTTTTATATTGTATTGACAGATTTGATCATATAAAGGCTAATAAATCAAAGGTAATTAATAATGAGGAATATTGTCGAGAGCAGTATATCACATTATCACATAATGTTCTACACCTGGCCCTGATCGATATTCGAACTCACATCAGTGGTGATAGGCACTGATTGCATAGGTAGTTGTAAATCCAACTACAATACGATCACGGCCACAACGGCCCCATACAGTACACGCCTATGTATATATAGGGTAGAACCTGGTGTTGTCGGTGTTGAAGATATCAATGGTTCTACTTAGACATATTCGAGTTCTTATATTAACTGCCGAGACATGATACAAACAGTTGTACCGACACTTTTGTACATATAATTCCTTTATCTAATATTTGCACTGGAAAAGGGGGGGGGGGGGGGGGGGGGGGGGTTGCTTGAAATTAGCTTTCATTATTATATTTAATTGTTAATAAATAATGTTCTGACAGCACCAGATATATATATAGGTGTGTTGTTCAAATCACGGGAAATGGTTTCTAGGAAATGAAAGCATATATAGTTCTAAACGCCAAGATTGTATTATGTCATGTCACAACTTTAATTCGTGTTATTCATCAATAGCTATAGATTACTGTCCAAATACACGACGCTTGCTTTACTTTGTGTTGTCAAGAAACTTTTAGCCTGAAGTGTAACGTATTAAAAATTAAAGTTTGTTTTTGCCCGCAAAAACGTATGTCTCCCCCCGTCCCACAAACTGTAGTCAAAGGTAAAAAATATATTTAGGTAACAAATAAAATTAAGCTTCAATGAATAACAAAAAATATTTGATCAAAAGTGCTAAAGCAAGGGTTACAGGTACTATTCCATATTGTCATGGCAAAGTTCCCCATTCCAGAAAATTGCTCAGCCTATGTTTCAATGATTTTAAAGGGGTTTTGTTCTTCTAAAATCAATGGATTGGTGATGAAAAACTTTTTATGGGAAATAGTGACATTATGATAGACTCTTGTACATATATATACAAGTTTCAGTAAGGGATATTGTCCACTTAAAATGAGTAATACCTGAATATATTTATAAAATGATTCTACTGAAGTTGTTGCATATCTACAGAAATATATGTCATATCATGGTAGCTGTAATAAATTGGCACTACACCAGCTTGTTGAGCATTCAAATGTCGAGTGTAAATATGATCTAGGCACGTCAGTTTACGAGTAGTAGGATATTTTATATTCTGTTCAAAAGCAGAAAATGTGCGTGTGATTACATCATCTTTGGACTTTTCTGGATAAAAGGTCCACATTGATATCGCCCATGCCTATTTGTGGAATGTCAGGTGTCAAGTCTTTCAAGAGACGATTTAGCACATCGCAGAAATATTTCACTGGTAGATCTGGTGGTCTGTAAATATTGATAACGAAGATCTGAGGAGATTTGACATGCACAGCGACACATTCTATTCCATATTTGATCGTAGTATATTTCGGGAAATTTTTAAGTTCAAAGGGGCATAACTCCCACAAAATTCAGGAGATAAAAATTTCCAGATAATATGCACAACTACATATGATGCCCTCACTACCTACCAAGTTTCATGAAATTCTGTTCTGCAGTTTCGGAGGAGTTGCGCTGACAAGCTGCTTCAGAAGTATATTTCGGGAAATTTCTACGTTCAAAGGGGCATAACTCTCACAAAATTCAGGCGATCAAATTTACCTGGTAATATGCACAACTACATATGATGCACTTACTACCTACCAAGTTTCATGAAATTCTGTTCAGTAGTTTCAGAGGAGTTGTGCTGACAAGCTGCTTCAGAAGTATATTCGGGAAATTTCTAAGTTCAAAGGGGCATAACTCCCACAAAATTCAGGCGACCAAAATTTCCTGGTAATATGCACAACTACATATGGTGTCCTTACTACCTACCAAGTTTCATGAAATTCTGTTCAGTAGTTTCAGAGAAGTTGCGCTGACAAACTGTGTGACGGACAGACGGACGGACAGGACAAAAACAATATGTTTCCCACCAAAGTGGGGGGAGACATAATTACTTTGAGGTATTAAGCAATGACATTTTGTATTTATCAACGAGCACGCCATAACGGTTTTCCTGCATTTCAAGCTGATGACAACACGAAAGTACTTCGCGAATCAATCACGAATGCACCCACGTTAATTGCTAAAAAAATATAGTTATGAAATATATCCGTTTAACCATTTTTGGCCATATGTAAAAGTTAGATAAACGTTTGATATGCATAAATCTGTTGGTACAATTGTTTGTATCATGTCTCGTCAGTTATTTACATGCATCACTACCTGACCCTATGCGTCTCGTAGTAATCCGGTTTACACAACTCACGCAACATGATATTTAAACTGTTGTACGAACACAATATGCATATATACTGTTTATTTATATACCTTAGAATTTCCAATGAGGCCTGTTCGAACCGTTTGTATAGTTTAGTTCTGAAATGCTTGTAAGTTTTGAACGGCATAGTAATTGAGGATTGGAAAGTGCTGAAAAATTCTTTAACATGTTTTGATATCTCTGCACTTGTATTACTCTCAAAACAACCTAATCTAGTGTTGAAACAGAGCATTCCCACACCTAAAATACAATAAGGTATCATGTAGCAGTGTTTAATATCATAAAATTTAACAAAATATCAAGAAAAAGAGGCATATGAAAATGGTTTGCATTTTCGTCAACATAATCCATAACATTATCTTTTATAAAAAAAAACAATAATACTAGGGGTAACTCTCATTGGTTTTATATAAAGGTAAATCCTTCTACAGTTTACCTGTTTATGGTAATTACAAATAAATAGACCTGATATTTTTCGTCGGTGATTTTCTTCGATCCTCCAGTTTCTTCCTGCAAGAAAACAACTAGATCAACCTAACACCAAATAACACACAATAACATTTTGTATTTCAGAATAGTTTGAAGATACCAAAGTGGTCATCAGAAACCGTAAATCTAAGATACCAAAGTGGTCATCAGAAACCGTAAATCTAAGATACCAAAATGGTCATCAGAAACAATAAATCTAAGATACCAAAGTGGTCATCAGAAACAGTAAATCTAAGATACCAAAGTGGTCATCAGAAACCGTAAATCTAAGATACCAAAATGGTCATCAGAAACAGTAAATCTAAAATACCAAAATGGTCATCAGAAACAGTAAATCTAAGATACCAAAGTGGTCATCAGAAACAGTAAATCTAAGATACCAAAGTGGTCATCAGAAACAGTAAATCTAAGATATCAAAGTGGTCATCAGAAACAGTAAATCTAAGATACCAAAGTGGTCATCAGAAACAGTAAATCTAAGATACCAAAATGGTCATCAGAAACCGTAAATCTAAGATACCAAAGTGGTCATCAGAAACAGTAAATCTAAGATACCAAAGTGGTCATCAGAAACAGTAAATCTAAGATACCAAAGTGGTCATCAGAAACCGTAAATCTAAGATACCAAAGTGGTCATCAGAAACAGTAAATCTAAGATACCAAAGTGGTCATCAGAAACAGTAAATCTAAGATACCAAAGTGGTCATCAGAAACAGTAAATCTAAGATACCAAAGTGGTCATCAGAAACAGTAAATCTAAGATACCAAAGTGGTAATCAGAAACAGTAAATCTAAGATACCAAAGAGGTAATCAGAATCTGTAAATCTAAGATACCAAAGTGGTCATCAGAAACAGTAAATCCAAGTAGGACAGACAATACAATAGCAAAAAGAACAAAGGCAAACAATAATCTAAAAAAACACTACACAACTAAAAAGATAACACGAACCCTACTAAAACCCAGGCCGGGTGAACTCAGGTGGTCCGAAAGAGTAAGCAGGTCCTGCTCCACATGTGGCACCAGTAGCGTAACTGTTGCTACAAACCCGGTGATAAGTCATGAACGAGGAAAGGAAAGGACTGTGATTACTACAAACGGAAAACATACGTGATCACTTGCAACACAGATACTCCGTAACGGTCAACCAAGTCATGGTGGCGACAATAAGGCTTTCGCACCAGTTATTTCATGTCGGTCTGTTGTATTGGTGGAAGGACACCAGAAAACCAGGAGAAACTACCGATATGTCGGAGTTATTTTCACCTCAGTCGCCACGGGCGAGAATCGAACTCGCAAGTTTAGACAATTAAAATGGAAAATAAAATACCGTTAAGATCTACCGTTCCGCAGCCCAGGTAGACAGACAACCCATGATACCCTCGACGAATACATTTAATGCTATAATATTTTAACAATAATTACTTTCTGTCGTGTAGTTCATCAATTCTTTCAACAAATCATCAACTGTCTTCTTCGTCCGCAACATATCTATAAAGTCGATTGTAACTTGCTCAATTAAAGGGACGTAACTCGCAACAACGGCTGGTCTTAACATTTTTTCCTGTGTAGGTTTTCTCAGTGCTGCCCATTTCTCACCCTGCCTGTAGATGGTAAAATACCTACGTTCTGTGTGTAAATATAAATTAGTAAATCAAAATCAAATTAAAAAAAAAAAGAATTCCAGATCGACCAACTTACTGTGTTGGTAGAACAAATGTACTCATCCACTCCGTTAGAAAACTGAATTTAAATACAAAGCAATGAGGAGCACCAACAACAATAGTGTCAAGACAAATAGCTAAACCGATTTTCTGATATAAAATATTTACATGAATTTCTGTTATGGAGAAAAAAAAAAAAGATTTTCTGATTAAATTATTATTTGTGATATAATGTTTTTTTATATTAGAAAATAAATTTCGAGAATGGAAAATATTTTAAATTGGCTTTATTGATTCGAACATAGATTAACATATGTTCCTCATCCAAAAGACAAATAGGAGTAAAATCAAAGACGCAAGAATATTATCTTATTATCATTATGTAATAGTCTGTAACACTTACAGCATAGCAAGGTCTTTAGGTATACCAGTTCTCTCGTGGAAGATGTCATTCAAATCCAATCCAACTCGAGTATGCTCCTTGAACGGAAGTTGAAAAACTGCTTTGGCATAATCTGGGTGATAGACGAATACCACGTGATATTTCCCCATCCTCACCTTAACAATATTAAGACATCGAGTAAATCATTTGGTTTGTATTTGGCTAGTAATAAATAACACAAAACAAAATTAATCATTGCCATGACAATCATCTTGAGATATAATTTTATGTCATATTAATATTTTATAATAATATTTGCAACTTTGCTCAATATTATATTGATTGATTGTCGGTTGCTCAACGGTCAGTGGTAAATATTTCTTGTATATTCAGGACGAGAATAATATCAACAATCGCATATACAAATTATAAACCAAATTTTTAATAGTTGTTCGGCATAATCAAATCTTAATAAAATTATACAAATAAGAGAATGCTCACTTTGAAAAGATACTTCAAATTAACACAAGGGGAGATAATTCATTCTGTCCGAACAATTTTTGTAACAAAAGCACTCCCACAGACTCTGCCTGCTAAACAATTTGAACAATCCATATCAATTTGATTTTTATTCTTCTTAATTGAACAATGTCTCAATTTCTCACGACATTTATATTTTTTTTTATCTATTCATGGAGAGGAATTCATAAGTGCTGTGTCACATGTTTCCCCATCCTGTGTTGGTACTTGTATATGTTCATGAACGATTGATTTATGGGATAAAATATTGCTTAAACATAAAGTATATGTTGTCAAAATATAAGTAGATATATTTGTATGAAATAATATCAACAATCAGTACTTTAAGTACTTTGATTAATATGAGACAGGCAACCTGTTTGAAGGACGAAGTCCTAAATTTTCAATAATACGATGATCCGTACACGTTAGCCTCATCGCCACGGACGCAATTACGAACAATTTCGATGATATTGACCAAAAATGTATTATATTGACTGTTTTTGTTTTAATTTCAATGTGTTCTACATATGCATAGAACCAGGAGATCATATTCTTTCCAATTACAGGAATAAGATAACAAAATATGCGTACCTCAATGAATTTTAGCGATAGATTCCAAGTGCAATTGTCGATCGTTTTCTGTTTACAAATATGAAAACCCGTCGTCTGCAACATTCAACAACTGCGCATGAATAATTTTCTCTCAAAACACGAGTAATTTAGCGGGGTATCTATTTATAAAAGCATTTTTGTAATTCATGTTTTGAAGGAACAATTAGGGGACATACTTTTTATTTCGTTCGTAATTGCGTCCGGTGAGGCTATTATCTTTTATTTTGAATGAATTGTGTAGCCGATTTGTTATGGCGTTCATTTTACCAACGCCAGTTTCGTAGAAAGAGATATTTTTATTAGAATTTTATTAAAAGTTTATTTCGATTTTGCATAGAGTAAATAATCAAAGAATTGGGAATTTTTCGTTGAAATAGATTTCTTTTGCGTTTCTAAATTATCAATTGATCTATTTTTTAAACTTCCGGTGAGCAGATTTTTGGCTATCAATATAGAAGGAAAAATCGGACAGCTTACCGTTAGAAGGACTTCGTCCTTTATAAATAGGGAATATATTTTTGCACATTGATTATAAAATTATACCTTTTTATCAGACCTGTTTACTACTACGTTTTCGCCGTATTTACTACGCTTTTTTACAGTTAATTACGCCCTACATTTGAACCTGACTATTCTACGCTTGAACAAACATCGTTTTTTCAAAATTCGTTTGTACAGAAAGGGACATACCGTGATTGATCACTCTGAGAGACATAATTTTTAATCCTTTAGACATATCATCACGGACATAAACCCACTGTGAGAGACCTAAAAAGGACCATAAAACAAGGTGGTGGGAATTAAATTTTATTGCTCTAGGTCACCTGTGCGCCGATTGATATTTTACCACCAATTAAGAGATTAGCGTTACCTGTTCTACCTGTTGACTTTTAATAATCGTAAGCCATAATTATTGCTACTGAAGGATGTATTTTTGACAATTAATTTTGTATCCTCTTGCTGTTAATATTTGACTGTTTGTTGCTTTTCATTGCCAATGAATGTGTGTCTTGTTATCGTTTTCGTTTGTTTTAGAAAGTTCTACTTTATGACCTCGAGTTCTATATCAAGAATTTTGTTGAAACCGCAACTGAACTTTATCTTGTTTAATTTTAATTTCTCATTTTTTTTCTTCTGTTGGGTTGAATTCAGTATGTATTGAATTATTCGTAAATACGGGCTACTTCATAAATGTATTTTTTGTTTATAAGTTAAACCGCAGGCGCGGGTTTTTGAAGCACGGACTTTGCAAGCGCGGGTTTTGTAGTAAAGAGCAGACTTAAAATTGATTATTGGTTTATTTTGTGTTTTGGACTTTTACCTCTCGTATTGAAAAAAATTAACAATTCAAGTAAACTGTTTTACACACTTGGCTTGTTACGTAATTCCGCTATAGATGAAAATAATTTTCTTTAAAATTGCAAACAAAAACCTATAACAATCCAAATTTACGTAGGTTAATGGCTACAAAATGAACAAAAAGCGGAAAACGAAGAGCATGTTTTTAATTTGTTCCATAAACTTTTTTTTTGCTGTATTTTGTCACAAATCTATTGGGTTGAAAGCCAATTAAGATTTGAATTTGAATAAATAAATAAATAAATAAATAAATAAATAAATAAATAAATAAATAAATAAATAAATAAATAAATAAATAAATAAATAAATAAATAAATAAACTGGTGACATTTGATTTTGGTCAGTGCTGTCAAACATTTGTAGGGGTAAAATCATGATAAAGGTTAATTCCTTATTTCCTTTCACGTTTCTAAACTTTCTGCAGATTAGCCGCTAATTTCCAAAATATATCCGTAAATTTAGTGACTTTTGGACATGTAGTACTTTTTTGAACGATCTGTTTATAAATATTTGTTTCGTTAATTTTTAATCAAATTCTTCAATGACCGTATACAAATTATTTAGTACGTATTTCTACAACGAAAAGGGTTTTAACTGGGTTTTCTATGAAGATTAAAATAAAAAAAAATACTGAACGTATAAAAAATATTATTGAACTAAAATGTAACATTGAACTGGAAATACGCTTTAAAACGTAACAAATCACGCATATCGCGCATGTGTTTATGAAACTTTATTTGTGCACAAGGCAGGTCACGTGTACGCGTGTCAATAAAATACTAGGTGTAGATACGCAATACACAGTCAAGGTTAAACATCTTTGAAACAAATTTGCACAACCCATGATTTCACTGAATTGAAGTTGAATAATCATTTATTATTTACATTTTATTCATCAATTCAAATGAACTCTCCGTTCTCGTGCTAGTTTCTCGATCTCGGGATTTCATTCCCGGGATTACGTTCAAGGATGTTTTGAGGAAAGAAATAAAAATGTTTTTTTTTAAATTCTGAGGGGAATCCGAGACAGTACCTGAAAAAAAATAGGCGATATAAAAACGTAATTTCACCTGTGCATCTTATCCGACTAGTTTACCTGTAAAACGACACACTTGGAAATAGAAACTGGGCGGTGGTATAATATTCCTAAAGATGAGAGGTTTTGTACTTTGTGTGGACAATCAATTGGTGATGAGTTCCACTTGTTATTTGTTTGTTGTAATGAATATTTAGTAAACCTGAAAACTATATATTTACCTAGGTATTATGTTACTTATCCTAGTATTGTTAAAATGAATGGTCTCCTATCTTTTTGTAATGTAGAAGTTTATAAAAGTTATCATTGTTTATAAAGAAAATTGCTGGTATGTTTTAATGTTTTTGATAATATATGATCATTTCGCCATGTAATACTGTATATATGTTATGTCCTCATGTAACACATTTATGTGTCTGAGTGTTATCAATAAAATCTTGTGAAATCTTGTGATTACAAGATTAACAACTGGTGTTTTATTGCCTCCTGATCACCGACATGAATTTAAAATTTTAATCCACATCACTCTCCTAGACATGATCACTATCACGGTGATTGATCACGGTATGTCCCTTTCTGTACTGTATGACCTAACTCATTGAGCCACCCAGGCCCCCATCTTCAGTAGATACATGTAACTAAGGTAGATATTTGGTATGTATATACTGTGTGTATATGCCATTATGGCACCAGCTCATGAATCAGAAACCATTGTTTTCAATTTCCTAAAACTACTCTCAACATTGCCAAACTACGCTGAGCTGGAGCAAATACTACTCTTTAGTGTCAATTGGAGTAAACAGGTCTGTTTTATGCGAGTTATGTCAAAATGGTACCGCTCTAGCAAATGGCAACGGAAATGGCAGCGAATCTTAGTATACTTTTCTCATAATTTGTAGATATTTGAACCTTGTAAAATATCTGAGGATAATTTTATATCAAATATATTTTTTGGGGTTTGGTTTATGGTGTTTAACGCCACTTTCAACAATATTTCAGTTATATCGTGGCGGTCAGTTTTATTGGTAGTGGAAACCGGAGTACCTGGAGAAAACCACTGACCTGCCGCAAATCACTGACAAACTTTATCACATAATGTTGTACTCCTCACCCTGAGCGGAAGTCGTACCCACAACATCAGTGGTGATAGGCACCGATTGAATAGGTAATTGTCAACCCAACTACCATACGATCACGGCCACGACAGCCCCTATCAAATAGACAATTCATGATATTTGTGATATAAACAACTGAACTATGTTATCTATAATGACAGTCTCTTGATTATAAATGGTTAGTATTTAAGCAATGACATACATCATACATGCATCCGTTATGCTACTGAAAATACTAACTGAATGGTTTGAAGTGTAAAGCTGTCCCTATAAAGGGTATATCATATAATCCCTTGGGTCCTGGTATATCGCTGAATGGTTTTATATCACCGGATCCTGACACTCCGTCAACATAGCCAACTGTCGCTGTTGATGATGTCCGACAAAGTAATGTTGTATGTTTCACTAACGAGCCTCGGCTACAATATCCGCCAATCAATATACGATTCATAATCTCCTTTCTAAATATAATAATCTCTGGAAAAAAAACCAGATTGATTGATTGTTGGTGCTTAACGCCAACTTTAGCAATATTTCAGCTGTGTCGTGGCGTGAACAACTTTAATATTAACTTAAACACCTACAAGACCCTTAGAAATAAAACATAAAACATACTTGTCTATAAAACAATCGGATTATATATACAAATACAAAATTATAGGCACTACAACTATTACTGATTCTTGTTTACACAGCATGACAGTGTAGTGATAATATCATTATAGGCACTACAACTATTACTGATTCTTGTTTACATAGCATGACAGTGTAGTGATAATATCATTATAGGCACTACAACTATTACTGATTCTTGTTTACATAGCATGACAGTGTAGTGATAATATCATTATAGGCACTACAACTATTACTGATTCTTGTTTACATAGCATGACAGTGTAGTGATAATATCATTATAGGCACTACAACTATTACTGATTCTTGTTTACATAGCATGACAGTGTAGTGATAATATCATTATAGGCACTACAACTATTACTGATTCTTGTTTACATAGCATGACAGTGTAGTGATAATATCATTATAGGCACTACAACTATTACTGATTCTTGTTTACATAGCATGACAGTGTAGTGATAATATCATTATAGACACTACAACTATTACTGATTCTTGTTTACATAGCATGACAATGTAGTGATAATATCATTATAGGCACTACAACTATTACTGATTCTTGTTTACATAGCATAACTGAGGACAGTGTAACGTATTTTACCAATACATTCCTTTTTTTGTCATTTATTTTAATCTAAGTTAACTCGAGTGTTCCGGAAGGGTAGGCAGTTACTGCTTCACATGTGGAATCCGTTATTGTGATTACGACAAACGGAACATATCCGCGGTCACTTGTAACAAAGATATTCCGTAACTGTTAACCAGGTAATGGCGTAAAAATTTCGAAGAGATAACTTCACATTAACCACTAGGAACCCTTGGTTCTGTAACGTCCTTGTTAGTAACAACCCTCTATCATTTAGAAATCACGACCGTAAGCATAAGGTCTGGAATATCGGATCAAATGAGAGATACTCCATATGCAGACGCTGCTGTAATGTTGCTGCATAAAAATGGAACGTTCACAATGGGAAAATCTATATCTCTTTTGTTTTAAAGTGTCGTTTGAGGTGTATGTCAAGGTATAAAGCAGACCTATCTGTATCTGTGGTATCCTTTATTTCAAGCTCAATGGAATTGATGCGATCAACACAATCACCAAACTTAGAATTATTTAGTGAAAGGACATCACTTTTTTTGTGGAACTAAAATTAAAGGGTCAATCAATCAATCAATCAATCAATCAATCAATCAATCAATCAATCAATCAATCAATCAATCAATCAATCAATCAATCAATCAATCAATCAATCAATCAATCAATCAATCAATCAATCAATCAATCAATCAATCAATCAATCAATCAATCAATCAATCAATCAATCAATCAATCAATCAATCAATCAATCAATCAATCAATCAATTTTAATTGTATATTAACAAGTAAATCAAATTTTCTAATTTCTTTTCATCGAACAAAACAAATAATGTATCAAGTTATGCACTTAGACTAGCAATGTCGTCCTCGTTCAGATTATCAATAAAAACATCCGCATGATATTTATTCCATTTTACTTTAACTGAATACTCTAATCATTTACCATGTTTACTTCATTTGGCAAGTCTTTACAATTTAAAACCACACGTACAACGCAGTATTCATGTCACTTAAAGGCATATTGTCTACCACAATCTTTTTTTTTCATACCCAAAATTATTGTCGTAAATGATTTGTTTAAGCTATCATTAAACAGTTATGCTGCAAAAGATACGATTTGTGTTCTTTTTTTGGACAAAAAAGACCCAAAACTATCATTATCGGAATTATTGTCCACGATGACAAGGATTCAATTTAACCCGACCCTATTCATATGACCTTCTATGTGAACCCGTCTTGAGCATGCGCTCTGTTTAGAAACAATAAACAACATGTGGTTCTTGGGCAAAAGAAAAAGTGTCAACGCGTGGAAGAAAGCGGACTTTGACGGATTCAGAGAGAAAGAGGAATAGAAGTGCAGTATCTTCCAAATGGAACAAATGCAGGATGTATGTAGGGGATCAGCTGGACCGTTGGAACGAACTGAAGGAAGTGCTACGCGTCCAAACTCACGCTGAAGTGGCAAACATTTTGCTTGATAGGTAAGCCGAGGCATGTTGCCTTCTTTTCTCAATCGTTTTTCATATTTTATGAATTTATGATGATGCCTATGATCATTTTCGGTAGATATTATTCAATGTATGTAATTTTGCACCTGGCAACAGCAAATTATTGTCAATGAGTAGCATAAACCGGCCGTATTTCCGAGGTAAACAAACACGACATGCTGCAGTATCCGGGCTACTGGCATAAAAATAGATAAAAATAGATTTGGCCTCGCTCAGGTCAGTGCATAATTAATTAGCTTCCAGTAACGATGGTCAGCTTTTTTAAATCGAAAAAACAACGTTTCGTAGCGTATTCGCCAATAATTTGGTGTTTAATCTTCATTTTATGAAGGTCAGTACGGAAAACGACAATAATTTTGGGTATGAGAAAATTACTATTGTGGTAGACAATATGCCTTTAGAAGCATACAAGTCGCTCAAATTGATTTTTTTTTGTTTATATCAAAAGTTGCCAATATTCGATATTTTATACTAATAAAATGTTCTGAACAAGAAGCCAGGTTTAAAAAAATATGCTATAATGTCGTAATTAATGAAAAGAATTCGAATGTCTGTTGGTAAAATCGCCATTAACACACCTACTTATAAGTCGGTTGATTTTCCCAAGTTTGCCGGACACTGATACACGGCTGGTAATCGGCACAAGCAGAACAGTCGGTTCTGCAAAGAAATTCGTGAGGATAACTTCCGGTTTTGGTGGAGGAGAGTTCACGAAGACGCTTCGCAAGGTATGTACATGTCAAAATTAAAATTTGCTTTTTTACTGCTCGAATATTGCAAAATCAGAGAATGCTATGCTGTGGCGAATGCTTTCACGATTAGAAATATGCATAGTTTATTGTTGTATATGAACTGTAACTCTCGCAAAATCAATCGTCCCACGAAAAACATGACGAAAATTGTGACACTCTTACATTTCTAAGTTGTTCTTGACAAAGATGCAAGTTAAATTTTCAATATTTTTTCATCGTGGGAGTCTAAATGTAATCGGGGATAAATTCCGATTCGTCAGAAGTAAATTGAAGTCTAGATAAATCTACAAACTGTCAATTTCCTCGTTTTCCTGCTTGAGGAGATCGGTTCTGATAGAACACATTGCGAATGCATGAGGAGATTTGTTAGTTTTGTTAATTGTTTTCTGCAAAATTGATAAATTGACACTTTTAAACATAAAACTGATAAATACTCTGTCCACTTTCAGGAGATGCCAGGATTCAAAGGAAAGAGGAAATTGGGACTGATATTGACTCTTTGCAAAAAATCATTTCGATATAGATTGCCTGTATCACCGCCAAGGAAGCGGACAAAAACAAGTAGCAGTACACCAAATTTAAAATCCCCATCAATCAGGACACCAAGTTTATTAAAAAAATCTCTTTCAATTTCAAAATATTTATATCCTTTCAAACGGGTTTCCACACCTATTCGGCGTTGAAGATCCTGTTAAAATGTCACTTTCATGTTTTGGGCCAGACATAAACCGAATGAAGCGACCACCAAATAACTTTCTCCCTAACCAAAAAAATTGGAGAGTTGATGGCGAATTTCTCATTTGACGTGATTCATCTTTGTCAAACCATTTTACAATGTCCAAAAACAACTCAAATGCAATGTTATTCAAAGGGAATTTTCCATCTTGTACTAATTTAAAGAATGTCAATAGCTTGTCCTTTTTCCCAACATCAGAAAGTTTGTCAAGAACATCTTGAAAAACTTCAACTACTGAAGCTTCTTCCTTCGGGTCAACTTCTATCTTGCCTATACTTTCATCAAGACTCATAAAGGAAACATTTTGTAGATCTGCGGTGAAGTTTCCGTCATCTTTAGTAAAAGGTTGCGCCGAAAAGGTGTGGAAACCCGTTTGAAAGGATATAAATATTTTGAAATTGAAAGAGATTTTTTTTAATAAACTTGGTGTCCTGGTTGATGGGGATTTTAAATTTGGTGTACTGCTACTTGTTTTTGTTCGTTTCCTTGGCGGTGATACAGGCAATCTATATCGAAATGGTTTTTTGTAAAGAGTCAATGTCAGTCCCCTTTTCCTCTTTCCCTTGGATCCTGGCATCTCCTGAAAGTGGACAGAGAATAGTTTATTTTGATTAGAGTATCTATCAGTTTTATGTTTAAAAGTGTCAATTTATCAATTTTGCGGAAAACAATTAACAAAACTAGCAAATCTCCTCATGCATTCGCAATGTGCTCTATCAGAACCGATCTCCTCAAGGAGGAAAACGAGGAAATTGACAGTTTGTAGATTTATCTAGACTTCAATTTACTTCTGACGAATCGGAATTTATCCCCGATTACATTTAGACTCCCACGATGAAAAAATATTGAAAATGTAACTTGCATCTTTGTCAAGAACAACTTAGAAATGTAAGAGTGTCACAATTTTCGTCATGTTTTTCGTGGGACGATTGATTTTGCGAGAGTTACAGTTCATATGCAACAATAAACATGTTTCTAATCGTGAAAGCATTCGCCACAGCATAGCATTCTCTGATTTTGCAATATTCGAGCAGTAAAAAAGCAAATTTCAATTTTTGACATGTACATACCTTGCGAAGCGTCTTCGTGAACTCTCCTCCACCAAAACCGGAAATTATCCTCACGAATTTCTTTGCAGAACCGACTGTTCTGCTTGTGCCGATTACCAGCCGTGTGATAACTGCTATAAATAACCAGGAAGCATGCTTTTCATGTAAATTCGTTATAATTAATATAATTTAAGAAATATATATATGAAATTGGATCTGGGGTAATCAGTAATATTATATAATGGTATTTAGTAAGAATGACACTTAAAATCCCAAACTCTACAAAGGGGCCTGATAATGGGAAAATTGTAAACAAATTGTATTGCATATTATTGACAACACTTGAGTTGACTTGATTATATTTTTTTCGAAAAAAAAAACCAGTCATGAAGTTCATTATTTTAGTCTCTAATTTAAAAGAGATATCACCTAGCGTTTTCTCCTGAAAAAAAGGATAATATAAAAAACGACGATGCAATTCTACTGTCAAAATACGATTCGGCCGGGTCTGAATAAAGTGAGGCAAAAGGGGTGAATTTAGACAAATTTTTTAAGATTTTTTTTTTTTTATTTGCTTTCAAAAGGTTACACTTGCCGTTTCAAAAGTGAGGCATTTGCCTCATTTGCCTCCATTGCGTTACGGCCATGAAATGAAATCTAGTACGTGGGGATTTCATTTATCATCAGTAACAACATCGATACTGATTCCTGTGGTTTTCCCGCGCGACCAATTAAACCGGTACGCCATTTTCATTTTGAGACTCGCGGCTAGCAGAAACTCATGTAAGTTATCTCTTAATTTTATTTATGCTTTAAGTCATACGTGTAACTGATTTATATGGAATTTTGTTAGCAACGATTTATTAAGACTACTTTTTTAAACAAAAGGCTGAGTAAGATTTTTATATAACCAAAATGGCTTTTGATTTATTTAGCTTGTGGTGATCCAGCTATTTTAAATATAGGAGTGATGATAGATCCTGCAAGTAGTGACTGAAAAAAATGGGTTAATTATAGCCTAATTTTGTCAAAATTTAAGTAATATATTAAGAAAGGCGAAGTTAATTTGCAACACTTCCCCCTTCTGAATAAAACTTTAAATAGAAGTTTAAATCGAGAGTTTTTATAAAACTTTTAGGGATATTTTGAATTTGATACGTTATTTTTCAAATTTGTTTATGAAATTGAAATTATTCAGAGAGCGATTATGCAGTTACAATTTACTAAAATATAAATCTGGCGGGTCACATTCTTCAAAGTTTATTGCTATATAAATGTAACCGTCTCAAAGGTCAAACATGAAATTTAATGCTAGTTTTATTGCGTGTGTGTAATGATCAAGACAGTTTAGCTGATAGAATATATTGTTTAATACTAAGGGAAGAGGTCAGATACATAAAAGGTTGCCATAGCAACCATATTTATGAAGGAATCTCGGGGAATTAATGCAATTTAATATTTAAGAGGTCAATTGGATGCTGTCTAAGTATTTATATTATAGTCAATGTGTATGTCGTGTATATATTTGTATGTGTAACTATGTAAATAAGACACAAACTATGACAGGTGCTTGTGAGCACCTGTGACAACTATAAGACAAATGCAGCACTAAAGTGAAATAGTAGATGCGGTATTACACTACAACTTATTACTTTATCCCAAACCGAACAGATGTTGATCTTGTTTTACACGAAATCCCCAGATGTTGTGTATCAAATATAAAATATACTTGTGGGAATATTTTAAAGTGATTAATGATTACTCATGTAAACGTAATTCGTGGTAAACGGTTTAAAAGTATTGGCCATGTAGTGAGGCTGCACACATAATACATGTAGTTATGATATTTTAACTCGAATTTATTTTTATTCTCGTAGATGAATGTCTTATAATTTATAATAAGCGACAAAATACAAATTATTCGTTTTGACCTGTCACTAGTAAGGTCAGTTGCATACAGAGAAAGCGACTTCAAATTATTTGCTTACAAGGAATAAATCGATGGTAATTTTCGTTCTCAAAAGGCGAAAAGTGGTACGATAAGCTGCTTAATGTGAAATAGTTACCTTTATTTCATCATTGTAAAGCTATTTACCAATTTCCAAAACTTTTATTTTTTATGGGTCAAAATCGTAGCTAATGCCTCTTTCAGTTTATTTGAACATTCAATGTCATTGAACATTTTTAGAAAACAAATCAGAACAAATTTGTATCAATACTGCAACTGTATCTTTTTAAATCATTTTCTGATAATATCCTAGTAACAATTATGGTACTTTGTAGATAAGCTATTTGGGTAGAATTGGTGGAGACAATGTAAGAGATTGTGGGAGACGGATTCTGAACGCCCTGATGACCACAGATGTTGCCATCACCCTGAACTGGAAAGGGGTTAAAAAATCATTCGAGGCACTAACTGTGTGCAGCATCGTAAAAGGTAAAAATAATTCCCTAACCAGTTTGTTACTTTTTGAATCTTTACACCTTTACAAAACATGCAAGGTCGACTTGTGGAGACAATAGCTAGAAGTGTCAAAAATCTAATAAAACCTGCGCTATTTAAAGAATGTTTTCGTCAATGGAAGCCTTGCTGATTTAAAAACTAAATCTGTTTGAATTTGCCTTCCAAGAGCAGTGTTCAAAGTTAAAAATCCCTAACCTCTTTTTTTTAAATCATGTTTCATTTCATTTTACATTAATTTATCGAGTTTAACCATCGCTAGTTTAACAGATACATTTGATATCTTTTCTAAATCCTATTTTCTTATTTTACAGCTGCAGTACGAAAGAACAACACGACTAAAAACGAAACGGATGACAGAATTGAAGGTGTAATAAAAAACTGGCTGAAACGGCGGCCGGAAGGCAAGAACATGTAAATAAAAATGCATAACTGTGCTTTCTTCTCATTTAATGGCACATTAATTATAAAGGGTTTCCGAATTGATATTAACAATTTATGATTTGATTTGATTTTTGGTGTTTTAACGCCACTTTCAACAATATTTCAGCTATATCATGGCGACCAAATTTAGTGGTGGAGGAAGCCGGAGTACCCAGAGAGAACCACCGACCATGGGCAAGCAACTGGTAAACTTTATCACTTGCGGCTGCTAGTCGATTGCACCCTTTTTGTAATTTACAAAGCCGGGCGCGAACCTACTCCGTATTGGTGATAGGCTTGTATGAGTTGTTAGATCCAACGACCTAACTCATTGAGCCACCCGGGCCCCCTAGTAATAATTTAACGTTTATAAATGAGTAAAAGGAGTATTAACCTCCTAAAAAGATTAAGTAAGACAAACGACATCAAAATTGTTCTAATGTTTGGAGTAAAGTGACGGCAGTGTACCGTTATTCAATAAGTATTGAACAAGCTAAGTACTACACGAATCAGAAAGGCATACAAGACTAATACACCCTAACGTTTGTGTGTACACTAAATGTTACAAATAAGGTGATGGTTTGCTTTGTGGTTATACAAGAAAGATGTTGGATTATACTGATTTGACGTCGGCCCAACGATCAAACATACCGTCGGGGCAGACGTCTTGCCGACCAATGCACAGTATTTGAACGTTGGATATTGGTCGGGAAACCATTGGAAATAAGATATTGCAACGTCGGGCCAACGTCGAGCCAATTAGTCGCGCCAACGTCGACCCGATGAGCAAAATGACGACGGGCCAACGTTGGCATTCGACGTCAAACCAACGTCAGAGACGACCGTTAACCGACGTTGGACCAACGTCACTTTGCAGACTGGGATAACACTTTTTTTTTTAATTTTTACACGAAATCCTCATATTTGTGTCGTTTTCGTGTAGAATCCGTCAATATTTTTGTTTGTGCCATACATGTGCTTTTCCTTCCGCAAACAATTTCGCACATGCGCAAACGCTTTACCGAATAGGTTCACTTTGTAGGTCACGGAATATATGAATATTGTACGGGTCAACATTGAATTCTTTAATGGATACAAGAAAATCAAAAAGCGACGTATTTCATTCGTTCTAGGCTATTTACGTATGATATAATAAAAAATTTCAACTGCAATTAGTATAAAACATCGAATATTGGTAACTTTTAATATAAAAAAAAATCAATTTGAACGATTGTATGCCTTTAACATCGGTTTAGAAGGTAGAACTTCAAACTCAACATGTTTATAAGTGCTGATGACATTATATACCTGTACATGTATAATAAAAAACCACAGTGTGTCATTAAACATCGGGTTAGAAGGTAGAACTTCAAATTCAACAACGTGTTGATAAGTGCAGTGACGCTATATACCTGTACATGTATGATATAAAACCAGTGTGTCATTAAACATCGGGTTAGAAGGTAGAACTTCAAATTCAACAACGTGTTGATAAGTGCAGGTGACACTATATACCTGTACATGTATGATATAAAACCAGTGTGTCATTAAACATCGGGTTAGAAGGTAGAACTTCAAATTCAACAACGTGTTGATAAGTGCAGGTGACACTATATACCTGTACATGTATGATATAAAACCACAGTGTGTCATTAAACATCGGGTTAGAAAGTAGAACTTCAAATTCAACAACATGTTGATAAGTGCAGATGACACTATATACCTGTACATGTATGATATAAAACCACAGTGTCTCATTAAACATCGGGTTAGAATGTAGAACTTCAAATTCAACAACGTGTTGATAAGTGCAGGTGACACTATATACCTGTACATATATGATATAAAACCACAGTGTGTCATTAAACATCGGGTTAGAATGTAGAACTTCAAATTCAACAACGTGTTGATAAGTGCAGTGACATTATATACCTGTACATGTATGATATAAAACCACAATGTGTCATTAAACATCGGGTTAGAAGGTAGAACTTCAAATTCAACAACGTGTTGATAAGTGCAGTGACATTATATACCTATACATGTATGATATAAAACCACAGTGCGTAATTAAACATCGGGTTAGAAGGTAGAACTTCAAATTCAACAACGTTCTGATAAGTGCAGGCGATACTATATACCTGTACATGTATGATATAAAACCACAGTGTGTCATTAAACATCGGGTTAGAATGTAGAACTTCAAATTCAACAACGTGTTGATAAGTGCAGGTGACACTATATACCTGTACATGTATGATATAAAACCACAGTGTGTCATTAAACATCGGGTTAGAAGGTAGAACTTCAAATTCAACAACGTGTTGATAAGTGCAGGTGACACTATATACCTGTACATGTATGATATAAAACCACAGTGTCTCATTAAACATCGGGTTAGAATGTAGAACTTCAAATTCAACAACGTGTTGATAAGTGCAGGTGACACTATATACCTGTACATATATGATATAAAACCACAGTGTGTCATTAAACATCGGGTTAGAATGTAGAACTTCAAATTCAACAACGTGTTGATAAGTGCAGTGACATTATATACCTGTACATGTATGATATAAAACCACAATGTGTCATTAAACATCGGGTTAGAAGGTAGAACTTCAAATTCAACAACGTGTTGATAAGTGCAGTGACATTATATACCTATACATGTATGATATAAAACCACAGTGCGTAATTAAACATCGGGTTAGAAGGTAGAACTTCAAATTCAACAACGTTCTGATAAGTGCAGGCGATACTATATACCTGTACATGTATGATATAAAACCACAGTGTGTCATTAAACATCGGGTTAGAATGTAGAACTTCAAATTCAACAACGTGTTGATAAGTGCAGGTGACACTATATACCTGTACATGTATAATATAAAACCACATTGCGTCATTAAACATCGGGTTAGAAGGTAGAACTTCAAATTCAACAACGTGTTGATAAGTGCAGGTGATACTATATACCTGTACATGTATGATATAAAACCACAGTGTGTCATTAAACATCGGGTTAGAAGGTAGAACTTCAAATTCAACAACATGTTGATAAGTGCAGGTGACACTATATACCTGTACATGTATGATATAAAACCACAGTGTGTCATTAAACATCGGGTTAGAAGGTAGAACTTCAAATTCAACAACGTGTTGATAAGTGCAGGTGATACTATATACCTGTACATGTATGATATAAAACCACAGTGTGTCATTAAACATCGGGTTAGAAGGTAGAACTTCAAATTCAACAACGTGTTGATAAGTGCAGGTGACACTATATACCTGTACATGTATGATATAAAACCAGTGTGTCATTAAACATCGGGTTAGAATATAGAGCTTCAAATTCAACAACGTGTTGATAAGTGCAGGTGACACTATATACCTGTACATATATGATATAAAACCACAGTGTGTCATTAAACATCGGGTTAGAATGTAGAACTTCAAATTCAACAACGTGTTGATAAGTGCAGTGACATTATATACCTGTACATGTATGATATAAAACCACAGTGCGTAATTAAACATCGGGTTAGAAGGTAGAACTTCAAATTCAACAACGTGTTGATAAGTTCAGGTGACACTATATACCTGTACATGTATGATATAAAACCACAGCGTGTCATTAAACATCGGGTTAGAAGGTAGAACTTCAAATTCAACAACGTTCTGATAAGTGCAGGCGATACTATATACCTGTACATGTATGATATAAAACCACAGTGTGTCATTAAACATCGGGTTAGAATGTAGAACTTCAAATTCAACAACGTGTTGATAAGTGCAGGTGACACTATATACCTGTACATGTATAATATAAAACCACATTGCGTCATTAAACATCGGGTTAGAAGGTAGAACTTCAAATTCAACAACGTGTTGATAAGTGCAGGTGATACTATATACCTGTACATGTATGATATAAAACCACAGTGTGTCATTAAACATCGGGTTAGAATGTAGAACTTCAAATTCAACAACGTGTTGATAAGTGCAGGTGATACTATATACCTGTACATGTATGATATAAAACCACAGTGTGTCATTAAACATCGGGTTAGAAGGTAGAACTTCAAATTCAACAACGTGTTGATAAGTGCAGTGACACTATATACCTGTACATGTATGATATAAAACCACAGTGTGTCATTAAACATCGGGTTAGAAGGTAGAACTTCAAATTCAACAACGTGTTGATAAGTGCAGGTGATACTATATACCTGTACATGTATGATATAAAACCACAGTGTGTCATTAAACATCGGGTTAGAAGGTAGAACTTCAAATTCAACAACGTCTTGTTAAGTGCAGGTGATACTATATACCTGTACATGTATGATATAAAACCACAGTGTGTCATTAAACATCGGGTTAGAAGGTAGAACTTCAAATTCAACAACGTGTTGATAAGTGCAGGTGACACTATATACCTGTACATGTATGATATAAAACCACAGTGTGTCATTAAACATCGGGTTAGAAGGTAGAACTTCAAATTCAATAACGTGTTGATAAGTGCAGTGACACTATATACCTGTACATGTATGATATAAAACCACAGTGTGTCATTAAACATCGGGTTAGAAGGTAGAACTTCAAATTCAACAACATGTTGATAAGTGCAGGTGACACTATATACCTGTACATGTATGATATAAAACCACAGTGTGTCATTAAACATCGGGTTAGAAGGTAGAACTTCAAATTCAACAACGTGTTGATAAGTGCAGGTGATACTATATACCTGTACATGTATGATATAAAACCACAGTGTGTCATTAAACATCGGGTTAGAAGGTAGAACTTCAAATTCAACAACGTGTTGATAAGTGCAGGTGACACTATATACCTGTACATGTATGATATAAAACCAGTGTGTCATTAAACATCGGGTTAGAATATAGAACTTCAAATTCAACAACGTGTTGATAAGTGCAGGTGACACTATATACCTGTACATATATGATATAAAACCACAGTGTGTCATTAAACATCGGGTTAGAATGTAGAACTTCAAATTCAACAACGTGTTGATAAGTGCAGTGACATTATATACCTGTACATGTATGATATAAAACCACAGTGCGTAATTAAACATCGGGTTAGAAGGTAGAACTTCAAATTCAACAACGTGTTGATAAGTTCAGGTGACACTATATACCTGTACATGTATGATATAAAACCACAGCGTGTCATTAAACATCGGGTTAGAAGGTAGAACTTCAAATTCAACAACGTTCTGATAAGTGCAGGCGATACTATATACCTGTACATGTATGATATAAAACCACAGTGTGTCATTAAACATCGGGTTAGAATGTAGAACTTCAAATTCAACAACGTGTTGATAAGTGCAGGTGACACTATATACCTGTACATGTATAATATAAAACCACATTGCGTCATTAAACATCGGGTTAGAAGGTAGAACTTCAAATTCAACAACGTGTTGATAAGTGCAGGTGATACTATATACCTGTACATGTATGATATAAAACCACAGTGTGTCATTAAACATCGGGTTAGAATGTAGAACTTCAAATTCAACAACGTGTTGATAAGTGCAGGTGATACTATATACCTGTACATGTATGATATAAAACCACAGTGTGTCATTAAACATCGGGTTAGAAGGTAGAACTTCAAATTCAACAACGTGTTGATAAGTGCAGTGACACTATATACCTGTACATGTATGATATAAAACCACAGTGTGTCATTAAACATCGGGTTAGAAGGTAGAACTTCAAATTCAACAACGTGTTGATAAGTGCAGGTGATACTATATACCTGTACATGTATGATATAAAACCACAGTGTGTCATTAAACATCGGGTTAGAAGGTAGAACTTCAAATTCAACAACGTCTTGTTAAGTGCAGGTGATACTATATACCTGTACATGTATGATATAAAACCACAGTGTGTCATTAAACATCGGGTTAGAAGGTAGAACTTCAAATTCAACAACGTGTTGATAAGTGCAGGTGACACTATATACCTGTACATGTATGATATAAAACCACAGTGTGTCATTAAACATCGGGTTAGAAGGTAGAACTTCAAATTCAATAACGTGTTGATAAGTGCAGTGACACTATATACCTGTACATGTATGATATAAAACCACAGTGTGTCATTAAACATCGGGTTAGAAGGTAGAACTTCAAATTCAACAACATGTTGATAAGTGCAGGTGACACTATATACCTGTACATGTATGATATAAAACCACAGTGTGTCATTAAACATCGGGTTAGAAGGTAGAACTTCAAATTCAACAACGTGTTGATAAGTGCAGGTGATACTATATACCTGTACATGTATGATATAAAACCACAGTGTGTCATTAAACATCGGGTTAGAAGGTAGAACTTCAAATTCAACAACGTGTTGATAAGTGCAGGTGACACTATATACCTGTACATGTATGATATAAAACCAGTGTGTCATTAAACATCGGGTTAGAATATAGAACTTCAAATTCAACAACGTGTTGATAAGTGCAGGTGACACTATATACCTGTACATATATGATATAAAACCACAGTGTGTCATTAAACATCGGGTTAGAATGTAGAACTTCAAATTCAACAACGTGTTGATAAGTGCAGTGACATTATATACCTGTACATGTATGATATAAAACCACAGTGCGTAATTAAACATCGGGTTAGAAGGTAGAACTTCAAATTCAACAACGTGTTGATAAGTTCAGGTGACACTATATACCTGTACATGTATGATATAAAACCACAGCGTGTCATTAAACATCGGGTTAGAAGGTAGAACTTCAAATTCAACAACGTTCTGATAAGTGCAGGCGATACTATATACCTGTACATGTATGATATAAAACCACAGTGTGTCATTAAACATCGGGTTAGAATGTAGAACTTCAAATTCAACAACGTGTTGATAAGTGCAGGTGACACTATATACCTGTACATGTATAATATAAAACCACATTGCGTCATTAAACATCGGGTTAGAAGGTAGAACTTCAAATTCAACAACGTGTTGATAAGTGCAGGTGATACTATATACCTGTACATGTATGATATAAAACCACAGTGTGTCATTAAACATCGGGTTAGAATGTAGAACTTCAAATTCAACAACGTGTTGATAAGTGCAGGTGATACTATATACCTGTACATGTATGATATAAAACCACAGTGTGTCATTAAACATCGGGTTAGAAGGTAGAACTTCAAATTCAACAACGTGTTGATAAGTGCAGTGACACTATATACCTGTACATGTATGATATAAAACCACAGTGTGTCATTAAACATCGGGTTAGAAGGTAGAACTTCAAATTCAACAACGTGTTGATAAGTGCAGGTGATACTATATACCTGTACATGTATGATATAAAACCACAGTGTGTCATTAAACATCGGGTTAGAAGGTAGAACTTCAAATTCAACAACGTCTTGTTAAGTGCAGGTGATACTATATACCTGTACATGTATGATATAAAACCACAGTGTGTCATTAAACATCGGGTTAGAAGGTAGAACTTCAAATTCAACAACGTGTTGATAAGTGCAGGTGACACTATATACCTGTACATGTATGATATAAAACCACAGTGTGTCATTAAACATCGGGTTAGAAGGTAGAACTTCAAATTCAATAACGTGTTGATAAGTGCAGTGACACTATATACCTGTACATGTATGATATAAAACCACAGTGTGTCATTAAACATCGGGTTAGAAGGTAGAACTTCAAATTCAACAACATGTTGATAAGTGCAGGTGACACTATATACCTGTACATGTATGATATAAAACCACAGTGTGTCATTAAACATCGGGTTAGAAGGTAGAACTTCAAATTCAACAACGTGTTGATAAGTGCAGGTGATACTATATACCTGTACATGTATGATATAAAACCACAGTGTGTCATTAAACATCGGGTTAGAAGGTAGAACTTCAAATTCAACAACGTGTTGATAAGTGCAGGTGACACTATATACCTGTACATGTATGATATAAAACCAGTGTGTCATTAAACATCGGGTTAGAATATAGAACTTCAAATTCAACAACGTGTTGATAAGTGCAGGTGACACTATATACCTGTACATATATGATATAAAACCACAGTGTGTCATTAAACATCGGGTTAGAATGTAGAACTTCAAATTCAACAACGTGTTGATAAGTGCAGTGACATTATATACCTGTACATGTATGATATAAAACCACAGTGCGTAATTAAACATCGGGTTAGAAGGTAGAACTTCAAATTCAACAACGTGTTGATAAGTTCAGGTGACACTATATACCTGTACATGTATGATATAAAACCACAGCGTGTCATTAAACATCGGGTTAGAAGGTAGAACTTCAAATTCAACAACGTTCTGATAAGTGCAGGCGATACTATATACCTGTACATGTATGATATAAAACCACAGTGTGTCATTAAACATCGGGTTAGAATGTAGAACTTCAAATTCAACAACGTGTTGATAAGTGCAGGTGACACTATATACCTGTACATGTATAATATAAAACCACATTGCGTCATTAAACATCGGGTTAGAAGGTAGAACTTCAAATTCAACAACGTGTTGATAAGTGCAGGTGATACTATATACCTGTACATGTATGATATAAAACCACAGTGTGTCATTAAACATCGGGTTAGAATGTAGAACTTCAAATTCAACAACGTGTTGATAAGTGCAGGTGATACTATATACCTGTACATGTATGATATAAAACCACAGTGTGTCATTAAACATCGGGTTAGAAGGTAGAACTTCAAATTCAACAACGTGTTGATAAGTGCAGTGACACTATATACCTGTACATGTATGATATAAAACCACAGTGTGTCATTAAACATCGGGTTAGAAGGTAGAACTTCAAATTCAACAACGTGTTGATAAGTGCAGGTGATACTATATACCTGTACATGTATGATATAAAACCACAGTGTGTCATTAAACATCGGGTTAGAAGGTAGAACTTCAAATTCAACAACGTCTTGTTAAGTGCAGGTGATACTATATACCTGTACATGTATGATATAAAACCACAGTGTGTCATTAAACATCGGGTTAGAAGGTAGAACTTCAAATTCAACAACGTGTTGATAAGTGCAGGTGACACTATATACCTGTACATGTATGATATAAAACCACAGTGTGTCATTAAACATCGGGTTAGAAGGTAGAACTTCAAATTCAATAACGTGTTGATAAGTGCAGTGACACTATATACCTGTACATGTATGATATAAAACCACAGTGTGTCATTAAACATCGGGTTAGAAGGTAGAACTTCAAATTCAACAACATGTTGATGAGTGCAGGTGACACTATATACCTGTACATGTATAATATAAAACCACAGTGTGTCATTAAACATCGGGTTAGAAGGTAGAACTTCAAATTCAACAACGTGTTGATAAGTGCAGGTGACACTATATACCTGTACATGTATGATATAAAACCACAGTGTGTCATTAAACATCGGGTTAGAATGTAGAACTTCAAATTCAACAACGTGTTGATAAGTGCAGGTGACACTATATACCTGTACATGTATAATATAAAACCACAGTGTGTCATTAAACATCGGGTTAGAAGGTAGAACTTCAAATTCAACAACGTGTTGATAAGTGTAGGTGACACTATATACCTGTACATGTATGATATAAAACCACAGTGTGTCATTAAACATCGGGTTAGAAAGTAGAACTTCAAATTCAACAACATGTTGATAAGTGCAGGTGATACTATATACCTGTACATGTATGATATAAAACCACAGTGCGTCATTAAACATCGGGTTAGAAGGTAGAACTTCAAATTCAACAACATTAGATAAGTGCAGTGACACTATATACCTGTACATGTATGATATAAAACCACAGTGTGTCATTAAACATCGGGTTAGAAGGTAGAACTTCAAATTCAACAACGTGTTGATAAGTGCAGGTGACACTATATACCTGTACATGTATGATATAAAACCACAGTGTGTCATTAAACGTCGGGTTAGAATGTAGAACTTCAAATTCAACAACGTGTTGATAAGTGCAGGTGACACTATATACCTGTACATATATGATATAAAACCACAGTGTGTCATTAAACATCGGGTTAGAATGTAGAACTTCCAATTCAACAACGTGTTGATAAGTGCAGTGACATTATATACCTGTACATGTATGATATAAAACCACAATGTGTCATTAAACATCGGGTTAGAAGGTAGAACTTCAAATTCAACAACGTGTTGATAAGTGCAGGTGACACTATATACCTGTACATGTATGATATAAAACCACAGTGTGTCATTAAACATCGGGTTAGAAGGTAGAACTTCAAATTCAACAACGTGTTGATAAGTGCAGGTGACACTATATACCTGTACATGTATGATATAAAACCACAGTGTGTCATTAAACATCGGGTTAGAATGTAGAACTTCAAATTCAACAACGTGTTGATAAGTGCAGGTGACACTATATACCTGTACATATATGATATAAAACCACAGTGTGTCATTAAACATCGGGTTAGAATGTAGAACTTCAAATTCAACAACGTGTTGATAAGTGCAGTGACATTATATACTGTACATATATGATATAAAACCACAATGTGTCATTAAACATCGGGTTAGAAGGTAGAACTTCAAATTCAACAACGTGTTGATAAGTGCAGTGACATTATATACCTGTACATGTATGATATAAAACCACAGTGTGTCATTAAACATCGGGTTAGAAGGTAGAACTTCAAATTCAACAACGTGTTGATAAGTGCAGGTGACACTATATACCTGTACATGTATGATATAAAACCACAGTGTGTCATTAAACATCGGGTTAGAAGGTAGAACTTCAAATTCAACGACGTGTTGATAAGTGCAGTGACACTATATACCTGTACATGTATGATATAAAACCACAGTGTGTCATTAAACATCGGGTTAGAAGGTAGAACTTCAGATTCAACAGCATGTTGATAAGTGCAGGTGACACTATATACCTGTACATGTATAATATAAAACCACAGTGTGTCATTAAACATCGGGTTAGAAGGTAGAACTTCAAATTCAACAACGTCTTGTTAAGTGCAGGTGATACTATATACCTGTACATGTATGATATAAAACCACAGTGTGTCATTAAACATCGGGTTAGAAGGTAGAACTTCAAATTCAACAACGTGTTGATAAGTGCAGGTGACACTATATACCTGTACATGTATGATATAAAACCAGTGTATCATTAAACATCGGGTTAGAAGGTAGAACTTCAAATTCAACAACATGTTGATAAGTGCAGGTGATACTATATACCTGTACATGTATAATATAAAACCACAGTGTGTCATTAAACATCGGGTTAGAAGGTAGAACTTCAAATTCAACAACGTGTTGATAAGTGCAGTGACATTATATACCTGTACATGTATGATATAAAACCACAGTGCGTCATTAAACATCGGGTTAGAAGGTAGAACTTCAAATTCAACAACGTGTTGATAAGTGCAGGTGACACTATATACCTGTACATGTATGATATAAAACCACAGCGTGTCATTAAACATCGGGTTAGAACGTAGAACTTCAAATTCAACAACGTGTTCATAAGTGCAGGTGACACTATATACCTGTACATGTATAAAATAAAACCACATTGCGTCATTAAACATCGGGTTAGAAGGTAGAACTTCAAATTCAACAACGTGTTGATAAGTGGAGTGACACTATATACCTGTACATGTATGATATAAAACCACAGTGTGTCATTAAACATCGGGTTAGAATGTAGAACTTCAAATTCAACAACGTGTTGATAAGTGCAGGTGATACTATATACCTGTACATGTATGATATAAAACCACAGTGTGTCATTAAACATCGGGTTAGAAGGTAGAACTTCAAATTCAACAACGTGTTGATAAGTGCAGTGACACTATATACCTGTACATGTATGATATAAAACCACAGTGTGTCATTAAACATCGGGTTAGAAGGTAGAACTTCAAATTCAACAACGTGTTGATAAGTGCAGGTGACACTATATACCTGTACATGTATGATATAAAACCACAGCGTGTCATTAAACATCGGGTTAGAAGGTAGAACTTCAAATTCAACAACGTTTTGATAAGTGCAGGTGACACTATATACCTGTACATGTATGATATAAAACCACAGTGTGTCATTAAACATCCGGTTAGAAGGTAGAACTTCAAATTCAATAACGTGTAGATAAGTGTAGTGACACTATATACCTGTACATGTATGATATAAAACCACAGTGTGTCATTAAACATCGGGTTAGAAGGTAGAACTTCAAATTCAACAACGTGTTGATAAGTGGAGTGACACTATATACCTGTACATGTATGATATAAAACCACAGTGTGTCATTAAACATCGGGTTAGAATGTAGAACTTCAAATTCAACAACGTGTTGATAAGTGCAGGTGATACTATATACCTGTACATGTATGATATAAAACCACAGTGTGTCATTAAACATCGGGTTAGAAGGTAGAACTTCAAATTCAACAACGTGTTGATAAGTGCAGTGACACTATATACCTGTACATGTATGATATAAAACCACAGTGTGTCATTAAACATCGGGTTAGAAGGTAGAACTTCAAATTCAACAACGTGTTCATAAGTGCAGGTGACACTATATACCTGTACATGTATGATATAAAACCACAGCGTGTCATTAAACATCGGGTTAGAAGGTAGAACTTCAAATTCAACAACGTTTTGATAAGTGCAGGTGACACTATATACCTGTACATGTATGATATAAAACCACAGTGTGTCATTAAACATCCGGTTAGAAGGTAGAACTTCAAATTCAATAACGTGTAGATAAGTGCAGTGACACTATATACCTGTACATGTATGATATAAAACCACAGTGTGTCATTAAACATCGGGTTAGAAGGTAGAACTTCAAATTCAACAACGTGTTGATAAGTGCAGGTGACACTATATACCTGTACATGTATGATATAAAACCAGTGTATCATTAAACATCGGGTTAGAATGTAGAACTTCAAATTCAACAACGTGTTGATAAGTGCAGGTGATACTATATACCTGTACATGTATGATATAAAACCAGTGTGTCATTAAACATCGGGTTAGAAGGTAGAACTTCAAATTCAACAACGTGTTGATAAGTGCAGTGACACTATATACCTGTACATGTATGATATAAAACCACAGTGTGTCATTAAACATCGGGTTAGAAGGTAGAACTTCAAATTCAACAACATGTTGATAAGTGCAGGTGACACTATATACCTGTACATGTATAATATAAAACCACAGTGTGTCATTAAACATCGGGTTAGAAGGTAGAACTTCAAATTCAACATCGTGTTGATAAGTGCAGTGACATTATATACCTGTACATGTATGATATAAAACCACAGTGTGTCATTAAACATCGGGTTAGAATGTAGAACTTCAAATTCAACAACGTGTTCATAAGTGCAGGTGACACTATATACCTGTACATGTATAAAATAAAACCACATTGCGTCATTAAACATCGGGTTAGAAGGTAGAACTTCAAATTCAACAACGTGTTGATAAGTGGAGTGACACTATATACCTGTACATGTATGATATAAAACCACAGTGTGTCATTAAACATCGGGTTAGAATGTAGAACTTCAAATTCAACAACGTGTTGATAAGTGCAGGTGATACTATATACCTGTACATGTATGATATAAAACCACAGTGTGTCATTAAACATCGGGTTAGAAGGTAGAACTTCAAATTCAACAACGTGTTGATAAGTGCAGTGACACTATATACCTGTACATGTATGATATAAAACCACAGTGTGTCATTAAATATCGGGTTAGAAGGTAGAACTTCAAATTCAACAACGTGTTGATAAGTGCAGGTGACACTATATACCTGTACATGTATGATATAAAACCACAGCGTGTCATTAAACATCGGGTTAGAAGGTAGAACTTCAAATTCAACAACGTTTTGATAAGTGCAGGTGACACTATATACCTGTACATGTATGATATAAAACCACAGTGTGTCATTAAACATCCGGTTAGAAGGTAGAACTTCAAATTCAATAACGTGTTGATAAGTGCAGTGACACTATATACCTGTACATGTATGATATAAAACCACAGTGTGTCATTAAACATCGGGTTAGAAGGTAGAACTTCAAATTCAACAACGTGTTGATAAGTGCAGGTGACACTATATACCTGTACATGTATGATATAAAACCAGTGTATCATTAAACATCGGGTTAGAATGTAGAACTTCAAATTCAACAACGTGTTGATAAGTGCAGGTGATACTATATACCTGTACATGTATGATATAAAACCAGTGTGTCATTAAACATCGGGTTAGAAGGTAGAACTTCAAATTCAACAACGTGTTGATAAGTGCAGTGACACTATATACCTGTACATGTATGATATAAAACCACAGTGTGTCATTAAACATCGGGTTAGAAGGTAGAACTTCAAATTCAACAACATGTTGATAAGTGCAGGTGACACTATATACCTGTACATGTATAATATAAAACCACAGTGTGTCATTAAACATCGGGTTAGAAGGTAGAACTTCAAATTCAACATCGTGTTGATAAGTGCAGTGACATTATATACCTGTACATGTATGATATAAAACCACAGTGCGTCATTAAACATCGGGTTAGAAGGTAGAACTTCAAATTCAACAACGTGTTGATAAGTGCAGGTGACACTATATACCTGTACATGTATGATATAAAACCACAGCGTGTCATTAAACATCGGGTTAGAAGGTAGAACTTCAAATTCAACAACGTTTTGATAAGTGCAGGTGACACTATATACCTGTACATGTATGATATAAAACCACAGTGTGTCATTAAACATCGGGTTAGAATGTAGAACTTCAAATTCAACAACGTGTTCATAAGTGCAGGTGACACTATATACCTGTACATGTATAAAATAAAACCACATTGCGTCATTAAACATCGGGTTAGAAGGTAGAACTTCAAATTCAACAACGTGTTGATAAGTGGAGTGACACTATATACCTGTACATGTATGATATAAAACCACAGTGTGTCATTAAACATCGGGTTAGAATGTAGAACTTCAAATTCAACAACGTGTTGATAAGTGCAGTGACACTATATACCTGTACATGTATGATATAAAACCACAGTGTGTCATTAAACATCGGGTTAGAAGGTAGAACTTCAAATTCAACAACGTGTTGATAAGTGCAGTGACATTATATACCTGTACATGTATGATATAAAACCACAATGTGTCATTAAACATCGGGTTAGAAGGTAGAACTTCAAATTCAACAACGTGTTGATAAGTGCAGGTGACACTATATACCTGTACATGTATGATATAAAACCACAGTGTGTCATTAAACATCGGGTTAGAAGGTAGAACTTCAAATTCAACAACGTGTTGATAAGTGGAGTGACACTATATACCTGTACATGTATGATATAAAACCACAGTGTGTCATTAAACATCGGGTTAGAATGTAGAACTTCCAATTCAACAACGTGTTGATAAGTGCAGTGACATTATATACCTGTACATGTATGATATAAAACCACAATGTGTCATTAAACATCGGGTTAGAAGGTAGAACTTCAAATTCAACAACGTGTTGATAAGTGCAGGTGACACTATATACCTGTACATGTATGATATAAAACCACAGTGTGTCATTAAACATCGGGTTAGAAGGTAGAACTTCAAATTCAACAACGTGTTGATAAGTGCAGGTGACACTATATACCTGTACATGTATGATATAAAACCACAGTGTGTCATTAAACATCGGGTTAGAATGTAGAACTTCAAATTCAACAACGTGTTGATAAGTGCAGGTGACACTATATACCTGTACATATATGATATAAAACCACAGTGTGTCATTAAACATCGGGTTAGAATGTAGAACTTCAAATTCAACAACGTGTTGATAAGTGCAGTGACATTATATACTGTACATGTATGATATAAAACCACAATGTGTCATTAAACATCGGGTTAGAAGGTAGAACTTCAAATTCAACAACGTGTTGATAAGTGCAGTGACATTATATACCTGTACATGTATGATATAAAACCACAGTGTGTCATTAAACATCGGGTTAGAAGGTAGAACTTCAAATTCAACAACGTGTTGATAAGTGCAGGTGACACTATATACCTGTACATGTATGATATAAAACCACAGTGTGTCATTAAACATCGGGTTAGAAGGTAGAACTTCAAATTCAACGACGTGTTGATAAGTGCAGTGACACTATATACCTGTACATGTATGATATAAAACCACAGTGTGTCATTAAACATCGGGTTAGAAGGTAGAACTTCAGATTCAACAGCATGTTGATAAGTGCAGGTGACACTATATACCTGTACATGTATAATATAAAACCACAGTGTGTCATTAAACATCGGGTTAGAAGGTAGAACTTCAAATTCAACAACGTCTTGTTAAGTGCAGGTGATACTATATACCTGTACATGTATGATATAAAACCACAGTGTGTCATTAAACATCGGGTTAGAAGGTAGAACTTCAAATTCAACAACGTGTTGATAAGTGCAGGTGACACTATATACCTGTACATGTATGATATAAAACCAGTGTATCATTAAACATCGGGTTAGAAGGTAGAACTTCAAATTCAACAACATGTTGATAAGTGCAGGTGATACTATATACCTGTACATGTATAATATAAAACCACAGTGTGTCATTAAACATCGGGTTAGAAGGTAGAACTTCAAATTCAACAACGTGTTGATAAGTGCAGTGACATTATATACCTGTACATGTATGATATAAAACCACAGTGCGTCATTAAACATCGGGTTAGAAGGTAGAACTTCAAATTCAACAACGTGTTGATAAGTGCAGGTGACACTATATACCTGTACATGTATGATATAAAACCACAGCGTGTCATTAAACATCGGGTTAGAAGGTAGAACTTCAAATTCAACAACGTTTTGATAAGTGCAGGTGACACTATATACCTGTACATGTATGATATAAAACCACAGTGTGTCATTAGACATCGGGTTAGAATGTAGAACTTCAAATTCAACAACGTGTTCATAAGTGCAGGTGACACTATATACTTGTACATGTATAAAATAAAACCACATTGCGTCATTAAACATCGGGTTAGAAGGTAGAACTTCAAATTCAACAACGTGTTGATAAGTGGAGTGACACTATATACCTGTACATGTATGATATAAAACCACAGTGTGTCATTAAACATCGGGTTAGAATGTAGAACTTCAAATTCAACAACGTGTTGATAAGTGCAGGTGATACTATATACCTGTACATGTATGATATAAAACCACAGTGTGTCATTAAACATCGGGTTAGAAGGTAGAACTTCAAATTCAACAACGTGTTGATAAGTGCAGTGACACTATATACCTGTACATGTATGATATAAAACCACAGTGTGTCATTAAACATCGGGTTAGAAGGTAGAACTTCAAATTCAACAACGTCTTGTTAAGTGCAGGTGATACTATATACCTGTACATGTATGATATAAAACCACAGTGTGTCATTAAATATCGGGTTAGAAGGTAGAACTTCAAATTCAACAACGTGTTGATAAGTGCAGGTGACACTATATACCTGTACATGTATGATATAAAACCACAGCGTGTCATTAAACATCGGGTTAGAAGGTAGAACTTCAAATTCAACAACGTTTTGATAAGTGCAGGTGACACTATATACCTGTACATGTATGATATAAAACCACAGTGTGTCATTAAACATCCGGTTAGAAGGTAGAACTTCAAATTCAATAACGTGTAGATAAGTGCAGTGACACTATATACCTGTACATGTATGATATAAAACCACAGTGTGTCATTAAACATCGGGTTAGAAGGTAGAACTTCAAATTCAACAACGTGTTGATAAGTGCAGGTGACACTATATACCTGTACATGTATGATATAAAACCAGTGTATCATTAAACATCGGGTTAGAATGTAGAACTTCAAATTCAACAACGTGTTGATAAGTGCAGGTGATACTATATACCTGTACATGTATGATATAAAACCAGTGTGTCATTAAACATCGGGTTAGAAGGTAGAACTTCAAATTCAACAACGTGTTGATAAGTGCAGTGACACTATATACCTGTACATGTATGATATAAAACCACAGTGTGTCATTAAACATCGGGTTAGAAGGTAGAACTTCAAATTCAACAACATGTTGATAAGTGCAGGTGACACTATATACCTGTACATGTATAATATAAAACCACAGTGTGTCATTAAACATCGGGTTAGAAGGTAGAACTTCAAATTCAACATCGTGTTGATAAGTGCAGTGACATTATATACCTGTACATGTATGATATAAAACCACAGTGTGTCATTAAACATCGGGTTAGAATGTAGAACTTCAAATTCAACAACGTGTTCATAAGTGCAGGTGACACTATATACCTGTACATGTATAAAATAAAACCACATTGCGTCATTAAACATCGGGTTAGAAGGTAGAACTTCAAATTCAACAACGTGTTGATAAGTGGAGTGACACTATATACCTGTACATGTATGATATAAAACCACAGTGTGTCATTAAACATCGGGTTAGAATGTAGAACTTCAAATTCAACAACGTGTTGATAAGTGCAGGTGATACTATATACCTGTACATGTATGATATAAAACCACAGTGTGTCATTAAACATCGGGTTAGAAGGTAGAACTTCAAATTCAACAACGTGTTGATAAGTGCAGTGACACTATATACCTGTACATGTATGATATAAAACCACAGTGTGTCATTAAATATCGGGTTAGAAGGTAGAACTTCAAATTCAACAACGTGTTGATAAGTGCAGGTGACACTATATACCTGTACATGTATGATATAAAACCACAGGGTGTCATTAAACATCGGGTTAGAAGGTAGAACTTCAAATTCAACAACGTTTTGATAAGTGCAGGTGACACTATATACCTGTACATGTATGATATAAAACCACAGTGTGTCATTAAACATCCGGTTAGAAGGTAGAACTTCAAATTCAATAACGTGTTGATAAGTGCAGTGACACTATATACCTGTACATGTATGATATAAAACCACAGTGTGTCATTAAACATCGGGTTAGAAGGTAGAACTTCAAATTCAACAACGTGTTGATAAGTGCAGGTGATACTATATACCTGTACATGTATGATATAAAACCAGTGTGTCATTAAACATCGGGTTAGAAGGTAGAACTTCAAATTCAACAACGTGTTGATAAGTGCAGTGACACTATATACCTGTACATGTATGATATAAAACCACAGTGTGTCATTAAACATCGGGTTAGAAGGTAGAACTTCAAATTCAACAACATGTTGATAAGTGCAGGTGACACTATATACCTGTACATGTATAATATAAAACCACAGTGTGTCATTAAACATCGGGTTAGAAGGTAGAACTTCAAATTCAACAACGTGTTGATAAGTGCAGGTGACACTATATACCTGTACATGTATGATATAAAACCACAGCGTGTCATTAAACATCGGGTTAGAAGGTAGAACTTCAAATTCAACAACGTTTTGATAAGTGCAGGTGACACTATATACCTGTACATGTATGATATAAAACCACAGTGTGTCATTAAACATCGGGTTAGAATGTAGAACTTCAAATTCAACAACGTGTTCATAAGTGCAGGTGACACTATATACCTGTACATGTATAAAATAAAACCACATTGCGTCATTAAACATCGGGTTAGAAGGTAGAACTTCAAATTCAACAACGTGTTGATAAGTGGAGTGACACTATATACCTGTACATGTATGATATAAAACCACAGTGTGTCATTAAACATCGGGTTAGAATGTAGAACTTCAAATTCAACAACGTGTTGATAAGTGCAGTGACACTATATACCTGTACATGTATGATATAAAACCACAGTGTGTCATTAAACATCGGGTTAGAAGGTAGAACTTCAAATTCAACAACGTGTTGATAAGTGCAGTGACACTATATACCTGTACATGTATGATATAAAACCACAGTGTGTCATTAAACATCGGGTTAGAAGGTAGAACTTCAAATTCAACAACGTCTTGTTAAGTGCAGGTGATACTATATACCTGTACATGTATGATATAAAACCACAGTGTGTCATTAAACATCGGGTTAGAAGGTAGAACTTCAAATTCAACAACGTGTTGATAAGTGCAGGTGACACTATATACCTGTACATGTATGATATAAAACCACAGCGTGTCATTAAACATCGGGTTAGAAGGTAGAACTTCAAATTCAACAACGTTTTGATAAGTGCAGGTGACACTATATACCTGTACATGTATGATATAAAACCACAGTGTGTCATTAAACATCGGGTTAGAAGGTAGAACTTCAAATTCAATAACGTGTTGATAAGTGCAGTGACACTATATACCTGTACATGTATGATATAAAACCACAGTGTGTCATTAAACATCGGGTTAGAAGGTAGAACTTCAAATTCAACAACGTGTTGATAAGTGCAGGTGACATTATATACCTGTACATGTATGATATAAAACCACAGTGTGTCATTAAACATCGGGTTAGAAGGTAGAACTTCAAATTCAACAACGTGTTGATAAGTGCAGGTGACACTATATACCTGTACATGTATAAAATAAAACCACATTGCGTCATTAAACATCGGGTTAGAAGGTAGAACTTCAAATTCAACAACGTGTTGATAAGTGGAGTGACACTATATACCTGTACATGTATGATATAAAACCACAGTGTGTCATTAAACATCGGGTTAGAATGTAGAACTTCAAATTCAACAACGTGTTGATAAGTGCAGTGACACTATATACCTGTACATGTATGATATAAAACCACAGTGTGTCATTAAACATCGGGTTAGAAGGTAGAACTTCAAATTCAACAACGTGTTGATAAGTACAGGTGACACTATATACCTGTACATGTATGATATAAAACCACAGCGTGTCATTAAACATCGGGTTAGAAGGTAGAACTTCAAATTCAACAACGTCTTGTTAAGTGCAGGTGACACTATATACCTGTACATGTATGATATAAAACCACAGTGTGTCATTAAACATCGGGTTAGAATGTAGAACTTCAAATTCAACAACGTGTTCATAAGTGCAGGTGACACTATATACCTGTACATGTATAAAATAAAACCACATTGCGTCATTAAACATCGGGTTAGAAGGTAGAACTTCAAATTCAACAACGTGTTGATAAGTGGAGTGACACTATATACCTGTACATGTATGATATAAAACCACAGTGTGTCATTAAACATCGGGTTAGAAGGTAGAACTTCAAATTCAATAACGTGTTGATAAGTGCAGTGACACTATATACCTGTACATGTATGATATAAAACCACAGTGTGTCATTAAACATCGGGTTAGAAGGTAGAACTTCAAATTCAACAACATGTTGATGAGTGCAGGTGACACTATATACCTGTACATGTATAATATAAAACCACAGTGTGTCATTAAACATCGGGTTAGAAGGTAGAACTTCAAATTCAACAACGTCTTGTTAAGTGCAGGTGATACTATATACCTGTACATGTATGATATAAAACCACAGTGTGTCATTACATATCAGGTTAGAAGGTAGAACTTCAAATTCAACAACGTGTTGATAAGTGCAGGTAACACTATATACCTGTACATGTATGATATAAAACCACAGCGTGTCATTAAACATCGGGTTAGAAGGTAGAACTTCAAATTCAACAACGTTTTGATAAGTGCAGGTGACACTATATACCTGTACATGTATGATATAAAACCACAGTGTGTCATTAAACATCGGGTTAGAAAGTAGAACTTCAAATTCAACAACATGTTGATAAGTGCAGGTGATACTATATACCTGTACATGTATGATATAAAACCACAGTGCGTCATTAAACATCGGGTTAGAAGGTAGAACTTCAAATTCAACAACATTAGATAAGTGCAGTGACACTATATACCTGTACATGTATGATATAAAACCACAGTGTGTCATTAAACATCGGGTTAGAAGGTAGAACTTCAAATTCAACAACGTGTTGATAAGTGCAGGTGACACTATATACCTGTACATGTATGATATAAAACCACAGTGTATCATTAAACATCGGGTTAGAATGTAGAACTTCAAATTCAACAACGTGTTGATAAGTGCAGGTGACACTATATACCTGTACATGTATGATATAAAACCACAGTGTGTCATTAAACATCGGGTTAGAAGGTAGAACTTCAAATTCAACAACGTGTTGATAAGTGCAGGTGACACTATATACCTGTACATGTATGATATAAAACCACAGTGTATCATTAAACATCGGGTTAGAATGTAGAACTTCAAATTCAACAACGTGTTGATAAGTACAGGTGACACTATATACCTGTACATGTATGATATAAAACCACAGCGTGTCATTAAACATCGGGTTAGAAGGTAGAACTTCAAATTCAACAACGTTTTGATAAGTGCAGGTGACACTATATACCTGTACATGTATGATATAAAACCACAGTGTGTCATTAAACATCGGGTTAGAATGTAGAACTTCAAATTCAACAACGTGTTGATAAGTGCAGGTGACACTATATACCTGTACATGTATAAAATAAAACCACATTGCGTCATTAAACATCGGGTTAGAAGGTAGAACTTCAAATTCAACAACGTGTTGATAAGTGGAGTGACACTATATACCTGTACATGTATGATATAAAACCACAGTGTGTCATTAAACATCGGGTTAGAATGTAGAACTTCAAATTCAACAACGTGTTGATAAGTGCAGGTGATACTATATACCTGTACATGTATGATATAAAACCACAGTGTGTCATTAAACATCGGGTTAGAAGATAGAACTTCAAATTCAACAACGTGTTGATAAGTGCAGTGACACTATATACCTGTACATGTATGATATAAAACCACAGTGTGTCATTAAACATCGGGTTAGAAGGTAGAACTTCAAATTCAACAACGTGTTGATAAGTGCAGGTGACACTATATACCTGTACATGTATGATATAAAACCACAGTGTGTCATTAAACATCGGGTTAGAAGGTAGAACTTCAAATTCAACAACGTCTTGTTAAGTGCAGGTGATACTATATACCTGTACATGTATGATATAAAACCACAGTGTGTCATTAAATATCGGGTTAGAAGGTAGAACTTCAAATTCAACAACGTGTTGATAAGTGCAGGTGACACTATATACCTGTACATGTATGATATAAAACCACAGTGTATCATTAAACATCGGGTTAGAAGGTAGAACTTCAAATTCAACAACGTGTTGATAAGTGCAGGTGATACTATATACCTGTACATGTATGATATAAAACCACAGTGTGTCATTAAACATCGGGTTAGAAGGTAGAACTTCAAATTCAACAACGTGTTGATAAGTGCAGGTGATACTATATACCTGTACATGTATGATATAAAACCACAGTGCGTCATTAAACTTCGGGTTAGAAGGTAGAACTTCAAATTCAACAACGTGTTGATAAGTGCAGGTGACACTATATACCTGTACATGTATGATATAAAACCACAGTGTGTCATTAAACATCGGGTTAGAAGGTAGAACTTCAAATTCAACAACGTGTTGATAAGTGCAGGTGATACTATATACCTGTACATGTATGATATAAAACCACAGTGTGTCATTAAACATCGGGTTAGAAGGTAGAACTTCAAATTCAACAACGTGTTGATAAGTGCAGGTGACACTATATACCTGTACATGTATGATATAAAACCACAGCGTGTCATTAAACATCGGGTTAGAAGGTAGAACTTCAAATTCAACTACGTGTTGATAAGTGCAGGTGACACTATATACCTGTACATGTATGATATAAAACCACAGTGCGTCATTAAACATCGGGTTAGAAGGTAGAACTTCAAATTCAACAACGTGTTTATATGTGCAGGTGACACTATATACCTGTACATGTATGATATAAAACCACAGTGTGTCATTAAACATCGGGTTAGAAGGTAGAACTTCAAATTCAACAACGTGTTGATAAGTGCAGGTGACACTATATACCTGTACATGTATGATATAAAACCACAGTGTGTCATTAAACATCGGGTTAGAAGGTAGAACTTCAAATTCAACAACGTGTTGATAAGTCCAGTGACACTATATACCTGTACATGTATGATATAAAACCACAGTGTGTCATTAAACATCGGGTTAGAAGGTAGAACTTCAAATTCAACAACGTGTTGATAAGTGCAGGTGACACTATATACCTGTACATGTATAATATAAAACCACAGTGTGTCATTAAACATCGGGTTAGAAGGTAGAACTTCAAATTCAACAACGTTTTGATAAGTGCAGGTGATACTATATACGTGTACATGTATGATATAAAACCACAGTGTGTCATTAAACATCGGGTTAGAAGGTAGAACTTCAAATTCAACAACGTGTTGATAAGTGCAGGTGACACTATATACCTGTACATGTATAATATAAAACCACATTGCGTCATTAAACATCGGGTTAGAAGGTAGAACTTCAAATTCAACAACGTGTTGATAAGTGCAGGTGATACTATATACCTGTACATGTATGATATAAAGCCACAGTGTGTCATTAAACATCGGGTTAGAATGTAGAACTTCAAATTCAACAACGTGTTGATAAGTGCAGGTGATACTATATACCTGTACATGTATGATATAAAACCACAGTGTGTCATTAAACATCGGGTTAGAAGGTAGAACTTCAAATTCAACAACGTGTTGATAAGTGCAGTGACACTATATACCTGTACATGTATGATATAAAACCACAGTGTGTCATTAAACATCGGGTTAGAAGGTAGAACTTCAAATTCAACAACGTGTTGATAAGTGCAGGTGATACTATGTACCTGTACATGTATGATATAAAACCACAGTGTGTCATTAAACATCGGGTTAGAAGGTAGAACTTCAAATTCAACAACGTCTTGTTAAGTGCAGGTGATACTATATACCTGTACATGTATGATATAAAACCACAGTGTGTCATTAAACATCGGGTTAGAAGGTAGAACTTCAAATTCAACAACGTCTTGTTAAGTGCAGGTGATACTATATACCTGTACATGTATGATATAAAACCACAGTGTGTCATTAAATATCGGGTTAGAAGGTAGAACTTCAAATTCAACAACGTGTTGATAAGTGCAGGTGACACTATATACCTGTACATGTATGATATAAAACCACAGTGTATCATTAAACATCGGGTTAGAAGGTAGAACTTCAAATTCAACAACGTGTTGATAAGTGCAGGTGATACTATATACCTGTACATGTATGATATAAAACCACAGTGTGTCATTAAACATCGGGTTAGAAGGTAGAACTTCAAATTCAACAACGTGTTGATAAGTGCAGGTGATACTATATACCTGTACATGTATGATATAAAACCACAGTGCGTCATTAAACTTCGGGTTAGAAGGTAGAACTTCAAATTCAACAACGTGTTGATAAGTGCAGGTGACACTATATACCTGTACATGTATGATATAAAACCACAGTGTGTCATTAAACATCGGGTTAGAAGGTAGAACTTCAAATTCAACAACGTGTTGATAAGTGCAGGTGATACTATATACCTGTACATGTATGATATAAAACCACAGTGTGTCATTAAACATCGGGTTAGAAGGTAGAACTTCAAATTCAACAACGTGTTGATAAGTGCAGGTGACACTATATACCTGTACATGTATGATATAAAACAACAGCGTGTCATTAAACATCGGGTTAGAAGGTAGAACTTCAAATTCAACTACGTGTTGATAAGTGCAGGTGACACTATATACCTGTACATGTATGATATAAAACCACAGTGCGTCATTAAACATCGGGTTAGAAGGTAGAACTTCAAATTCAACAACGTGTTTATATGTGCAGGTGACACTATATACCTGTACATGTATGATATAAAACCACAGTGTGTCATTAAACATCGGGTTAGAAGGTAGAACTTCAAATTCAACAACGTGTTGATAAGTGCAGGTGACACTATATACCTGTACATGTATGATATAAAACCACAGTGTGTCATTAAACATCGGGTTAGAAGGTAGAACTTCAAATTCAACAACGTGTTGATAAGTCCAGTGACACTATATACCTGTACATGTATGATATAAAACCACAGTGTGTCATTAAACATCGGGTTAGAAGGTAGAACTTCAAATTCAACAACGTGTTGATAAGTGCAGGTGACACTATATACCTGTACATGTATAATATAAAACCACAGTGTGTCATTAAACATCGGGTTAGAAGGTAGAACTTCAAATTCAACAACGTTTTGATAAGTGCAGGTGATACTATATACGTGTACATGTATGATATAAAACCACAGTGTGTCATTAAACATCGGGTTAGAAGGTAGAACTTCAAATTCAACAACGTGTTGATAAGTGCAGGTGACACTATATACCTGTACATGTATAATATAAAACCACATTGCGTCATTAAACATCGGGTTAGAAGGTAGAACTTCAAATTCAACAACGTGTTGATAAGTGCAGGTGATACTATATACCTGTACATGTATGATATAAAGCCACAGTGTGTCATTAAACATCGGGTTAGAATGTAGAACTTCAAATTCAACAACGTGTTGATAAGTGCAGGTGATACTATATACCTGTACATGTATGATATAAAACCACAGTGTGTCATTAAACATCGGGTTAGAAGGTAGAACTTCAAATTCAACAACGTGTTGATAAGTGCAGTGACACTATATACCTGTACATGTATGATATAAAACCACAGTGTGTCATTAAACATCGGGTTAGAAGGTAGAACTTCAAATTCAACAACGTGTTGATAAGTGCAGGTGATACTATGTACCTGTACATGTATGATATAAAACCACAGTGTGTCATTAAACATCGGGTTAGAAGGTAGAACTTCAAATTCAACAACGTCTTGTTAAGTGCAGGTGATACTATATACCTGTACATGTATGATATAAAACCACAGTGTGTCATTACACATCGGGTTAGAAGGTAGAACTTCAAATTCAACAACATGTTGATAACTGCAGGTGACACTATATACCTGTACATGTATAATATAAAACCACAGTGTGTCATTAAACATCGGGTTAGAAGGTAGAACTTCAAATTCAACAACGTGTTGATAAGTGCAGTGACATTATATACCTGTACATGTATGATATAAAACCACAGTGCGTCATTAAACATCGGGTTAGAAGGTAGAACTTCAAATTCAACAACGTGTTGATAAGTGCAGGTGACACTATATACCTGTACATGTATGATATAAAACCACAGTGTGTCATTAAACATCGGGTTAGAAGGTAGAACTTCAAATTCAACAACGTCTTGTTAAGTGCAGGTGATACTATATACCTGTACATGTATGATATAAAACCACAGTGTGTCATTAAACATCGGGTTAGAAGGTAGAACTTCAAATTCAACAACGTGTTGATAAGTGCAGGTGACACTATATACCTGTACATGTATGATATAAAACCACAGTGTGTCATTAAACATCGGGTTAGAATGTAGAACTTCAAATTCAACAACGTGTTGATAAGTGCAGGTGATACTATATACCTGTACATGTATGATATAAAACCAGTGTGTCATTAAACATCGGGTTAGAAGGTAGAACTTCAAATTCAACAACGTGTTGATAAGTGCAGTGACACTGTATACCTGTACATGTATAATATAAAACCACAGTGTGTCATTAAACATCGGGTTAGAAGGTAGAACATCAAATTCAACAACATGTTGATAAGTGCGGGTGACACTATATACCTGTACATGTATAATATAAAACCACAGTGTGTCATTAAACATCGGGTTAGAAGGTAGAACTTCAAATTCAACAACGTGTTGATAAGTGCAGTGACATTATATACCTGTACATGTATGATATAAAACCACAGTGCGTCATTAAACATCGGGTTAGAAGGTAGAACTTCAAATTCAACAACGTTTTGATAAGTGCAGGTGATACTATATACCTGTACATGTATGATATAAAACCACAGCGTGTCATTAAACATCGGGTTAGAAGGTAGAACTTCAAATTCAACAACGTTTTGATAAGTGCAGGTGATACTATATACCTGTACATGTATGATATAATACCACAGTGTGTCATTAAACATAGGGTTAGAAGGTAGAACTTCAAATTCAACAACGTGTTGATAAGTGCAGTGACACTATATACCTGTACATGTATGATATAAAACCACAGTGTGTCATTAAACATCGGGTTAGAAGGTAGAACTTCAAATTCAACAACGTGTTGATAAGTGCAGGTGACACTATATACCTGTACATGTATGATATAAAACCACAGTGTGTCATTAAACATCGGGTTAGAAGGTAGAACTTCAAATTCAACAACGTCTTGTTAAGTACAGGTGATACTATATACCTGTACATGTATGATATAAAACCACAGTGTGTCATTAAATATAGGGTTAGAAGGTAGAACTTCAAATTCAACAACGTGTTGATAAATGCAGGTGACACTATATACCTGTACATGAATGATATAAAACCACAGTGTATCATTAAACATCGGGTTAGAAGGTAGAACTTCAAATTCAACAACGTGTTGATAAGTGCAGGTGAAACTATATACCTGTACATGTATGATATAAAACCACAGTGCGTCATTAAACATCGGGTTAGAAGGTAGAACTTCAAATTCAACAACGTGTTGATAAGTGCAGGTGACACTATATACCTGTACATGTATGATATAAAACCACAGTGTGTCATTAAACATCGGGTTAGAAGGTAGAACTTCAAATTCAACAACGTGTTGATAAGTGCAGGTGACACTATATACCTGTACATGTATGATATAAAACCACAGTGTGTCATTAAACATCGGGTTAGAAGGTAGAACTTCAAATTCAACAACGTGTTGATAAGTGCAGTGACACTATATACCTGTACATGTATGATATAAAACCACAGTGTGTCATTAAACATCGGGTTAGAATGTAGAACTTCAAATTCAACAACGTGTTGATAAGTGCAGGTGATACTATATACCTGTACATGTATGATATAAAACCACAGTGTGTCATTAAACATCGGGTTAGAAGGTAGAACTTCAAATTCAACAACGTGTTGATAAGTGCAGTGACACTATATACCTGTACATGTATGATATAAAACCACAGTGTGTCATTAAAGATCGGGTTAGAAGGTAGAACTTCAAATTCAACAACGTGTTGATAAGTGCAGGTGATACTATATACCTGTACATGTATGATATAAAACCACAGTGTGTCATTAAACATCGGGTTAGAAGGTAGAACTTCAAATTCAACAACGTGTTGCTAAGTGCAGGTGATACTATATACCTGTACATGTATGATATAAAACCACAGTGTGTCATTAAACATCGGGTTAGAAGGTAGAACATCAAATTCAACAACGTGTTGATAAGTGCAGGTGACACTATATACCTCTACATGTATGATATAAAACCAGTGTATCATTAAACATCGGGTTAGAAGGTAGAACTTCAAATTCAACAACGTGTTGATAAGTGCAGGTGACACTATATACCTGTACATGTATGATATAAAACCACAGTGTGTCATTAAACATCGGGTTAGAAGGTAGAACTTCAAATTCAACAACGTGTTGATAAGTGCAGTGACATTATATACCTGTACATGTATGATATAAAACCACAGTGTGTCATTAAACATCGGGTTAGAAGGTAGAACTTCAGATTCAACAGCATGTTGATAAGTGCAGGTGACACTATATACCTGTACATGTATAATATAAAACCACAGTGTGTCATTAAACATCGGGTTAGAAGGTAGAACTTCAAATTCAACAACGTGTTGATAAGTGCAGTGACACTATATACCTGTACATGTATAATATAAAACCACATTGCGTCATTAAACATCGGGTTAGAAGGTAGAACTTCAAATTCAACAACGTGTTGATAAGTGCAGGTGATACTATATACCTGTACATGTATGATATAAAACCACAGTGTGTCATTAAACATCGGGTTAGAAGGTAGAACTTCAAATTCAACAACGTGTTGCTAAGTGCAGGTGATACTATATACCTGTACATGTATGATATAAAACCACAGTGTGTCATTAAACATCGGGTTAGAAGGTAGAACATCAAATTCAACAACGTGTTGATAAGTGCAGGTGACACTATATACCTCTACATGTATGATATAAAACCAGTGTATCATTAAACATCGGGTTAGAAGGTAGAACTTCAAATTCAACAACGTGTTGATAAGTGCAGGTGACACTATATACCTGTACATGTATGATATAAAACCACAGTGTGTCATTAAACATCGGGTTAGAAGGTAGAACTTCAAATTCAACAACGTGTTGATAAGTGCAGGTGATACTATATACCTGTACATGTATGATATAAAACCACAGTGTGTCATTAAACATCGGGTTAGAAGGTAGAACTTCAAATTCAACAACGTGTTGATAAGTGCAGGTGACACTATATACCTGTACATGTATGATATAAAACCACAGCGTGTCATTAAACATCGGGTTAGAAGGTAGAACTTCAAATTCAACTACGTGTTGATAAGTGCAGGTGACACTATATACCTGTACATGTATGATATAAAACCACAGTGCGTCATTAAACATCGGGTTAGAAGGTAGAACTTCAAATTCAACAACGTGTTTATATGTGCAGGTGACACTATATACCTGTACATGTATGATATAAAACCACAGTGTGTCATTAAACATCGGGTTAGAAGGTAGAACTTCAAATTCAACAACGTGTTGATAAGTGCAGGTGACACTATATACCTGTACATGTATGATATAAAACCACAGTGTGTCATTAAACATCGGGTTAGAAGGTAGAACTTCAAATTCAACAACGTGTTGATAAGTCCAGTGACACTATATACCTGTACATGTATGATATAAAACCACAGTGTGTCATTAAACATCGGGTTAGAAGGTAGAACTTCAAATTCAACAACGTGTTGATAAGTGCAGGTGACACTATATACCTGTACATGTATAATATAAAACCACAGTGTGTCATTAAACATCGGGTTAGAAGGTAGAACTTCAAATTCAACAACGTTTTGATAAGTGCAGGTGATACTATATACGTGTACATGTATGATATAAAACCACAGTGTGTCATTAAACATCGGGTTAGAAGGTAGAACTTCAAATTCAACAACGTGTTGATAAGTGCAGGTGACACTATATACCTGTACATGTATAATATAAAACCACATTGCGTCATTAAACATCGGGTTAGAAGGTAGAACTTCAAATTCAACAACGTGTTGATAAGTGCAGGTGATACTATATACCTGTACATGTATGATATAAAGCCACAGTGTGTCATTAAACATCGGGTTAGAATGTAGAACTTCAAATTCAACAACGTGTTGATAAGTGCAGGTGATACTATATACCTGTACATGTATGATATAAAACCACAGTGTGTCATTAAACATCGGGTTAGAAGGTAGAACTTCAAATTCAACAACGTGTTGATAAGTGCAGTGACACTATATACCTGTACATGTATGATATAAAACCACAGTGTGTCATTAAACATCGGGTTAGAAGGTAGAACTTCAAATTCAACAACGTGTTGATAAGTGCAGGTGATACTATGTACCTGTACATGTATGATATAAAACCACAGTGTGTCATTAAACATCGGGTTAGAAGGTAGAACTTCAAATTCAACAACGTCTTGTTAAGTGCAGGTGATACTATATACCTGTACATGTATGATATAAAAACACAGTGTGTCATTACACATCGGGTTAGAAGGTAGAACTTCAAATTCAACAACATGTTGATAACTGCAGGTGACACTATATACCTGTACATGTATAATATAAAACCACAGTGTGTCATTAAACATCGGGTTAGAAGGTAGAACTTCAAATTCAACAACGTGTTGATAAGTGCAGTGACATTATATACCTGTACATGTATGATATAAAACCACAGTGCGTCATTAAACATCGGGTTAGAAGGTAGAACTTCAAATTCAACAACGTGTTGATAAGTGCAGGTGACACTATATACCTGTACATGTATGATATAAAACCACAGTGTGTCATTAAACATCGGGTTAGAAGGTAGAACTTCAAATTCAACAACGTCTTGTTAAGTGCAGGTGATACTATATACCTGTACATGTATGATATAAAACCACAGTGTGTCATTAAACATCGGGTTAGAAGGTAGAACTTCAAATTCAACAACGTGTTGATAAGTGCAGGTGACACTATATACCTGTACATGTATGATATAAAACCACAGTGTGTCATTAAACATCGGGTTAGAATGTAGAACTTCAAATTCAACAACGTGTTGATAAGTGCAGGTGATACTATATACCTGTACATGTATGATATAAAACCAGTGTGTCATTAAACATCGGGTTAGAAGGTAGAACTTCAAATTCAACAACGTGTTGATAAGTGCAGTGACACTGTATACCTGTACATGTATAATATAAAACCACAGTGTGTCATTAAACATCGGGTTAGAAGGTAGAACATCAAATTCAACAACATGTTGATAAGTGCGGGTGACACTATATACCTGTACATGTATAATATAAAACCACAGTGTGTCATTAAACATCGGGTTAGAAGGTAGAACTTCAAATTCAACAACGTGTTGATAAGTGCAGTGACATTATATACCTGTACATGTATGATATAAAACCACAGTGCGTCATTAAACATCGGGTTAGAAGGTAGAACTTCAAATTCAACAACGTTTTGATAAGTGCAGGTGATACTATATACCTGTACATGTATGATATAAAACCACAGCGTGTCATTAAACATCGGGTTAGAAGGTAGAACTTCAAATTCAACAACGTTTTGATAAGTGCAGGTGATACTATATACCTGTACATGTATGATATAATACCACAGTGTGTCATTAAACATAGGGTTAGAAGGTAGAACTTCAAATTCAACAACGTGTTGATAAGTGCAGTGACACTATATACCTGTACATGTATGATATAAAACCACAGTGTGTCATTAAACATCGGGTTAGAAGGTAGAACTTCAAATTCAACAACGTGTTGATAAGTGCAGGTGACACTATATACCTGTACATGTATGATATAAAACCACAGTGTGTCATTAAACATCGGGTTAGAAGGTAGAACTTCAAATTCAACAACGTCTTGTTAAGTGCAGGTGATACTATATACCTGTACATGTATGATATAAAACCACAGTGTGTCATTAAATATAGGGTTAGAAGGTAGAACTTCAAATTCAACAACGTGTTGATAAATGCAGGTGACACTATATACCTGTACATGTATGATATAAAACCACAGTGTATCATTAAACATCGGGTTAGAAGGTAGAACTTCAAATTCAACAACGTGTTGATAAGTGCAGGTGAAACTATATACCTGTACATGTATGATATAAAACCACAGTGCGTCATTAAACATCGGGTTAGAAGGTAGAACTTCAAATTCAACAACGTGTTGATAAGTGCAGGTGACACTATATACCTGTACATGTATGATATAAAACCACAGTGTGTCATTAAACATCGGGTTAGAAGGTAGAACTTCAAATTCAACAACGTGTTGATAAGTGCAGGTGACACTATATACCTGTACATGTATGATATAAAACCACAGTGTGTCATTAAACATCGGGTTAGAAGGTAGAACTTCAAATTCAACAACGTGTTGATAAGTGCAGTGACACTATATACCTGTACATGTATGATATAAAACCACAGTGTGTCATTAAACATCGGGTTAGAATGTAGAACTTCAAATTCAACAACGTGTTGATAAGTGCAGGTGATACTATATACCTGTACATGTATGATATAAAACCACAGTGTGTCATTAAACATCGGGTTAGAAGGTAGAACTTCAAATTCAACAACGTGTTGATAAGTGCAGTGACACTATATACCTGTACATGTATGATATAAAACCACAGTGTGTCATTAAAGATCGGGTTAGAAGGTAGAACTTCAAATTCAACAACGTGTTGATAAGTGCAGGTGATACTATATACCTGTACATGTATGATATAAAACCACAGTGTGTCATTAAACATCGGGTTAGAAGGTAGAACTTCAAATTCAACAACGTGTTGCTAAGTGCAGGTGATACTATATACCTGTACATGTATGATATAAAACCACAGTGTGTCATTAAACATCGGGTTAGAAGGTAGAACATCAAATTCAACAACGTGTTGATAAGTGCAGGTGACACTATATACCTCTACATGTATGATATAAAACCAGTGTATCATTAAACATCGGGTTAGAAGGTAGAACTTCAAATTCAACAACGTGTTGATAAGTGCAGGTGACACTATATACCTGTACATGTATGATATAAAACCACAGTGTGTCATTAAACATCGGGTTAGAAGGTAGAACTTCAAATTCAACAACGTGTTGATAAGTGCAGTGACATTATATACCTGTACATGTATGATATAAAACCACAGTGTGTCATTAAACATCGGGTTAGAAGGTAGAACTTCAGATTCAACAGCATGTTGATAAGTGCAGGTGACACTATATACCTGTACATGTATAATATAAAACCACAGTGTGTCATTAAACATCGGGTTAGAAGGTAGAACTTCAAATTCAACAACGTGTTGATAAGTGCAGTGACACTATATACCTGTACATGTATAATATAAAACCACATTGCGTCATTAAACATCGGGTTAGAAGGTAGAACTTCAAATTCAACAACGTGTTGATAAGTGCAGGTGATACTATATACCTGTACATGTATGATATAAAACCACAGTGTGTCATTAAACATCGGGTTAGAAGGTAGAACTTCAAATTCAACAACGTGTTGCTAAGTGCAGGTGATACTATATACCTGTACATGTATGATATAAAACCACAGTGTGTCATTAAACATCGGGTTAGAAGGTAGAACATCAAATTCAACAACGTGTTGATAAGTGCAGGTGACACTATATACCTCTACATGTATGATATAAAACCAGTGTATCATTAAACATCGGGTTAGAAGGTAGAACTTCAAATTCAACAACGTGTTGATAAGTGCAGGTGACACTATATACCTGTACATGTATGATATAAAACCACAGTGTGTCATTAAACATCGGGTTAGAAGGTAGAACTTCAGATTCAACAACGTGTTGATAAGTGCAGTGACACTATATACCTGTACATGTATGATATAAAACCACAGTGTGTCATTAAACATCGGGTTAGAAGGTAGAACTTCAGATTCAACAGCATGTTGATAAGTGCAGGTGACACTATATACCTGTACATGTATAATATAAAACCACAGTGTGTCATTAAACATCGGGTTAGAAGGTAGAACTTCAAATTCAACAACGTGTTGATAAGTGCAGTGACACTATATACCTGTACATGTATAATATAAAACCACATTGCGTCATTAAACATCGGGTTAGAAGGTAGAACTTCAAATTCAACAACGTGTTGATAAGTGCAGGTGATACTATATACCTGTACATGTATGATATAAAACCACAGTGTGTCATTAAACATCGGGTTAGAATGTAGAACTTCAAATTCAACAACGTGTTGATAAGTGCAGGTGATACTATATACCTGTACATGTATGATATAAAACCACAGTGTGTCATTAAACATCGGGTTAGAAGGTAGAACTTCAAATTCAACAACGTGTTGATAAGTGCAGTGACACTATATACCTGTACATGTATGATATAAAACCACAGTGTGTCATTAAACATCGGGTTAGAAGGTAGAACTTCAAATTCAACAACGTGTTGATAAGTGCAGGTGACACTATATACCTGTACATGTATGATATAAAACCACAGTGTGTCATTAAACATCGGGTTAGAAGGTAGAACTTCAAATTCAACAACGTGTTGATAAGTGCAGTGACACTATATACCTGTACATGTATGATATAAAACCACAGTGTGTCATTAAACATCGGGTTAGAAGGTAGAACTTCAGATTCAACAGCATGTTGATAAGTGCAGGTGATACTATATACCTGTACATGTATGATATAAAACCACAGTGTGTCATTAAACATCGGGTTAGAAGGTAGAACTTCAAATTCAACAACGTGTTGATAAGTGCAGTGACACTATATACCTGTACATGTATAATATAAAACCACATTGCGTCATTAAACATCGGGTTAGAAGGTAGAACTTCAAATTCAACAACGTGTTGATATGTGCAGGTGATACTATATACCTGTACATGTATGATATAAAACCACAGTGTGTCATTAAACATCGGGTTAGAATGTAGAACTTCAAATTCAACAACGTGTTGATAAGTGCAGGTGATACTATATACCTGTACATGTATGATATAAAACCACAGTGTGTCATTAAACATCGGGTTAGAAGGTAGAACTTCAAATTCAACAACGTGTTGATAAGTGCAGTGACACTATATACCTGTACATGTATGATATAAAACCACAGTGTGTCATTAAACATCGGGTTAGAAGGTAGAACTTCAAATTCAACAACGTGTTGATAAGTGCAGGTGATACTATATACCTGTACATGTATGATATAAAACCACAGTGTGTCATTAAACATCGGGTTAGAAGGTAGAACTTCAAATTCAACAACATGTTGATAAGTGCAGGTGACACTATATACCTGTGCATGTATGATATAAAACCACAGTGTATCATTAAACATCGGGTTAGAAGGTAGAACTTCAAATTCAACAACATGTTGATAACTGCAGGTGACACTATATACCTGTACATGTATAATATAAAACCACAGTGTGTCATTAAACATCGGGTTAGAAGGTAGAACTTCAAATTCAACAACGTGTTGATAAGTGCAGTGACATTATATACCTGTACATGTATGATATAAAACCACAGTGCGTCATTAAACATCGGGTTAGAAGGTAGAACTTCAAATTCAACAACGTGTTGATAAGTGCAGGTGACACTATATACCTGTACATGTATGATATAAAACCACAGTGTGTCATTAAACATCGGGTTAGAAGGTAGAACTTCAAATTCAACAACGTCTTGTTAAGTGCAGGTGATACTATATACCTGTACATGTATGATATAAAACCACAGTGTGTCATTAAACATCGGGTTAGAAGGTAGAACTTCAAATTCAACAACGTGTTGATAAGTGCAGGTGACACTATATACCTGTACATGTATGATATAAAACCACAGTGTATCATTAAACATCGGGTTAGAATGTAGAACTTCAAATTCAACAACGTGTTGATAAGTGCAGGTGATACTATATACCTGTACATGTATGATATAAAACCAGTGTGTCATTAAACATCGGGTTAGAAGGTAGAACTTCAAATTCAACAACGTGTTGATAAGTGCAGTGACACTATATACCTGTACATGTATGATATAAAACCACAGTGTGTCATTAAACATCGGGTTAGAAGGTAGAACTTCAAATTCAACAACATGTTGATAAGTGCGGGTGACACTATATACCTGTACATGTATAATATAAAACCACAGTGTGTCATTAAACATCGGGTTAGAAGGTAGAACTTCAAATTCAACAACATGTTGATAAGTGCGGGTGACACTATATACCTGTACATGTATAATATAAAACCACAGTGTGTCATTAAACATCGGGTTAGAAGGTAGAACTTCAAATTCAACAACGTGTTGATAAGTGCAGTGACACTATATACCTGTACATGTATGATATAAAACCACAGTGTGTCATTAAATATCGGGTTAGAAGGTAGAACTTCAAATTCAACAACGTGTTGATAAGTGCAGGTGACACTATATACCTGTACATGTATGATATAAAACCACAGTGTGTCATTAAACATCGGGTTAGAAGGTAGAACTTCAAATTCAACAACGTGTTGATAAGTGCAGGTGATACTATATACCTGTACATGTATGATATAAAACCACAGTGTGTCATTAAACATCGGGTTAGAAGGTAGAACTTCAAATTCAACAACGTGTTGATAAGTGCAGGTGACACTATATACCTGTACATGTATGATATAAAACCACAGTGTGTCATTAAACATCGGGTTAGAAGGTAGAACTTCAAATTCAACAACGTGTTGATAAGTGCAGTGACACTATATACCTGTACATGTATGATATAAAACCACAGTGTGTCATTAAACATCGGGTTAGAATGTAGAACTTCAAATTCAACAACGTGTTGATAAGTGCAGGTGATACTATATACCTGTACATGTATGATATAAAACCACAGTGTGTCATTAAACATCGGGTTAGAAGGTAGAACTTCAAATTCAACAACGTGTTGATAAGTGCAGGTGACACTATATACCTCTACATGTATGATATAAAACCAGTGTATCATTAAACATCGGGTTAGAAGGTAGAACTTCAAATTCAACAACGTGTTGATAAGTGCAGGTGACACTATATACCTGTACATGTATGATATAAAACCACAGTGTGTCATTAAACATCGGGTTAGAAGGTAGAACTTCAAATTCAACAACGTGTTGATAAGTGCAGTGACACTATATACCTGTACATGTATGATATAAAACCACAGTGTGTCATTAAACATCGGGTTAGAAGGTAGAACTTCAGATTCAACAGCATGTTGATAAGTGCAGGTGACACTATATACCTGTACATGTATAATATAAAACCACAGTGCGTCATTAAACATCGGGTTAGAAGGTAGAACTTCAAATTCAACAACGTGTTGATAAGTGCAGTGACACTATATACCTGTACATGTATAATATAAAACCACATTGCGTCATTAAACATCGGGTTAGAAGGTAGAACTTCAAATTCAACAACGTGTTGATAAGTGCAGGTGATACTATATACCTGTACATGTATGATATAAAACCACAGTGTGTCATTAAACATCGGGTTAGAAGGTAGAACTTCAAATTCAACAACGTGTTGCTAAGTGCAGGTGATACTATATACCTGTACATGTATGATATAAAACCACAGTGTGTCATTAAACATCGGGTTAGAAGGTAGAACATCAAATTCAACAACGTGTTGATAAGTGCAGGTGACACTATATACCTCTACATGTATGATATAAAACCAGTGTATCATTAAACATCGGGTTAGAAGGTAGAACTTCAAATTCAACAACGTGTTGATAAGTGCAGGTGACACTATATACCTGTACATGTATGATATAAAACCACAGTGTGTCATTAAACATCGGGTTAGAAGGTAGAACTTCAAATTCAACAACGTGTTGATAAGTGCAGTGACACTATATACCTGTACATGTATGATATAAAACCACAGTGTGTCATTAAACATCGGGTTAGAAGGTAGAACTTCAGATTCAACAGCATGTTGATAAGTGCAGGTGACACTATATACCTGTACATGTATAATATAAAACCACAGTGTGTCATTAAACATCGGGTTAGAAGGTAGAACTTCAAATTCAACAACGTGTTGATAAGTGCAGTGACACTATATACCTGTACATGTATAATATAAAACCACATTGCGTCATTAAACATCGGGTTAGAAGGTAGAACTTCAAATTCAACAACGTGTTGATAAGTGCAGGTGATACTATATACCTGTACATGTATGATATAAAACCACAGTGTGTCATTAAACATCGGGTTAGAATGTAGAACTTCAAATTCAACAACGTGTTGATAAGTGCAGGTGATACTATATACCTGTACATGTATGATATAAAACCACAGTGTGTCATTAAACATCGGGTTAGAAGGTAGAACTTCAAATTCAACAACGTGTTGATAAGTGCAGTGACACTATATACCTGTACATGTATGATATAAAACCACAGTGTGTCATTAAACATCGGGTTAGAAGGTAGAACTTCAAATTCAACAACGTGTTGATAAGTGCAGGTGACACTATATACCTGTACATGTATGATATAAAACCACAGTGTGTCATTAAACATCGGGTTAGAAGGTAGAACTTCAAATTCAACAACGTGTTGATAAGTGCAGTGACACTATATACCTGTACATGTATGATATAAAACCACAGTGTGTCATTAAACATCGGGTTAGAAGGTAGAACTTCAGATTCAACAGCATGTTGATAAGTGCAGGTGACACTATATACCTGTACATGTATAATATAAAACCACAGTGTGTCATTAAACATCGGGTTAGAAGGTAGAACTTCAAATTCAACAACGTGTTGATAAGTGCAGTGACACTATATACCTGTACATGTATAATATAAAACCACATTGCGTCATTAAACATCGGGTTAGAAGGTAGAACTTCAAATTCAACAACGTGTTGATAAGTGCAGGTGATACTATATACCTGTACATGTATGATATAAAACCACAGTGTGTCATTAAACATCGGGTTAGAATGTAGAACTTCAAATTCAACAACGTGTTGATAAGTGCAGGTGATACTATATACCTGTACATGTATGATATAAAACCACAGTGTGTCATTAAACATCGGGTTAGAAGGTAGAACTTCAAATTCAACAAGGTGTTGATAAGTGCAGTGACACTATATACCTGTACATGTATGATATAAAACCACAGTGTGTCATTAAACATCGGGTTAGAAGGTAGAACTTCAAATTCAACAACGTGTTGATAAGTGCAGGTGATACTATATACCTGTACATGTATGATATAAAACCACAGTGTGTCATTAAACATCGGGTTAGAAGGTAGAACTTCAAATTCAACAACGTCTTGTTAAGTGCAGGTGATACTATATACCTGTACATGTATGATATAAAACCACAGTGTGTCATTAAACATCGGGTTAGAAGGTAGAACTTCAAATTCAACAACATGTTGATAAGTGCAGGTGACACTATATACCTGTACATGTATGATATAAAACCACAGTGTGTCATTAAATATCGGGTTAGAAGGTAGAACTTCAAATTCAACAACGTGTTGATAAGTGCAGGTGACACTATATACCTGTGCATGTATGATATAAAACCACAGTGTATCATTAAACATCGGGTTAGAAGGTAGAACTTCAAATTCAACAACGTGTTGATAAGTGCAGGTGATACTATATACCTGTACATGTATGATATAAAACCTCAGTGTGTCATTAAACATCGGGTTAGAAGGTAGAACTTCAAATTCAACAACGTGTTGATAAGTGCAGGTGACACTATATACCTGTACATGTATGATATAAAACCACAGTGCGTCATTAAACATCGGGTTAGAAGGTAGAACTTCAAATTCAACAACGTGTTGATAAGTGCAGGTGACACTATATACCTGTACATGTATGATATAAAACCACAGTGTGTCATTAAACATCGGGTTAGAAGGTAGAACTTCAAATTCAACAACGTGTTGATAAGTGCAGGTGACACTATATACCTGTACATGTATGATATAAAACCACAGTGTGTCATTAAACATCGGGTTAGAAGGTAGAACTTCAAATTCAACAACGTGTTGATAAGTGCAGTGACACTATATACCTGTACATGTATGATATAAAACCACAGTGTGTCATTAAACATCGGGTTAGAATGTAGAACTTCAAATTCAACAACGTGTTGATAAGTGCAGGTGATACTATATACCTGTACATGTATGATATAAAACCACAGTGTGTCATTAAACATCGGGTTAGAAGGTAGAACTTCAAATTCAACAACGTGTTGATAAGTGCAGTGACACTATATACCTGTACATGTATGATATAAAACCACAGTGTGTCATTAAAGATCGGGTTAGAAGGTAGAACTTCAAATTCAACAACGTGTTGATAAGTGCAGGTGACACTATATACCTGTACATGTATGATATAAAACCACAGTGTGTCATTAAACATCGGGTTAGAAGGTAGAACTTCAAATTCAACAACGTGTTGATAAGTGCAGTGACACTATATACCTGTACATGTATGATATAAAACCACAGTGTGTCATTAAACATCGGGTTAGAAGGTAGAACTTCAGATTCAACAGTATGTTGATAAGTGCAGGTGACACTATATACCTGTACATGTATAATATAAAACCACAGTGTGTCATTAAACATCGGGTTAGAAGGTAGAACTTCAAATTCAACAACGTGTTGATAAGTGCAGTGACACTATATACCTGTACATGTATAATATAAAACCACATTGCGTCATTAAACATCGGGTTAGAAGGTAGAACTTCAAATTCAACAACGTGTTGATAAGTGCAGGTGATACTATATACCTGTACATGTATGATATAAAACCACAGTGTGTCATTAAACATCGGGTTAGAATGTAGAACTTCAAATTCAACAACGTGTTGATAAGTGCAGGTGATACTATATACCTGTACATGTATGATATAAAACCACAGTGTGTCATTAAACATCGGGTTAGAAGGTAGAACTTCAAATTCAACAACGTGTTGATAAGTGCAGTGACACTATATACCTGTACATGTATGATATAAAACCACAGTGTGTCATTAAACATCGGGTTAGAAGGTAGAACTTCAAATTCAACAACGTGTTGATAAGTGCAGGTGACACTATATACCTGTACATGTATGATATAAAACCACAGTGTGTCATTAAACATCGGGTTAGAAGGTAGAACTTCAAATTCAACAACGTGTTGATAAGTGCAGTGACACTATATACCTGTACATGTATGATATAAAACCACAGTGTGTCATTAAACATCGGGTTAGAAGGTAGAACTTCAGATTCAACAGCATGTTGATAAGTGCAGGTGACACTATATACCTGTACATGTATAATATAAAACCACAGTGTGTCATTAAACATCGGGTTAGAAGGTAGAACTTCAAATTCAACAACGTGTTGATAAGTGCAGTGACACTATATACCTGTACATGTATAATATAAAACCACATTGCGTCATTAAACATCGGGTTAGAAGGTAGAACTTCAAATTCAACAACGTGTTGATAAGTGCAGGTGATACTATATACCTGTACATGTATGATATAAAACCACAGTGTGTCATTAAACATCGGGTTAGAATGTAGAACTTCAAATTCAACAACGTGTTGATAAGTGCAGGTGATACTATATACCTGTACATGTATGATATAAAACCACAGTGTGTCATTAAACATCGGGTTAGAAGGTAGAACTTCAAATTCAACAAGGTGTTGATAAGTGCAGTGACACTATATACCTGTACATGTATGATATAAAACCACAGTGTGTCATTAAACATCGGGTTAGAAGGTAGAACTTCAAATTCAACAACGTGTTGATAAGTGCAGGTGATACTATATACCTGTACATGTATGATATAAAACCACAGTGTGTCATTAAACATCGGGTTAGAAGGTAGAACTTCAAATTCAACAACGTCTTGTTAAGTGCAGGTGATACTATATACCTGTACATGTATGATATAAAATCACAGTGTGTCATTAAATATCGGGTTAGAAGGTAGAACTTCAAATTCAACAACATGTTGATAAGTGCAGGTGACACTATATACCTGTACATGTATGATATAAAACCACAGTGTGTCATTAAATATCGGGTTAGAAGGTAGAACTTCAAATTCAACAACGTGTTGATAAGTGCAGGTGATACTATATACCTGTACATGTATGATATAAAACCACAGTGTGTCATTAAACATCGGGTTAGAAGGTAGAACTTCAAATTCAACAACGTGTTGATAAGTGCAGGTGACACTATATACCTGTACATGTATGATATAAAACCACAGTGCGTCATTAAACATCGGGTTAGAAGGTAGAACTTCAAATTCAACAACGTGTTGATAAGTGCAGGTGACACTATATACCTGTACATGTATGATATAAAACCACAGTGTGTCATTAAACATCGGGTTAGAAGGTAGAACTTCAAATTCAACAACGTGTTGATAAGTGCAGGTGACACTATATACCTGTACATGTATGATATAAAACCACAGTGTGTCATTAAACATCGGGTTAGAAGGTAGAACTTCAAATTCAACAACGTGTTGATAAGTGCAGTGACACTATATACCTGTACATGTATAATATAAAACCACAGTGTGTCATTAAACATCGGGTTAGAATGTAGAACTTCAAATTCAACAACGTGTTGATAAGTGCAGGTGATACTATATACCTGTACATGTATGATATAAAACCACAGTGTGTCATTAAACATCGGGTTAGAAGGAAGAACTTCAAATTCAACAACGTGTTGATAAGTGCAGTGACACTATATACCTGTACATGTATGATATAAAACCACAGTGTGTCATTAAAGATCGGGTTAGAAGGTAGAACTTCAAATTCAACAACGTGTTGATAAGTGCAGGTGATACTATATACCTGTACATGTATGATATAAAACCACAGTGCGTCATTAAACATCGGGTTAGAAGGTAGAACTTCAAATTCAACAACGTGTTGATAAGTGCAGGTGACACTATATACCTGTACATGTATGATATAAAACCACAGCGTGTCATTAAACATCGGGTTAGAAGGTAGAACTTCAAATTCAACAACGTTTTGATAAGTGCAGGTGACACTATATACCTGTACATGTATGATATAAAACCACAGTGTGTCATTAAACATCGGGTTAGAATGTAGAACTTCAAATTCAACAACGTGTTGATAAGTGCAGGTGACACTATATACCTGTACATGTATAAAATAAAACCACATTGCGTCATTAAACATCGGGTTAGAAGGTAGAACTTCAAATTCAACAACGTGTTGATAAGTGGAGTGACACTATATACCTGTACATGTATGATATAAAACCACAGTGTGTCATTAAACATCGGGTTAGAATGTAGAACTTCAAATTCAACAACGTGTTGATAAGTGTAGGTGATACTATATACCTGTACATGTATGATATAAAACCACAGTGTGTCATTAAACATCGGGTTAGAAGGTAGAACTTCAAATTCAACAACGTGTTGATAAGTGCAGTGACACTATATACCTGTACATGTATGATATAAAACCACAGTGTGTCATTAAACATCGGGTTAGAAGGTAGAACTTCAAATTCAACAACGTGTTGATAAGTGCAGGTGACACTATATACCTGTACATGTATGATATAAAACCACAGTGTGTCATTAAACATCGGGTTAGAAGGTAGAACTTCAAATTCAACAACGTCTTGTTAAGTGCAGGTGATACTATATACCTGTACATGTATGATATAAAACCACAGTGTGTCATTAAATATCGGGTTAGAAGGTAGAACTTCAAATTCAACAACGTGTTGATAAGTGCAGGTGACACTATATACCTGTACATGTATGATATAAAACCACAGTGTATCATTAAACATCGGGTTAGAAGGTAGAACTTCAAATTCAACAACGTGTTGATAAGTGCAGGTGATACTATATACCTGTACATGTATGATATAAAACCACAGTGTGTCATTAAACATCGGGTTAGAATGTAGAACTTCAAATTCAACAACGTGTTGATAAGTGCAGGTGATACTATATACCTGTACATGTATGATATAAAACCACAGTGTGTCATTAAACATCGGGTTAGAAGGTAGAACTTCAAATTCAACAACGTGTTGATAAGTGCAGTGACACTATATACCTGTACATGTATGATATAAAACCACAGCGTGTCATTAAACATCGGGTTAGAAGGTAGAACTTCAAATTCAACAACGTGTTGATAAGTGCAGTGACACTATATACCTGTACATGTATGATATAAAACCACAGTGTGTCATTAAACATCGGGTTAGAAGGTAGAACTTCAAATTCAACAACGTGTTGATAAGTGCAGTGACACTATATACCTGTACATGTATGATATAAAACCACAGTGTGTCATTAAACATCGGGTTAGAAGGTAGAACTTCAGATTCAACAGCATGTTGATAAGTGCAGGTGACACTATATACCTGTACATGTATAATATAAAACCACAGTGTGTCATTAAACATCGGGTTAGAAGGTAGAACTTCAAATTCAACAACGTGTTGATAAGTGCAGTGACACTATATACCTGTACATGTATAATATAAAACCACATTGCGTCATTAAACATCGGGTTAGAAGGTAGAACTTCAAATTCAACAACGTGTTGATAAGTGCAGGTGATACTATATACCTGTACATGTATGATATAAAACCACAGTGTGTCATTAAACATCGGGTTAGAATGTAGAACTTCAAATTCAACAACGTGTTGATAAGTGCAGGTGATACTATATACCTGTACATGTATGATATAAAACCACAGTGTGTCATTAAACATCGGGTTAGAAGGTAGAACTTCAAATTCAACAACGTGTTGATAAGTGCAGTGACACTATATACCTGTACATGTATGATATAAAACCACAGTGTGTCATTAAACATCGGGTTAGAAGGTAGAACTTCAGATTCAACAGCATGTTGATAAGTGCAGGTGACACTATATACCTGTACATGTATAATATAAAACCACAGTGTGTCATTAAACATCGGGTTAGAAGGTAGAACTTCAAATTCAACAACGTGTTGATAAGTGCAGTGACACTATATACCTGTACATGTATAATATAAAACCACATTGCGTCATTAAACATCGGGTTAGAAGGTAGAACTTCAAATTCAACAACGTGTTGATAAGTGCAGGTGATACTATATACCTGTACATGTATGATATAAAACCACAGTGTGTCATTAAACATCGGGTTAGAATGTAGAACTTCAAATTCAACAACGTGTTGATAAGTGCAGGTGATACTATATACCTGTACATGTATGATATAAAACCACAGTGTGTCATTAAACATCGGGTTAGAAGGTAGAACTTCAAATTCAACAACGTGTTGATAAGTGCAGTGACACTATATACCTGTACATGTATGATATAAAACCACAGTGTGTCATTAAACATCGGGTTAGAAGGTAGAACTTCAAATTCAACAACGTGTTGATAAGTGCAGGTGACACTATATACCTGTACATGTATGATATAAAACCACAGTGTGTCATTAAACATCGGGTTAGAAGGTAGAACTTCAAATTCAACAACGTGTTGATAAGTGCAGTGACACTATATACCTGTACATGTATGATATAAAACCACAGTGTGTCATTAAACATCGGGTTAGAAGGTAGAACTTCAGATTCAACAGCATGTTGATAAGTGCAGGTGACACTATATACCTGTACATGTATAATATAAAACCACAGTGTGTCATTAAACATCGGGTTAGAAGGTAGAACTTCAAATTCAACAACGTGTTGATAAGTGCAGTGACACTATATACCTGTACATGTATAATATAAAACCACATTGCGTCATTAAACATCGGGTTAGAAGGTAGAACTTCAAATTCAACAACGTGTTGATAAGTGCAGGTGATACTATATACCTGTACATGTATGATATAAAACCACAGTGTGTCATTAAACATCGGGTTAGAATGTAGAACTTCAAATTCAACAACGTGTTGATAAGTGCAGGTGATACTATATACCTGTACATGTATGATATAAAACCACAGTGTGTCATTAAACATCGGGTTAGAAGGTAGAACTTCAAATTCAACAAGGTGTTGATAAGTGCAGTGACACTATATACCTGTACATGTATGATATAAAACCACAGTGTGTCATTAAACATCGGGTTAGAAGGTAGAACTTCAAATTCAACAACGTGTTGATAAGTGCAGGTGATACTATATACCTGTACATGTATGATATAAAACCACAGTGTGTCATTAAACATCGGGTTAGAAGGTAGAACTTCAAATTCAACAACGTCTTGTTAAGTGCAGGTGATACTATATACCTGTACATGTATGATATAAAATCACAGTGTGTCATTAAATATCGGGTTAGAAGGTAGAACTTCAAATTCAACAACATGTTGATAAGTGCAGGTGACACTATATACCTGTACATGTATGATATAAAACCACAGTGTGTCATTAAATATCGGGTTAGAAGGTAGAACTTCAAATTCAACAACGTGTTGATAAGTGCAGGTGATACTATATACCTGTACATGTATGATATAAAACCACAGTGTGTCATTAAACATCGGGTTAGAAGGTAGAACTTCAAATTCAACAACGTGTTGATAAGTGCAGGTGACACTATATACCTGTACATGTATGATATAAAACCACAGTGCGTCATTAAACATCGGGTTAGAAGGTAGAACTTCAAATTCAACAACGTGTTGATAAGTGCAGGTGACACTATATACCTGTACATGTATGATATAAAACCACAGTGTGTCATTAAACATCGGGTTAGAAGGTAGAACTTCAAATTCAACAACGTGTTGATAAGTGCAGGTGACACTATATACCTGTACATGTATGATATAAAACCACAGTGTGTCATTAAACATCGGGTTAGAAGGTAGAACTTCAAATTCAACAACGTGTTGATAAGTGCAGTGACACTATATACCTGTACATGTATAATATAAAACCACAGTGTGTCATTAAACATCGGGTTAGAATGTAGAACTTCAAATTCAACAACGTGTTGATAAGTGCAGGTGATACTATATACCTGTACATGTATGATATAAAACCACAGTGTGTCATTAAACATCGGGTTAGAAGGTAGAACTTCAAATTCAACAACGTGTTGATAAGTGCAGTGACACTATATACCTGTACATGTATGATATAAAACCACAGTGTGTCATTAAAGATCGGGTTAGAAGGTAGAACTTCAAATTCAACAACGTGTTGATAAGTGCAGGTGATACTATATACCTGTACATGTATGATATAAAACCACAGTGCGTCATTAAACATCGGGTTAGAAGGTAGAACTTCAAATTCAACAACGTGTTGATAAGTGCAGGTGACACTATATACCTGTACATGTATGATATAAAACCACAGCGTGTCATTAAACATCGGGTTAGAAGGTAGAACTTCAAATTCAACAACGTTTTGATAAGTGCAGGTGACACTATATACCTGTACATGTATGATATAAAACCACAGTGTGTCATTAAACATCGGGTTAGAATGTAGAACTTCAAATTCAACAACGTGTTGATAAGTGCAGGTGACACTATATACCTGTACATGTATAAAATAAAACCACATTGCGTCATTAAACATCGGGTTAGAAGGTAGAACTTCAAATTCAACAACGTGTTGATAAGTGGAGTGACACTATATACCTGTACATGTATGATATAAAACCACAGTGTGTCATTAAACATCGGGTTAGAATGTAGAACTTCAAATTCAACAACGTGTTGATAAGTGTAGGTGATACTATATACCTGTACATGTATGATATAAAACCACAGTGTGTCATTAAACATCGGGTTAGAAGGTAGAACTTCAAATTCAACAACGTGTTGATAAGTGCAGTGACACTATATACCTGTACATGTATGATATAAAACCACAGTGTGTCATTAAACATCGGGTTAGAAGGTAGAACTTCAAATTCAACAACGTGTTGATAAGTGCAGGTGACACTATATACCTGTACATGTATGATATAAAACCACAGTGTGTCATTAAACATCGGGTTAGAAGGTAGAACTTCAAATTCAACAACGTCTTGTTAAGTGCAGGTGATACTATATACCTGTACATGTATGATATAAAACCACAGTGTGTCATTAAATATCGGGTTAGAAGGTAGAACTTCAAATTCAACAACGTGTTGATAAGTGCAGGTGACACTATATACCTGTACATGTATGATATAAAACCACAGTGTATCATTAAACATCGGGTTAGAAGGTAGAACTTCAAATTCAACAACGTGTTGATAAGTGCAGGTGATACTATATACCTGTACATGTATGATATAAAACCACAGTGTGTCATTAAACATCGGGTTAGAATGTAGAACTTCAAATTCAACAACGTGTTGATAAGTGCAGGTGATACTATATACCTGTACATGTATGATATAAAACCACAGTGTGTCATTAAACATCGGGTTAGAAGGTAGAACTTCAAATTCAACAACGTGTTGATAAGTGCAGTGACACTATATACCTGTACATGTATGATATAAAACCACAGCGTGTCATTAAACATCGGGTTAGAAGGTAGAACTTCAAATTCAACAACGTGTTGATAAGTGCAGTGACACTATATACCTGTACATGTATGATATAAAACCACAGTGTGTCATTAAACATCGGGTTAGAAGGTAGAACTTCAAATTCAACAACGTGTTGATAAGTGCAGTGACACTATATACCTGTACATGTATGATATAAAACCACAGTGTGTCATTAAACATCGGGTTAGAAGGTAGAACTTCAGATTCAACAGCATGTTGATAAGTGCAGGTGACACTATATACCTGTACATGTATAATATAAAACCACAGTGTGTCATTAAACATCGGGTTAGAAGGTAGAACTTCAAATTCAACAACGTGTTGATAAGTGCAGTGACACTATATACCTGTACATGTATAATATAAAACCACATTGCGTCATTAAACATCGGGTTAGAAGGTAGAACTTCAAATTCAACAACGTGTTGATAAGTGCAGGTGATACTATATACCTGTACATGTATGATATAAAACCACAGTGTGTCATTAAACATCGGGTTAGAATGTAGAACTTCAAATTCAACAACGTGTTGATAAGTGCAGGTGATACTATATACCTGTACATGTATGATATAAAACCACAGTGTGTCATTAAACATCGGGTTAGAAGGTAGAACTTCAAATTCAACAACGTGTTGATAAGTGCAGTGACACTATATACCTGTACATGTATGATATAAAACCACAGTGTGTCATTAAACATCGGGTTAGAAGGTAGAACTTCAAATTCAACAACGTGTTGATAAGTGCAGGTGATACTATATACCTGTACATGTATGATATAAAACCACAGTGTGTCATTAAACATCGGGTTAGAAGGTAGAACTTCAAATTCAACAACGTCTTGTTAAGTGCAGGTGATACTATATACCTGTACATGTATGATATAAAACCACAGTGTGTCATTAAACATCGGGTTAGAAGGTAGAACTTCAAATTCAACAACATGTTGATAAGTGCAGGTGACACTATATACCTGTACATGTATGATATAAAACCACAGTGTGTCATTAAATATCGGGTTAGAAGGTAGAACTTCAAATTCAACAACATGTTGATAAGTGCAGGTGACACTATATACCTGTACATGTATGATATAAAACCACAGTGTGTCATTAAACATCCGGTTAGAAGGTAGAACTTCAAATTCAACAACGTGTTGATAAGTGCAGGTAACACTTTATACCTGTATATGTATGATATAAAACCAGTGTGTCATTAAACATCGGGTTAGAAGGTATAACTTCAAATTCAACAACGTGTTGATAAGTGCAGGTGACATTATATACCTGTACATGTATGATATAAAACCACAGTGCGTCATTAAACATCGGGTTAGAAGGTAGAACTTCAAATTCAACAACGTGTTGATAAGTGCAGGTGACACTATATACCTGTACATGTATGATATAAAACCACAGTGTGTCATTAAACATCGGGTTAGAAGGTAGAACTTCAAATTCAACAACGTGTTGATAAGTGCAGGTGACACTATATACCTGTACATGTATGATATAAAACCACAGTGTGTCATTAAACATCGGGTTAGAAGGTAGAACTTCAAATTCAACAACGTGTTGATAAGTGCAGTGACACTATATACCTGTACATGTATGATATAAAACCACAGTGTGTCATTAAACATCGGGTTAGAATGTAGAACTTCAAATTCAACAACGTGTTGATAAGTGCAGGTGATACTATATACCTGTACATGTATGATATAAAACCACAGTGTGTCATTAAACATCGGGTTAGAAGGTAGAACTTCAAATTCAACAACGTGTTGATAAGTGCAGTGACACTATATACCTGTACATGTATGATATAAAACCACAGTGTGTCATTAAAGATCGGGTTAGAAGGTAGAACTTCAAATTCAACAACGTGTTGATAAGTGCAGGTGATACTATATACCTGTACATGTATGATATAAAACCACAGTGTGTCATTAAACATCGGGTTAGAAGGTAGAACTTCAAATTCAACAACGTGTTGCTAAGTGCAGGTGATACTATATACCTGTACATGTATGATATAAAACCACAGTGTGTCATTAAACATCGGGTTAGAAGGTAGAACATCAAATTCAACAACGTGTTGATAAGTGCAGATGACACTATATACCTCTACATGTATGATATAAAACCAGTGTATCATTAAACATCGGGTTAGAAGGTAGAACTTCAAATTCAACAACGTGTTGATAAGTGCAATTGACACTATATACCTGTACATGTATGATATAAAACCACAGTGTGTCATTAAACATCGGGTTAGAAGGTAGAACTTCAAATTCAACAACGTGTTGATAAGTGCAGTGACACTATATACCTGTACATGTATGATATAAAACCACAGTGTGTCATTAAACATCGGGTTAGAAGGTAGAACTTCAGATTCAACAGCATGTTGATAAGTGCAGGTGACACTATATACCTGTACATGTATAATATAAAACCACAGTGTGTCATTAAACATCGGGTTAGAAGGTAGAACTTCAAATTCAACAACGTGTTGATAAGTGCAGTGACACTATATACCTGTACATGTATAATATAAAACCACATTGCGTCATTAAACATCGGGTTAGAAGGTAGAACTTCAAATTCAACAACGTGTTGATAAGTGCAGGTGATACTATATACCTGTACATGTATGATATAAAACCACAGTGTGTCATTAAACATCGGGTTAGAATGTAGAACGTCAAATTCAACAACGTGTTGATAAGTGCAGGTGATACTATATACCTGTACATGTATGATATAAAACCACAGTGTGTCATTAAACATCGAGTTAGAAGGTAGAACTTCAAATTCAACAACGTGTTGATAAGTGCAGTGACACTATATACCTGTACATGTATGATATAAAACCACAGTGTGTCATTAAACATCGGGTTAGAAGGTAGAACTTCAAATTCAACAACGTGTTGATAAGTGCAGGTGACACTATATACCTGTACATGTATGATATAAAACCACAGTGTGTCATTAAACATCGGGTTAGAAGGTAGAACTTCAAATTCAACAACGTGTTGATAAGTGCAGTGACACTATATACCTGTACATGTATGATATAAAACCACAGTGTGTCATTAAACATCGGGTTAGAAGGTAGAACTTCAGATTCAACAGCATGTTGATAAGTGCAGGTGACACTATATACCTGTACATGTATAATATAAAACCACAGTGTGTCATTAAACATCGGGTTAGAAGGTAGAACTTCAAATTCAACAACGTGTTGATAAGTGCAGTGACACTATATACCTGTACATGTATAATATAAAACCACATTGCGTCATTAAACATCGGGTTAGAAGGTAGAACTTCAAATTCAACAACGTGTTGATAAGTGCAGGTGATACTATATACCTGTACATGTATGATATAAAACCACAGTGTGTCATTAAACATCGGGTTAGAATGTAGAACTTCAAATTCAACAACGTGTTGATAAGTGCAGGTGATACTATATACCTGTACATGTATGATATAAAACCACAGTGTGTCATTAAACATCGGGTTAGAAGGTAGAACTTCAAATTCAACAACGTGTTGATAAGTGCAGTGACACTATATACCTGTACATGTATGATATAAAACCACAGTGTGTCATTAAACATCGGGTTAGAAGGTAGAACTTCAAATTCAACAACGTGTTGATAAGTGCAGGTGATACTATATACCTGTACATGTATGATATAAAACCACAGTGTGTCATTAAACATCGGGTTAGAAGGTAGAACTTCAAATTCAACAACGTCTTGTTAAGTGCAGGTGATACTATATACCTGTACATGTATGATATAAAACCACAGTGTGTCATTAAACATCGGGTTAGAAGGTAGAACTTCAAATTCAACAACATGTTGATAAGTGCAGGTGACACTATATACCTGTACATGTATAATATAAAACCACAGTGTGTCATTAAACATCGGGTTAGAAGGTAGAACTTCAAATTCAACAACGTGTTGATAAGTGCAGTGACACTATATACCTGTACATGTATGATATAAAACCACAGTGTGTCATTAAACATCGGGTTAGAAGGTAGAACTTCAAATTCAACAACGTGTTGATAAGTGCAGGTGATACTATATACCTGTACATGTATGATATAAAACCACAGTGTGTCATTAAACATCGGGTTAGAAGGTAGAACTTCAAATTCAACAACGTCTTGTTAAGTGCAGGTGATACTATATACCTGTACATGTATGATATAAAACCACAGTGTGTCATTAAACATCGGGTTAGAAGGTAGAACTTCAAATTCAACAACATGTTGATAAGTGCAGGTGACACTATATACCTGTACATGTATGATATAAAACCACAGTGTGTCATTAAATATCGGGTTAGAAGGTAGAACTTCAAATTCAACAACATGTTGATAAGTGCAGGTGACACTATATACCTGTACATGTATGATATAAAACCACAGTGTGTCATTAAACATCCGGTTAGAAGGTAGAACTTCAAATTCAACAACGTGTTGATAAGTGCAGGTGACACTTTATACCTGTATATGTATGATATAAAACCAGTGTGTCATTAAACATCGGGTTAGAAGGTATAACTTCAAATTCAACAACGTGTTGATAAGTGCAGGTGACATTATATACCTGTACATGTATGATATAAAACCACAGTGCGTCATTAAACATCGGGTTAGAAGGTAGAACTTCAAATTCAACAACGTGTTGATAAGTGCAGGTGACACTATATACCTGTACATGTATGATATAAAACCACAGTGTGTCATTAAACATCGGGTTAGAAGGTAGAACTTCAAATTCAACAACGTGTTGATAAGTGCAGGTGACACTATATACCTGTACATGTATGATATAAAACCACAGTGTGTCATTAAACATCGGGTTAGAAGGTAGAACTTCAAATTCAACAACGTGTTGATAAGTGCAGTGACACTATATACCTGTACATGTATGATATAAAACCACAGTGTGTCATTAAACATCGGGTTAGAATGTAGAACTTCAAATTCAACAACGTGTTGATAAGTGCAGGTGATACTATATACCTGTACATGTATGATATAAAACCACAGTGTGTCATTAAACATCGGGTTAGAAGGTAGAACTTCAAATTCAACAACGTGTTGATAAGTGCAGTGACACTATATACCTGTACATGTATGATATAAAACCACAGTGTGTCATTAAAGATCGGGTTAGAAGGTAGAACTTCAAATTCAACAACGTGTTGATAAGTGCAGGTGATACTATATACCTGTACATGTATGATATAAAACCACAGTGTGTCATTAAACATCGGGTTAGAAGGTAGAACTTCAAATTCAACAACGTGTTGCTAAGTGCAGGTGATACTATATACCTGTACATGTATGATATAAAACCACAGTGTGTCATTAAACATCGGGTTAGAAGGTAGAACATCAAATTCAACAACGTGTTGATAAGTGCAGGTGACACTATATACCTCTACATGTATGATATAAAACCAGTGTATCATTAAACATCGGGTTAGAAGGTAGAACTTCAAATTCAACAACGTGTTGATAAGTGCAATTGACACTATATACCTGTACATGTATGATATAAAACCACAGTGTGTCATTAAACATCGGGTTAGAAGGTAGAACTTCAAATTCAACAACGTGTTGATAAGTGCAGTGACACTATATACCTGTACATGTATGATATAAAACCACAGTGTGTCATTAAACATCGGGTTAGAAGGTAGAACTTCAGATTCAACAGCATGTTGATAAGTGCAGGTGACACTATATACCTGTACATGTATAATATAAAACCACAGTGTGTCATTAAACATCGGGTTAGAAGGTAGAACTTCAAATTCAACAACGTGTTGATAAGTGCAGTGACACTATATACCTGTACATGTATAATATAAAACCACATTGCGTCATTAAACATCGGGTTAGAAGGTAGAACTTCAAATTCAACAACGTGTTGATAAGTGCAGGTGATACTATATACCTGTACATGTATGATATAAAACCACAGTGTGTCATTAAACATCGGGTTAGAATGTAGAACGTCAAATTCAACAACGTGTTGATAAGTGCAGGTGATACTATATACCTGTACATGTATGATATAAAACCACAGTGTGTCATTAAACATCGGGTTAGAAGGTAGAACTTCAAATTCAACAACGTGTTGATAAGTGCAGTGACACTATATACCTGTACATGTATGATATAAAACCACAGTGTGTCATTAAACATCGGGTTAGAAGGTAGAACTTCAAATTCAACAACGTGTTGATAAGTGCAGGTGACACTATATACCTGTACATGTATGATATAAAACCACAGTGTGTCATTAAACATCGGGTTAGAAGGTAGAACTTCAAATTCAACAACGTGTTGATAAGTGCAGTGACACTATATACCTGTACATGTATGATATAAAACCACAGTGTGTCATTAAACATCGGGTTAGAAGGTAGAACTTCAGATTCAACAGCATGTTGATAAGTGCAGGTGACACTATATACCTGTACATGTATAATATAAAACCACAGTGTGTCATTAAACATCGGATTAGAAGGTAGAACTTCAAATTCAACAACGTGTTGATAAGTGCAGTGACACTATATACCTGTACATGTATAATATAAAACCACATTGCGTCATTAAACATCGGGTTAGAAGGTAGAACTTCAAATTCAACAACGTGTTGATAAGTGCAGGTGATACTATATACCTGTACATGTATGATATAAAACCACAGTGTGTCATTAAACATCGGGTTAGAATGTAGAACTTCAAATTCAACAACGTGTTGATAAGTGCAGGTGATACTATATACCTGTACATGTATGATATAAAACCACAGTGTGTCATTAAACATCGGGTTAGAAGGTAGAACTTCAAATTCAACAACGTGTTGATAAGTGCAGTGACACTATATACCTGTACATGTATGATATAAAACCACAGTGTGTCATTAAACATCGGGTTAGAAGGTAGAACTTCAAATTCAACAACGTGTTGATAAGTGCAGGTGATACTATATACCTGTACATGTATGATATAAAACCACAGTGTGTCATTAAACATCGGGTTAGAAGGTAGAACTTCAAATTCAACAACGTCTTGTTAAGTGCAGGTGATACTATATACCTGTACATGTATGATATAAAACCACAGTGTGTCATTAAACATCGGGTTAGAAGGTAGAACTTCAAATTCAACAACATGTTGATAAGTGCAGGTGACACTATATACCTGTACATGTATAATATAAAACCACAGTGTGTCATTAAACATCGGGTTAGAAGGTAGAACTTCAAATTCAACAACGTGTTGATAAGTGCAGTGACACTATATACCTGTACATGTATGATATAAAACCACAGTGTATCATTAAACATCGGGTTAGAATGTAGAACATCAAATTCAACAAGGTGTTTATAAGTGCAGGTGACACTATATACCTGTACATGTATGATATAAAACCACAGTGTGTCATTAAACATCGGGTTAGAAGGTAGAACTTCAAATTCAACAACGTGTTGATAAGTGCAGTGACACTATATACCTGTACATGTATGATATAAAACCACAGTGTGTCATTAAACATCGGGTTAGAAGGCAGAACTTCAGATTCAACAGCATGTTGATAAGTGCAGGTGACACTATATACCTGTACATGTATGATATAAAACCACAGTGTGTCATTAAACATCGGGTTAGAAGGTAGAACTTCAAATTCAACAACGTGTTGATAAGTGCAGTGACACTATATACCTGTACATGTATGATATAAAACCACAGTGTGTCATTAAAGATCGGGTTAGAAGGTAGAACTTCAAATTCAACAACATGTTGATAAGTGCAGGTGATACTATATACCTGTACATGTATGATATAAAACCACAGTGTGTCATTAAACATCGGGTTAGAAGGTAGAACTTCAGATTCAACAGCATGTTGATAAGTGCAGGTGACACTATATACCTGTACATGTATAATATAAAACCACAGTGTGTCATTAAACATCGGGTTAGAAGGTAGAACTTCAAATTCAACAACGTGTTGATAAGTGCAGGTGATACTATATACCTGTACATGTATGATATAAAACCACAGTGTGTCATTAAACATCGGGTTAGAATGTAGAATTTCAAATTCAACAACGTGTTGATAAGTGCAGGTGATACTATATACCTGTACATGTATGATATAAAACCACAGTGTGTCATTAAACATCGGGTTAGAAGGTAGAACTTCAAATTCAACAACGTGTTGATAAGTGCAGTGACACTATATACCTGTACATGTATGATATAAAACCACAGTGCGTCATTAAACATCGGGTTAGAAGGTAGAACTTCAAATTCAACAACGTGTTGATAAGTGCAGGTGATACTATATACCTGTACATGTATGATATAAAACCACAGTGTGTCATTAAACATCGGGTTAGAAGGTAGAACTTCAAATTCAACAACGTCTTGTTAAGTGCAGGTGATACTATATACCTGTACATGTATGATATAAAACCACAGTGTGTCATTAAACATCGGGTTAGAAGGTAGAACTTCAAATTCAACAACATGTTGATAAGTGCAGGTGACACTATATACCTGTACATGTATAATATAAAACCACAGTGTGTCATTAAACATCGGGTTAGAAGGTAGAACTTCAAATTCAACAACGTGTTGATAAGTGCAGTGACATTATATACCTGTACATGTATGATATAAAACCACAGTGCGTCATTAAACATCGGGTTAGAAGGTAGAACTTCAAATTTAACAACGTGTTGATAAGTGCAGGTGACACTATATACCTGTACATGTATGATATAAAACCACAGTGTGTCATTAAACATCGGGTTAGAAGGTAGAACTTCAAATTCAACAACGTTTTGTTAAGTGCAGGTGATACTATATACCTGTACATGTATGATATAAAACCACAGTGTGTCATTAAACATCGGGTTAGAAGGTAGAACTTCAAATTCAACAACGTGTTGATAAGTGCAGTGACACTATATACCTGTACATGTATGATATAAAACCACAGTGTATCATTAAACATCGGGTTAGAATGTAGAACTTCAAATTCAACAACGTGTTGATAAGTGCAGGTGATACTATATACCTGTACATGTATGATATAAAACCAGAGTGTCATTAAACATCGGGTTAGAAGGTAGAACTTCAAATTCAACAACGTGTTGATAAGTGCAGTGACACTATATACCTATACATGTATGATATAAAACCACAGTGTGTCATTAAACATCGGGTTAGAAGGTAGAACTTCAAATTCAACAACATGTTGATAAGTGCAGGTGACACTATATACCTGTACATGTATAATATAAAACCACAGTGTGTCATTAAACATCGGGTTAGAAGGTAGAACTTCAAATTCAACAACGTGTTGATAAGTGCAGTGACATTATATACCTGTACATGTATGATATAAAACCACAGTGCGTCATTAAACATCGGGTTAGAAGGTAGAACTTCAAATTCAACAACGTGTTGATAAGTGCAGGTGACACTATATACCTGTACATGTATGATATAAAACCACAGCGTGTCATTAAACATCGGGTTAGAAGGCAGAACTTCAAATTCAACAACGTTTTGATAAGTGCAGGTGATACTATATACCTGTACATGTATGATATAAAACCACAGTGTGTCATTAAACATCGGGTTGGAATGTAGAACTTCAAATTCAACAACGTGTTGATAAGTGCAGGTGACACTATATACCTGTACATGTATAATATAAAACCACATTGCGTCATTAAACATCGGGTTAGAAGGTAGAACTTCAAATTCAACAACGTGTTGATAAGTGCAGTGACACTATATACCTGTACATGTATGATATAAAACCACAGTGTGTCATTAAACATCGGGTTAGAAGGTAGAACTTCAAATTCAACAACGTGTTGACAAGTGCAGGTGATACTATATACCTGTACATGTATGATATAAAACCACAGTGTGTCATTAAACATCGGGTTAGAAGGTAGAACTTCAATTTCAACAACGTGTAGATAAGTGCAGTGACACTATATACCTGTACATGTATGATATAAAACCACAGTGTGTCATTAAACATCGGGTTAGAAGGTAGAACTTCAAATTCAACAACGTGTTGATAAGTGCAGGTGACACTATATACCTGTACATGTATGATATAAAGCCACAGTGTGTCATTAAACATCGGGTTAGAAGGTAGAACTTCAAATTCAACAACGTCTTGTTAAGTGCAGGTGATACTATATACCTGTACATGTATGATATAAAACCACAGTGTGTCATTAAATATCGGGTTAGAAGGTAGAACTTCAAATTCAACAACGTGTTGATAAGTGCAGGTGACACTATATACCTGTACATGTATGATATAAAACCACAGTGTATCATTAAACATCGGGTTAGAAGGTAGAACTTCAAATTCAACAACGTGTTGAGAAGTGCAGGTGATACTATATACCTGTACATGTATGATATAAAACCACAGAGTGTCATTAAACATCGGGTTAGAAGGTAGAACTTCAAATTCAACAACGTGTTGATAAGTGCAGGTGACACTATATACCTGTGCATGTATGATATAAAACCACAGTGCGTCATTAAACATCGGGTTAGAAGGTAGAACTTCAAATTCAACAACGTGTTGATAAGTGCAGGTGACACTATATACCTGTACATGTATGATATTAAACCACAGTGTGTCATTAAACATCGGGTTAGAAGGTAGAACTTCAAATTCAACAACGTGTTGATAAGTGCAGGTGACACTATATACCTGTACATGTATGATATAAAACCACAGTGTGTCATTAAACATCGGGTTAGAAGGTAGAACTTCAAATTCAACAACGTGTTGGTAAGTGCAGGTGATACTATATACCTGTACATGTATGATATAAAACCACAGTGTGTCATTAAACATCGGGTTAGAAGGTAGAACTTCAAATTCAACAACGTCTTGTTAAGTGCAGGTGATACTATATACCTGTACATGTATGATATAAAACCACAGTGTGTCATTAAACATCGGGTTAGAAGGTAGAACTTCAAATTCAACAACATGTTGATAAGTGCAGGTGACACTATATACCTGTACATGTATAATATAAAACCACAGTGTGTCATTAAACATCGGGTTAGAAGGTAGAACTTCAAATTCAACAACGTGTTGATAAGTGCAGTGACATTATATACCTGTACATGTATGATATAAAACCACAGTGTGTCATTAAACATCGGGTTAGAAGGTAGAACTTCAAATTCAACAACGTGTTGATAAGTGCAGTGACACTATATACCTGTACATGTATGATATAAAACCACAGTGTGTCATTAAACATCGGGTTAGAAGGTAGAACTTCAAATTCAACAACATGTTGATAAGTGCAGGTGACACTATATACCTGTACATGTATAATATAAAACCACAGTGTGTCATTAAACATCGGGTTAGAAGGTAGAACTTCAAATTCAACAACGTGTTGATAAGTGCAGTGACATTATATACCTCTACATGTATGATATAAAACCACAGTGCGTCATTAAACATCGGGTTAGAAGGTAGAACTTCAAATTCAACAACGTGTTGATAAGTGCAGGTGACACTATATACCTGTACATGTATGATATAAAACCACAGCGTGTCATTAAACATCGGGTTAGAAGGTAGAACTTCAAATTCAACAACGTTTTGATAAGTGCAGGTGATACTATATACCTGTACATGTATGATATAAAACCACAGTGTGTCATTAAACATCGGGTTAGAATGTAGAACTTCAAATTCAACAACGTGTTGACAAGTGCAGGTGACACTATATACCTGTACATGTATAATATAAAACCACATTGCGTCATTAAACATCGGGTTAGAAGGTAGAACTTCAAATTCAACAACGTGTTGATAAGTGCAGTGACACTATATACCTGTACATGTATGATATAAAACCACAGTGTGTCATTAAATATCGGGTTAGAATGTAGAACTTCAAATTCAACAACGTGTTGATAAGTGCAGGTGATACTATATACCTGTACATGTATGATATAAAACCACAGTGTGTCATTAAACATCGGGTTAGAAGGTAGAACTTCAAATTCAACAACGTGTTGATAAGTGCAGTGACACTATATACCTATACATGTATGATATAAAACCACAGTGTGTCATTAAACATCGGGTTAGAAGGTAGAACTTCAAATTCAACAACGTGTTGATAAGTGCAGGTGACACTATATACCTGTACATGTATGATATAAAACCAGTGTGTCATTAAACATCGGGTTAGAAGGTAGAACTTCAAATTCAACAACGTCTTGTTAAGTGCAGGTGATACTATATACCTGTACATGTATGATATAAAACCACAGTGTGTCATTAAATATCGGGTTAGAAGGTAGAACTTCAAATTCAACAACGTGTTGATAAGTGCAGGTGACACTATATACCTGTACATGTATGATATAAAACCACAGTGTATCATTAAACATCGGGTTAGAAGGTAGAACTTCAAATTCAACAACGTGTTGATAAGTGCAGGTGATACTATATACCTGTACATGTATGATATAAAACCACAGTGTGTCATTAAACATCGGGTTAGAATGTAGAACTTCAAATTCAACAACGTGTTGACAAGTGCAGGTGACACTATATACCTGTACATGTATAATATAAAACCACATTGCGTCATTAAACATCGGGTTAGAAGGTAGAACTTCAAATTCAACAACGTGTTGATAAGTGCAGTGACACTATATACCTGTACATGTATGATATAAAACCACAGTGTGTCATTAAATATCGGGTTAGAATGTAGAACTTCAAATTCAACAACGTGTTGATAAGTGCAGGTGATACTATATACCTGTACATGTATGATATAAAACCACAGTGTGTCATTAAACATCGGGTTAGAAGGTAGAACTTCAAATTCAACAACGTGTTGATAAGTGCAGTGACACTATATACCTATACATGTATGATATAAAACCACAGTGTGTCATTAAACATCGGGTTAGAAGGTAGAACTTCAAATTCAACAACGTGTTGATAAGTGCAGGTGACACTATATACCTGTACATGTATGATATAAAACCAGTGTGTCATTAAACATCGGGTTAGAAGGTAGAACTTCAAATTCAACAACGTCTTGTTAAGTGCAGGTGATACTATATACCTGTACATGTATGATATAAAACCACAGTGTGTCATTAAATATCGGGTTAGAAGGTAGAACTTCAAATTCAACAACGTGTTGATAAGTGCAGGTGACACTATATACCTGTACATGTATGATATAAAACCACAGTGTATCATTAAACATCGGGTTAGAAGGTAGAACTTCAAATTCAACAACGTGTTGATAAGTGCAGGTGATACTATATACCTGTACATGTATGATATAAAACCACAGTGTGTCATTAAACATCGGGTTAGAAGGTAGAACTTCAAATTCAACAACGTGTTGATAAGTGCAGGTGACACTATATACCTGTACATGTATGATATAAAACCACAGTGCGTCATTAAACATCGGGTTAGAAGGTAGAACTTCAAATTCAACAACGTGTTGATAAGTGCAGGTGACACTATATACCTGTACATGTATGATATAAAACCACAGTGTGTCATTAAACATCGGGTTAGAAGGTAGAACTTCAAATTCAACAACGTGTTGATAAGTGCAGGTGACACTATATACCTGTACATGTATGATATAAAACCACAGTGTGTCATTAAACATCGGGTTAGAAGGTAGAACTTCAAATTCAACAACGTGTTGATAAGTGCATTGACACTATATACCTGTACATGTATGATATAAAACCACAGTGTGTCATTAAACATCGGGTTAGAATGTAGAACTTCAAATTCAACAACGTGTTGATAAGTGCAGGTGATACTATATACCTGTACATGTATGATATAAAACCACATTGTGTCATTAAACATCGGGTTAGAAGGTAGAACTTCAAATTCAACAACGTGTTGATAAGTGCAGTGACACTATATACCTGTACATGTATGATATAAAACCACAGTGTGTCATTAAACATCGGGTTAGAATGTAGAACTTCAAATTCAACAACGTGTTGATAAGTGCAGGTGATACTATATACCTGTACATGTATGATATAAAACCACAGTGTGTCATTAAACATCGGGTTAGAAGGTAGAACTTCAAATTCAACAACGTGTTGATAAGTGCAGGTGACACTATATACCTGTACATGTATGATATAAAACCAGTGTGTCATTAAACATCGGGTTAGAAGGTAGAACTTCAAATTCAACAACGTCTTGTTAAGTGCAGGTGATACTATATACCTGTACATGTATGATATAAAACCACAGTGTGTCATTAAATATCGGGTTAGAAGGTAGAACTTCAAATTCAACAACGTGTTGATAAGTGCAGGTGACACTATATACCTGTACATGTATGATATAAAACCACAGTGTATCATTAAACATCGGGTTAGAAGGTAGAACTTCAAATTCAACAACGTGTTGATAAGTGCAGGTGATACTATATACCTGTACATGTATGATATAAAACCACAGTGTGCCATTAAACATCGGGTTAGAAGGTAGAACTTCAAATTCAACAACGTGTTGATAAGTGCAGGTGACACTATATACCTGTACATGTATGATATAAAACCACAGTGTGTCATTAAACATCGGGTTAGAAGGTAGAACTTCAAATTCAACAACGTGTTGATAAGTGCAGTGACACTATATACCTGTACATGTATGATATAAAACCACCACAGTGTGTCATTAAACATCGGGTTAGAATGTAGAACTTCAAATTCAACAACGTGTTGATAAGTACAGGTGATACTATATACCTGTACATGTATGATATAAAACCACAGTGTGTCATTAAACATCGGGTTAGAAGGTAGAACTTCAGATTCAACAGCATGTTGATAAGTGCAGGTGACACTATATACCTGTACATGTATAATATAAAACCACAGTGTGTCATTAAACATCGGGTTAGAAGGTAGAACTTCAAATTCAACAACGTGTTGATAAGTGCAGGTGACACTATATACCTGTACATGTATAATATAAAACCACATTGCGTCATTAAACATCGGGTTAGAAGGTAGAACTTCAAATTCAACAACGTGTTGATAAGTGCAGGTGATACTATATACCTGTACATGTATGATATAAAACCACAGTGTGTCATTAAACATCGGGTTAGAAGGTAGAACTTAAAATTCAACAACGTGTTGATAAGTGCAGGTGATACTATATACCTGTACATGTATGATATAAAACCACAGTGTGTCATTAAACATCGGGTTAGAAGGTAGAACTTCAAATTCAACAACGTCTTGTTAAGTGCAGGTGATACTATATACCTGTACATGTATGATATAAAACCACAGTGTGTCATTAAACATCGGGTTAGAAGGTAGAACTTCAAATTCAACAACATGTTGATAAGTGCAGGTGACACTATATACCTGTACATGTATAATATAAAACCACAGTGTGTCATTAAACATCGGGTTAGAAGGTAGAACTTCAAATTCAACAACGTGTTGATAAGTGCAGTGACATTATATACCTGTACATGTATGATATAAAACCACAGTGCGTCATTAAACATCGGGTTAGAAGGTAGAACTTCAAATTTAACAACGTGTTGATAAGTGCAGTGACACTATATACCTGTACATGTATAATATAAAACCACATTGCGTCATTAAACATCGGGTTAGAAGGTAGAACTTCAAATTCAACAACGTGTTGATAAGTGCAGGTGATACTATATACCTGTACATGTATGATATAAAACCACAGTGTGTCATTAAACATCGGGTTAGAAGGTAGAACTTAAAATTCAACAACGTGTTGATAAGTGCAGGTGATACTATATACCTGTACATGTATGATATAAAACCACAGTGTGTCATTAAACATCGGGTTAGAAGGTAGAACTTCAAATTCAACAACGTCTTGTTAAGTGCAGGTGATACTATATACCTGTACATGTATGATATAAAACCACAGTGTGTCATTAAACATCGGGTTAGAAGGTAGAACTTCAAATTCAACAACATGTTGATAAGTGCAGGTGACACTATATACCTGTACATGTATAATATAAAACCACAGTGTGTCATTAAACATCGGGTTAGAAGGTAGAACTTCAAATTCAACAACGTGTTGATAAGTGCAGTGACATTATATACCTGTACATGTATGATATAAAACCACAGTGCGTCATTAAACATCGGGTTAGAAGGTAGAACTTCAAATTTAACAACGTGTTGATAAGTGCAGTGACACTATATACCTGTACATGTATGATATAAAACCACAGTGTGTCATTAAACATCGGGTTAGAAGGTAGAACTTCAAATTTAACAACGTGTTGATAAGTGCAGTGACACTATATACCTGTACATGTATGATATAAAACCACAGTGTGTCATTAAACATCGGGTTAGAAGGTAGAACTTCAAATTCAACAACGTCTTGTTAAGTGCAGGTGATACTATATACCTGTACATGTATGATATAAAACCACAGTGTGTCATTAAACATCGGGTTAGAAGGTAGAACTTCAAATTCAACAACGTCTTGTTAAGTGCAGGTGATACTATATACCTGTACATGTATGATATAAAACCACAGTGTGTCATTAAACATCGGGTTAGAAGGTAGAACTTCAAATTCAACAACGTGTTGATAAGTGCAGTGACACTATATACCTGTACATGTATGATATAAAACCACAGTGTGTCATTAAACATCGGGTTAGAAGGTAGAACTTCAAATTCAACAACATGTTGATAAGTGCAGGTGACACTATATACCTGTACATGTATAATATAAAACCACAGTGTGTCATTAAACATCGGGTTAGAAGGTAGAACTTCAAATTCAACAACGTATTGATAAGTGCAGTGACATTATATACCTGTACATGTATGATATAAAACCACAGTGCGTCATTAAACATCGGGTTAGAAGGTAGAACTTCAAATTCAACAACGTGTTGATAAGAGCAGGTGACACTATATACCTGTACATGTATGATATAAAACCACAGCGTGTCATTAAACATCGGGTTAGAAGGTAGAACTTCAAATTCAACAACGTTTTGATAAGTGCAGGTGATACTATATACCTGTACATGTATGATATAAAACCACAGTGTGTCATTAAACATCGGGTTAGAATGTAGAACTTCAAATTCAACAACGTGTTGATAAGTGCAGGTGACACTATATACCTGTACATGTATAATATAAAACCACATTGCGTCATTAAACATCGGGTTAGAAGGTAGAACTTCAAATTCAACAACGTGTTGATAAGTGCAGTGACACTATATACCTGTACATGTATGATATAAAACCACAGTGTGTCATTAAACATCGGGTTAGAAGGTAGAACTTCAAATTCAACAACGTGTTGATAAGTGCAGGTGATACTATATACCTGTACATGTATGATATAAAACCACAGTGTGTCATTAAACATCGGGTTAGAAGGTAGAACTTCAAATTCAACAACGTGTTGATAAGTGCAGTGACACTATATACCTGTACATGTATGATATAAAACCACAGTGTGTCATTAAACATCGGGTTAGAAGGTAGAACTTCAAATTCAACAACGTGTTGATAAGTGCAGGTGACACTATATACCTGTACATGTATGATATAAAACCACAGTGTGTCATTAAACATCGGGTTAGAAGGTAGAACTTCAAATTCAACAACGTCTTGTTAAGTGCAGGTGATACTATATACCTGTACATGTATGATATAAAATCACAGTGTGTCATTAAATATCGGGTTAGAAGGTAGAACTTCAAATTCAACAACGTGTTGATAAGTGCAGGTGACACTATTTACCTGTACATGTATGATATAAAACCACAGTGTATCATTAAACATCGGGTTAGAAGGTAGAACTTCAAATTCAACAACGTGTTGATAAGTGCAGGTGATACTATATACCTGTACATGTATGATATAAAACCACAGTGTGTCATTAAACATCGGGTTAGAAGGTAGAACTTCAAATTCAACAACGTGTTGATAAGTGCAGGTGACACTATATACCTGTACATGTATGATATAAAATCACAGTGCGTCATTAAACATCGGGTTAGAAGGTAGAACTTCAAATTCAACAACGTGTTGATAAGTGCAGGTGACACTATATACCTGTACATGTATGATATAAAACCACAGTGTGTCATTAAACATCGGGTCAGAAGGTAGAACTTCAAATTCAACAACGTGTTGATAAGTGCAGGTGACACTATATACCTGTACATGTATGATATAAAACCACAGTGTGTCATTAAACATCTGGTTAGAAGGTAGAACTTCAAATTCAACAACGTGTTGATAAGTGCAGTGACACTATATACCTGTACATGTATGATATAAAACCACAGTGTGTCATTAAACATCGGGTTAGAAGGTAGAACTTCAAATTCAAGAACATGTTGATAAGTGCAGGTGACACTATATACCTGTACATGTATAATATAAAACCACAGTGTGTCATTAAACATCGGGTTAGAAGGTAGAACTTCAAATTCAACAACGTCTTGTTAAGTGCAGGTGATACTATATACCTGTACATGTATGATATAAAACCACAGTGTGTCATTAAACATCGGGTTAGAAGGTAGAACTTCAAATTCAACAACGTGTTGATAAGTGCAGGTGACACTATATACCTGTATATGTATGATATAAAACCACAGTGTATCATTAAACATCGGGTTAGAATGTAGAACTTCAAATTCAACAACGTGTTGATAAGTGCAGGTGCTACTATATACCTGTACATGTATGATATAAAACCAGTGTGTCATTAAACATCGGGTTAGAAGGTAGAACTTCAAATTCAATAACGTGTTGATAAGTGCAGTGACACTATATACCTGTACATGTATGATATAAAACCACAGTGTGTCATTAAACATCGGGTTAGAAGGTAGAACTTCAAATTCAACAACGTGTTGATAAGTGCAGGTGATACTATATACCTGTACATGTATGATATAAAACCAGTGTGTCATTAAACATCGGGTTAGAAGGTAGAACTTCAAATTCAACAACGTGTTGATAAGTGCAGTGACATTATATACCTGTACATGTATGATATAAAACCACAGTGCGTCATTAAACATCGGGTTAGAAGGTAGAACTTCAAATTCAACAACGTGTTGATAAGTGCAGGTGACACTATATACCTGTACATGTATGATATAAAACCACAGCGTGTCATTAAACATCGGGTTAGAAGGTAGAACTTCAAATTCAACAACGTTTTGATAAGTGCAGGTGATACTATATACCTGTACATGTATGATATAAAACCACAGTGTGTCATTAAACATCGTGTTAGAATGTAGAACTTCAAATTCAACAACATGTTGATAAGTGCAGGTGAAACTATATACCTGTACATGTATGATATAAAACCACAGTGTGTCATTAAACATCGGGTTAGAAGGTAGAACTTCAAATTCAACAACGTGTTGATAAGTGCAGTGACACTATATACCTGTACATGTATGATATAAAACCACAGTGTGTCATTAAACATCGGGTTAGAAGGTAGAACTTCAAATTCAACAACGTGTTGATAAGTGCAGGTGACACTATATACCTGTACATGTATGATATAAAACCATAGTGTGTCATTAAACATCGGGTTAGAAGGTAGAACTTCAAATTCAACAACGTCTTGTTAAGTGCAGGTGATACTATATACCTGTACATGTATAATATAAAACCACAGTGTGTCATTAAATATCGGGTTAGAAGGTAGAACTTCAAATTCAACAACGTGTTGATAAGTGCATGTGACACTATATACCTGTACATGTATGATATAAAACCACAGTGCGTCATTAAACATCGGGTTAGAAGGTAGAACTTCAAATTCAACAACGTGTTGATAAGTGCAGGTGACACTATATACCTGTACATGTATGATATAAAACCACAGTATATCATTAAACATCGGGTTAGAAGGTAGAACTTCAAATTCAACAACGTGTTGATAAGTGCAGGTGATACTATATACCTGTACATGTATAATATAAAACCACAGTGTGTCATTAAATATCGGGTTAGAAGGTAGAACTTCAAATTCAACAACGTGTTGATAAGTGCAGGTGACACTATATACCTGTGCATGTATGATATAAAACCACAGTGCGTCATTAAACATCGGGTTAGAAGGTAGAACTTCAAATTCAACAACGTGTTGATAAGTGCAGGTGACACTATATACCTGTACATGTATGATATAAAACCACAGTGTGTCATTAAACATCGGGTTAGAAGGTAGAACTTCAAATTCAACAACGTGTTGATAAGTGCAGGTGACATTATATACCTGTACATGTATGATATAAAACCACAGTGTGTCATTAAACATCGGGTTAGAAGGTAGAACTTCAAATTCAAGAACATGTTGATAAGTGCAGGTGACACTATATACCTGTACATGTATAATATAAAACCACAGTGTGTCATTAAACATCGGGTTAGAAGGTAGAACTTCAAATTCAACAACGTGTTGATAAGTGCAGGTGACACTATATACCTGTACATGTATGATATAAAACCACAGTGTGTCATTAAACATCGGGTTAGAAGGTAGAACTTCAAATTCAACAACGTGTTGATAAGTGCAGGTGACACTATATACCTGTACATGTATAATATAAAACCACAGTGTGTCATTAAACATCGGGTTAGAAGGTAGAACTTCAGATTCAACAACGTGTTGATAAGTGCAGGTGACACTATATACCTGTACATGTATGATATAAAACCACAGTGTGTCATTAAACATCGGGTTAGAAGGTAGAACTTCAAATTCAACAACGTGTTGATAAGTACTGATGACAATATATACCTGTACATGTATAATATAAAACCACAGTGTGTCATTAAACATCGGGTTAGAAGGTATAACTTCAAATTCAACAACGTGTTGATAAGTGCAGTGACACTATATACCTGTACATGTATGATATAAAACCACAGTGCGTCATTAAACATCGGGTTAGAAGGTAGAACTTCAAATTCAACAACATGTTGATAAGTGCAGTGACACTATATACCTGTACATGTATGATATAAAACCACAGTGCGTCATTAAACATCGGGTTAGAAGGTAGAACTTCAAATTCAACAACGTGTTGATAAGTGCAGGTGATACTATATACCTGTACATGTATGATATAAAACCACAGTGTGTCATTAAACATCGGGTTAGAAGGTAGAACTTCAAATTCAACAACGTGTTGATAAGTGCAGGTGACACTATATACCTGTACATGTATAATATAAAACCACAGTGTGTCATTAAACATCGGGTTAGAAGGTAGAACTTCAGATTCAACAACGTGTTGATAAGTGCAGGTGACACTATATACCTGTACATGTATGATATAAAACCACCGTGTGTCATTAAACATCGGGTTAGAAGGTAGAACTTCAAATTCAACAACGTGTTGATAAGTACAGATGACAATATATACCTGTACATGTATAATATAAAACCACAGTGTGTCATTAAACATCGGGTTAGAAGGTAGAACTTCAAATTCAACAACGTGTTGATAAGTGCAGGTGACACTATATACCTGTACATGTATAATATAAAAGCACAGTGCGTCATTAAACATCGGGTTAGAAGGTAGAACTTCAAATTCAACAACGTTTTGATAAGTGCAGGTGATACTATATACCTGTACATGTATGATATAAAACCACAGTGTGTCATTAAACATCGGGTTAGAATGTAGAACTTCAAATTCAACAACGTGTTGATAAGTGCAGGTGACACTATATACCTGTACATGTATAATATAAAACCAAATTGCGTCATTAAACATCGGGTTAGAAGGTAGAACTTCAAATTCAGCAACGTGTTGATAAGTGCAGTGACACTATATACCTGTACATGTATGATATAAAACCACAGTGTGTCATTAAACATCGGTTTAGAAGGTAGAACTTTAAATTCAACAACGTGTTGATAAGTGCAGGTGACAATATATACCTGTACATGTATAATATAAAACCAGTGTGTCATTAAACATCGGGTTAGAAGGTATAACTTCAAATTCAACAACGTGTTGATAAGTGCAGTGACACTATATACCTGTACATGTATGATATAAAACCACAGTGCGTCATTAAACATCGGGTTAGAAGGTAGAACTTCAAATTCAACAACGTGTTGTTAAGTGCAGGTGACAATATATACCTGTACATGTATGATATAAAACCACAGTGCGTCATTAAACATCGGGTTAGAAGGTATAACTTCAAATTCAACAACGTGTTGATAAGTGCAGTGACATTATATACCTGTACATGTATGATATAAAACCACAGTGTGTCATTAAACATCGGGTTAGAAGGTAGAACGTCAAATTCAACAACGTGTTGATAAGTGCAGGTGACACTATATACCTGTACATGTATGATATAAAACCACAGTGTGTCATTAAACATCGGGTTAGAAGGTAGAACTTCAAATTCAACTACATGTTGATAAGTGCAGGTGACACTATATACCTGTACATGTATGATATAAAACCACAGTGCGTCATTAAACATCGGGTTAGAAGGTAGAACTTCAAATTCAACTACATGTTTAAAAGTGCAGTGACACTATATACCTGTACATGTATGATATAAAACCACAGTGTGTCATTAAACATCGGGTTAGAAGGTAGAACTTCAAATTCAACTACATGTTGATAAGTGCAGGTGACACTATATACCTGTACATGTATGATATAAAACCACAGTGCGTCATTAAACATCGGGTTAGAAGGTAGAACTTCAAATTCAACTACATGTTGATAAGTGCAGGTGACACTATATACCTGTACATGTATAATATAAAACCACAGTGCGTCATTAAACATCGGGTTAGAAGGTAGAACTTCAAATTCAACAACGTGTTGATAAGTGCAGGTGACATTATATACCTGTACATGTATGATATAAAACCACAGTGTGTCATTAAACATCGGGTTAGAAGGTAGAACTTCAAATTCAACAACGTCTTGATAAGTGCAGGTGACATGATATACCTGTACATGTATGATATAAAACCACAGTGCGTCATTAAACATCGGGTTAGAAGGTAGAACTTCAAATTCAACAACGTGTTGATAAGTGCAGGTGACACTATATACCTGTACATGTATGATATAAAACCACAGTGTGTCATTAAACATCGGGTTAGAAGGTAGAACTTCAAATTCAACAACGTGTTGATAAGTGCAGGTGACATTATATACCTGTACATGTATGATATAAAACCACAGTGCGTCATTAAACATCGGGTTAGAAGGTAGAACTTCAAATTCAACAACGTGTTGATAAGTGCAGGTGACATTATATACCTGTACATGTATGATATAAAACCACAGTGCGTCATTAAACATCGGGTTAGAAGGTAGAACTTCAAATTCAACAACGTGTTGATAAGTGCAGGTGACATTATATACCTGTACATGTATGATATAAAACCACAGTGTGTCATTAAACATCGGGTTAGAAGGTAGAACTTCAAATTCAACAACGTTTTGATAAGTGCAGGTGACATTATATACCTGTACATGTATGATATAAAACCACAGTGTGTCATTAAACATCGGGTTAGAAGGTAGAACTTCAAATTCAACAACGTGTTGATAAGTGCAGGTGACACTATATACCTGTACATGTATGATATAAAACCACAGTGCGTCATTAAACATCGGGTTAGAAGGTAGAACTTCAAATTCAACAACGTGTTGATAAGTGCAGGTGACATTATATACCTGTACATGTATGATATAAAACCACAGTGCGTCATTAAACATCGGGTTAGAAGGTAGAACTTCAAATTCAACAACGTGTTGATAAGTGCAGGTGACATTATATACCTGTACATGTATGATATAAAACCAAAGTGCGTCATTAAACATCGGGTTAGAAGGTAGAACTTCAAATTCAACAACGTGTTGATAAGTGCAGGTGACACTATATACCTGTACATGTATGATATAAAACCACAGTGCGTCATTAAACATCGGGTTAGAAGGTAGAACTTCAAATTCAACAACGTGTTGATAAGTGCAGGTGACACTATATACCTGTACATGTATAATATAAAACCACAGTGTGTCATTAAACATCGGGTTAGAAGGTAGAACTTCAGATTCAACAACGTGTTGATAAGTGCAGGTGACACTATATACCTGTACATGTATGATATAAAACCACAGTGCGTCATTAAACATCGGGTTAGAAGGTAGAACTTCAAATTCAACAACGTGTTGATAAGTACTGATGACAATATATACCTGTACATATATAATATAAAACCACAGTGTGTCATTAAACATCGGGTTAGAAGGTATAACGTCAAATTCAACAACGTGTTGATAAGTGTAGTGACACTATATACCTGTACATGTATGATATAAAACCACAGTGTGTCATTAAACATCGGGTTAGAAGGTAGAACTTCAAATTCAACAACGTGTTGATAAGTACTGATGACAATATATACCTGTACATGTATAATATAAAACCACAGTGTGTCATTAAACATCGGGTTAGAAGGTATAACGTCAAATTCAACAACGTGTTGATAAGTGTAGTGACACTATATACCTGTACATGTATGATATAAAACCACAGTGCGTCATTAAACATCGGGTTAGAAGGTAGAACTTCAAATTCAACAACGTGTTGCTAAGTGCAGGTGATACTATATACCTGTACATGTATGATATAAAACCACAGTGTGTCATTAAACATCGGGTTAGAAGGTAGAACTTCAAATTCAACAACGTGTTGATAAGTACTGATGACAATATATACCTGTACATGTATAATATAAAACCACAGTGTGTCATTAAACATCGGGTTAGAAGGTATAACGTCAAATTCAACAACGTGTTGATAAGTGTAGTGACACTATATACCTGTACATGTATGATATAAAACCACAGTGCGTCATTAAACATCGGGTTAGAAGGTAGAACTTCAAATTCAACAACGTGTTGATAAGTGCAGGTGATACTATATACCTGTACATGTATGATATAAAACCACAGTGTGTCATTAAACATCGGGTTAGAAGGTAGAACTTCAAATTCAACAACCTGTTGATAAGTGCAGGTGACACTATATACCTGTACATGAATAATATAAAACCACAGTGTGTCATTAAACATCGGGTTAGAAGGTAGAACTTCAGATTCAACAACGTGTTGATAAGTGCAGGTGACACTATATACCTGTACATGTATGATATAAAACCACCGTGTGTCATTAAACATCGGGTTAGAAGGTAGAACTTCAAATTCAACAACGTGTTGATAAGTACAGATGACAATATATACCTGTACATGTATAATATAAAACCACAGTGTGTCATTAAACATCGGGTTAGAAGGTAGAACTTCAAATTCAACAATATGTTGATAAGTGCAGTGACACTATATACCTGTACATGTATGATATAAAACCACAGTGCGTCATTAAACATCGGGTTAGAAGATAGAACTTCAAATTCAACAACGTGTTGATAAGTGCAGGTGATACTATATACCTGTACATGTATGATAAAAACCACAGTGCGTCATTAAACATCGGGTTAGAAGGTAGAACCTCAGATTCAACAGCATGTTGATAAGTGCAGATGACACTATATACGTGTACATGTATGATATAAAACCACAGTGTGTCATTAAACATTGGGTTAGAAGGTAGAACTTCAAATTCAACAATATGTTGATAAGTGCAGTGACACTATATACCTGTACATGTATGATATAAAACCACAGTGCGCCATTAAACATCGGGTTAGAAGGTAGAACTTCAAATTCAACAACGTGTTGATAAGTGCAGGTGACACTATATACCTGTACATGTATAATATAAAACCACAGTGCGCCATTAAACATCGGGTTAGAAGGTAGAACTTCAAATTCAACAACGTGTTGATAAGTGCAGGTGACACTATATACCTGTATATGTATGATATATAACCACAGTGCGCCATTAAACATCGGGTTAGAAGGTAGAACTTCAAATTCAACAACGTGTTGATAAGTGCAGGTGACACTATATACCTGTACATGTATAATATAAAACCACAATGCGCCATTAAACATCGGGTTAGAAGGTAGAACTTCAAATTCAACAACGTGTTGATAAGTGCAGGTGATACTATATACCTGTACATGTATGATATAAATCCACAGTGTGTCATTAAACATCGGGTTAGAAGGTAGAACTTCAAATTCAACAACGTGTTGATAAGTGCAGGTGACACTATATACCTGTACATGTATAATATAAATCCACAGTGTGTCATTAAACATCGGGTTAGAAGGTAAAACTTCAAATTCAACAACGTGTTGATAAGTGCAGGTGACAATATATACCTGTACATGTATAATATAAAACCACAGTGCGTCATTAAACATCGGGTTAGAAGGTAGAACTTCAAATTCAACAACGTGTTGATAAGTGCAGGTGACACTATATACCTGTACATGTATGATATAAAACCACAGCGTGTCATTAAACATCGGGTTAGAAGGTAGAACTTCAAATTCAACAACGTTTTGATAAGTGCAGGTGATACTATATACCTGTACATGTATGATATAAAACCACAGTGTGTCATTAAACATCGGGTTAGAATGTAGAACTTCAAATTCAACAACGTATTGATAAGTGCAGGTGACACTATATACCTGTACATGTATAATATAAAACCACATTGCGTCATTAAACATCGGGTTAGAAGGTAGAACTTCAAATTCAACAACGTGTTGATAAGTGCAGGTGACACTATATACCTGTACATGTATGATATAAAACCACAGTGCGTCATTAAACATCGGGTTAGAAGGTAGAACTTCAAATTCAACTACATGTTGATAAGTGCAGGTGACACTATATACCTGTACATGTATAATATAAAACCACATTGCGTCATTAAACATCGGGTTAGAAGGTAGAACTTCAAATTCAGCAACGTGTTGATAAGTGCAGTGACACTATATACCTGTACATGTATAATATAAAACCAGTGTGTCATTAAACATCGGGTTAGAAGGTATAACTTCAAATTCAACAACGTGTTGATAAGTGCAGTGACACTATATACCTGTACATGTATGATATAAAACCACAGTGCGTCATTAAACATCGGGTTAGAAGGTAGAACTTCAAATTCAACAACGTGTTGTTAAGTGCAGGTGATACTATATACGTGTACATGTATGATATAAAACCACAGTGTGTCATTAAACATCGGGTTAGAAGGTAGAACTTCAAATTCAACAACGTGTTGATAAGTGCAGGTGACATTATATACCTGTACATGTATGATATAAAACCACAGTGCGTCATTAAACATCGGGTTAGAAGGTAGAACTTCAAATTCAACTACATGTTGATAAGTGCAGGTGACACTATATACCTGTACATGTATGATATAAAACCACAGTGCGTTATTAAACATCGGGTTAGAAGGTAGAACTTCAAATTCAACTACATGTTTAAAAGTGCAGTGACACTATATACCTGTACATGTATGATATAAAACCACAGTGTGTCATTAAACATCGGGTTAGAAGGTAGAACTTCAAATTCAACAACGTGTTGATAAGTGCAGTGACACTATATACCTGTACATGTATGATATAAAACCACAGTGTATCATTAAACATCGGGTTAGAAGGTAGAACTTCAAATTCAACAACGTGTTGATAAGTGCAGGTGACACTATATACCTGTACATGTATGATATAAAACCACAGTGTGTCATTAAACATCGGGTTAGAAGGTAGAACTTCAAATTCAACAACGTGTTGATAAGTGCAGTGACACTATATACCTGTACATGTATAATATAAAACCACAGTGCGTCATTAAACATCGGGTTAGAAGGTAGAACTTCAAATTCAACAACGTGTTGATAAGTGCAGTGACACTATATACCTGTACATGTATAATATAAAACCACAGTGCGTCATTAAACATCGGGTTAGAAGGTAGAACTTCAAATTCAACAACGTGTTGATAAGTGCAGGTGACATTATATACCTGTACATGTATGATATAAAACCACAGTGCGTCATTAAACATCGGGTTAGAAGGTAGAACTTCAAATTCAACAACATGTTTAAAAGTGCAGTGACACTATATACCTGTACATGTATGATATAAAACCACAGTGCGTCATTAAACATCGGGTTAGAAGGTAGAACTTCAAATTCAACAACGTGTTGATAAGTGCAGGTGACATTATATACCTGTACATGTATGATATAAAACCACAGTGCGTCATTAAACATCGGGTTAGAAGGTAGAACTTCAAATTCAACAACGTGTTGATAAGTGCAGTGACACTATATACCTGTACATGTATGATATAAAACCACAGTGTATCATTAAACATCGGGTTAGAAGGTAGAACTTCAAATTCAACAACGTGTTGATAAGTGCAGGTGACACTATATACCTGTACATGTATGATATAAAACCACAGTGTGTCATTAAACATCGGGTTAGAAGGTAGAACTTCAAATTCAACAACGTCTTGTTAAGTGCAGGTGACACTATATACCTGTACATGTATAATATAAAACCACAGTGCGCCATTAAACATCGGGTTAGAAGGTAGAACTTCAAATTCAACAACGTGTTGATAAGTGCAGGTGACATTATATACCTGTACATGTATGATATAAAACCACAGTGTATCATTAAACATCGGGTTAGAAGGTAGAACTTCAAATTCAACAACGTGTTGATAAGTGCAGGTGACATTATATACCTGTACATGTATGATATAAAACCACAGTGCGTCATTAAACATCGGGTTAGAAGGTAGAACTTCAAATTCAACAACGTGTTGATAAGTGCAGGTGACATTATATACCTGTACATGTATGATATAAAACCACAGTGCGTCATTAAACATCGGGTTAGAAGGTAGAACTTCAAATTCAACAACGTGTTGATAAGTGCAGGTGACACTATATACCTGTACATGTATGATATAAAACCACAGTGTGTCATTAAACATCGGGTTAGAAGGTAGAACTTCAAATTCAACAACGTGTTGATAAGTGCAGGTGACACTATATACCTGTACATGTATGATATAAAACCACAGTGCGTCATTAAACATCGGGTTAGAAGGTAGAACTTCAAATTCAACAACGTGTTGATAAGTGCAGGTGACACTATATACCTGTACATGTATGATATAAAACCACAGTGTGTCATTAAACATCGGGTTAGAAGGTAGAACTTCAAATTCAACTACATGTTTAAAAGTGCAGTGACACTATATACCTGTACATGTATGATATAAAACCACAGTGTGTCATTAAACATCGGGTTAGAAGGTAGAACTTCAAATTCAACTACATGTTTAAAAGTGCAGGTGACACTACAACAATCTACCATAGTGATAGTTGTTTTCTATCAGGGTAAAATTTATTTGTGTATTTTGTTTTTTTTAAATGTAATCCAATTCATTATATAATGCGCACATTCTCACTTTCAAGTATATACATCTTTATATCTCATACACCAACATGCAAGCATGGTATCGAGACAGGGCCATCTTAACAGCATTATAGCCCCCCGGGAAAAACTGCACTGGGACCCCTCCCTACACAACCATTCACAGGAATACAAATTTAAATGGTCGATTAAATTAAACATATATTTATTGTATTGGTACTTCCAACAACCTCAGTGTTTAAACATTAAATAACATGCCATACACAACATACCTAGATTAGCATGGGGTCCTTATGTTCGTGGGGCCTCCTGGCAACAGCCCATCGTGTCCATGCGTTATGACTGCACTGTATCGAGAGATGCACTTTATACTATTTATAATATTTACATTATGTAAAAACTAGAGTTTGGTAGATAACAAACCAGACACTGATATGTAGTATCGTTTTATACAAGGCACTGGCTACAATTACCTGGATTAGGTAATAATAACGAAAAATTAGGATTACCTGAGAGACTAAGTGCCGGAATACAATTCCGGTTCAGGAACCTATTTCACGGCAAAATATCGGGTAATCGTAATTTTATTTGTTAGAATTACCTGGGACACGCTCGATTCGATGTCCTGGACTTGTACTCGTTACAGTGTGCTGGACAGATGAATCGAGCGAACGAGAACAGGAAGTTAATATATCAAAATGGACGTCGACTGTGCAATAGCAATTGCTACCGATGTATTTATGGATGACGACGAAGAGACCGATGATGACGACACCATGGCAATGGTGGTAGTGACCGCCTGTATTCACCTGTAGGTTATGTAACACTGTCGGGCATAACAGCCAAAAGAAACGTGTATATTTTGCAGATAAAAGGGAAAATGTATTTGTCTAAATTAACAAAAAACTTTCAAATTCTACCAAGTGTGGATCAGGCCCATGCAGTTATTAAAATATGATTATGCACTGCCTAGAAATCGTAAAATAAACACGCTGCAGGCGCGGATACGCGGGGGTGGGGGTGGGGTGGAGGGGATATATTAGAATTAAAAAAAAGAGATGGGCGAAGAGATAGTGCATGCAAAGACAGTTGAGAGCTTCAAAACAGCTCTCCAAAAACGACAATAGGTGCTCAGCTCTCTCTCCCGTCGAGTTAAAACCAGCCAGTGGTATTTTCGACGTATTGATATAGATACAGATGATGTAAATGACGGAGATAAAATCCATGGTTGCTCCCTTCCTTTAGCTCAGCCGTAGTCAGATATATCTCGATTTTATGAAAATGTAAGCTTGCAAAGAATAAATACAAACCTATAGATACTACATTCTTCATTTTGAATAATTTCCATGTTTTTATTTCAGATTTGCACGCAGGTTGTTTGATTTCACTGATACAATGTACACTTATACTTTTTTGCAGGCTTCCAATTCCAAGACCTAAAATACTAGGCTACGTTGAAAACGTGGTACCACAATACAGTGATGAACAATTCAGAAGACTTTTTAGAATGTCAGGGGATACATTTGAGAATCTGTTGTCCTATTTGAAGGGGTGTGAAGAACTGTCAACAAAAGGTTACGGTGGGAGGACGCCTATTACTGTAAGGAAACAGTTAATGATCACATTGTGGTATCTGGGAGGTTTAGATCCTATCATAAGAATAGCCGACAGATTTGGTGTTTCAGAATCATCAATTATCCTATGCAGAAATCGTGTAATGATTGCTTTGCCAAAAGTTATTTCCTGGCCTACAGGAGAAAAGTTGCAAAGTGTTGTCACGAAATTTAGTGAAAGAAACAACTTTCCTGGGATAGTAGGAGCTCTTGATGATACTCATATAAAAATAAGGGCGCCAGATGATCACCCTCAGTCCTATGTCAATCGTAAAAAAATTCACTCTCTGCATTTGCAAGCTGTGTGCAATGCTGACATGGAATTCACATATTATAATGTTGGCTTTCCTGGCAGCTGCCATGATGCCAGAGTTCTGCGCCAATCAGACCTATGGGACAGTGGCTTGGTACTTTGCAATGGTAATCATATAATTGCTGATGGGGCATATCCTTTGCGTCAATGGTTGCTAACACCTTACAGGAATACTGGAAACTTAACAAATGAACAAAAAAAATATAACCACTTACATTCTGCAAACAGGGTTGTGATAGAAAGAGCTTTTGGATTGCTCAAAGGCAGATTTAGACGACTACACAACTTAGAAACAGCAACAGTAGAGACTGCTGTGCACATAATTACCTGCTGTTGTATAGTGCACAATATTTGTCTCTTGAACCACGATAGAATTGATGATTTTGCTCAGCTTGATGAAGATATCAACCTCAATTTAAATCAACGCAATCTACTGGTCCATGAGCATGACGCTGAAGGGGTTGTTAAACGCAATAACATTACAAAAATTCTTGCTCGCCACTAATTGTTGCATCTAGAAAGATCTCAACTCACTACCATGTTATTGATATTTTTTTCAATAAATAATTGACAAGTTATTGTGAATATGGAAACGAAAGATTTGATTTGATTTTTGGTGTTTTAACGCCACTTTCAGCAATATTTCAGCTATATCATGGTGACCAGTTTTAGTGGTGAAAGAAGCTGGGGTACCCGGAGAGAACCACTGACCATGGGCAAGCAACTGGTAAACTTTATCTCTTGCGAGTCAAGTGCACATTTTTTGTAATTTACAAAGCCGGACACGAACCCACCCCATATTGGTAATAGGCTTGTATGAGTTGTTAGGTAATCCAACTACCTAATTCATTGAGCCACCCAGGCCCGTGGAAACGGAAGAATGCATTGGGCTAATGTCTACGAGACAAAATCCAGTCATAAAACTTACGGTATCCAACCACTTATGCCAGAATTTGGTCCAAATAACATACAGTATAAAATATCAATGTCAGGTTCCTTTGATTTTAGGTACAAGACAGACATATTTAACATGTACCTGTCCCAATTCAGGAATTCATTGACCAGTAGTTCATGTGTCTCCGTTATCCCACATAAATTGACATTTTATTGTGTTCGTTGATTTATACACTGATATGTCTTCGGGGAATTCAGAGTTCACTGCATGGTGTGGATATCCACTGTGTTGAAGACCTTGACGTGACCCCTGGATGACACATATTGGTTTTGTTGTTAGAAGGGATTTTGTCTCTTGAGTCCCTGATATTATCATCATCTCTTTTTTTTTTAATATTTAAATGTTTCTAGTGGAATTGGGTTACATGTTGGACAAAGTGAAACTGTTGTGACAAATATATCAAATTCCGTTTTTTTTCTTGACCTTTGACTTATAACAAGAAATGTTCAGTCTAGAATGTGCAATATTTTTTTCTATTGGTTTATATATAGAATGGACCATACTAATCAATCATGTTAATAACCCAAACAAATATAATAAAGTATATTTTATTAACATATAAAATATAAATGTACATCTGTGTACATCACCAAAATATAAAAAAAACCATTAACATATATAAAATACAAAATGTACATTTGTAAATCATAAACAAATAAAAAAACCATTAACATATAAAATACAAAATGTACATCTGTAAATCATAAATAAAAAACTGAGTAAAAAAGATTTAGCACCAATCTCCTTGAAAAAATATTGTAACAACTTATAATACGTTGTAAAATAAAATATGTAAACTCTAACCTTGAGCAAATCAATTCAGTAAATAAACAAGATGAACTGTGAGCTAATGCTCACCTATGATACCCCCGCTCTTTGGCAAACAGGAAGTAGGAATCTGACGGGTCCAAAAACGCTTCCCACGATATGGGGTACCTATATGAAGCTTGTGACCAAATATCAGATTTCTGCCATCAATAGTTGCTGAGAAAAATGAGACGAAAAATGAGCATATATGTTCAATGTGTAGAAAAATAAACAAAGTCGGCAAACAGGAAGTAGGAATCTGATGGGTCCAAAAACGCTTCCCACGATATGGGGTACCTATATGAAGCTTGTGACCAAATATCAGATCTCTGCCATCAATAATTGCTGAGAAAAATGTGACAAAAAATGTGCATATATGTTCAATGTGTATAGAAACCAACTAAGTCGGCAAACAGGAAGTAGGAATCTGATGGGTCCAAAAACGCTTCCCACGATATGGGGTACCTATATGAAGCTTGTGACCAAATATCAGATCTCTGCCATCAATAATTGCTGAGAAAAATGTGACAAAAAATGTGCATATATGTTCAATGTGTATAGAAACCAACTAAGTCGGCAAGCAGGAAGTAAGAATCTGATGGGTCCACAAACGCTTCCCACAATATGGCATACCTATATGAAGCTTGTGACCAAATATCAGATTCCTGTCATCAATAGTTGCTGAGAAAAATGCGATGAAAAATGTGCATATACAAATATATGTTAAATGTGTATAAAAATCAACAAAATCTGCAAACAGGAAGTAGGAATCTAATGGGTCCAAAAACGCTACCCACGATATGGGGTACCTATATGAAGCTTGTGACCAAATATCAGATTTCTGCCATCAATAGTTGCTGAGAAAAATGTGACGAAAAATGTGCATATATGTTCAATGTGTATAGAAACCAACTAAGTCGGCAAACAGGAAGTAGGAATCTAATGGGTCCAAAAACGCTTCCCACGATATGGGGTACCTATATGAAGCTTGTGACCAAATATCAGATTTCTGCCATCAATAGTTGCTGAGAAAAATGTGACGAAAAATGTGCATATATGTTCAATGTGTATAAAGACCAACTAAGTCGGCAAACAGGAAGTAGGAATCTGACGGGTCCAAAAACGCTACCCACAATATGGTATACCTATATGATGCTTGTGACCAAATATCAGATTTCTGCCATCAACAGTTACTGAGAAAAATGCGACGAAAAATATCTTGGACGGACGGACCTACAGAGGTAAAACAGTATACCCCCCTCCCCCTTTGGGGAACGGGGGTATAAAAATAATATACAATAGTTGTATGACTGCAACAGGTCAATCACTGAACATTGGAGTCCAATGATTGGACACATTCATATATGCTGGGATTCACTAAAAATATTGAAGATAAGAAGTAAGCTCTTTACACTAACAAATCTGGAAATACAGGTTTTAATCCTTAACCCTAACCCTCTTTTTTGGCCTCTATATAAATACACGTGTCAATGAAACTGCACGTGTTGTCGTGCTGTGATACTCCCACTCGCTCTACATAAGTTGATATAAGTAGTAAAGTATTAGATTATAGTGGGACTTAACGTGGTGGAGAGGCATAAAGGAGTGTAAAGAGTGTTGGAATCAAGAGATGTGTATCCTCCCATGGTAGTTGGCTAGTAAACGTTTGGAATGATGAAAAATGATGTATTACAGATTATTAGATATAAATATTATACATAGCTAATTAAGGAAATAATTTATAGCAGCAGCTCGTAAGGGAACATGAAAAGGGCCATAACTCTCGCAAAAATCAACCATCCGTGAAATCGGTATAATATGTGCATCCTCAGATCATGGCCAATCAAGATACCAAATATGAATAAAATGCGACAAAAGACAAATGATTAGTTGCATACACAAGATGTGCGAACGGACGTATGGTCAAACAAACATGAAAAGGACTATAACTCTCGCAAAAATCAACCATCCGTGAAATCGGTATAATATGCTCATGCTCACATCATGGCCAATCAAGATACCAAATATCAATAAAATGCGACAAAAGACAAATGACTAGTTGCATACACAAGATGTACGAACGGAGGTATGGTCAAACAAACATGAAAAGGGCTACAACTCTCGCAAAAATCAACCATCCGTGAAATCGGTATAATATGTGTATGCTCGGATCATGGCCAACCAAGATACCAAATATGAATAAAATGAGACAAAAGACAAATGACTAGTTGCGTACACATGATGTGCGAACGGACGTATGGTCATACAAACATGAAAAGGTCTATAACTCTCACAAAAATCAACCATCCGTGAAATCGGTATAATATGTGCATCCTCAGATCATGGCCAACCAAGATACCAAATATGAATAAAAGCCAACAAAAGACAAATGACTAGCTACGTACACAAGGTTTAGGGACGGACGGACGGACAAGGGTATTCCAGTATACACACCACTCTGCGAGTGGGGGTATAAAAATCCCTAAAATCAACCCCAACATGTATTTTGTATAAATATTGTCCTAACATCTCAAGTGGTAAGACAGACGGACGACGAATGCAAAGTGATGGCAAAAGCTCACCCTGACTTTTAGTCAGCTGAGCTAAAAAGCAGAAAAATAATGGTTGCTGTGCTTATTTCAACTTTGAATATTTAGCCTTGCTTTTTTGTGTTGTGTCTTTACATGACATACATACATATAATAAACTAGTAAATGAACAAAAATTGTGATAAAGCCAAACAATTACCCGTGTTTCTGCTAACATGCTCTGAAATATTAGGGTTGGTAGGTTGGTAAAACATTTTATTTTTTCAAAACGTTTTTACTAGTTTCTATAGGGGCAAATTCTGACTTTAATAGTGATTCAGCTTGCTCAAAAATGGCAAAAAAGGGTTAGGGTAGGTACAAAAAATTAGGGTCGGTTGGTTTAATAGCGGAAACACAGGTATTTTTTTGGCCCAACTAAAGGGTTTGTGAAATATATTCATGAAGATAATTGCCAATGAAAATAAATAAAAAGATAGAATTTCCTAACTATGTTATTTAGTCAATTTCTTTTTGAAATTGCATCTATCAATTTGTTCATGGCAGACATTTTTTCGTCATGCATTTTTTCTCTGCGCTCTGCTTCTTTTTCTTTTTTTTTGTTCCTGCTGATTAACGAAATCCTTCAGAAAACCAAGTACATCATTTGAATATGATTTCACAAGCTTTTTGCTCTTTTTTCGATCAGGCTCTAGGATTTCCTCTTGATCCGTTGATGCTCCAGGCAAAGTAGCCTGTCCTCCTTTTTCAAAGTCATCCAATGATAGTTTCTTCTTCTTAAGGGAAACTACCTTCGGGGAAATGAGAGGGTCATCCCCGAACACCTGGTCAAGCTCATTTTCGTATTCGTAGTGCTTCGGGTCATTCCCGCTCTTATTATTGTGATCTTTCACGTTTTTATAGGCCCTACAAAGGGATTTCCATCTCCCCTGAATCTGATCAGTTGAGAATTTATATCCCTTAGTTGTCATCTTTAAGCAAATTAGGTCCCACATAGCCTTGTTGGTGATGAATCCAGAATTAACCCTTTCTTGATAGGACTTGTAATGTACTATTAGTAGTAGAGTAGATTCTTTTTGCCAAATACTTGGCTGATTTCCTTTTTCATTCTCACTCGGACTGTCTACAGTGGTTGGTTCTGAAATAAATTTATCAATAAATTAAATTTAAGTAAAATATCTTGAATACAGTTGATTATGACAACAAACAAGCAAATTTTCATCTGATGATAGCTATATTCATAGATCTGACGATATAAATGTTATGCAGAGGCATAAGGAAATTGAAGTAAAAGCTCCTGGATAAGTGTTACACATTCGACTATCTATCATTAAATTCTTTCCTGGTGCCTAATGCTAATTATCCCCTCGCCAACGAAGTTGCAAAGGGATATAGTAACTCTACCGTCCGTCCTTCCTTCTGTAACATCCTTGTGAACACTCTAGAAATCAACATCCTTCAATGGATTTTGACCAAACTTGGTACATACTTAGTCCTTAAGAGAATCCGGAACCCTATTGATTTTCAAGGCCATAGCTCAAAGGTCAAGGTCACCAGGTCAAATTTTTATGCGAGGGGATACGCCACGCTTTGCGATGCCCTTGTTTGTATTGGATCTTCAAAAAAATTAAATAATCTATATGCAATATTTCATTATTTCTTTAAATAATTCAACTTACTTTTTTCACATGTATGCTTCCTACCCATCATCTCGTTGCAATGGGTACACAATGTTAGTGTCTCCTCGACATCGTCGGAATTGACTTCCTTGCTTTCTTCTGAAATAAAAGTTATTACTGTACTGATATAAATTAATTTGGAACCATTTTAAAGCTTTTAATTTGCCGATTGATTTTAAACAAATTTTGATTGGTTTTGCAGGAAGTTTGTTTCTGTTCTGTAAAGGAGCGACACATTTTTACAGAGGAAGATGGGGACAGGGGGGAATTTTTAATTCAATCATTTCATTTAACATGCATGTTTTATTTGCAAGTACACACTGACTATAATATGTGAGGGTTGACAGGGGGATACCATTCTCCCACACCTTCTCTCCTTTCACCCAATACCCTGTCCACCCTCCCTTATATCCTGAGCTAGCTTTCAGTAACTGTGAGCATTCATTGGACAACTATTCTGTTATTCATGTCTTTGTGTTTTACTGTCCTCTGAATTGGATGCACTTTAGGTTTGAATTATGTATGTAAAGCTGTGATTTAATTTTGCTATTACATGTATCTAATATTAAAGGACGTTTATTGGGGTCCCACAAACTAGATTAACAGAGTTTGCTGTATGGTGTGGGTATCCACTGTGTTGAAGGCCTTTGACCTCTGGGCAACTTACTTTGGTGTTGTCTTGAGAGGAGGTTTCATCTCAATAGTAATTACATCATCCCTTCTTTTTCAAAAGATTTATTAAATGTTCTAATTTCCCTGGTTTATTAAATTTGAGCTTTACCTGTATTTTTAATTCTTTTAACAAACTCTATAAGTTGCTTTCTTGATGCATCCTTGACATGCATATCTGGAAATATAAAACACATCAATAATAAGATCTGACACTAAAATTGGATCCCTTCTTTAGTACAGACAGGTTAGATTCGGTTGAAAAGAGGAAAAATATACAATAAAATTAGGCCAGGGTATTCTAATACATGGGCGGTCAGTAAAGCACTTACATCAGTTACATATATAATTATATATACCATACATGTACACATGATACTGTACATGTATGCTGAGTCATGTTCAAGTCTATAAACTATAGAGTAAATCACAAACATTCAATTAAATCCGGTTTTCTCTTCTGACACCATCAGTAGCATTACATATTTTTTTTCTTAATTACTAGTATATTATTCTTATGAAATACAATGTTCCTACATTTAAAATGCTTTAGTTATTGGCCTTATAACAGTATAATGTATAGGTCACGGTGATCTTGCATTTACATTTTGTAAGTGATGATTGTACTACATGATCGATTGATTGTTGGTTGCTTAACGTCCAGTCGTAAATATTTCATGCATAATCAAGACGAGAAAAAGTTAGACAATAAATCAATTGAAAAAAGAAAGAAAGAAAAATTGGGGATGGGGATAGCAGGTGGAGCAAAGTTTGCCTGCCATATCAAAAGATTGTAGAGTTGCATTTTGGGTAGGGACAGAAAAGTTAGCCTTACAATCTGCCACAAATAAGGACCACTAAGACGAGCTTGTTATGCTTTTTTTTACATGCATAGAGTGTGACATTCCCTACACATGGGGCCTAGGTTTAACGTCTCATCCGAAGGACACTGGCTCTTAGTTGCCTTCAGCTGAACTCTGCTTCGGACCTATTCTTTTGACACCCGGGTACCGCACAGGAACTTTTTTGTACTACATGTATCTAAGATTTATCTTTTGACCAAATATATATGTACCATTGTTTAACATTTATGGTCTGACATAAATGAAAGACAGCAATGTACCTACCTGATGAATTGATATTGGCATTGACCGCTTCATTTATTAGCACAGTGAGTACTTCTCCCCCATATTCGACTTGAACTGGTATCTTTTTGCTAAAAGTTTAATTGTTAAAATTTACATTTAAATGATGCTAGCTATAGTCCACCGAATGGGGACGATAATTGGCTGCTCCGTGTGAGTGGGGAGCCAAAACCCATGCACGTAAAAGACTCCCTGGTAGATTATGAAACATAGGTTAATGTCTCTACCAGGGCCGCTCTTGCAACTGGCCAAGTGGACAGGGATGAATGTAAGTTCCTATAACTTCGTTCCCTTACAAGTTGATTCGGCCTTATGACAGATGCGGCCTTAGTTGATTCGGCCTTATATCAAATGGATGTTCCGGCCTTATCATATATGTATGCGGCCTACGGCAAATCCGGCCTTATATCAAATGGAAAAGAATAATTAAAAAATAAAAGTTGTATTTAAATTTAAAATATTATTTAAATATTCATGGATATGATGAATAAAATATTGGAACTTGTAGTGTTTTCACAAGATTTACTCGTAACTCAATATGAAAAGCCATAATAAATCGTTATTATTTTAACAATTTTTTAATTAGTAATTTTTGGTAGTAATGACGGGGCCAAGCTGTCAACAAGCAAAATTCCTTAGATGTTCTCTTGCAATTAATTATCATTTGTTTAATAGTCGTATAATTGCACTGGCAGTATGATTATAAGTGCTACCAAAAAGTAAAAGGAAGCCATACTATAAATCAGAGCTCCAGATAATTTTCAAGTCCAAAGGGTAATTACCCCATACGTTTGAAAATGATGCGTACGTATTTGCATATTTCCTTTGCACTATTGTACTCTCTACTTCAGAAAAGATTGCTTACATGTACACTTTTAAAATTATGTTGGACACAAGTGTTATTCAATAAACACAGGATGCAAGTGAAATGTATATCTCTGTTTAATTTGACACGATTGTGTCATGTTTATTAATAAAATGTTGTAAATATTTTGTTTTTTGCTCGTCGACTTCGGCAGTTTTCACAGCCGTGTTGATAATGTCATCAATGATTCCTTTAACTATACTGTCACTAGACACAGATGAAACTGTCAGGAACTTTTAAAAAAGTATATAATTTTCCGTAGCGCGCTTATTCATGTTCTTGCTCATTTTCAACGAACAACGTGTTCCCAAATTGACTTTCGTTTTAGTTCTTAACTAAACGGCATTTATTTGTAATATTGACCGCGATTGGATGATTTATCCTAAACATCCAATCAGATCTCTTTTGACATCGATGCTTAGAAAGGCAAACATTCGGTACCCCTCGGATGTATACACTTTCTCTTTCGAAAAGTATAAAGAGAAGTAATTACGGGGAATTTCTCAAAGTCAAAGATGTATTGTTTATGTACACGATGTATTATCCTCAACAGCGTACAAGTACGCTCCGAATTTGGAAAGTTTGCTTACACAGCATTATGTATGCGTAAATGTACACTCTGATCTGATAATACATGCGTTTTTACTCGTTTTCATAGTGTAAAAAATGCAAATATGCAGCTTATCTGGAGCTCTGTATAAATTACTCAAAAAGTACTCCAATTCTTTTGATGAAACCGCACTAATATATAAGCAAGCACATTTTGGTGATGGTCCTACTATTTTCAAAACTATCAACTATGTCGTTTCCTTGTATTGTGTGTGAGCAGAACGTCCGTCCAAAGCAGCATGCTTTAGAGTGTGACAGTTGTTTCCAGTGGCAACACAGACTATGTAATACTGGTATGTAAAATATATATTTTTTTATTAATATTTACAATATAAATACGCGCTTGGTTAGTTTAATCGTTTAATACTTACGTAAAGCTTGACATTGATAAAAATATTATGACACTACGTCAGATATTGCTACCATTAAATGTAACAGTCAAAAGACGCCAAAGACGTTCACTATTTTCCTATTTTTCTATAATCTAGAAACATTTTGATGTTCCGATTAAAACTTTTCAAGTACTGTTTATTGGTATATTGTTAAAAGCCAATGGAATAAATATTATGAATGCAATGCTCTGTTTTTGGATACGATTTAATATAGACGGGTTCCGTTTACTGATATTGACACAATGGGGGTTGTTTCCTTGTTTCACTGCCCATCTTCATGTAACAATCTTCATCGTGTTAATACGAAATAATATACATATATATATATTTATCGTATGGAAGGTTTCCGTCAATATAAATACGATATAGTATAATACTATGTTATATATATCCATAGATACACATCATTCTTAACTGAGGCCGTATCAACTAAGGCCATATTTGTTTAAGGCCGAATAGTTTTAAGGCCGGATCATCTCGAAAGCCTTCGTTCCCAATCCACTATAAATAAATATAAGTTTAAACTAAGATCAAGGTAGACATTTAAGGTAGGTAGACTAAATTTATACTTGTAGCCTTAATTGGGCTGTCTGACAACTGATCATTAAGATTAATGACTGCCATTTTATGGAAAAGGACATTTTTCGTATCAATTTGAACAAAACAAATACCTGGCAAACAATGTAGTGATGTACTGTTTGCCTAACAATTATAAATAGCACCATCATGACACAGGCACTTGTTTCTGGTAAAAAAAATATACCTAGATGGTATCGTCGTGTATTGTAAAGTCGAGGGTCGGCTATTTTGCATATTCATTAGATGACGTCATAGCGAGCACGTGCCCTGTGACTGTCAAACAATAATAGTGATGACCTAGTTGGAAATTACCAAATATCTTAACAAAAATGAGATTCAAACAGGTAAAATAACATAAGAAAGCCTCAAGATGCCAATTTCCGCCATTTTTGCTAATGTCCATTTTAAAAAAACAATTTCTGTGCCCTTTTTAGAGCCTTGGGTCACCAGGATCACGGAAGACACGGTCTGCTGCTTTGTTTACAAACTTGGGTTAAAGGTTATATGACTGAATTTGGACTCGTGGGTTTAATCAATTGAGAAAAATGTCTCACAAAACATGTGATTTCTTATTTATCTAACCTGTAAAATGTAAAAAGTCTGACAATGAGTGAAACAAAATAACAACTTGTAGCCTTTCAAAACACTTGGTCATGTGACTTTAACATATGGATAAAAGAAAGAATGTATATTGTGTTTAATATAGTTATAATGTATTGACCCACATTGTTGTTATTTGCTGTTTGAAATAGTGAACTAAAATGAACAGCTGATAAAACTTTATGTGAAAAATATATTTTTCTGCTGAGACAAATTAGACAATTTTGGTGTAATGCCAGGTTTTTTATATTATATAACACTGAAAAAGATGTTTTTAGCTGTGATTGTTATTACAAATTGTTATCTTAATTATAGTTGAAAAAATTGAATTGGTATCATCTTTCCTTTATTTACAACCGTATGCAAATATGGAGTCTCGACTTTACAATACACTCTGCAAAACATGGTGGAAATACCCTCCAAGTTTCAGATGGATTTTTAATCACTTGCTAAGGATGCACAAATAATGTAATCGGTACCTAAAGAGACTAAATGTATGCTTATTCTTGAGTATGTTATTTATAGAATAGTTGCAGTTATTTTAAAAATGTTTTGAGACAAAATAGTCTTAGGGTCTCGACTTTACAATACACGAGGATATATATAGTATCTAGGTATATTTTTTTTTACCAGAAACAAGTGCCTGTGCATCATGACCACGCCGGTGGTAAAAAAAAGTAAAAAAAGCCATGTGAGGAACATTGTTTCATATGTTACGTGTTATATGTTGTATTTTAGTCTCTGGTATATGGATGTAAAAGTTGTTCTCGATGAGAAAAAAAGTTTTCCACCCCTATTTGTAAGTTTAAAATCCTGAAAGAATTGCCATTTGAAAAAATTACCTCTGCGTTTCTTTAATATCGCTTATTGACGCCATCTTTAATGGCGGACTGTGCCAACCACACCACCTCCCGAGTCGGTCAGACAGATCAGTTCCGTAACACTGTTCCAAGTCACTCGATTGTTGTCCAGTACTGTGATGGACGTTCTGGACAGTGAATCGAGCGCCCCCCTGGTCTTATTATTACCCGGAAGTTCTAGGGATTTCATTATTGGACATAAAGAATTGAAAGAATTATTATTATTATATATCAATTTGAATTTGTAATTGATAATACATTTTAAATCAATACTTCAAAAATATATGAAATATACTTCGTAAATATATTTACAAAGATCATTGTTTGTAATATATTGTAATTACAAAGATCATTGTTTGTATTTGTTTGCTTTGTCTTCGTTGACTCAATTTTGCAACTACTCCTTCTGTACATTTGTATAAATTTTGCATATTGGTAATGTTTAAGTTGGCTCTCAAATTCCTTTAATGACTTAAACTTTTGTCCAACTTAAAAATTGAAGGACTGGACTCCCTCATTCGCGTCCATTTTAAGATTCCTAAATGAACTACATGTACATGTCTTGATAACATACAAATATAGACAAATTAAATTCAGAATGAACGTTTATAATAAAATTGGTACCTATAAAAATAAATCAACAACAACAATAAATAAGATTTAATATTTTATTTACATACAACTATTCCGGGTAATAATAAAACCAGGTAATTCTTATGCTAGTTTTAGTACTTTATAAACATGTTTTAAGCTATTTATGTAATGCTTGTATGTTTGTCTGTTATCTGCAAATGTTTGTATGCCTCCTGTCATAATATATTTTGTCTATTGTTATATATGTCGGTAAAAAGCTGTACAGAGCTTATGTTATATGTTTGTAAAAACTCCGACTTTAAATAAAACTTTTATACTTTAAACTTTATACTTTATACTTTAACAAATAAAATTACGATTACCCGATTTTTTTCCGTGAAATAGATTCCTGAACCGGAATTGTATTCCGGAATTGTATTCCGGTACTTAGTCTTTCAGGTAATTCTAATTTTTCGTTATTATTACCCAAATGCAGGTAAATCCGGGTAATCGTAGCCAGTGCCTTTGTACAAACCAGACATTGATGTGTAGTATCGTTTTGTACAAACCAGACACTGATATGTAGCATCATTTTGAACAAACCAAACACTGATATGAAGTATCGTTTAGTACAAACCAGACACTGATATGTAGCATCATTTTGTACAAACCAAACACTGAAATGAAGTATCGTGTTGTACAAACCAGACACTGATATGTAGCATCATTTTGTACAAACCAAACACTGATATGATGTATCGTTTTGTACAAACCAGACACTGATCTTTAATATCGTTTTGTACAAACTAGACACTGATATGTAGTATCGTTTTGTACAAACCAGACACTGATATGTAGTATAGTTTTGTACAAACCAGACACTGATATGTAGTATCGTTTTGTACAAACCAGACACTGATATGTAATATCGTTTTGTACAAACCAGACACTGATATGTAGTATAGTTTTGTACAAACCAGACACTGATATGTAGTATCGTTTTGTACAAACCAGACACTGATATGTAGTATCGTTTTGTACAAACCAGACACTGATATGTAGTATCGTTTTGTACAAACCAGACACTGATATGTAGTATCGTTTTGTACAAACCAGACACTGATATGTAGTATCGTTTTGTACAAACCAGACACTGATATGTAGTATCGTGTTGTACAAACCAGACACTGATATGTAGTATCGTTTTGTACAAACCAGACACTGATATGTAGTATCGTTTTGTACAAACCAGACACTGATATGTAGTATCGTTTTGTACAAACCAGACACTGATATGTAGTATCGTTTTGTACAAACCAGACATTGGTATGTAGTATCGTTTTGTACAAACCAGACACTGGTATGTAGTATCGTTTTGTACAAACCAGACACTGATATGTAGTATCGTTTTGTACAAACCAGACACTGATATGTAGTATCGTTTTGCACAAACCAGACACTGATATGTAGTATCGTTTTGTACAAACCAGACACTGATATGTAGTATCGTTTTGTACAAACCAGACACTGATATGTAGTATCGTTTTGTACAAACCAGACACTGATATGTAGTATAGTTTTGTACAAACCAGACACTGATATGTAGTATCGTTTTGTACAAACCAGACACTGATATGTAGTATCATTTTGTACAAACCAGACACTGATATGTAGTATTGTTTTGTACAAACCAGACACTGATATGTAGTATCGTTTTGTGCAAACCAGACACTGATATGTAGTATCGTTTTGTACAAACCAGACACTGATATGTAGTATCGTTTTGTACAAACCAGACACTGATATGTAGTATCATTTTGTACAAACCGGACACTGATATGTAGTATCGTTTTGTACAAACCAGACACTGATATGTAGTATCGTTTTGTACAAACCAGACACTGATATGTAGTATCGTTTTGTACAAACCAGACACTGATATGTAGTATCGTTTTGTACAAACCAGACACTGATATGTAGTATTGTTTTGTACAAACCAGACACTGATATGTAGTATCATTTTGTACAAACCAGACACTGATATGCAGTATCGTTTTGTACAAACCAGACACTGATATGTAGTATCGTTTTGTACAAACCAGACACTGATATGTAGTATCGTTTTGTACAAACCAGACACTGATATGTAGTATCGTTTTGTACAAACCAGACACTGATATGTAGTATCGTTTTGTACAAACCAGACACTGATATGTAGTATCATTTTGTACAAACTAGACACTGATATGTAGTATCGTTTTGTACAAACCAGACACTGATATGTAGTATCGTTTTGTACAAACCAGACACTGATATGTAGTATCGTTTTGTACAAACCAGACACTGATATGTAGTATCGTTTTGTACAAACCAGACACTGATCTTTAGTATCGTTTTGCACAAACCAGACACTGATATGTAGTATCATTTTGTACAAACCAGACACTGATATGTAGTATGGTTTTGTACAAACCAGACACTGATATGTAGTATCGTTTTGTACAAACCAGACACTGATATGTAGTATCGTTTTGTACAAACCAGACACTGATATGTAGTATCGTTTTGTACAAACCAGACACTGATATGTAGTATCATTTTGTACAAACCAGACACTGATATGTAGTATCATTTTGTACAAACCAGACACTGATATGTAGTATCGTTTTGTACAAACCAGACACTGATATGTAGTATCGTTTTGTACAAACCAGACACTGATATGTAGTATCGTTTTGTACAAACTAGACACTGATATGTAGTATCGTTTTGTACAAACCAGACACTGATATGTAGTATCGTTTTGTACAAACCGGACACTGATATGTAGTATCGTTTTGTACAAACCAGACACTGATATGCAGTATCGTTTTGTACAAACCAGACACTGATATGTAGTATCGTTTTGTACAAACCAGACACTGATATGTAGTATCATTTTGTACAAACCAGACACTGATATGTAGTATCGTTTTGTACAAACCAGACACTGATATGTAGTATCATTTTGTACAAACCAGACACTGATATGTAGTATCGTTTTGTACAAACCAGACACTGATATGTAGTATCGTTTTGTACAAACCAGACACTGATATGTAGTATCGCTTTGTACAAACCAGACACTGATATGTAGTATCGTTTTGTACAAACCAGACACTGATATGTAGTATCGTTTTGTACAAACCAGACACTGATATGTAGTATCGTTTTGTACAAACCAGACACTGATATGTAGTATCGTTTTGTTTTTGTTCTGAATTAAATGTAAACAAAAATACCACACAGTCAAAACGAAATGTGGTAGAAAATGTACAAATTTTCAGGTTCATGTATTCTAATATCAATATCGATAGTTCACCCAGTATACCACTGTATACATTAATTAATTTGTTGATTTTGTTATATAGTGCAAGCTCATAGGTAGACAAGAGATGTCGCTCGACACAATATCCCGACTCCGAGCCAAAAGTCGTTGGCTAATATCTTTGATATAATGAAGAGTATGCCAACTATTAATCATCGAGACGACTTAAAGAATTGTCACCCCCACACACATACATGCATACCATACCCACCTCACTCGTCGTAAAATAGTTCATGTCTTGGGTGTTAGCAAACGGAAAACTTCGGATGACTGAACTGGTCGTGCAGTTTCTATATTCTTTAGATGGAGGAAAGTAATTTGCCAATTTGTGAAGACTTTGGAATAATTAAGTGAATGTTAATAACAATTTGTGAAGACTTTGGAGTAATTAAGTGAATGTTAATAACAATTTGTGAAGACTTTGGAGTAATTAAGTGAATGTTGATAACAATTTGTGAAGACTTTGGAGTAATTAAGTGAATGTTAATAACAATTTGTGAAAACTTTGGAGTAATTAAGTGAATGTTAATAACAATTTGTGAAGACTTTGGAGTAATTAAGTGAATGTTAATAACAATTTGTGAAGACTTGGAGTAATTAAGTGAATGTTAATAACAATTTGGGAAGACTTTGGAGTAATTAAGTGAATGTTAATAACAATTTGGGAAGACTTTGGAGTAATTAAGTGAATGATGATAACAATTTGTGAAGACTTTGGAGTAATTAAGTGAATGTTGATAACAATTTGTGAAGACTATGGAGTAATTAAGTGAATGTTAACAATTTGTGAAGACTTTGGAGTAATTAAGTGAATGTTAATAACAATTTGTGAAGACTTTGGAGTAATTAAGTGAATGTTAATAACAAATTGTGAAGACTTTGGAGTAATTAAGTGAATGTTAATAACAATAGTACTGACGATAATTAAATATTTGCCAAAGTTCCTGATTTTTCACTCGTTTTTAATTCTTATAATGCACAATATTTACTTTCCCAAAATTAGTACAGCTGTTGGGTGCTATTGGATTAAAAAGTATGATCACAGAAGTTCTAATAAAAATGCAAATTAGTGTAAAAATATCTTCACCTGAAGTGACCTTCTAAGTAAGATAACATGATCCAGATTAAGTGCATATGCACTTGCAGGTTTATAAACATAACGTCAAACTAATTCACATAATGTGGATGCGTATTATAGCTGGCGATCATGAATTTGAGCTTGAATCCTTATTTATTTGTCATAAAATAAATTGTACAGAAAAGACGTTGAACTGATTCAAGCTTTATTGTATCCAGACCCCCGGAGAGGGTGAAAAACTGAAAAATACAAAATTAATACTCATAAGAATACAGAAAACAATAGCAAATACAACATGTTCAATCATACTCAAAGTCTACAATAAACAACTTTATGTTCTCTCATGAACGTACTCATATTCATATAATAAACCTTAAACACATTGCAAATAGTTTGAAAATGCGACCAAAAATGTACAAAATGTAAAGTTGTGACTGCACTGTACTGTAGTTTTTATGTGGACGGCGAGTATAGAATGCAAGTGAAATCCGCGGAGGCTGTACTGTAATTTTTGGAAATAAATGAACATGACCTGTGTGCATGTCTAAAGTAACAAAATAAGAGCTCATGTACGTCTCTTGGGGAAGGGTATGGGATTTAGAATAATATAAACGGGCAAATAACAGGAGTAAATACATATCAAAGAACTGTTTACACATTTCGGTACACCTTCATGTTTGGTAAGTATAATGTGCTGTTAAACAGTTATCCAATGGTCTAAAGATGAAGACCTGATAAAAACACACAATAAGGTAAGTAATAAAGAGGTTAACTTACTCTTGTGGTGGATTAAACTCGAAGAAATTAAACATGGATGCTGCGTGTACAAATCATCGGGGGATTAAAGTGTGTGCAAGGGACAGTACACTCCCCCTCTGATTTCTCAAGAAATCACTTAACTTTCAAACAATTAACTATATGATACAAATGATAATCATAAACATGACGCAATCTTTGCTGATCAAAGTATCGTTAATGCACAAAATTGTCAGTCAACTTCCAATAATGTCACTAATTCACTGAGAGGTCGAACGTAAGTGGTACGTTTCCCGTCCCTCATAACAGCTACGTCGACTTTCCTAACTTTTCCATCTGAGCTCGGAAATGTCCTTTCTACAAGTCATATAGGCCACAAGTTTCTCGGGCTGTCCTGATCCTACAGAAGTACTACATCTCCAACGGTAAGATTTCTACGATCGGAGTGCCATTTGCGTCGAGTCTGGAGTTCGTGTAAATATTCGTTTCTCCATCTTCGCCAGAATTCCTCTGAAAGTCCTTGGTTTCCAATGTGCTTTCAACATTTCCTTAGAGCGAAATGTAGGACAAAGCCTAACATCTGGTGATGTCTTCATCGTGAGAAGTGCAGATGGACTGAGAATGCTGGGACACTCAGGGTCCGTAGAAACAGGTAACAAAGGTCTATTGTTAATAATGGCTGTCACTTCTGCCATGAAGGTAACAAGGACCTCGTGACTGAGATTTCTGACCTTATTCTCTGTTAGTAGACCATCCAGAATACGTCGAGACACACCAATAAGACGCTCCCAAGCTCCGCCCACATGGTGAGCATAAGGTGGGTTAAAAAGCCAGGAAGTTTTAGTGTTGGATAGAAATCCTTTCACAGGTTCCTTTTCGATGAACACAGGGTCGATTGAAAGTTCGGAAGTGGCACCCACAAAGTTAGTTTCCCTGCCTAAACGAAACTGAACGACAAGACCCCTTATTGCAATAAAATGTCGTAACGCGTTGATAAAGGAAGATGTAGAATGTTCCTCTATTACTTCTATGTGAACAGCTCTTGTGGTAAGGCAAGTAAAGAGTATTGCCCAACGTTTTTGATTTGCAACGGCACCTCTGGTTCGCCGGAACACTACAGACCAGGGTCCGAAAGTGTCGACGCCAACATAAGAAAACGGGGGACTAGGATCAAGTCTGTCCTTTGGAAGATCTACCATCTTTTGCCACTCGAGTCTACCTCTAAGCTTTCTACATGTGAAGCACTTGTAAATGACTGATGCCACTAAGCGTTTGGAACCTACTATCCAAAATCCTCCAGAGCGTATAGCTCCTTCGGATAAGTGACGTCCCTGATGATGAACGGTTGCATGGAAGTGACGTACAATAAGAAGCGAGACATGATGGTTTTTCGGAAGTATCACAGGATGATGTGACAAGTCGTTGTGCTCACTACCTCTGAAGTTTTTCAGTCTACCTCCAATGCGTAGAAGTCCGTCTGATCGTAGAATTGGCGAAAGTGATGCCAATGAGTTCCTTGGCGATATGCTCCTACCTTCACTTAGTGACTGAATTTCGTCTGAGTACATCTCTTCTTGAACGGCTCGAAGAATCACAACTTCGGCGTCTTTGATCACGTTTACTGGATTGTTATCGTCCTGACTTGTTTTAGTTCTAAGTCCAATTCGAGATTTGATAAAAGCAATGCATCTCACCAGACGTGTCCATTCCGAGAAACCTTCGAATCGCTGAGTGTCTAACAGGAGTTTCGGTCGCTTTTCCTCGCATTCGGTTTTACTGCACTGAAGGATGGGTCTCAATTCCTTATCATTATTGGGATCTATGAGCGTATGATCGTGATCTTGTGCCGGAGCAGAGTCTGAGTACATAAAGTCGGGGCCTTTAATCCAAAGGCTCGTTGAGAGGTCGGACAATGTGATAGGCCTGGTAGCCAAATCAGCAGGATTATCGTTTGTCGATACGTGGTGCCACTGAGTAGGTGAACAAGATGAACTAATACGCTTACTCTATTTCCAACGTAGATTTTGAAGCGTCTAGTTTCGTTAGTTAGATATCCAAGTACTACACGACTGTCTGTGTAATAAAAGAAATTATCTGGGTCAATCTCTAGTTGATATCTGATAGTATCTGATATTTCAGCGGCTAAGGCGGCAGCGCACAACTCGAGTCGGGGAATCGTGTGCCCGTGTGCTGGCGCAACTTTGGCCTTTCCGAATAGGAAACTGATGTTAACGCTATCACCACTTCTTCCTACAAATGAAGGTCCTGTGTACTGTCTTGCAATACGAAAATATTCAAGTTCTTTCAACAAAAGAAGCCAAGATTCCCATTTCTGTTTGAGTGCGTCTGGGAGTGGATCATCCCAGTCAATAATGGATGTAGACGAAAGCATTTGGCGCAAGAGCAACTTGCCTCCGATTAGCGCTGGTGACGCAAACCCAAAAGGATCATACAGACTATTGATAGTGGACAAGACGCCACGTCGAGTGTATGGTTTAACATCTGTTGAGACACTAAAGGTGAATTCGTCGAGTTCTGAGTCCCATAAAGCCCTAAGCTTCTCTGCATTGGTAGGTCTGATGACTCAAAATCGAGATCTTTGAGATTTTTGGCGAGGTCATCTTTGTCGAAGGCTTCGAGCACAAGTCTACTATTAGAGGCGACTTTGTGAAGTCTAAGTCTACCATTGTCATGAAGGATTTGCTTAGTCCTTTGAACGAGATCAATTGCTGTCTCGGCAGAGGTACAAGATACCAAGCCATCATCGACATACAAGTTATTGTCAGCAAAATCTTTTACGTCGGCATCACTATGTTCGACTGTCTTACGAAGGCCATAGGTTGAAACTGCCGGTGAAGGTGTATTGCCAAAAACATGAACGGCCATTTGATAGTCAATCAATGGTTTCTGTATGTCGTTATGTTCATGCCACAAGAAGCACAAGAATCGTCTATGATCTTCGGTAACTCTGAAGTTATGAAACATTTGCTCGATGTCGACAGTTATGGCAAATGCTTCTTTACGGAAGCGGAGAAGGATACCAAGTAGGCTGTTATAAATATCTGGCCCTTTCAATAACACGTTGTTCAAAGATAATCCATTATGTTTGGCCGACGAATCAAACACAACTCTAACGCTCTCCGGCTTTTTGGGGTGATAGACAGCAAACATTGGTAAATACCAACATTCAATATCGGGTGACAGTTTAGGAGCTATTTCTGCATGTTGGCGATTGAACAACTTTTTCATAAATTCTAACACGTGTTCATGTCGAACGATTTCGCTCTTCGTTCTACAGTTTCTCGGTTGTTTGTCAAGATCGGTCGATTCTGTTTAAAAGGCAGAGGCGCCTTCCAGTGTCCATCATCTTGTTTCTGGAAGCCTGATGACACTATGCTGAAGAATGTTTGGTCCTCTACTGATAGTCCTTCTCTTTCATCAAGAGTAGTTTTCTTAAAAATTGAATCTAGTCGAATCTCGTTTTCACATGGAGAAAAAATGGTTGGACGTCCATTGCCTAAGATAACAGTCTTGTTGACGTGTACAACTTGAGATCCATGAAATCTGCCAAGGCACATGTTGCCTATGATGACCCATCCTAAAGGTAAACGCTGTGCATATGGGACTTCATTCGGACCACTACGGTGCTCTAAAACATGATGAGCTGTGATTAAATCCCTTCCGATCAGTAAATCTATCTGCGCTTGATTGTCAATGTCAGGAATATGAGACGCTATGTCTTGCATGTGAGGGTAATTAGATGCAACAGCCCTCGAGGGAATCTCCTCTCGATTGTTCGGTATATCGTTACATTCGATAATTTCAGGTATTTCCAGTTGTGCAGATCCATCCAAAGATTCCACTATGTACCCGGAAGCCCTCCGTCCACTAGTTACGAACCTTCCTACACAGGATGAGAGCACACATTCGGTTTCTGACTTGTTTACCCAGAGAAATTAAAGAGATTTGATTTTCCCAGTGTTCTATTACTCTGATCGTCAATAATACAGTAAATGTTCTTGGAGTATTCAGGTTGGTTGGAGTGATACACTTTCGCAAGGACTATTTTTGCACAAGATTTACTAGTGTTTGTTGCTGTGTTGCATATCTTAGTGCATGCAGTGTTGATATTTTCCTCGAGTTTCTCCCCCTCGTGCTTCTTGGAGGGCTTAGCTTCACGGTCTACATGTAAGGCTGCTGGATGATCACATGAAGCGCATATTGAACACTTAATGTTTTCTTTACACTGACTGCGCATATGTTTTGTAGGTCCACAGCATTTGAAACATAAGCCATACTTTTTGATGAAATCTAGTCTCTCAGAGATTGGTGTCTGACGGAAAGCACGACAATTGTTAAGTTTGTGGTTTGTACCATGAAGCGGACATGTATCCGAGTTAGGTGTTGAACTAAGTTTAGTAGAATTATGTGCCACGTCTGTTTTGGTACTTGACACGTGAGACGGGTTCCTTGTACGAAAGGGTTCTTTAGTTTGCTTGGAAAAAGTAGGCTTAGATTCCAGCAGCTCGTATAAAAATCCTGGGTCGCTTCGAACGGTAGCTATTTTTTGAACAAATGATGCAAAGAATGAGAAAGGTGGATACATCACTCGGTGTGTAGACTTATAATTGTTCGCGGCAGTTGTCCATTTCTCTTGGATATTGTAGGGTAGTTTTGATACCAGACGATTGACTCCAAGGGAAGAATCGAAGTATGCGAAAGTAGTATAGAATCTTTCATCCTTACGAATTGATTCGATCTCAGCAGCAAGGTCTGCTAGTTCATATAGTTCTTTACGTTGATTGTTCGTGAGTTTTGGAAAATTAACTATGCGAGAGTGGAGCGAAGATTCTATCATTTCAGGACTGCCAAACCTGGAATCCAGACGCTCCCATATAAGTCTAACTGCAGTTGCTGCGTAATTGGCATTTGCAGACCTAATGTTTTGTGCGTGTTTCTTGGAACTCGGTCCTAAGTACTTAATCAATAAGTCCAATTGTTGCATAGAAGTTGCATCTAATTCCATGAGAATGTGCTTGAAACTGAGTTTCCAAGAGTAATAGTGTGTTGGTTGGTCGTCGAATGAACTGAGTCTAGAATGGATAAGGTCTTTCTTGACTAAAAACTTGACAAAATCTTGAGTTTCATTTCTCTGACTTGGCACAAATGATGCCACGGTAGGATTCAAACTTGCATGTGCTTCCTGTCTGAAGCTTGAGTCCTGCGAAGGACAATCGTTCTCATTAAACAAATGATGTACGTTCTTTGAGCGTTGATCCTGAATGAATTCAGCAGTACGTTCTAGAGAAATGTTAGACATATGTATTTCATAAGGAGCAAATTTAGAAACTTTGTCTTCAGCTTGAACCTTTGGGAACGCGGTACGAGGTAGTTCATAACTTTCTATTAGATCGAGATCAAAATTGAGTGCTTTTTCCACTGCTTGAAGTCCTGACTCGGCTTCCTCTAGTTCCCGTTTCATGTCCAATACGTTTCTCTCTGCCTTAAGTGCAGCTTCTCTCTGAATTAATTCAGCTTCCTGTTTGGCGTATTTAAATCTCGCCTTTGCAGTTTCCAGTTTAACGGTTTGTTGAACTAACTCGTCTCTGGACTTAGCAGATATCGCAGAGGTATTTGCACTCATTACGCTTCTACTTCTAATTGATGGTTGAGGATTCTGCTGAATAGCAGCAGATGCTTTAGCACGAATGGCAGTTGTAGTTACTCTAAAAGATGCCTTCTCTAGACTGCTTCTTTCCGTCCCGTATGCTTCTAAAAATCTGTCGTAGTCGTCGGCTAGTTTTTCGTACTTTTCGATTAGCCTCGACAGATCCCTTCTAAATGTTGAAGCTACCAACAAGTCTAATACTGGGTTGTCCTCTATCTCCATGACAATTGAATCAATGTCCCTTTTAACGTTTCTGAGTTTATATTGATGTCTTTCATTCTGCTCTTCAAATTGTTGTTCCCCGCTGTGAGTTAGGGTTCTGGAACTCCTCAACTCTCTGTCAGAAAGAGACTGGCTGTCAGACATGTCGATTCCCTAGTTCTTTCCTTCACAAGATTTTTCACTCGTACAAATCATCGGGGCAAGTGAACGAGAGGGGAAAGAAACGAACAATTAAAGTGTGTGCAAGGGACAGTACATAAATATTCAGATTTATGACATTACATATATAAATAAAACAAGACATAAACAAGAACAAAAGAGTAAAAATAAATAAGCGCAAATGATATATTAAAAAAAGCGCAAACGTAAAAATAAAAAAGCGGAAATGATATGCTAAAAAGCGCAAACGTAAAACTCCGATATATACACAAAAGTTAAGCACCACCCTATATTGTTATCGATATATTTTTTTACATCAATATTGTTAAAACAATAGAATAGATATCACCATTTTTCTTACACTTCTTAAAAGACTACACCAAGGGCTCTAAAATTACCAATCTACGAAGTATTTATCATCCTGAAAGACGTGACTATGACGTGGCAAAAATGGGGTTTAAAACAGGCGCTGGAAAAACGTAAAACCAGTTTGTCTTTGATGGAAGTTTTTAACATTGCATTAAAATGCAGTCTTCAGATTTTAAGAACTTTTAAATGCATATACTGTGCGTATGTTTAAGGCATAAAAATCAATAAGGAGTATATTCACAGCGTTTATTGTGAAGTTCTGTAACACGCCTCGTCATGCTTCGCACAAGACGCCTAAGCCGTTCTTGTGGGAACTATTGCCACTCCTGTAAGATAGCAGTTTTTAATTCGTCAATATTTTGACATTTTGGATTGCGTTGGTTAATTTTTCGGCCAATAAAGTCCCATACATACTCTATAGAGTTCATGTCTGGCGACATCGCAGGCCATGGAATTGTCTGAACAGCCTCTTGCTGTAACAAATGTTGTACAATTCGGGCTCTATGTGGCCTAGCGTTGTCGTCCATGAACATTGGCCTGTCAGCCAACGCATGATTGTCGAAATGAGGGACTACGCGTGGAGCGAGCATATAGTCACGGTATATTTGGCCTGTCAGATTACCATCAAGAACGTACAAGTCCAACTTACAGTCAAAGGAAAAACAACCCCAGACAGTTACACCCCCACCCCCAAAAGCAGCTGTGCCCAAAATGTGGTTGTCCTGAAATGAAATGTTTCGTTGGCGCCAAACTCTTGCACGACCGTCGGTAGGGCGTAACACAAAACGACTTTCATCAGACCATTGGACCCGTCTCCATGTGCGAATAGTTCACCCCAAATGATCATGTGACCAGTCAAATCGAGCATGGCGATGACGTAATGTCAACTGTGGACGTTTTATGGGTCGTCGCGCTCGCATTCCCTGATGGTGGAGGCGTCTGATAACAGTGCGTGTGCTAATGTGGCCTCCAAACGCTAAATTACCACGAAGTGCACCAGCTGTACTGAACGGCCGTTGCCGCGCCCGTCTGGATATGAGCCGGTCCTCTCTCGGCGTCGTTTTGCGAGGTCTATCTGCACGTGGACGGTCAGTAACATTCCCCGTTTGACGAAAACGCTGCATCAGTCGTACAATGATGGAATGGTTAACCCTTAAGTGGTCTGCCACCCTTCTATGGCTAAAACCACCGTTATTCATGCCAAGAGCTTGCCACCTTTCTGGTATGGTTAATTTTCGCCGCACCATACCAACCCAATAGAAAATGAAACTTAAAACTCTACACAAAAAAAGTCAGCTTTCGTTCCAAACACAAATGTTGAAAAGTACGCGTGACACTTTACACATCCTGTCATTATACACATAAATAAAAATCGATCAATAACCTGTTTCACAGGTAAGTAAGTATGTGTGTACAGGTAACGAAAACAGCAAACTGATTTGAAATAAGTTCATTATTAGAAAAGATATTATTGAAACAAGTCAGGTGGTGCTTAACTTTTGTCGGACTGTATATATTAGAGGATTTGTTTTATAGACAAAACAATACGATGTTTAAATCCGTTCAATAATTTAAAGGGATATTAAAGCTCGTTTTAACATATATTTTTTCAACTCGTGACGAAGGTTGTTTCTTTTCAATTTAATTGTAGAAACAATCCAAAAAAATTAAATACTTTGCACGCCCATATAATCCCTAAAATCGTTAAAATATCACTTAAAAGGGTCGAAATTAATTTTTGTCCAGGAAGCAAAAATTCAATTATTGGAAAAACCGCAAGATATGACAGAATTATCAACGAATTATGTCACTTTTACAAAGTTCATTGATAAAAACCGAGTTAAAGTTTCATAAATATCCTTTATTGAACCAATTGCAAGTTTTCATGATATACAAAAAATTACCAAAATGAGCTTTAATATCCCTTTAAGAAATTATTCTTAAAATGAAAATTTGACCACATGCGTTGTAAAAACTGGACCAGCACATGTATATAAGTAGTAGGACTTTGGGTTTATTTATTTTTTTAAAGTAAACAAGTGTGGACACAGAAATGTGCTGTCCAAAAGGCAAGTGTGGATGTCAATATTTCATATTATTAACTTTAAAAAAAAAAAAATCCTGGACACAGGGTCCTGGATTATTCTTAATAAAAAACTAATCCTGGATTATTATTTTTGCTTAAAATCCGGTCCTGTGTTTTTATTTCAAATTTTCATCATAGCCCCCCTCCCCCTCCCAAGGGATATAAAATTGTATCATTAATAGTAAATTAATAAATAATAAATTCAGATTCTCTATTTAAAATAAATTTCATTTACAAAACCACTGATATTTGTTCAATTTTTAACGCTGATTTAAGCTTTAGTCGCAACAAATTTTTATATTTCTCTTTAAACTGTCGAAACATAACATTTATTTAACTGTAAAATTCACAAATAAAATTCACCCCCCCCCCCCCCCCCCCCCCCCCCCCTTTTTCCCTTTTTTCTTGTTTAAATCAATGATCAACAATATTCCAGAATCAAACAAATGAATAAATATAGCAGATTTCTTTTACATGCATCTTGTTACCATGCAGAGTCAGTGTGTTTTAAATCGGTCATCCAATCAGGACGCTCATTATTCTTGTCCAAGATAAAAATACATCGCTAAAGTAAATTTACCTGTGGTTTCAGAGTAGAAGATTTTTAGAAATCTAACATAAAATTTCCCCACTTCAACTCGTAAATTTACATAGAAATCGAAGATATTTCGTCATAAAACTTCACACATGGTTTTGTCTATCATATTTCTTGAAGACAAACATAACATTTTATTGCATTTATCAATATTGTATGAGTATCAACAGTTTTTTCAACACCGTATCTGTTTCTCAATACAGCCGCAACTTCAACTCGTAAATTTACATAGAAATCGGAGATATTTCGTCATAAAACTTCACACATGGTTTCGACTATCATATTTCTTGAAGACAAACATAAAATGTTATAGTATTTATCAATATTTTATGAGTATCAACAGTTTTTTCAACACCGTATCTGTTTCTCGATACAGCGCCCGATTACAGTGACCCGTGACCCAGATTAGCAGATCTCAGCAACCAGGAGATAATATATGTCTTTGAATATATTATTAATAAGAAAAATGATTAAACTACACGTAATTTACATCCTTAGAAACGATCAAAATAGTTAGTGTAATAAATGCATTTACCTGTAGTGAAACTTCAAAGTACGTTAGCATAACCCAGATTAAGTACATATATATAACGTGACAATACAATACACATAATGTGTATTACAACTGACCACAGGTACTTGTGGACAAGACCCTACAATGTATATGATGTCTCTGATTGCTCTGAAAGGGGAGGGGGGGCAATCAGAGGCATCATATAGGGTCCTGTCCACAAGTACCTGTGCAACTGACTGGGTCATGAATTTAAATTTGAATCTTTATGTAAATGTCATAAAAATCAATATACCGATTTATTATAATATTTAATAAATGTTACTAAATAAAAACAGACAAAAAATACAAAAAACACAACAAAAACAAAAGAAATCAATATAAAATCTACATTCCTACACATTAAAGGTAGATAGCTCCTGTAGTTTTAATACCCCCCCTTTTTTTCCTACACAAAATAACGCCACTCTTCAACCCGTTTAATAGATATGTAAACCCCATTCTAAAAATATGAAATTTTGACCTGTTGTTGTAAAAACTCTACATTTACATACTTTGGGAGTTAACCCTGAGCTTATATGTGCCGGCTATAGGCCTGGATAATAAACTTTGATATCTTTGTTTTTGTAGATATTATAAGGAAATTGATTAAACTACTAACATGTAATTAATATTTTTAGAAATAAACCAGATAGAGATTCTATGGAGCCTGTAATCACGTTGAAGTTAGTTTGCAACTTTTGCTCTTTCCAAAATATATTATTTGCGCCAGTTATTGGCATTTATTTTCAAATGTACCTGTATGAGTCACAGGCGCTCCTGGTACGGAATTACCACCCCCTTTTTTTTTTCTAACTTTCTGTTTGCATATTTATTTTCAATAAAATTTCTTTATTTCTTTATTATTTCAGCTCTTTTTTCTTATTTTAACTTCTATATAAAACAATCGGGTTATATGTACAAAACAAACTTTTATATGACGAATGATAATGTGATACCGATTACAGAAAGTCCCGGAAATGTTGGCTTAGGTTTGTTTTATGGTGTTTAACGCCACTTTCAAAAATATTTCAGTTATATTGTGGCGGTCAGTTTTATTGGGTGGAGGAAACTAGAGTACCCGAAGAAAACCACCGACCTGTCGCAAGTCACTGATAAACTTTATCACATAATGTTGTATCGAGTACACCACGCCATGAACGGGGTTCGAACTCACAACTTTAGTGGTGATAGGTACTGATTGCATAGGTAGTTGTAAATCCAACTACCATACAATCACGACCACGACGACCTGACCATGCCTCACTTTCAAAATATCAGTTTCATCTCCCTCAAGCGTACGTGTAATATTTGTAGATTCTGGAAATTATGTTTAGTCCGAAAAAGTGAGTGTGTGTGTGTTTGGATGCTGGATGGTGTTTGGTTAGTACACATCGTTTAGCCCCTTTTAGGAATCGAAAAACTGAATAAAAAATAAAGCAATGATCTGTATAACTTAAGGTTTCACTTCCTGATTTGATTGGGTATTTAAACGAAGTACGTTTATGAATTTAGATAATGAATCTAATTTTCTGATTGCAATGTCAAATTTGTTCCATTCTTTTACTGTAGAAGGAATAAATGACGAATTGGTTATAAAGAGTCTACAGAAAGGAACTATTAAATGATCGCCATTTCTCAAAGGGTATATAGTACCGGTATTACTCTGAATAGTTGGAGGATCTAGATGACGTAAGTATTTAGGTGCCACTCCACTTTTTATATTAAAAAATAATTGGAGCTTTCTGTTCTATCTACACAATAATAGTGTTTCCTGTCTCAGCATATAATAGTATTTCCTGTCTCAGCATATAAATACTCTGAGTTTGTAGAAATGGGTAAATCTGTTACTATTCTGACAGCGTCTAATGGGGATCATTCACCCAATTTCTTTCGACAGACGTCGCTGTTGTTTCATAAGTGGTTAGCGCAACGTTTTAATCTCGATGACGCTTGAATTGTTCACGTTGGGTACAAGAACACGTCAATATCTAATGCCCTTATAACATGAATAGGAAAATTCTGTAAATTCGTTCACAAACAAAACTGTTCTCACGACTTTTTTTAATTGTATAAATTACAACATTATTGTACAAGTTAGATAAACTACTATTGAAACAAAAGAAGTTACCCGTATTGCGCGGGATATTCAATATGGACCGCTTCTTTTTTTTAATAGTACTGTACTTATACTTACAACTATTGCGCTGGAACAGTTGACTACAGAACGACAGGGATATTAGATTATTAATTAAATTCCTAACGGTGTATACGTGTATCACATTTCATTTATTTGCATTAGCATTATATTAGGGGAAAAAGGTGTATTCTACTCTTATAAAAAGATTTCGATGCTACTTTTTTGTAACTGAAAAAAAAATGCACTTTGAAACAGAATTTTTGCTCTGGGGAAAAAATTGTCCCTTTATGACCAATAATAAAAATCTGGGTAAAAGGGTAAAAAATCAAAACCATACATGTACAATACACAGGAACACAACAAATTCATTTATACCTTTAGGCAGTAATATACAATTTTCAACAAACACAGAAAAAGAACAAGTAATAATAAAAAAAACTTGTAACAATGAACAAATAGAATTTCTTTGTGTATAGACACCTTTTCAAGTAACATAGTTGGTATTTTATATCATTTAAAGGCGAGCTTATTCAAAATAAATCTAAAAACGGCTAATGATAAAAAAAAATTAATAGCAATAATAAATTTATCTTTGTAATAAACAATTCAAAGGGAACACATTTATGGTTATTTTCAAAAAATTTCAGCAAAAAATATTCTTCGCCTGTACGATATATCCAGTTTACGGAAAGGAAAAACTTAATTGACCTTCCCTACCTAGATGATCACAGTTTTTATTTTTGAAGCATATTTTCCTTTTTTAGCTCACCTGACCCAAAGTTGGGTGAGCTATTGCCATCACTTGGCGTTCGTCGTCGTCGTCCGTCGTCCGTCCGTCGTCCGTCGTACGTCGTAAACTTTTTCAAAAATCTTCTCCTCTGAAAGTACTAGACCAATGGAAACCAAACTTGGTCTGAATCATTACTAAGGTTTCTAGTTTCAAAATTGTGTCCGGTGATGCCGTGCACCAACCAATATGGCCGCTGTTACTAAAAATAGAACATATGGTAAAATTGCAGATTTTTGGTAATAACTCAAAAACCGTTAATAATATCAAAAATCTGACATGGGATAAAAATGATCAGCACATCAAGATCTACCTACCCTGCAATTTTGAAGTAAATCTGATTACCCATCTTGGAGTTATTGCCCTTTTTTCATAAAATTTGTAAAATTTTAATACTTTTCGTCTTATATTTCAAAAACTATAAGAGATAAAGGTTAACTTTAAATTGCAAAAATGTGTGGCATATTAAGATCTACCTACCCTGCAATTTTGAAGTAAATCCCATTGCTCATTTTGGAGTTATTTCCCTTTTTTCATCAAATTTTCAAAATTTTAATACTTTTCGTCCTTTATTTCAAAAACTATAAGAGACAGATGGTAAGTTGAAACTGCAAACAAGTTCAGCATGTCAAGATCTACCTACCCTGAAATTTTGAAGTACATTTGATTACCCATCTTGGAGTTATTGCCCTTTTTTCATCATTTTTTTTCCTTCATTTTAATACTTTTCGTCTTATATTTCAGAAACTATTTAGAGATAGATGTTAAGTTTATTGCAAAAATGTGCAGCATGTCAAGATCTACCTACCCTGCAATGTTGAAGTAAATCCCATTACCCATTTTGACCGATTATGCAAATTAGAAAAAAGGGGGGATGAAATAAAAAAAAAATCTTTTCTGAAACTACTGAGCCAATCTCAACCAAACTTTGCTGAAATGATCCTTAGATGGTCCCCTTTCAAAAGTGTGTCCGTCAGCACCGTCCTGTATCCAAGATGGCCGCCATGACTAAAAATAGAAATTTCTTCAAATGGCCAAAACTCCTCTATTTTAAGCCAGAAAGTGCCCAAATTTGAAGTGTATAAGCATAATGATGAACTTTTTAACATATATTACGGGATTTTTTATGAACTTTGAACTTTTACCGATTTTGACCGATTATGCAAATTAGAAAAAAGGGGGGATGAAATTAAAAAAAAATCTTCTCCTCTGAAACAATTAGGCCAATCTACGGAGCCAATCTCAACCAAACTTTGCTGAAATGATCCTTAGGTGGTCCCCTTTCAAAATTATGTCCGTCAGCGCCGTCCTGTATCCAAGATGGCCGCCATTACTAAAAATAGAAATTTCTTCAAATGGCCAAAACTGCTCTATTTTAAGCCAGAAAGTGCCCAAATTTGAACTGTACAAGCATAATGATGAGCTTTTTAACATATATTACGGGATTTTTTATGAACTTTGTACTTTTGCCGATTTTGACCGATTTGCAAATTAGAAAAAAGGGGGGATGGAATTAAAAAAAAATCTTCTCCTCTGAAACTACTGAGCCAATCTCAACCAAACTTTGCTGAAATGATCCTTAGGTGGTCCCCTTTCAAAATTGTGTCCGTCGGCGCCGTCCTGTATCCAAGATGGCCGCCATTACTAAAAATAGAAATTTCTTCAAATGGCCAAAACTGCTCTATTTTAAGCCAGAAAGTGCCCAAATTTGAACTGTATAAGCATAATGATGAGCTTTTTAACATATATTACGGGATTTTTTATGAACTTTGAAATTTTGTCGATTTTGACCGATTATGCAAATTAAAAAAAAGGGGGAATGAAATTAAAAAAAATCTTCTCCTCTGAAACTACTGAGCCAATCTCAACCAAACTTTGCTGAAATGATTCTTGAGTGGTCCTCTCCCAAAATTGTGCCCGGCATTTCAGAACACCGACCAAGATGGCCGTCACAGCCGAACTTAATTTAACATAGGACCCTATGGGAAATTCCCATAACAATCTTTTTGTCTGAAACCATTTGCTCAATAAGAACAAAATTTTGATGAAATAGTCATTGGATGGTTCTCTTCTAAAAATGTGTCTGGCGGTTCGACCCTTCTATCCATTTTTTTTTTTACCTGCAATTTTGAAGTAAATCTGATTACCCATCTTGGAGTTCTCGCCCTTTTTTCATCAAATTTATAAAAACAAATTAATACTTTTCGTCTTATATTTCAAAAACTATAAGAGATAAAGGTTAAGTTTAAATTTCAAAAATTTGCAGCATGTCAAGATCTTCCTACCCTGCAATTTTGAAGTAAATCCAATTACCCATTTTGGAGTTATTGTCCTTTTTTCATCAAAATGTTCTCAATTTTAATACTATCATCTTATATCTCAAAAACTATTAGAGATAGAGGGAAAGTTTAAACTGCAAAAATGTTCAGCATGTCAAGATCTACAAAAAATTTCCCACAGTTAAAAATGTGCGACAGCTGTGAAGAGTTATTCCTCTTGAAATGCATTTTTTTGTCGACTCACTGCTTTTGGTTACTCAAATAATCAAAGGGAAGCAACTCTATTACAAAATGTGAAGTAGGAAAAGCTAAATTTTGAGAATCATTGACATATATGTTTTTTTACAGCAATTTTGATAACTTACATTAAAGGGGGAACCCCTGCCCACATTTTTTTGTAGAAGGGGTCTGCAATGACGAAGGCTACATTTGTTAATTTTTTTTACCGAAGTTATCAAGTTTTATTGACTGATGTTGTTATTATACCCAGGTGAGCTATACAGGCTCCTGGGAGCCTCTAGTTGTTTCAATTTTTAGTTTAAGCCACACAAAATAAAATTCTTTTTAGATTCTCATCCCATCCCTTCCCACTTTTTACTATCAAATTCACGATTTTAAATGATCCAATAGAACACATTCATATGCAGTCAATTTATAATAAAGCCGATTATATTCTCTTATTACTTAGAACAATATCGGTCTAAATAACTGAAGCTTCCTGCACAAAATCGTACATTAGATATTTATCAAAATATTGAGTATTTTGATAATAGATTATTTTTATACAAAAGATTAATAATAGGTTCTTACTATACGTTCTTGGGAAAGACCGGGTGATCTTCCACGAGTGATAGAAATTTTATGTCTTTTCGCGAGTGTGATCGCAGCGAAACGAGCGACAAGAAACAACAAATTATATCACGAGTGGAAGATCACCCGGGCTTTCCCAACAACGCATGTAAGTACCTATTTCTTCCGTAAACCAACAACTTTCACTATCGCGAACTCCTAGAGACCCCCGCCATTGATCAGTAACTAATTTGCATAAATTATCAGATCAATATCATTGAGCGTTATGAAATACATATCACATAAAATTGACTTTTGTGACACCGATTGATAAACTAAGTAGTTTTCTACTGATATTTGAGCTTTTCTCACTAATATTTTATTGAAAGTACAGTATTTTCCTTCATGAGACATGAAATCACTCGTCGCAACTTCGGCTGATTCCGTACCTTCATCATACCTCATTCGTATTACGATAGCTCCCATTGGAACTACTTTCGGAAATCTTCAATGAAGGAGGTATTAAAATAATTTCACTTTCGAATATTCGTCCAATAATAATATATTTTCATTCGTCGCAATGTCGGTTGATTCCGTACCTTCATCAAAGACCAATATTTTTCAAAGCAAACTCTATACACTCATCTATTGTCGCCATTTTAGAACTTATTTGCGGTGCGCAATGTTTGATTGAAGTGATACGGTCTTCCGGCGAAGAAATGTGACGCATAGACGCATATCAAATACCGTATTACAGCCGAGGTATTGAGGGAGAGAAGCGGACTCACCCGAGGTTTGCCGATTGACATGAAATATGACGTGACACATATTTTGACGTCATTGAAGAATGACGTCAAAGGTACGGAAAATGACATCTAGAAATACGAAAAATTGAAAATAAAAGACAGAAATATATTTAACACGGTTGGAGTCGGTATTTGAAAAAAACCCCAATGGTTAAATCCGTAATATATCTGTTATTCAGCTATCAGACAGGGTATATAATGTAACATTCCCCGCTTAGGATATGTATTTAAACGATTTTTTTCTTGTTAGAGGCGTTCTGATTGGATGTCACAACGAGTAGAGACGAGTGTGCACTTGTCTTAAATCGGTCGTCTCCACCCGAAAACGACCATTTACGGAAGAATAAATAGATCAATATGCATGAACATGATTTAAATTCTTTTAATTTTGAAAAAAAAGAAAGAAGACTAGACTAAGAATTCATTACCACAACTTGATGATTGCTGAAAAGGAGAGGGCATTAAAATATATAGAAAAGAACGTCTATGCTAACAATGAAAATGACAAAGCCAAATATTGATTGATTGGCGTTTAACGCCAACTTTTGCAGTATTTCAGCTATATCGTGGCGTGAAAATGTTTTATATATTAACTTAGACATCTACAAGACCTTTAGAAATAAAATATTCTTCTATATAAAACAATCGGGTTATATGTACAAAAAAAAAACTTCTATATAAAACAATCGGGTTATATGTACAAAAAAAAACTTCTATATAAAACAATCGGATTATATGTACAAAAAAAAACTTCTATATAAAACAATCGGGTTATATGTACAAAAAAAAAACTTCTATATAAAACAATCGGGTTATATGTACAAAAAAAAAACTTCTATATAAAACAATCGGGTTATATGTACACAAAAAAACTACTATATAAAACAATCGGGTTATAGGTACAAAAAAAACTTCTACATAAAACAATCGGGTTATATGTACAAAAAAAACTTCAATATAAAACAATCGGGTTATATGTACAAAAAAAAACTTCTATATAAAACAATCGGGTTATATGTACAAAAAAAAACTTCTATATAAAACAATCGGGTTATAGGTACAAAAAAAACTTCTATATAAAACAATCGGGTTATATGTACAAAAAAAAACTTCTATATAAAACAATCGGGTTATATGTACAAAAAAAAACTTCTATATAAAACAATCGGGTTATAGGTACAAAAAAAACTTCTATATAAAACAATCGGGTTATATGTACAAAAAAAAACTTCAATATAAAACAATCGGGTTATATGTACAAAAAAAACTTCTATATAAAACAATCGGGTTATATGTACAAAAAAAACTTCTATATAAAACAATCGGGTTATATGTACAAAAAAAAACTTCTATATAAAACAATCGGGTTATATGTACAAAAAAAAACTTCTATATAAAACAATCGGGTTATATGTACAAAAAAAAAACTTCTATATAAAACAATCGGGTTATATGTACAAAAAAAAACTTCTATATAAAACAATCGGGTTATATGTACACAAAAAAACTACTATATAAAACAATCGGGTTATAGGTACAAAAAAAACTTCTACATAAAACAATCGGGTTATATGTACAAAAAAAAACTTCAATATAAAACAATCGGGTTATATGTACAAAAAAAAACTTCTATATTAAACAATCGGGTTATATGTACAAAAAAAAACTTCTATATAAAACAATCGGGTTATAGGTACAAAAAAAACTTCTATATAAAACAATCGGGTTATATGTACAAAAAAAACCTTCTATATAAAACAATCGGGTTATATGTACAAAAAAAAACTTCTATATAAAACAATCGGGTTATAGGTACAAAAAAAACTTCTATACAAAACAATCGGGTTATATGTACAAAAAAAAACTTCTATATAAAACAATCGGGTTATATGTACAAAAACTAACTTCTATATAAAACAGTCGGGTTATATGTACAAAAAAAACTTCTATATAAAACAATCGGGTTATATGTACAAAAAAAAACTTCAATATAAAACAATCGGGTTATATGTACAAAAAAAACTTCTATATAAAACAATCGGGTTATATGTACAAAAAAAACTTCTATATAAAACAATCGGGTTATATGTACAAAAACTAACTTCTATATAAAACAATCGGGTTACAAAAAAAACCTTCTACATAAAACAATCGAGTTATATGTACAAAAAAAAATTCTATATAAAACAATCGGGTTATATGTACAAAAAAAACTTCTATATAAAACAATCGGGTTATATGTACAAAAAAAACTTCTACATAAAACAATCGGGTTATATGTACAAAGAAAACTTCTATATAAAACAATCGGGTTATATGTACAAAAAAAACTTCTATATAAAACAATCGGGTTATATGTACAAAAAAAACTTCTATATAAAACAATCGGGTTACAAAAAAAACCTTCTACATAAAACAATCGGGTTATATGTACAAAAAAAACTTCTATATAAAACAATCGGGTTATATGTACAAAAAAAACTTCTATATAAAACAATCGGGTTACAAAAAAATCTTCTATATAAAACAATCGAGTTATATGTACAAAAAAACTTCTATATAAAACAATCGGGTTATATGTACAAAAAAAACCTTCTATATAAAACAATCGAGTTATATGTACCAAAAAAACTTCTATATAAAACAATCGAGTTATATGTACAAAAAAAACTTCTATAAAACAATCGAGTTATATGTACCAAAAAAACTTCTATATAAAACAATCGGGTTATATGTACAAAAAAAAATTTCTATATAAAACAATCGGGTTATATGTACAAAAAAACTTCTATATAAAACAATCGGGTTATATGTACAAAAAAAAACTTCTATATAAAACAATCGAGTTATATGTACAAAAAATACTTCTATATAAAACAATCGGGTTATATGTACAAAAAAAAACTTCTATATAAAACAATCGAGTTATATGTACAAAAACTAACTTCTATATAAAACAATCGGGTTATATGTACAAAAAAACTTCTATATAAAACAATCGGGTTATATGTACAAAAAAAACTTCTATATAAAACAATCGGGTTATATGTACAAAAAAAACTTCTATATAAAACAATCGGATTATATGTACAAAAAAAAACTTCTATATAAAACAATCGGGTTATATGTACAAAAACTAACTTCTATATAAAACAATCGGGTTATATGTACAAAAAAAACTTCTATATAAAACAATCGGGTTATATGTACAAAAAAAACTTCTATATAAAACAATCGGGTTATATGTACAAAAACTAACTTCTATATAAAACAATCGGGTTACAAAAAAAACCTTCTACATAAAACAATCGAGTTATATGTACAAAAAAAACTTCTACATAAAACAATCGGGTTATATGTACAAAAAAAAACTTCTATATAAAACAATCGGGTTATATGTACAAAAAAAACTTCTGTATACAACAATCGGGTTATATGTACAAAAAAAACTTCTATGTAAAACAATCGGGTTATATGTACAAAAAAAACTTCTATATAAAACAATCGAGTTATATGTACCAAAAAAACTTCTATATAAAACAATCGAGTTATATGTACCAAAAAAACTTCTATATAAAACAATCGGGTTATATGTACAAAAAAACCTTCTACATAAAACAATCGAGTTATATGTACAAAAAAAACTTCTATATAAAACAATCGAGTTATATGTACCAAAAAAACTTCTATATAAAACAATCGGGTTATATGTACAAACAAAACTTCTATATAAAACAATCGGGTTATATGTACAAAAAAAACTTCTATATAAAACAATCGAGTTATATGTACCAAAGAAACTTCTATATAAAACAATCGAGTTATATGTACAAAAACAAACTTCTATATAAAACAATCGGGTTATATGTACAAAAAAAACTTCTATATAAAACAATCGGGTTATATGTACAAAAAAAACTTCTATATAAAACAATCGGGTTATATGTACAAAAACTAACTTCTATATAAAACAATCGGGTTATATGTACAAAAATAAACTTCTATATAAAACAATCGGGTTATATGTACAAAAACTAACTTCTATATAAAACAATCGGGTTATATGTACAAAAAAAAACTTCTATATAAAACAATCGGGTTGTATGTACAAAAAAAAACTTCTATATAAAACAATCGAGTTATATGTACCAAAAAAACTTCTATATAAAACAATCGGGTTATATGTACAAACAAAACTTCTATATAAAACAATCGGGTTATATGTACAAAAAAAACTTCTATATAAAACAATCGGGTTATATGTACAAAAAAAACTTCTATATAAAACAATCGGGTTATATGTACAAAAAAAACTTCTATATAAAACAATCGGGTTATATGTACAAAAAAAAAGAAACATTAAAAGGATAAAGGCAAAGGCAAAGATAATCAAAATCAAATTTGATGTGATATTTTAACTCAAATTTAATTAAAAAAAAAAAAAATCTTTTTGTTTTAGTAAACCCAAATTATAGTAATACCTTGGATTAGGAATAACTAATAGTTAAAGCCATGAACACTCAGACAAGTAGAACAATTATATTCCTTTATAAAGCAGTCATTAGAACCGAAGACACCTGTATTCGACCACAACTATTCATTAGAACCGAAGACACCTGTATTCGACCACAACTATTCATTAGAACCGAAGACACCTGCATTCAACCACAACTATTCATTAGAACCGAAGACACCTGTATTCGACCACAACTATTAATTAAAACGGAAGACACCTGTATTCGACCACAACTATTCATTAGAACCGAAGACACCTGTATTCGACCACAACTATTCATTAGAACCGAAGACACCTGTATTCGACCACAACTATTAATTAGAACCGAAGACACCTGTATTCGACCACAACTATTAATCAGAACCGAAGACACCTGTATTCGACCAAAACTATATCATACTTACATACAATGTATGTAATAGCTTTGAAATAAAGCCAGTCATCTTTTAGCGTCGGATTTTATCATTGTTGCATTTTCTTTTATGCTTTGTTGACAAACTATCTATAGAACACGCGCGAATGGAAGAAAAAGCTATTCATAGAACGTGTCTTTACGTCTGCTAGATTTATGTCCATATATGTGATAATCTGGTACTGGAAGGTGGATCGTGACCGAACGGCCACCATTTTAACTTGAAGGTGGATTATGGAAGGTCATTTATGGGCGATCGGTGGCCACTTTAACTTGAAGGTGGTTTATGGAAGGTCGCTTATGGCCGAACTGTAACCATTTTAATGAGATTTTTTACGACATTTTTGTACATGTCCACCTGTCGTCGATGGCAGCTATATGCCACCATAGTACTAATGACACAAAAAATAAATTTCTCGATTTTGTTTGATTTGGTCATTAAATAAACTATAAACATTGTCTTAATTGAAAATAACCCCCTAGGACGCCCATTTTATTGATTATTACCTTTTGAAATTGTCGCGATCTCTGACCTAGATACATTTTAATGAGCTAAGTGGTCACGTGATTACGTGACGTCACATGCGCAAAAAGATGGCTTCCATGATAAGCGATCAGTTGAGCGATCGAAGTGAGACAGTAAACAGCCAATAAATATCATGGGCAGTGATGACAGTAATATCTCCGATCATGTTGGTGATTTAGACAACCAGCCGTATCAGTTCGAGCCATTATGTAATGATGAAAGTGAACAGGAAAGAGAACATTCAACATCAGAAGACTCGGATATCGACCGAAAAATTCCCAAGCTCAGTACAGACTTGTTAACACAGACTGGTGAGGTTTTGTTTATTTGTTGACAATATTCGAAAAGAGAACACGCGATTGATTGAAAATCTGAAATAATATAAGTCAACAGGTTGTATTGACGATGATATCTTAACCCCCTCTCCCCAAATTTACGAAAGTTTTAACGATGAAAGATGACTGGCGTAGTGCCTCATATGTCCCCCTTTACACATTTCGAACAGGAGAGATTAAAAACGAAAGACTTTAAGCCCATCTGACTTTTGTTAGTGCTACAGCCATATTGATACTGATAGTGTGAGTCTTGCCAGGTAATGAGTACCCCCAGGTAAAGAGAAAAATGAGTAATGTTAACATTATTTTCACTCAAATGAAGCAGCAAACAAATAATCCACAACAGCTCAAGCATTAACCTCTTTTCCAGAAAACTCGCAACTTTAAAAATTTGCTTATTACAATTACTGGAATATTATGCATACCTTGAACAAGTCGTGCAAGTTGGTACATTTCTTTTGAGTTGTCAGGTCTACTGGCTGAGTACCCAATCTCACCACTAACCATTGTATTTATGCATGTGACGTACATTTCTACAAAAAAATTTCAGAAATTTTAAAGAAAGTTCTGGTAAAGTGGTTCCCAATGAAGTTTAATACCTATTGATTTCAAACAATGAATACAATTTTAACTGGCACTTTTAAGTTGACAGAAACACCTTGCATGGGTACCTGGCGAGATAGGGTACACAGCCAGTAATTGTATTCATCAGGGGTAAATTTGCATAGTAATTACTGTTGAAGATCCAGAAAACTTTTTCGAGTTACCCGAAATGTTGACTTAAATGTATTCGAGACAACAAGAATCAATTACTTCTCAATTCCATTCTAGATTAGAGGCAGTTTTCAATCATATTTGAAAAAATGTTCTAGTATTTTGGCCACTGATCCACTTTGTTTTTTGTCGGGGGTATTTAGGGCTTGCTGTATTTTGTAGGAGATGGTGTGGCCACCTATAGATGTCTATTTTTGATCAGCCAGTCACTTCGGAGATGGGATGTTCTCTCATTGACATTTGCTCCATATCTGTTCTTTTTCTTCCCAACTGTATAGTAAAACCCTTCATAAGCTTTACACCATCTGTTTCTGGAACCACCCTGTCAGTCCCATCAGACTACTTTATATCCATATGTATTTACTTTATAAATGTACCCCATGTATATATTTTTTCATGTTATGCTTGCTTTATATGTAAGTAATGTTGTATCTTATTTTTTAGGTGTGAATGTGGCAATTGTTCCTCAATGACAACACCAGAAGAATGTATTTGTTGTGTTGAAGTGCCCGCAGTCCACTCCCAGATGTTATCAGAGAACATGCAGTGTATTACAGACAGTGACATTTTTATTTCCAACTTCCTTAACCGACATGTACGAGTTCTTGGAAAATGTTGGTCCTTTCGACGACAACGAGCCAATAAATGAGTATGTAATCATATTTCAACATTTTATTCAGTATGTGCATTTTTCAGTAAAATATGCACAACTATAAACAGGTATATTTACAATGAATAATTTTTATCTTTATACAAATTATATTTATTAACATACAGAATTTACAACACAAGACTTTGTCATGTAAACTCATAAATTTGTTTTTATATCAATTATTATTGGATATACAGAAGAATTATTTACAGGACAAATTAACAATTATATTTCTAATATACAAATAAATGTGAATATAGGAAGATATAAAATGTTTAGAATCATAATATCTGTAAAATTTTCTAATCAATTATTTTGTAAACTGTTATAATAAGTGAAACTGAATCTAAGAGTTGGTATTTTTATTTCAGACAATACAGGTTTATGGCTTACAGACGCTTCGTACAGTGGATTTGGCACAGACTTGGACGTCATAATAGGAAATGTTTTACCAGCTTGTGTTGTTCATATAATAAGAGAGACTTTTCCATCAGAAGAATATTGTGGGTTTACGTCTTTCATAATTATGGCGTGTAAATTTGAATGGTATTAAATTCTTTTCGTTTATAGGTCTTTTTGTTGATATAGTTTCGGTTCCTGATCATTGTAAAGTTTTAGTACTATTTTTGTCATACTATTACCACATGTATTAATTGTTAGAGGCTAGAGGGTATTTAAATACAAATCACATGTATACAGTCCGATTTTTCCTTCTATATTGATAGCCAAATATATGTTCACCGGAAGTTTAAAAAATAAAATAGATCAATTGATAATTTAGAAACGCAAAAGAAATATATTTCAATGAAAATTTCCCAATTCTTTAATTATTTACTCTATGTAAAATCGAAATAAACTTGAAATAAAATTCTAATAAAAAAAATCTCTCTACGAAACTGCCGACGGAAGAGCGGCGTACGCGTACAGTAGGTAAAATGAACGGAACAGCCATAACAAATCGGCTACAAAATTCATTCAAAATAAAAGATAATAACTTGTACGGATCATCGTATTATTGAAATTTTAGGACTTCGTCCTTTAAACAGGTTGTCTGTCTATCTGTTTCATTTTATAAACAAATCTTTGATCTCTTCATGAAAACATTCTTGTTATTTTTGGTGTAATATTGTCCAGCGGAAGGTAAATAGTGAGGGTAAACTGACAGATCGTGATGGTATGCGGATGTTATACATTTATTGCATGTTGGTGAGGGAAATATGAAAATGTATTCACCCAAGAGTATCAGAAAGGGCGGAGCCCTTCTAACGGTAGGCTATACGATTTTTGGTAATAAATCATACTCCTTCAAAATGTATTCATAGCCAAATATCTGTTCACCGGAAGCATGAAATTATAGAACAAAGTGGTATTTAAATACAAAATAAAAATTATTTCAATAAGAAATTCGCAAATCCGTAATCATTTCAATTCTTCTCAATTGAAATAAACTTAAAAGAAAATTATAATATCAAATTCGCGTGCTACCATGGCTACGAGAAATGACCGCTTACAGTGTACATGGATGACGTCATTTTCTAGTGTGCACATATGTTTTGCATTTCGTCTGCTTCGGAGAGGAAACATGAAATTGCATGCACTTCTTGGTCATCCTGTCTCTGAAAACTTTGTGAGCTGGTGTCAAACATTGAAGAACAGCTCTGCATCCTTTTCAGACTTCCCGAAACTTGCTGAGAAGTTGTCAGTCATTCGGACTGACAGACATGAAAATCTTGTCAGACCGAAAAATATTTTGCCGGTCCGAAAAAAAAGTCCCAAAAAATTCACAGTCACATGCATAATGTTTAGTTTGGCCTTTTTAGAGTGATTTACCCTAGTATTAGCTATTGGGCACCTGATTTCACCTCTGGTTTTTATAGAGATTAAAGTAATTCAATTTTCAGTTTTCAGTGTTGTTCAAAATTGTATATGTTATGTCTTTTATAGTGTGTGTCTCGAGTTTTATTGTTTTTATGACCTTGTACTATAGGTCAATGGTTGTATGAAAGACGTCATGTCATTGGCTAATATATATACAAATAACCAATCGTGTCGTGATCGTCTTCACAAATGGGTTTGGTTGAAACCGGAAATGTATAAAAGAGGTGAAAATAATGAAAATTATGTAATTTAAAAATAAAATTAATCTCTGATCAATGCCTTTCAGAGAAAATCTGAGGTAACTATTATACCAAACATTCGGTATTACAGAGTTGGCGAAAACTTTTTTTTTCTGTCTGACATTGGGTCAGACAGGAACTGGGGTTCTGTCTTACCCATGGGCTTTGTGTCTGTCCCATCATTTTTTTGTAATATTGTATATAACCTGTCAAATTTTGTTTTTTTTTATACAGAACTGAATGCAAGATTACCTATAGTCACGGCTGGTAATCGGCACAAGCAGAACAGTTGGTTCTGCAAAGAAATTCGTGAGGATAACTTCCGGTTTTGGTGGAGGAGAGTTCACGAAGACGCTTCGCAAGGTATGTACATGTCAAAAATTGAAATTTTCTTTTCTATTGCTTGAATATTGCAAAATCAGAGAATGCTATGCTGTGGCGAATGCTTTCACGATTAGAAACATGTCTAGTTTATTCTTGTATATGATGTGTAACTCTCGCAAAATCAATCGTCCCACGAAAAACATGACGAAAATTGTGACACTCTTACATTTCTAAGTTGTTCTTGACAAAGATGCAAGTTAAATTTTCAATATTTTTTCATCATGGGAGTCTAAATGTAATTGGGGATAAATTCCGATTCGTCAAAAGTAAATTGAAGTCTAGATAAATCTACAAACTGTCAATTTTCTCGTTTTCCTGCTTGAGGAGATCGGTTCTGATAGAGCACATTGCGAATGCATGAGGAGATTTGCTAGTTTTGTTAATTGTTTTCTGCAAAATTGATAAATTGACACTTTTAAACACAAAACTGATGCATACTCTAATCAAAATAAACTATTCTCTGTCCACTTTCAGGAGATGCCAGGATTCAAGGGAAAGAGGAAAAGGGAACTGACATTGACTCTTTACAAAAAACCATTTCGATATAGATTGCCTGTAAGGAAACGAACAAAAACAAGTAGCAGTACACCAAATTTAAAATCCCCATCAATCGGGACACTAAGTTTATTAAAAAAATCTCTTTCAATTTCAAATTATTTATATCCTTTCAAACGGGTTTCCACATCTATTCGGCGCAACCTTTTTACTAAAGATGACGGAAACTTCACCGCAGATCTACACAAGTTATAATATTACATGATTTCAGCACATACATGGGTCTAACGTAAATAAACATTCACTTAGTGCTAGTAGTCATGAATAAATTAAACACAAGATGTCAATTAAACTGTGGATATATCCTTAAAATCGGTAAAGTGTGTACACATAACACACTACATAATAGAAAAACAAACCACAAATTAATATTATTCTCAACTGTATGATATTTAATTTAGAGTGTATCATTTGTATTAGAAATTATAAAGATATGATTCACATTAAGTTTAATTATTCTTGATTATAAGTATTATATATATACCATAGATCTTACGAATTAACTTATTTAAACCAACGAATCCGAAAGATGAGTTGGTTTAAATAAGTTCATGAGTAAGATCCATGGTATATATGGTTTGTAACAGAAATGAAATGATTGACAGATCTATGACGTCAAAATCATGGAATAACAGATCATATACCGTCAAAATCATGGAAAACATACCGTATGTATGACGTCAAAATCATGGAATAACATCAAGATCTTCATGTTAGACCATGCTTTGTAAAAGTTCACTATTTTCAAGTTAATAATTGCATAAAAACATCAAAGGAAAAATGCGTATTTATGTTACAAAATTATCTTAGTGGATTTTAAATTTTTTACAATGTAAGGGAAGTTAATCTTGTGTATCCTATACACAATGGAAGTTGTCACAAACAACAAATGATCAATAATGACAAGTTAAATCATGGGAAACCGCAGTTACAATTGTGAATAGATTCCTTAAATGAAATGTTTCTTTCTAGGTGGACAGCCCATGAACAATGAAATATTACTTTTACACTTTTAAAAACCCGACGGGAAGAAGGGCATCAGTTCGTGAATTTATTACCAGACAGACATGCAAAATTTGTGATCATGTATCGTACCAAAACTAGCAAATCTCCTCATGCATTCGCAATGTGCTCTATCAGAACCGATCTCCTCAAGCAGGAAAACGAGAAAATTGACAGTTTGTAGATTTATCTAGACTTCAATTTACTTTTGACGAATCGGAATTTATCCCCAATTACATTTAGACTCCCATGATGAAAAAATATTGAAAATTTAACTTGCATCTTTGTCAAGAACAACTTAGAAATGTAAGAGTGTCACAATTTTCGTCATGTTTTTCGTGGGACGATTGATTTTGCGAGAGTTACACTTCATATACAAGAATAAACTAGACATGTTTCTAATCGTGAAAGCATTCGCCACAGCATAGCATTCTCTGATTTTGCAATATTCAAGCAATAAAAAAGAAAATTTCAATTTTTGACATGTACATACCTTGCGAAGCGTCTTCGTGAACTCTCCTCCACCAAAACCGGAAGTTATCCTCACGAATTTCTTTGCAGAACCAACTGTTCTGCTTGCGCCGATTACCAGCCGTGATAGTCATGATCATTAAACTATTCAATTAAATGTTTTTCTGTATACATATTTTTATCTAAAAAGATAAGGCAGATATAGCCAACAATCCATTAAACAACTCAATTAAATGTTTTTCTGTATACATATTTTTATCTAAAAAGATAAGGCAGATATAGCCAACAATCCGTATCTAATGGTCCGATCACGTTCCGAATATTATACATTAATGTCAGTTTCCGGTTTACCTACATTTTTAATTTCAGTTAAGAATATGAATCTGCTGTCATCTTCAATATATAAGCATCTCAAAACATATTTAATTAAACACAAACAATCTTTGATACTCGGGGAGTGTGGAAGTCAACTTATTTCTGTGCTCAGTAATATATTTCAGTTTTAATGTTCCACGTTTTGCAGGTGCTGGTTCCTACTAAAAGGATGTTTACATTTACGTACATTTGTATAGGAGTTTCGATTACAAAGAGGAACGTGTCGGTCTGACAGAATAAATAAACAAATTTCAAGTCTCTGTCTGACATTTTAATAAAACTGAAAACGGAATTTAATGCCATTGGCAGTGGAAACTGGGAGGGAATAAATTTCAATCGCCGGTCCTTTCAAATATCTATGTTTTACCGGACATTCGGTCCGATATATATTTTGAAATCGTCGGTCCTACTGCATTTCTGTCGGTCAAGACCGACGGACGACCGACGGTTTTCGGGAAGTCTGCGTTTTTATGTATACAGGAAACCTATCGATCATCTCCACGATCTCGCAATTTGAAAGTGATTAAAAAATGTGTACATTTCATTTGATTTGAAGTGCATTTGTGTATGATGTCTGGACAACTGATTTCGGATTTTGTCAGGTAAGCCCTTTAACACATTTTCCATGGCAAGGTTAAAAACATTGCAATTTCGTCTGACCCTAACTCCCCTTTTCACTGCCACGCATGCATTTTTGTTTCTCTCTTTCATCATTTTTTTTCATGATCTGTGATTGGGGTAGTCCGAGTTTCCTCTGCCGTCGTATTTTTTTTTATTCTCGTGACCCTCGATTTATGTCTCTTATTGATTCACCGTGATTTGTGAAATTCTCAAAAATGGCAAATTTTAATTTCCAATCTTCAATCTTTGTCGCAATTTCCGTGAATCGTGATTTGGATTTTTTTTTAATTTTCTGAGATTCGTGACCAGAAACACCCCTTTTTTTATTGATAAAGTTTTTGTCTATGGAAAAGGTGTTCAAAATGCCTCCCTCTTAATTGCCATTATCATCAAATAGGCTTCGCCCTTAAACAGGTTGTGCCTGTCTCATATTAATCCATGAGGGAAATGCCCGAGGGGAATATGATACTCGTAGGTGAATAATTTTTTTCATATATCCTGAACCTGCATGCTATAAATGTTTTTATTATGCCGAATGAAACCAAGAAAACACATACATGTAAAATACTGCTGGCAAACATATGTTAAGTCCATTGGAACGTTGTCTCAGACATTTAAAAACCACACCCACAACGGCTGTGGCCATTGTAACGGTCGCCTGCAAGTGATGCGTTCCGAGTGCCTCTGACGTTTTCCTGTCAAAGAACGATAACTCTGGCGAGAAAACCCGCGAGGCTTCCGAGGTGGTGGAATATGATTTTTATTTCACGGAATATGATTTTTGTCCTGTGTGATTACGTGTTCTGATTTTTACCCATTGTCCAATCATATTAATATATTTATGGTAATTAATTAAGAATTGAATGCATTTTTTTGTAGTTTTATTGGCGCATATCCAGAAATTGATGGTACTTTCCTCATAAATATTCATCATATTTCAATTAGATTTTGATCACGTGACTGCAGATTTGTCAAATAATAGCATACAGTACGGCAATTCAATGTGTCCGTCAATGATTCGAAAATTAAAAGTTATTGTTTATTTCCGCAAAGTTTTTCGTCTGCTAAAATACAAAATAGTTTTGTTGTTTTCTTTCAAATTTAGGCATTTTTTTATCAACCCAGTCGTGAGCGAAGCGAACATGGTTGATACTTGTAAACACTCTGAAATCGGAAGCGGAAGTGTGAGGAGCTTAAGCCATTTGTCTGTTTTCGTAATTGAACATCTTTGACCAACACGAAACAAATAAGAAAAATAATGACTTTAAAATTGTACTGAGAATTAAAGCTTACGCTTCATTCAAATAGAAAACAGGGTTTTACTTTAGAACTTGAAGAAGGCAGAGTTGTCATTGAAGGTTTCGTAAATGAAATAAATAATAAACTTTGTATCGTGCCGAAGGCACGAACACTACGAATAAAGAAATAAAATCGTCGTGCCGAAGGCACACCCGATATGATCAAAAGAATGAATCAGCACGCCTCATTAAATGTTGCAAATGGGTCCCATGGCAACACCTTGACGGAAGTTGATTCGCCCTTTATTTTCATAGACAAAGAAACATTAAGTTTTCGTTCCGAAGGCATATCTTATATAATAAAATTAATTTACTAGTCGTGCCGACCATTACGAACAAAATTTCAAAAGTCTTCGTGCCTAAGGCACGAAAACAGTATAGTCGGAATGGATCCCATGGCAACACATTGCCGGAAGTTAATTGTAACATGTATTTACCAAGCAAATTCGCACAAAAAATTCGTCATGACATACTGATTGGCATTCGTGCCGAAGTCACTAAATATGCTATCAATATTAAAATGTAATAATTATGTATTGGCAATCGGTCTTTTTCGGGCCTTTCCGTCAAACAAAATTGTTCCGCTTGATGGAATTATCCCATCTAATCTTGAAATACGAGGAAAAATCTTTACTTAAATAAAATGAGATATTGGATACTTTGATTTAATTTATGTTTTTTTTTATCGACTCCTCTCGCAGCGCTGCTGCAGTTTTCTTGTTGAACTTGCGTGCTTGCAAAAATGATTTTTTTTTCTTCATCATGGGAACCTCGAGTTTAGAAGCTAGAAATATTAGGTTTGTGAATAGTAATTTATCCAGAGTTGAGGGATCCAAATTAATTCCGGCAAGTTGACCACAAAATATTATTCGTTGGTAAATTTGGTGTCGAACTCCACCAATTTCATGTATTTCAGATATTTTACATAGACTGTTGAGGCCAGTGTAAGGGTTTGCCGCCTCAGATTTTCATACACTCCAGGAACCTCGAATATTTCACGGTTGTCATTAATTTTTATCTCATTTAATTTGGCTTATCCTTGAGGCTCTAATACAACAAGAAATAGTTTAAGGGTTGGCAGTATTTGGCCACAGCGTTTAATATGTTTCATAAAAATTACAAATACAGTATGTATATTTCAAATAGATAAATCTACGATATCAACTTTGAACATTTGAATATATATATTTGTATTTTACAACTGTTCTGTATAATGTGGGATGGTTTATTTTGTTCTGTAGTGTGGGATGGTTTATTTTCCAGTTTATTCTCCCTACCAGGTCCTAGATATGTGGGGAAAACAGTTACAAATGATTAGATTTATATGTAGATACATGTAGTAATAATCATGACCTCTGAACCATAGTGTTATTGTCATCATACAAAATTTGTTTATCTTATGATAAAATCTTGAACTAAGCATTAATATGAAACAGGCGCGGCCATGAATGCTCGCGAATCTGAAAATTATCTGCTGATTTCAAGCTCATCCAGTGCATCAAAATAGTGTCGATATTTTTTGGGCCGAGACATGTCTGGGACGACTTTTTTTTAGGGTAGAATCTAGTCTAATTCAATCAAACTCTCGTTACCTAGGTACATTGTACATATTTGTTTCCATAAAGAGCTCAGTAGTGTATCAGGGCCGTATGGACCTATTTGCCCCTATGTTAAACCATTTTTCCCGCCTGAATGACTCTCTATCTCTCATCTGTATTCCTATTTGACCACAGGATATTTTTGGGGTATTCTTGTCCCATTGGTATTGCTTTTGTTTGTACAGCAGTGTATCAATACGTCATGTCCCATAATTAGGCATGTATATCTGTAGTGTCATGATAAATATTATTTGAATTGATTTAGGGGATGTATGCATTGATATGTGTTTCTCGGATAAATTTTTCAGTCTGTTTATTGTACATATCAAAGGAGATATAAAATTACCCAATAGAAGGTCACTCTGCATTTATCCAGGCTTGTGACTGGCTTGTGAGGCTGCATTAACCTTTTTTTTCTTTATTACTATTACCCTCCACTAGAATTTTTAACATTAACACAAACAGGCCATAAAAATAACAAACGTATAATAATGTACACATTTTTTTTATTTTGCAGTCTTTACATGTATAAACAATTATGTACAGTTGAGAATCGTCTACCTTCCGACAGTATCTTCAACCTCACGAAAGGGCCAACAGTATGCTATCTTTCGTGCAGGGGCGTAAACTGCCGGAAAATCTTATTTTGGCCATTACAGGATAGACGACCCTCTTAAAATCCATACGGTCGCGTGCTGTAGTCCTGCATGATGATTCCTTTGTCGAAGACTAGCCTGTAGTCTTTGTCTTGATGTACGGTAAGTAATCTCTTGTGGTCTCTTGTGATCTTGAAGTCGTCCCTCACGGTCTTGACGTCATCTCCTTTATCGTATCAAAGTTGATGGTCAAGAAGTTCTTGTAGTTGAGAGTGATACCTCCTACTTTACATATGGTCGTATTTCCATCCTTATCGGGTCTGGCAATCTTGTAGGCATAATTCTTCGGTCCACCGGTGACAAACTCTATTATTCCGTTGTCGGGCACTTCATCGGTGAGTTCTCCTAGGTAGTCACCGATTTCTGGTTTCCACTCGTCTGGCCTAGAGGTATACACGAGTGAGTCTGTATCGGCGTATAAGGCACGGGGTCCTAATTGTTCCAAATAACTGTACAACTTCAAACCGGCTTGAGCTGTGGTATAGGCTGCTATGACTACGTTGGTTCTCCCGGATTCTTCGACGAACTCTTCTTTGTATTGATATCTCATTTCCACCATCTCGTCGCTGACAAAATTTATACCCATCACAAGAATCTGGTCGCTGGTCAACATGTCGAAATATTCGACAGGTTCGGATATGTATTTTATCCGAGGCATGTTGGATCTCTGTCCGAATTTTCCCCAAAAGCTATTCAGCATCAATTTGGCTAATGCTCTCAATCCAGGATTCTACTTTATGTTGTTGTAGTCCAGGAGTATTCCCTCCTTTTCGTGATAGTCTCTGACGTAACTCCATCTATCGTTTTCGTTCTGACACCACTCTGGCCAACCGCTGGCTTCCTGCTTCATTTTGAGGAAGGTATTCACGTAATCGGTAAAGAGTCCTCCAGTTTTCGTTTTCGGATCGTACTGTTCCGTTTCATCGAAATGCCACACTTCGTAGATGCGCTGAACTACATATCCGTTCTCCAATGCTTTCTTCAATTCGTCCGTCACCCATGTTCCCGTGAATGATCTTTCTTCGTCGTTGTTGACACGGTGTCTGTTGATGGTTTTCACTACATGTTCTACCCAGAATAAACAACAATTTGTTGTTCATTTTTACTGGTAATACGGGTATGTACAGTCCTCTTGGTGGAAGGATTTTGCATTTGATGAGTCCTTCGTACTGTTGTATATCTGTAAAACCCTCGGTGACGATCTCAGGGTGTCCGATGGGTATCTTTCCGGTCTTATTGATATATGGATACAGGGAGGTTACATCGACGTATGATATATCCTGGTCGTTTTGAAACAATGTAAACGCTTCGGTGCGTCCTCCATATAAAGCATCTCGGGGTTCCAACGGGTTGATCATCTCGGATTGTTGAACAAAGTTTCGTAAAGTGTCGTTTTCTCGAACTTCTTTATCGAACTCGCATTCCCACTTTCCAACGTAGATATACCCTTGACCTTCCAGGTATCGTTTCTTCTCCATGGTTCGTTGGTATAAATCACCCATGGTCATACCATTGACCGGGTTGACGGTGCTGTCATTGTAACAGTGTAAACATCCGTGCCAGAACATTCCGTTAAATTCCAAGACGTATTGTTGTCCGTTCTCGTTTTCGTAGTATCCATCCACTTTATAAGGTCCAATTTCCTTTTCCCCACCGTTTCTAGCATGTTGTATACAGACTCCTTCTGTTGTCGATAAGTATTTGATCCATTGCATAGCTTTGATGGAATGTTTTTCTTCTTGACGGTATCCTTGAGCTGGAATGATACCGATGGTATCGGGGCGTAGAAATTTCGTTCTAAAGACCAAATTGCAAGCCGAGGCTATCGTGATGCATTTATGAAAAGGATCGATGCCTCTGTGTCCGTCGGCAGACGTCATCTCCAAAAACAGTTGTCTAAACGTTATGCAGGCTCTTCTTAATATGTCCACGTCGGAGCGACAGTAACTCAATAGTTCTCTTTGAAAATCGAATCGCTGCCTGTAGTTGGTTTCATACCACACGAAGAAGACTTTTCTGTCTTTCAGTTTCATGGCATCCGGGTTGTAGTAGTGTACATCTGGTAGATGATTGAGTACGACTGATTGGTTCTCTTTCCTATTGAACAAATGTGGGAAATATCCTTTCTTGAGCTCCTCCAATCCAAACATCTTAGGTAATTCCGATAATGCGCTAGGTAAAAAGTTGATGGAATCTATCCTTTTAATACGACATCCGGGTACTTCAATATTTCGTAGCCTTTGAAATTGTGTGCAATAACGGTGACCCCTTCGTTTTCTCCGGAAAACAACCATTGGCAAAAGTGTTCAGTTGTGTTCGGTCCGGCAAACACCAATTCGTTCTTTCCACATGTTTGGCAGATACTGTCTTTATCGACGCCTTGATCCATGCATTTTAAACACACTCTATGTACTCTTATGTAGGTGTGAATGTGGCAATTGTTCCTCAATGACAACACCAGAAGAATGTATTTGTTGTGTTGAAGTGCCCGCAGTCCACTCCCAGATGTTATCAGAGGACATGCAGTGTATTACAGACAGTGACATTTTTATTTCCAACTGCCTTAACCGACATGTTCTTCACGTCAGCCTGTACGAGTTCTTGGAAAATGTTGGTCCTTTCGACGACAACGAGCCAACAAATGAGTATGCAATCATATTTCAACATTTTATTCAGTATGTGCATTTTTCAGTAAAATGTGCACAACTATAAACAGGTACATTTACAATGAATAATTTTTATCTTAATACAAATTATATTTATTAACATACAGAATTTACAACACAAGACTTTGTCATGTAAACTCATAAATTTGTTTTTATATCAATTATTATTGGATATACAGAAGAATTATTTACAGGACAAATTAACAATTATATTTTTAATATACAAATAATTGTGAATATAGGAAGATATAAAATGTTTAGAATCATAAAATCTGTAAAATCTTCTCATCAATTATTTTATAAACTGTTATAATAAGTGAAACTGAATCTAAAAGTTAGTATTTTTATTTCAGACAATACAGATTTATGGCTTACAGACGCTTCGTACAGTGGATTTGGCACAGACTTGGACGTTATAACAGGAAAATTTTACCAGCTTGTGTTGTTCAGAAAATAAGAGAGACTTTTCCATCAGAAGAATATTGTGGGTTTACGTCTTTTGTGGGTTTACGTCTTTCATAATTATGGCGTGTAAATTTGAATGGTATTAAATTCTTTTCGTTTAAAGGTCTTTTTGTTGATATAGTTTCGGTTCCTGATCATTGTAAAGTTTTAGTACTATTTTTGTCATACTATTACCACATGTATTAATTGTTAGAGGCTAGAGGGTATTTAAATACATCATAGCCAGAAATGATGGGTACTTTGCTCATTTGCATATCTAAGATGGCGACGCCGGGACGTCTGCAATTTTCATATGATCTATATAGACGATATCGTTCATAATTGCATGTGTGTCATTTTCTGAACTTGAAAATGATACATTGAATCAAGCTGAATTAAATGAAATAAAAATTAATGAAAACAATTAAATATTCGAGGTTCCTAGACTAAATGAAAATCCGAGGTGACGAACCCTTTTTTGGCCTTAAGAGTCTATGTAAAAATGTCTGAAATATATGAAACTGGTGGCGTGTGACACAAAATTTAACAATGAATGACATTTGGCGACATATTTTCTGAAATTAATTTAGATTCCTCAATAATATATGTAATTATATTAACTAACCTTATATTTCTAGCTTCTAAACTCGGGGTTCCCACATTAAATATAATATGATCATTTTTGCATGATCGCGATATCAAAGACATGTCTAAAATCGTTACAAAACTAAAATATTTGAATTTTGACAGAAGAAAAACTTTGTGGAAATAAACAATAACTTTTAATTTTCGAATCATTGACGGACACATTAAATTTCCGTACTATATACTATTTTTTGACAAATCTAATAAACGATCCATCAAGCTTGAAACTGCAGTCACGTGATCAAAATCTAATTTAAATATGATGAATATTTATGAGGAAAGTACCCTCAATTTCTGGATATGTATCACATGTATACAGTCCGATTTTTCCTTCTATATTGATAGCCAAATATCTGTTCACCGGAAGTTTAAAAAATAGATCAATTGATAATTTAGAAACGCAAAAGAAATATATTTCAATGAAAATTTCCCAATTCCTTAATTATTTACTCTATGTAAAATCGAAATAAACTTGAAATAAAATTCTAATAAAAAAATATCTTTCTACGAAACTCCCGACGGAAGAGCGGCGTACGCGTACAGTATGTAAAATGAACGGAACAGCCATAACAAATCGGCTGCAAAATTCATTCAAAATAAAAGATAATAACTTGTACGGATCATCGTATTATTGAAATTTTAGGACTTCGTCCTTTAAACAGGTTGTCTGTCTATCTGTTTCATTTAATAAACAAATCTGTGATCTCTTCATGAAAACATTCTTGTTATTTTTGGTGTAATATTGTCCAGCGGAAGGTAAATCGTGAAGGTAAACTGACAGATCGTGATGGTATGCAGATGTTATACATTTATTGCATGTTGGTGAGGGAAATATGAAAATTTATTCACCCAAGAGTATCCGAAAGGGCGGAGCCCTTCTAACGGTAGGCTATGCGATTTTTGGTAATAAGTCATACTCCTTCAAAATGTATTCATAGCCAAATATCTGTTCACCGGAAGCATGAAATTATAGAACAAAGTGGTATTTAAGGGGGTAGGCCTGAGGTATGGGAGATAACTCTATTTTCAGTGTTTTCTCAAATATATGATCATCTGTGTGTTTGAAAATTCCCTCTCAATTCCAAGCTTCTTGGTGACAAAGATTGTTTACATTGGATATGGCCAGTTAAAAAAATGACTCCTTTTCCTTTTACCTTTCCATAGCTGTGCTCCTTGCAGGGCTCACCGAACCAGGCGAAGTTCTCGCCCTATATCGGCTGAAGTCGCTCTCCCTCGACTACAAAGCGAAATTAAAGTCGCCTTGTTTCTTTTTGCAAGTCACTCTTTTCTTGCAAATAATCTTCGATTTATGGTAAAGCTGATTGTCAAAACAATTGTAATCAATGGGAAGATACATAAGAATAAGAGGAAAAGGTTTTATTCAAGCAATAAAGACGGTTTAATTTGTTGATAAAAAAGTATCACGGCAAACTTCTGCAAATTTGTACTGACGAAATTCCAGGTGAATATTAAATCCCAAATCTTAAAATATACAAACAGACGCTTCCTTTACCAAATTGGCCGTTGAATTGTGTTATATTCTAATTATTTTCACAAAACTTGAGTTATTTGTAGCTTTTTAAAAGCTAAACAATCAACATGTCTAAGCAGGGGATATCATAGGGAAAGGGGATGGAATCGGCAAATAAATATGCTAGAAAATGGCCGATTTTACCATTCGATACATCTCTAGATTTTATAATAAGTAAGGAAATTCTCGTCTAGTTCGCGTGTATCGAGAAACTTTTCATTGGATAATTTTTTGACGTATTTGAAGTTTGTATGCAAATTTAGAATCGACCGAAATAAGTCGGAAAATACAGAGGTATAATTGGAATATACAGAAAATATCGAAGGAAATTCGGCAATTTATTAATAGGAAAGTGGGCGTTTCTATACACGTGGAACTGTTGTAGACCTCCATTTTTTTTTAATTCTATGTCTGCATGCTTTTCATGAATAAAATGTTTTATACCTTATTTAGCATCACCAATGAATGAAACTGTTGTCATATATAAATGAATTGTTAAACTTAAAAATAGTTACTCAAAATTGGTTCATGTGTGTAAGTACATGTATATTATTTTGTATTCACAGATTTAGTTTTTTTTCCATTTGAGTATATATTGTATTACATTTTCAACATGCAATTTGTGTTCTACTCTTAACAGAGAAACAACAGTCTGTTCTATTTATTAGATTATTATATCATATTTTTGTGTAAGTATTATTATTTGATTTATATGTAGTATATTTAATCTTGTTTTAATTTGAACATGATGTAAATAATTTCCCCTCTGTTTTGTGAAGTTTCAAATATTTACTCTATCTTCAGTTTGTAATTACAGTTCAATTAAATACTTGTGCATTATGTAAAATATGTTTTATGTGATTTTATTGGCCTCATATATTATTTATTGAGAAAAATAATTAAGACTGTTTGACCTGTGTTTAAGACAATATTCTGACAAACATCATATTTACTTTCATATTCATCAATACAATTGTAATTGGTCAGTAAACTGTAAACAGCAAAAGAAAAAAGTAAGTAGCATATATATTAGTTTTCACTATTAGGTGTTTGTAGATATTTTTCTTGTCATCCAGAAACATCTTAGAGCATTTGTTATAGATCAAATCGGGTCATCTAGCAGCAAACATAAATAAACAGCTGTGCCAAGAGCGCATGATATGCCGTCGTCAACATTGATACAATATTTGTAAAGATTTTCTTTCCCATAGCTCTTGAATGAAAGATCTAAATTTCACCAAAAAGTATACAGACCATAAGACTATCAATTCCAATAACTATGCGAAGTTTGAAGTGAATTAGCCAAGGGGTTCTCAATTTACAGCGTGACATACGAAAACTCGCCTACAATTTGATGAATAGTCCCATAACTCTGGAATGAAAATTATAAATTTCACAATAATGTATACAGACCGTAAGACCATCAATTCCAATAACTCTGTGAAATTTGAAGTGAATTGGCCAATGGGTTCTTAAGTTAGAGCATGACATGTGAAACGGATGGACGGACAGTCTAACATTGGTATACCATAACACGTCCCGTCTTAAAGAAGGGCGTATAAAAAGTCCTATGAGTAATGGTCATTAACCACCCAATTCTACCTTCTTATCTATCAGTCAGTTATCCATTCACTGACCCTGCTATTGTACTGTCCATGTTTGTTGTCATTAATTTTTGTGATCGTATCTTGTTTTGTTTTAATGGAAATGAATATATGTGCCAATTTTTTATTATTAACTTGTACAACACATACATATAACACAAGCTATAGAGCTTGTGTTATATGTATGTGTTGTACAAGTTAATAATAAAAAGTGTTATATGTATGATTTACATCGACTCTAAATAAAGCTTTGAATTGAATTGAATAATGTATAGTTGTTGGTGATCTACCATCGATAATACTAAATGTCATCAAGGTGTTACTTTGATCAGCAGTACCAAATTATTACCGGTTAAGCATTATATACCAATTTATCACTATACATTTTTTATGCTAAACTGAAAAAACATTTGTTGATGAGGGAAAATTAACCAGTGTATATTAAAACCAAGTGTGAAGACAGTATTGTTCTCTATACAAATATGTTGGACACAGTAATTTTTTGTACCCACTGCAATATAGGCATGTCTCGTTTTACTTTTTCAAGCATTCTTATTAGATTCTTTTAACCCCTTTAATCTGAGAAACCATAAACACAAGCTAGCTAGGTCAAATCTTCTTGTAAAACATAGGCAGGGAATATAATAAAAAAAACCCCCCATCAATTCAAATATAAACTAGAGGCTCACCTGAGCCTGCATCGCTCACCTGATGTGAAAAGTTAATGGATGACAGACGCCAAGTGATGGGAAAAGCTCACATTGCCTTTGGCAAGGTGAGCTAAAAATGGCTGAAACATGTTAAAATTTTATGAAAAATATAAATTGTGTATCTGTAAATTTGGAATTTGCACCTCATTTAGCCTTTTTTCTATAACTGATTTTCTGTTATGACTTTTAGGTAACTTAGAAATTTCAATTATTTCCACAAAAAATGATATTTAAATTGGAAGAAAAATAAAATATTCGGCCCATTTCTGTTGAGATTATCTCACAATCGTAATAGATAGAGGAAAGTCATCGATATACAACCAAAAGCACTTTGCACAAAACAAAAAATGTGTCAAAATTGGTTGAAAAATAATAATTCTATATAACTTCTAAATATGTAATATTTTGCAACTTGGGGCCCCTTTTATAAAATGGCATCATGGTCATGATCATTAGGTAGTTTAATTTAAAACTAACTATGCAATCGGTGTCTATCACCACTAAAGTTGTGAGTTTAAATCCCAATTATGGCGGGGTGTATCCCATACAACTTTATGTGATGAAGTTTATCATTGACTTACGGCAGGTCAGTGGTTTTCTCCTTTTTCCTCCAATCATAAAACCGACAGCCACAGTTTTAATGAAATATTGTTGAAAGTGGCATAAAGTACCATAACCCTCCTTTTACAAATATCCTATTTTTTCTAGTCCATCAATAACTCATACAGATGATAGTTTTGCAGAAAAATGCATTAAATTGAATAAATAATATAAAAGTTAAAATTTATAATTTGTTGGGCCCTTGTGGTGGAATTTATCTTGGAAACCATTAGAGATAGAAGGAATCCTTTGACACTCGATCAGTACCTGTCAGCTTGCCAAAGAAAAAAAATCTGCCTTGAAATTTTGATAAAAATATTATATACCTTCTATATGCAAAATTTACAAATATAGGCCCTTTTTAGGGCCCATTAATAACCCATTTAGACCATTATATTAAAAAAAATTCATTTAAATTAGATGAAAATTAACTTAAATTTTAAATTTTCACTCTTTGGGTACTTTTTTATGTAAACAACAGTAATACTTAAATAATAACCCTATGTATATTTCTGTAAGGTATTTTCCTAAGATCAGATGGGAAATAAACTCCTTTTGTTTTGAAACGGGTAGAGTGCCAATGATCATTGTGTTCACAATTCAGAAGTCAACTAGAACTTATATTATCTCATGGAAACCATTCTGTATACATGTACAATGACCACCACACCATAACATAATAGGACCCACAGATATTTTGCAGTCTTATAAGGATGGCTCAATGAGTTAGGTCGCTGGATCCAACAACTCGTACAAGCCTATCACCAATATGGCGTGGGTTCGCGCCCGGCTTTGTAAATTACAAAAAAGGGTGTACTCGACTCGCAGCTGCAAGTGATAGTTTACCAGTTGCTTGCCCATGGTCGGTGGTTCTCTCCAGGTACTGCGGCTTCCTCCACCACTAAAACAGGTCGCCATGATATAGCTGAAATATTGTTGAAAGTGGCATTAAACACCAAAAATCAAATCAATCAATAAAAATAAAAAGCTTACATCATTTTCTTATATTTCAGTAATAATAAAGTTATTTATAAACATACAATAACTAATGAAAAAAAAAAAAAATTAAATACAATTTGATTTTGTAAACATTTAACAGTTCAATGTATGAACTGAGATTTACATGATACTTTCCTGGGTAAGGATGGTTTGTAGCAGAAGTTTATATTGTCTGTTGTAAATAATCAATATTTTATTATTATTTATAATACACTAATTACAAATTAATTACAAAGATATATATATAGTTTCTGGACATTGGTATTTTGAGTCATTAAACACAAACCGTCATTCCTTCAATACAAGTGATTACTAATAACAATTACAGATAACTTATACTGTTTTGGAGTTATTTCCCTTTAATATGTGTAAAATGTCTAAATAGGTTTAATTCTGTATTTTCATTTCATTAAAATCATTAGTGTTTTATGCAATAAATATTGTCAACCAATATAAGTTGGGTAGAGCTTTCTTCTTTATGGGTTTTAACCGTTAGGGCCAGGTGATCTCAAAATGAACAGATATTGTTAGGGATTATTTTTTTGTTTCAGTTCCTTCAAAATGGAACCAACAGCAAGCTGGGTAGAAAATGATTTTGAAAGAAGACCTGTTGAACATCTAAAAGATATTATTGATAATGAATTTGAATGTTTAATAGATATTGAAAATGATCGAGAGCATATATCTAGAAGTTTTGATCCTGTAAATTTAGAAAATTTATGAATTTTCATGAAAGAAGAAAGAATTTCAAGAATATCTGGAGTTAATTACATCAATGGTTTAATAAATGAAGACCCATTAAAATATGACCTCAGTAAATTTATGAATTTTCTAAAAAATGAGTTTGAAGCAATTATTGTTAGAAGCAAAACTTTGCCGCAGCATGAAACACAAAAAATTCAAACATATGTTCAGAAAGAATTTTTCCTTTTACAAACAAATGGAAATATTCATAAATCCTTTGTAAGTGCATTAAATAGTTTAAATACTGATCACCATGTACAATCAGAAACAAACATTTTAGAACATGATTATAGTAAAATAGATTAGTCTACTGTCAAAAAAATATTTCCTTTGATTGCACCTGTTATACCTAGTATATCTGAACAAAATATACCAATAATACAGTTTGATAATTTGCCAATATCTGACATTGACTGTTACTACTTGATCTTATCTGTTTGTTCATATTTTTGGAATATAAATAGGTGGCCAGTTTCTCAACAAATTATCTCTGGTGATTTATGTAATATTGAAAATCTACGTATACAGATACCAATCAATATAACTTCACAAGAAAAATTACATAATTTATATTATTTTGGTTGGGTTATTATGGCAACTAGAAAAGAAATTATTAGAATGAAAGAAGCTTTAAGTCTTCCTAAACATGCTAAAAGTTTAGAAGTTTGTGCAGTAAACAAAGATAATGTTTTATATTTAATAAATATACTGGGAGAAGACTAAGCAAAGGGTAAATTAAAATCTGGTGCCCCTTACTTTGAATATGAAGTAAAAGAGGATAGTCTTCCATTTTTTAATTATTTGGCAGCTTGTTGTGTAAAATTATTAGACAAAAATGTCATGCCAATATATAAAAATAATACTTTGAAGAACGCTTTAGAGAAACTTTCTTCTTGTGAAACACTAAGGAAAAAATTTATTGATATGTTAGAAAAATGTGGCCCAGTCAAACCAGAAATTACTCTGGCAGATAATTTTTTTTTAATGTATCGTATTGTAGAAAAACAAATGCATTCTAGACAAAAAAATAGAAATTAAACGTCACAATCTTCAAACAAAAAAAGTAAGTTTAGCTACAAGAACAGCAATAAAGGTGAAATGTTCAGGAAACTCTTCAACTGTCATTGGAAAAAAAACAAAAAACTAATCGTTCATCTAAAAGAAAAAGAAATTGTACAACAGAAAAAGAATCAGTTAATCAATCGCCTACATGTTTAAACATAAACATAATGAAATCGACAGAAAATCAATGTGCCACTGCTTCAAATAATTATCAAGATGCTATACATTCTGAAACAGGAAATAATAAAACAAACAAAACATTAATTGAGCATGAAACTGCTTGTTCATCGAAAAAGAAAAAACTACAATTTACATAAACTAATTTAAAACAGAATCCAGCATTTTTAGTTGGCAAAAGCATCAAACATAACTGGGACTTTAAAAAAAAATCCATGTTCCTAAAAGGTAAAATAATTGGAATAACACCAAATGAAACAATGCCAGATGACTCTGATACAGATATTCTGAAAGATGAAACAGGTTTTGAGATTCAGTATTCAAAATACAAATCAAAACCCTATCACTACAGAATACTCCCAGATTTACAATGTGGTGATCTACAGAATACTCCCAGATTTACAATGTGGTGATCTACAGAATACTCTCAGATTTACAATGTGGTGATCTACAGAATACTCCCAGATTTACAATGTGGTGATCTACAGAATACTCCCAGATTTACAATGTGGTGATCTACAGAATACTCCCAGATTTACAATGTGGTGATCTACAGAATACTCCCAGATTTACAATGTGGTGATCTACAGAATACCCCCAGACTTACAATGTGGTGATCTACAGAATACTCCCAGATTTACAATGTGGTGATCTACAGAATACTCTCAGATTTACAATGTGGTGATCTACAGAATACTCCCAGATTTACAATGTGGTGATCTACAGAATACTCCCAGATTTACAATGTGGTGATCTACAGAATACTCCCAGATTTACAATGTGGTGATCTACAGAATACTCCCAGATTTACAATGTGGTGATCTACAGAATACTCCCAGATTTACAATGTGGTGATCTACAGAATACTCCCAGATTTACAATGTGGTGATCTACAGAATACTCCCAGATTTACAATGTGGTGATCTACAGAATACTCCCAAATTTACAATGTGGTGATCTACAGAATACTCCCAGATTTAAAATGTGGTGATCTACAGAATACTCCCAGATTTACAATGTGGTGATCTACAGAATACTCCCAGATTTACAATGTGGTGATCTACAGAATACTCCCAGATTTACAATGTGGTGATCTACAGAATACTCCCAGATTTACAATGTGGTGATCTACAGAATACTCCCAGATTTACAATGTGGTGATCTACAGAATACTCCCAAATTTACAATGTGGTGATCTACAGAATACTCCCAGATTTAAAATGTGGTGATCTACAGAATACTCCCAGATTTACAATGTGGTGATCTACAGAATACTCCCAGATTTACAATGTGGTGATCTACAGAATACTCCCAGATTTACAATGTGGTGATCTACAGAATACTCCCAAATTTACAATGTGGTGATCTACAGAATACTCCCAGATTTAAAATGTGGTGATCTACAGAATACTCCCAGATTTACAATGTGGTGATCTACAGAATACTCCCAGATTTACAATGTGGTGATCTACAGAATACTCCCAGATTTACAATGTGGTGATCTACAGAATACTCCCAGATTTAAAATGTGGTGATCTACAGAATACTCCCAGATTTACAATGTGGTGATCTACAGAATACTCCCAGATTTACAATGTGGTGATCTACAGAATACTACCAGATTTACAGTGTGGTCATCTTCAAATTTTAGAATCAGATAATGATTGAATACACATATTTTTGTGTTAAATTATTTGGGAAAATATATACATGATTATAATGAGATGTATCATGTAATCAGCTTATAAAAGTATTTCAGTCAAATATAAATTATTTTTAACATGTGTTTACAGAGAAGCTTAACTACGTATATAAATGTTACCTAGTTGATTGTAATTCATTTTATTTAATTACTATTATAACAATATGAAAATCCCCACATTGTATCCAAAAAAAAATAACACTCATACAGTTATTTTGTGCATAAAGATATAAGTACATTGTATAATTGAAAAATTTAATTGTAGATGAAAAATCTACTATGTAACTTTAACACTAAGAATGTAAATGGTTTCTTAAATTATGCATGTCTATAACTTAATTCAATTTTAAATGACAAAAGAAAATTATTAATTTTACAGTACAACATGAATCATGGTAAAAGAAGTCTCCTGGTTGACAGTGTTCTTCAGTATCCACAACTTTGTAAAGTAGTCCTTTTTTGCTGTATACCCCAACATAAGTCTGTCAGTGTTCCAGTAAAATTATCAACATCTGGATTATTAGTGGCTACAAATGGAAAAGAATATAAATCAATTCAGGATTGGTTCTATTCTGAATTATATCCACGTTTACCTGAAAATAAGGCAACATCATATGATATACCACAAAGTAATCGAGATTTTTTCACAAAACCAGACAGAAAGGGGATTTCTTTTCAGACACTGATATCTAAAATTAGTATAGGAGAACATATTAATAATATTTTACCTATTACAAATGAAATTTCATTTTGTTCACTTTCAGTTAATTCCTTATTAAATAGTTATGAGCTTGTTTTGTATAGTTTAATGAGAGTTACTGGACTTAATATCAATATAGTTAATTATCAACTACTGGAAGACATCGCCACTACTTTGTGTAAAGATAGTGACAATACTTTCTGTCATTCTGATGTAATTAGCTATGTTACAAATAGTGATGACATCTTTAGCTACAGATACACCATGTTTTATGATATTGTGAAGTCCTTTTGTCACTTTAATGCCAATTTACTTATCAATATCATAAATCATGATGATGCTATCAACGCTATACTTACAGAGGCCAAAACAACTTGTACTGGTTCATTAGAACCATACAACAATTTATTTACATTTCAAGTAATGAAATACAGTTGGCCAACAATAAATAAAAATTATCCATTATGGCATTTACAATGCAATGAAAGTAAACATGTTAACATTTGGAAAACATCAGCTGACAATGAAGCCAATGTGTTAATGTGCCTCACTGTTGATAGTGAATTTCATTACATTGTAACTGTCAATGGTAAAGAATGTGAATTGGACTGGTTAGAATTGCCTAATTCTATTTCAAATATACAAGACTTTTTATTAATATTACAATCTCTTGATGAACTAAATTTTTGCAATGGAATAAGTGTAACAAAATTTGAAGATGTGTTGTGTGACGATATTAAAAAGGTATATACATGAAATATGATAAATATTTGGGTCCAGTTCATGATAATGTATTAAAAAGTTTTAACTGTTTAGAGGCAATTTCATCCATGTCACAATCTAATTGCTTGCACTGTTTTGAATTGAAAAGTTACCTGTATCACTTAAGGTCCAGAATTAAGCTTCAAAAATCAAATCCTGATTCTTGTCATACTTCTTTCAAATTTAAAACAAAAGAACAATTGAACCAAGATTTTGCTATTTTGAAAAAAAAATTCCAAGAAAAGGAAAAAGAATATAGGAAAATTAAAAATAAATTTGAAGAAAGTGATCTACTTTCCAAAAGTGATGATGATGATTTGAGGCAAATATTGTCTTGCTTAAACAGTGGATTTTCAGAAATGAATAAAAAATTAGATAGTCCAAAGTGTTTTTGGGCCGATTGTAATAGTAGTCAATTTGACAGTGTAAGTGCATTGATAAAACATGTTTTTATCGATCACATAGCTAATCAAGAACAGAATGATCAACCTCCAATTATGAAAAAATATAAATGCAACTGGGAAAAATGTACAGCAGGTCATTTTGATAAACAAGATTCATTAAAAAATCATGTGAAAAAACATACTGGTGAAGAAAAAGATATTTTTTTAAAACTTCTCCTTATTGATCAGGCTAAAGCTTTGGTAACACCTTCTAAACAAATGAGATGGCATCCAATGGTAATATAATTTTGTCTTTCAAACTACACCTCGGAGAGAAATCATGAACAATTACATAATTCTGGTTTTCTCAAATGACATTCCGGACGCTTATTAAGAAATTGCCACATTTTGATAAACAAAATTCTGGCTGGAATATACAAAATATAGAAAAAATGACTAATCTATTTGAAAAAAACAAATACTCTCTTCAAAGTAAAATTGGTGCACTTATTTTTGATGAAATGAAAATAAAAGAGGGTCTAGTAAGGACTACTGAATCTAAGAAATTGTTGGATTTACCGATTTAGGTTCCAATGATGTTGATGGCTTTGAATCTTTGGCAAGCAACATTTTACAATTCTTCTTTAAATCTTTATTTTCTGATTTCAGTTTCCCAGTTGCATTTATACCTGTAAGAAATTTAAATGGTATACAAGTAAATAATGCTTTTTGGGAAGGGGTAGAGTTGCTACATTCATTTGGATTTATAACTACATGTATGTTGTCAATTTGTGATGGAGCATCCGAAAACAGAAAATTTATATATTCAAATGTCCAATCACATCCACAACACCCACTTGTTTCGCATATGAGAATAAATCCATATACAAATGGTCCACTTTATTTTATGTCGGATCCACCACATTTGATAAAAAAACTCAGAAATAATATTTATTCAAGTGGCCATAGAGATTTTCATACAAAATTACTGATTTTAAATGGAAAAGAAATGATATGGGAACATTTTGCATCTGTTCTTCGGCATGATTCAAAGCGGGCTGTGCCTATAACTAAGCTTTCTGCTGAAAGTGTTTATTTAAACAACTTCAGTAAAATGCGTGTTAATTTGGCTGTACATACATTAAATCCCATTGTTGCACAGGAAATGTTAGAACATGAAAATACTGCTACATCTTCTACTCAAACATATATATTAAAATGTAGCAGATTATTTCAAATTTTAAACAGTGAAGATCCAATTAAAGTAATTGAAGATCCTCGAATTAAAGAACTTGAAGATATCAACAACTGGTTTAAAATTTGGCAAAATACAGTAAAAACACAGTACCATTCTGCAAGTGAATCGAATAAGCACCAAATTTCATGGCAAACTCAACAAGACTTAACTATAACAATAACTTCATTTATTGATTTGTGTAAATACATTATGGACAACAAATTCCAAGATATATATCCTGAAAAACCATACATTATACCGCGACGTTTAAATCAAGACATTGTCAAGTCCTGGTTTTCACACCAGAGAGGACTTTGTGGCGACAGTCGTGAGGCCAGTTTCACAATATGGTCAAAACAATACTAAACTATTAAGCTTAAAAAGAGCAAGGGGGGATATTTCAAAAAATAGTTATGGCACAGCCAGTATTGATGAAATTGCTGAAGACAGACAGCCCCTTTCCAAAAATAAAAACAGAAGACATTTCACATGGCCTGTTAATTTATAATTTGTGAATTTTATTATATTTCAGTGTCTAATGTGTATGTGTATACATCTTCTAGAGGATCTGGTCTGAGACTCCAGGATGCAATAGTTACAAGTGTTCCTGGTGGAAGGCTGTCCACCCTTGCAGATGAGGCATTTTCATCTTTAAATAATATTGAAGGCCACAAATTTGTATATTTTTTATGTGGCATTCCAGATATAACATTCAAATATCAAGAAAAAGGTGAAAGTAATTATGAGGAAGTTGGTTTATTTAATAATAATACTGCTTTTAATTTCAAAACTTTAATGTATGGTATTCAAAGTCGATTTAATTCAATTAATTGTACACCTATCTTTTGTACTCTTCCAACAATTAATATAAAAATCTGGAACAATATTAGGCTAACACAGCATAAAACATACATATTACATTACACACATAAATATTACCATATGCAAGTACAACTTAATAAAGTTATCAAGAAAATTAATTCATTCATAATTAGTTATAATCATGAAAATGAGATGAAAAGCCTCATTTGCATTCAACTATAAACAGGTGGTGCAGTCGTACCAAAAAAATGAGGTATCTTTACCATAAATTTGTTGATGGTGTTCATCCTTCACCAGAGCTGAAAGCAAAATGGAGTCATATATTGCAATCTGCTATATCAAACAACCTCTAGAAAATTATTTTATTAGTGACATTTGCTACAGTTATTCATCATTAAATTAATAGTAGAAAAGTCTTCATTCAGACTTCTTATCATTATTCATTTTGTTGCCTGTATTTTTCAGTCTCTATTTAGACTGATATTCAAATACTGCCATTGCAGATTTAGCTTGTAGTTTAGTATTTTGTAGCCTGTATTTTTCAGTCTCTATTTAGACTGATATTCAAATACTGCCATTGCAGATTTAGCTTGTAGTTTAGTATTTAGTTGCCTAGATTTTTCAGTCTCTATTTAGACTGATATTCAAATACTGCCATTGTAGATTTAGCTTGTAGTTTAGTATTTTGTTGCCTATATTTTTCAGTCTCTATTTAGACTGATATTCAAATACTGCCATTGCAGATTTAGCTTGTAGTTTAGTATTTTGTTGCCTATATTTTTCAGTCTCTATTTAGACTGATATTCAAATACTACCATTGCAGGTTTAGTTTGTAGTTTTGTATTTAGTTGCCTGTATTTTTCAGTCTCTATTTAGACTGATATTCAAATACTGCCATTGCAGATTTAGCTTGTAGCTTAGTATTTAGTTGCCTGTATTTTTCAGTCTCGATTTAGACTGATATTCAAATACTGCCATTGCAGATTTAGCTTGTAGTTTAGTATTTTGTTGCCTGTATTTTTCAGTCTCTATTTAGACTGATTATGAAATACTGCCATTGCAGATTTAGCTTGTAGTTTAGTATTTTGTTGCCTGTATTTTTCAGTCTCTATTTAGACTGATATTCAAATACTGCCATTGCAGATTTAACTTGTAGTTTAGTATTTTGTAGCCTGTATTTTTCAGTCTCTATTTAGACTGATTATGAAATACTGCCATTGCAGATTTAGCTTGTAGTTTAGTATTTAGTTGCCTGTATTTTTCAGTCTCTATTTAGACTGATATTCAAATACTGCCATTGCAGATTTAGCTTGTAGTTTAGTATTTAGTTGCCTGTATTTTTCAGTCTCTATTTAGACTGATATTCAAATACTGCCATTGCAGATTTAGCTTGTAGTTTAGTATTTTGTTGCCTGTATTTTTCAGTCTCTATTTAGACTGATATTCAAATACTGCCATTGCAGATTTAGCTTGTAGTTTAGTATTTTGTTGCCTGTATTTTTCAGTCTCTATTTAGACTGATATTCAAATACTGCCATTGTAGATTTAGTTTATAGTTTTGTATTTAGTTGCCTGTATTTTTCAGTCTCTATTTAGATTGATTATGAAATACTGCCATTGCAGATTTAGCTTGTAGTTTAGTATTTAGTTGCCTAGATTTTTCAGTCTCTATTTAGACTGATATTCAAATACTGCCATTGTAGATTTAGCTTGTAGTTTAGTATTTAGTTGCCTGTATTTTTCAGTCTCTATTTAGACTGATATTCAAATACTGCCATTGCAGATTTGGCTTGTAGTTTAGTATTTTGTTGCCTGTATTTTTCAGTCTCTATTTAGACTGATATTCAAATACTGCCATTGCAGATTTAGCTTGTAGTTTAGTATTTTGTTGCCTGTATTTTTCAGTCTCTATTTAGACTGATATTCAAATACTGCCATTGTAGATTTAGTTTGTAGTTTTGTATTTAGTTGCCTGTATTTTTCAGTCTCTATTTAGATTGATTATGAAATACTGCCATTGCAGATTTAGCTTGTAGTTACTTACTATTGTAAAATAACTTACTTAAATTATCAAATATTAAAAGGGGGAAGTTGAACCATCTATTTTGTAATGCTGCATATTTCATGTGTTGCTTCTTTCATCATGTTCACTTATCAAAACTGCAAAGAAATGGAATAAAACCATTAATTATAAAATCATGTGACCTTTCACATCTTGTAGTATGACTTAAACCCTTAACTGTTTCACAAGTTTAAGATTAAATTAATGTGACAAAGAAAATTAAGTACAACATTTAATAAATAATATATTAATATATTACTAACAAAAGCTAACAAGTATATTGAATTTCATTGTTTAGGGGGTGTGTTTGTTTTTAATTGTGACACAGTCAACGTGTTTATATTTAAATTTGCTTGATCTGTCTTTCATCTGTCAAACATTCTTACAATGAGAATAGTTTGGCGGTCTACTGCAAGATGTCCATTCTACAAACATTTATGTGGCAATATGTAAATGTTAGACAAGTGTTTTGTAGAAATGTAACTACTTTTTTTATAAGTAGATTTTAAGAATATTGAATACATGACACTGCTAGGTTCACAAGGTGAAAACATAGCAAATTAATGTCTGTAAATATTCATTTCAAAGGGTCACATGATTTGTTTAGCATAGATTAAAATAACAAGCTTCATTATGACTTTGCTTGAAAATTCCTAAAAATATTATATGTACCTGTATATAATTTATTTTAAATTACAGCTTCCCCCAGTGACATCATGTCTAAGCATTTGTACATTTGATAAATCTTTGACAGTTTTATTGCTGGGGGTTCATAATCACCTGAGATTGGAAGATAACTGACACAATGATGGATTTCCATTTGAAGAGGATCTGCCTTTATCCAGGATAGAACCATTTAACTTTTGGACTATTGAAAATAAAAAGTACACATCATATTGCAAATTGTTTCATTAATTTTAAAGCAAATAAAATTATTGTCACTTTGTTTTATAGAATATTTACAAACATCTTTGGACAAAACCCATGAGGTCAAGGACAGCTGATACAAGCCTGGCTGACATATACCCTCCATGAACAATATATGGACCAAATATTGTGAGCCTATTATGCTATATATGTGGTGTTAGAGAAAGTGACTTAATAATGATAACAACCTTATTCTATGTCAGTAGACTCTGAAAATGAGTGTGATTGTAGTTTAGTGCCAAATCATCAATCTTTCAACTATATCAACAAGAACAAGGTACATTCGATGAGATCATAATGCTGTCCTGATTCCAATCCAACCAATATTCTTTGCTATTACTCATTAATGCTCTACATGCTAAAGCGGAGAAGCAATTAATACCAATTTTGTAGTATTTGGTCTGACATGACCAGGATTTGAACCCATGTCCTCATGTACAAAATGTACTGCTCTCTAGAAGAGCATGCAATGTACGTGTATCTTATTAATTACTGGTTCTTATGAAAATATTATCAAAATTTCTCCAATGTAATGTTGAACTTTAGACCAAAAGTTCTCTGGTCCCACAGACCTTGAAACCTTCATTTGTACATATAGGAATCTACATATCATAAAGAAACTTCATGCCAATTACAATTGCATATTGAATGATTTTGAAAGTTTTACATGTACTTAATTTTCACATTTTAGGCCCTGTAGTAGCTCATCTCCAGAAAGGATCAACTTCAAACATACATTGTGTAAATCTGTATCTCTTCTAACAAAGGACTATCCCTGCCAAAGCTTGGTTCAACTAGGAAGAACTGTTTTAGATACCTAAAACATATGTCTCCCCTTAATGCAGTCATCTGTACAACAACCTACATTTATCTCAAAAGAGGGTTACAAATGATTTTGAAAGTGGGCTACCCAAAGATCATTTCAACTCAAATTTCTGAGCAAAAGATTTTGATGCGATTTTTATCTGACAATATTCCTAAATGGAATAAACAGGCTGAAAAAATCTCACAGAAAAACCCTGGGGTCCAATTTTTGTCATTGTATTTTGAACCCCCTCATTTCTACCAAAAGAGATGAGTTCACAATACCATAAGAGAGGGTTTGATATACCATAGGTAAGTGGGTCAAAATATCATGGGTAGAGGGTCGATATACCATGGATAGGGGGGGTCAATATATCATAGGTAGGGGGGTCGAAATACCATGGGGGTTCAGTTTACCATACAGGTGGGGGGGGGGGGCATTTTTCAATAAGGGGGTACAATATATCATGGGAAAAAAATTGACCCCGGGGTCAATTTACTATGGGGTTCAAAATACCATATGACACCGGAATACAATGTATATGTTAAACTACTCGTTGCCATGTAGCGGCAGTTAAAATTTGAGATCCTTTTCACTTACAATGTGCATGTATACTAAAGCAGCAATGGACAATTGAAGAAATTTCTATTTTTTGTAACAGCAGCCATCTTGAATGGAGGGTGACACTGTGGACATAATTTTGAAATGGGACCACCCAAGGACTATTCCTGCCAAATTTGGTTTCATTCGGTTCAAAGGTTTCAGAGAAGAAGATTTAAATGTGATCTTTTACCAAAATATGCTTAATTTGAATAATCGGCATAAATCGGCTGAAAGACAAATTTCACAGAAAAACCCGGAATATATGTTAAACTACGCATTGCCATGTAGTGGCAGTTAAAATTTTAGCTCATTTAGACTTATACTAAAGCAGCAATGGACAATTAAAATTTCATCCACACTTTTTTTTAACCACTATGTTCTATTTATAGACATGGTGGCCATGATGGTTGGTCAGCGGGGTCATCGGACATCATTTTTGAAGGGAACCCCCTAAGGATGATTCAGGCCAGGTTTAGATTAAATTGGCCCAATGGTTTCAGAGGGGAAGATTTTTGAAAAAGTTTACAGACGGACGACAGACGCCAAGTGATGGCAATCTCACAATGTACAGGTGAGCTAAAAAGACATACCTAAGCCATCCTTTACAGAATAATGGCATATACATTCCTCATCTTTCAGTATTGCTCCTTGTACATGTAAGACTAAACACAAGAAAAGAATCATTTCCCATTTAAGGATATCTCAGTGGAACCTGCTGCCACAATCCACAGTTTAGAGTTGCTTGGTTGAAACATTAAATGCTGCTGTCTCCTCTATGATATACTTTAATCCATGAAACATGTCAATAGTTTTAACATTTTTCAATTGTCATTTGCAGCCTCTCACATAATCTTCAACTTATTGAATGTGGACAGTATTTTTTTAGAAGTAGAAGTCTCCAATTTCTTTTGTGAGATTTAATTAATGTTTGGTATGCATACAAAATCAGTTATCCACACTCTACGATATACCAGTAGCAGCTAGGAGAGCAAGTGAGCCATCCAAATTTTATTAGATTGGTGATAACTGATGTTTCCATTAACCGGAACAGAATGAGTGACATCAATGACATTGTCATTATTGCAGCTCTATACTGGAGGAAAATTTATAATATAATTAGACATTAACATAACCAATTAATAATAAGCAAGCTTGTTTTTAAAAAAAAAACAGAAAAAAATTTGAATACAATAGTAGAAAAATTTGTTTAACATAGCCAGAGGTTTAAAATTTATGTGATGTAAACTAAAACAAAAGTAGACCATTTTCATTATGCCAAAAAAAATCTAGATTGCTTCCACAATGAAAATAGCAAAGTTTGCAATTATTATTTGCAATAAATCATTTAGTAAAGTTCTTTGAAGTATATATTCTGAAGAATTTAGACATATTTTACAAATGGATTCTATATTTCAATTAAATTAAACTACAGCAGTAAACATACATCATGTCATTACTATTCACCTTTATGTGATAATCATGATACACATTTCCCAGATTTTATGTTTATGCTTGTTCTAGATCAATCAAGTCATTACATTTAGCACAATATGAAAACTGTTATTTTTTTTCATAAAGAGAGTTTTTTATCATTCAGATTATTGAGATTTGGTCCATATAATAAAAATGGAAGTCTTGAATGAAAAGCCTTATTATAGTTTATACATTGCAATGTGTTTTTTTTTTACATGATTAACAGAAATATTGAAAACAAAAAATAGCATGTTCCTTCCAGTGTCTATACATGTACATTACATGTAGGTATTCATTATATTTTGGGAGGGGCCCATGTGGCTCAATGAGTTAGGTAGTTGGATTAGCTAAAAACTCATACAAGCCTATCACCTGACCAATACCGTGTCGGTTCATGGTCGGCTTTGTAAATTACAAAAAACAGGTGTACTCGATTCGCGACCAAAAGTGATAAAGTTTATCAGTTGCTTGCCCTTTGTCTGTGGTTCTCTTCAGGTATCCCGGCTTCCTCCTCCACTAAAACTGGGTGCCATGATATAGGTGAAATAATGCTGAAACTGGCATTAAACACAATTAAGCTTTCTGTGATTCTTTTAACCATAAAAATTCTTTAATACCCTTATTTAAGTTTTCATAACATTAAATTATTCATTGTTTGGTTTCCTTAAAGATAGATATTGTACAAATTCAAGTTATTGGTTGTCATTGCTCCATGGAGTGAATGTGGTAGAGTGGCATAGGGCGCTGGACTTAAGGCTAAGCAATTGGTGCTGCAGACTGCAGTGTACCAATGGTGTGAGTTCAAATCCTGTCGAGGGAAGAACAAAAATCTGACAGCTCAAAAATATAATTCTAACCACAGTCACTACATTTGTAAGTGACTGTGTTCTAACCTTACCGCCAAATCTTTTACTGTCCATATGGACAACCTCCGATCGGAGTGTTTCCTTCCACCATCCTGGATTACATTTCTATTTGGATTTCAGGCTGACATTAAAAGTAACTTTTGTTGGATGACAGTATTAAAAATACAAAATCTTATTCATTAAAATGGTTGCAGTTCAGTTTATCTGATGTTTATATGTACATTATTAAAGGTAAAATGTAAAATAGCAGAGACCATCACCGTAACGTATTTAAAACTAGTTACATAATGATTGAACATTCTCGTCCAGCGTGGAATATCCCACACCAACCCTATTCATTCAATATCTTAATATTGTAAAGTCAAACATCATCATTACTAAATAAATTGCTCTATCAACAATAATGTCTCGTTATACTGTCATTTTCATTTTCTTTTCTAAAGTGATCTGATGCGAACACTGTGTAGGTATAATACATTTTTCTCGAGAGATGTTCAATGGTTCTTTCCACATCCTTGTTATATTTGAACCAGCTGTGATTTTCATGCTGGTTGTACTGTTTTATTATGTGCCGAATCAAAATAAAGTTTTCTTATCATGATTATATAATTTTGTACAGTCTAAGGTAAAATAAGTTGTAACACTGGTTTAATTTTCAGAGGTATATAATATTTAGTATTATTATTAACCTAGTATCACATGTATTAAACTTTGAGATCCAGTGGGACAGATATATTGTATGGTTGTCACTTGCTTAGACGTTTGTAGTTGTTTACAAAATACACTTTTCATTGTTTATAAACAAACATCTGCTTTGCATATCATAAATCCCCGGATTTACCATATTCTAAGAAGACACGTGTTTTTTTTAATTAATTTATTTTATAAAAATATATAACCAATATTTTCTGTTTTTATATATAATTATTAAGGTAAAAATACCATACAAAAGAACAAAAAACCATTCAGAAAAATTTGTCAAACTAAAAATCTTTCTGATTCTGATCCTGATCTCACCAGCAGCTCGCTGGTAACATTTGGCCTTGATTACATTTTACTTCACATCTAAAATTTTACAAGAAGACGTATGTTGAATGTAAAATAATACAAACCTCCATGGGAAATATATATTTTAAACAATTACATCCATATTTTGTCACAATATATCCATAAATAAATGTCTGGCAAACTCATTTACCTAACACGATACACGCATTAGCACCCCCCTTTTGGTTGTAATGGCTGAGTATATAGCCAAGGGAGATCATCGTTTCCGTAGCCTGGTCTAAGTTTTAAACACGGCGATCATGGGGACGTAGGAAATCAGAGGAAGGAAACGAACATTTAGATGTCATTGACAGATTTCAAGGCAAAAATGAATAAATTTAAAATCAATAAATATAAGATCAATAATAATAATAAAACAAATACAAAACATGAATTTAATGTTAAATATGAAAAGATATAAACAGGATAATATTGAATACCTGGAATGGTGGCTCATGCCATTGTAGTGCTTGCGTGTAAACAGTTTGTCTTGTTATGCTTTGTGTACTTAGTGCTATATAGTTTTAATAGTTTTAATATTACCCTATCCTGATCTGCTATTATGCTCTTAGATTCAGTTCTGATTAATTTTATATGAAACTGTATTTATGTATGAATGAGTTTGCTTTTATGTATGTCTATGTATGCATGAGCTTATGTGTTATGCTTTTAGATTCAGTTCTGATAAATTTTATATGTAACTATTTATGTATGCATGAGTTTGCTTTTATGTATGTCTATGTATACATGAGCTTATGCTTTTATGCTTTTAGATTCAGTTCTGATTAATTTTATATGTATCTGTGTTTTATGTATGCATAAGTTTGCTTCTATGTATGACTATGTATACATGAGCTTATGTTTTATACTAATGTCTATGCATGCATGTTTTTTTTAGTTGTTTTGCTTTGTGATGTCATGTAATATGTGCTTGTAAAGTTATTTTATACTTGTATGTGCTTTTTATGTAATAGTCGATTCAAAAGCTCATTAGAGCTTATGTTATGTGTTATAGATATTTCGACTTTAAATAAAACTTATTAAAAAAAAAAAAAAAAAAAAAAACATGAATGCTCGCGCATCTGAAAATTATCTGGCAATTTCACGCTCATCCAGTGCATCAAAAAGTGTCGAGATTTTTTGGGCCCAGATATATTGGAGACGACTTATTTTTAGGGCCGAATCTAGTCTCATTCAATTGAGCTGTCGTTCCTTTATTGGAGTTATCGTTCCTTACGAAATCTCAAAAGTTAACTTCCGCGTAGAAACAAAAATTCTTGTCAGATTAAATAAATTAAAAAATAAATGACTTTTATTACACACGGGTTCCGAGTTTCAGTGGTATCAGACGTACGAGAGAGGGTACGAGACTTCAGGATCACCTTTGCGCTTTATGTTAAGAAGATCTTCATTAGTTGAGTGTGTTAGTGTGTTACCCGGAAACCGGTGTTTACAAAACGTAGAATTTTTTTTTCTTCGACAATATGTTCAGCCATGTTTGTTAAAAAATCCTAAGTACACATTTTATACCATAAAGAGCTCGCTTAAGCTCGCATATTAGCAAAGACACATTTCAAATGCAAAAAAAAGTTAACCCCCCCCCCCCCCCCCACATTTTTGCGAAAACATGTCTGCCTGTCATGCCTTCACTTCTCCCTCATCTTCTAAGACAACTAAAGAATAACCAGAATCAAACGAATACAACTGGAGCACAGAATTTGAAGGAATTTAACAATACAGCTGGGTGGCTGTCTGTGTTTTTTGTGTTTTTTTTGTGTGTAATGAATTAATCAAGTAGAGTCACCCTCAAACCACCCTTCCCCCTCCCCAGCCGACTTGAAAATAAAAAAGAAAAATGCAGCCATTTGGTAATTTGGACATCCACTTTGTCAATTATAAGAATTCAAAAGTTTTTTGTTATTGGTAACTAGTTATTTTTTATCTCACAAACAAAGAAACTAGCAAAGGATGAGTGTGTGATAACTTTCCTCGACAATTTCATTTTTTTCTGGGTACCATCCATGAAAAAAAAATTTAAATATTTTAAAAATCTGACGGTAAAAGTTTGCAAAATTTGGTGCAATGATGTCTATATGTCTATTCTTGAGTGACATTTTTTGGTGGAAATTAATTGTCAGGAATTTTTTTAATCCGATTTTTAATACCAAGGTGGTCATCCGGGCATCCCCCCTTTTTTGCAGTTTCCACTGTTTTGCACGCGATTATCTCCAAACAGGATATTGAGATATGCTAGATATTTCATATTTATTCAACAACAACACTCTCAAGTGTATTAAAGCCAACATATTCCCTTTCAATCAGAAATAAATGTGCATATCTATTAGAATCTTCCGAAACTATAGTATTACCATCTGGCGTCAAGAATACCCCCAAAATTGCTATATTTAGGATGTGCTATGGAGAAAACGGCACGGTGAAATTTTTTGATACTTTGGCAGATAATGTATTTAGTCATAACTATTCCATGATGCAAATTTAAAAAAAATTGAATGATGGGAACATTTTAGGGTAACCCAGGTCTACCATCTTAAATACAAAATGAAAATTATTTCAGTAAAAAATTCGCAAATCTGTAATCATTTCAATTCTTCTCAATTGAAATAAACTTAAAAGAATATTATAATATCAAAATCGCGTGCTACCATGGCTACGAGAAATGATCGCTTACAGTGTACATGGATGACGTCATTTTCTAGTGTGCACATATGTTTTGCATTTCGTCTGCTTCGGAGAGGAAACATGAAATTGCATGCACTTCTTGGTCATCCTGTCTCTGAAAACTTTGTGAGCTGGTGTCAAACATTGAAGAACAGCTCTGCATCGTTTTTATGTATACAGGAAACCTATCGATCATCTCCACGATCTCGCAATTTGAAAGTAATTAAAAAATGTGTACATTTCATTTGATTTGAAGTGCATTTGTGTATGATGTCTGGACAACTGATCTCGGATTTTGTCAGGTAAGCCTTTTAGCACATTTTCCATGGCAAGGTTAAAAACATTGCAATTTCGTCTGACCCTAACTCCCCTTTTCACTGCCACGCATGCAATTTTGTTTCTCTTTCTCTCTTTCACCATTTTTTTCATGATCTGTGATTGGGGTAGTCCGAGTATCCTCTGCCGTCGTATTTTGTTTATTCTCGTGACCCTCGATTTATGTCTCTTATTGATTCACCGTGATTTGTGAAATTCTCAAAAATGGCAAATTTTAATTTCCGATCTTCAATCTTTATCGTAATTTCCGTGAATCGTGATTTGAATTTTTTTTTAATTTTCTGAGATTCGTGACCAGAAACACCCTTTTTTTTTTTTTTTTTTTTTTTTATAAAGTTTTCGTCTATGGAAAATGTGTTCAAAATGCCTCCCTCTTAATTGTCATTATCATCAAATAGGCGAACTTAAACAGGTTGTGCCTGTCTCATATTAATCCCTGAGGGAAATGCCTGAGGGGAATATGATACTCATAGGTGAATACATTTTCACATTTCCTGAACCCGCACGATATGAATGTTTTTATTATACCGAATGAAACCAAGAAAACACATACATGTAAAATACTGCTGGCAAACATATTTTAAGTCCGTTGGAACGTTGTCTCAGACATTTAAAAACCACATCCACAACGGCCGTGGCCATTGTAACGGTCGCCTGCAAGTGATGCGTTCCGAGTGCCTCTGACGTTTTCCTATCAAAGAACGATAACTCTGGCGAGGAAACCCGCGAGGCTTCCGAGATGGTGGAATATGATTTTTATTTCACGGAATATGATTTTTGTCCTGTTCTGATTTCTACCCATTGTACAATCATATTAATCTATTTATGGTAATTAATTAAGAATTGAATGCATTTTTTTGTAGTTTTATTGGCGCATATCCAGAAATTGATAGTACTTTCCTCATAAATATTCATCATATTTCAATTAGATTTTGATCACGTGACTGCAGATTTGTCAAATAATAGCATACAGTACGGCAATTCAATGTGTCCGTCAATGATTCGAAAATTAAAAGTTATTGTTTATTTCCGCAAAGTTTTTCGTCTGCTAAAATACAAATAGTTTTGTAGTTTTCTTTCAAATTTAGGCATTTTTTGAACTTTCGTGCTTGCAAAAATGATAATTTTTTATTTATCATGGAAACCTCGAGTTTAGAAGCTAGAAATATAAGGTTTGTGAATAGTAATTTATCCAGAGTTCAGGAATCCAAATTAATTCCGGCAAGTTGACCACAAAATATTATTCGTTGGTAAATTTGGTGTCGAACTCCACCAATTTCATGTATTTCAGACATTTTACATAGACTGTTGAGGCCAGTGTAAGGGTTTGCCGCCTCGGATTTTCATACACTTCAGGAACCTCGAATATTTCACGGTTGTCATTCATTTTTATCTCATTTACCATCGTGTTATCGGTTTTCGTGCTATTATCGATTTTCAGATATAGCGATTAACAGTGTTAACCCTCCATTATAAGATAAGATAAGATAAGATAAGAAAACTTTATTTGAATTCGGTTTTTGAATAACAATAAACACAAGCTCTCAGGAGCTTTTTACCGAATATACATATATAGTAGCACAAGATACATACAAATATTAACATAATCACATAAACACACATAAAGCACATACAGTTAGCAAATGCAACATAAAAAGCACAAAAATAAAAGACATACTAAAACATGCTGAAGCAATATCAAGCAAACATAAAATAACTAAGCAGCATTAAAACTTGGAAAAAGCACTAGAAATAAAACAGAAAGCTGAATATGTTATCTGCATGCAGAACAACGACATACTGAGCCATTCCAGGACTGAATCAAACTTTTAAAGTGGTTGAAACTGTTTTTTATCGGTACAAAAATGCCAAGCCAAAGGGCAGAAGTTAAAGTTACTGAAAATGAAAGTGTGGAATATAGTTAATTTGCTTAATCTGTCTAAATATCGGCCCAAACGTTTAAGTATATTCAGTTGCTGTGATGCCTTCCTACAGATTGAACTGATATGAATGTCAAAATTTAATTGATAATCTATTTCAATTCCTAAAAGTTTTACTGTCTCTTCACATGAAAGTGTAGAGTTCTGTATACAAATCTTCATGTTTTTGTCAAAAGTCTTCTTCCCAACCGCAAGAACCTGAAATTTATCTGGATTAGCCTGCATTTTGTTAACTTTAAACCAATTAATAAGAACATTTGACTCTGATTCTAAAACTGAGGTAAGTACATTAAAATCAGGATGACCATAAGACAAAGTATTGTCATCCGCATAATTATATAAAGTACCCTTTTTTACAAAATAAAAAATATCATTAATAAAGACATTAAAAAGTAGAGGGCCCAAGATTGACCCTTGGGGTACCCCTTTTTGGATGTCAGACCAACTGCTCAGGATACCATTAATTTTAATTTGCTGTTTCCTATTTGATAAGTAGGACTCAAGAAGGGATACAGAATCAGTGGACATACCATAGGCCGAAAGTTTATCCAATAAATATCATGGGGTAGGCAATCAAATGCCTTGGAAAGATCCATTCATATGACGATTGGAATTTTCAAAGAATGGCTAGTTAAATATTTCTTTGTGCATAAGATTGTTTTTAAAGCCATTCTTGTATTTTAATATATCCTACCGTGACATCTGCTCGGTCATGCAATAAAGTCGATCACTTGTTTTGATTTACAATTCTCGCGCAGCACGAGACCAATGACGTCATTCTGTATATTCATAGCGTACATAAACACTGAGGGAATACTTTTCAACGTCAAAATTACAAGATGAGATTAAAACAGAGAAGTTTGAATTGAATAAATTCCATGCAAGTAAAAAAGATCCTTTTTACTAATGTCTTTTTTTCCTGATCATTATGCTTGTTAAATATGTTTCCATTGATGGTATTCCCCAAACATTTGTATTTTTCCGGTTTGTTGACATAATCGTCATCACAGTTCATGACCGTTTCTGGAATGTAGGCCAAGCAAATTGTATTTTAAAATACTTTGAAAATATGATGATTGATCATTCAGATTCCACCATTTTCTAGAAAATGGCCGATTTTACCGGGAAAATACATGCAAGTGCTCTCCATTAGTCACAAAATGGCAGATTATTTTGCATTTCCACTGCTGCTTTAATAACAAATATACCCCTTACTTCTTGGGGTATTGAAATGAAATTCACAGAGGAGATAGAAAAAGAATTAATTTAACAACAATAATCAAAATGTATAGCATAAATTGAACAGAGAATTAAATTAAACCAGACAGAAAAATGAGATTATCTGGGTTAAAAAAAACCTGTCATTATTACAAATAGCATCAACAAAACTGTATTGTTACCACTCTGTGATAATAAATGTGATTAAAATAAATTGAAATCAGTCATTAATTGATTTACCAAAATATGTCGGTTTAATAGATAATACATGTATTGACAAAAGCAAAAACACAAAATTCACTGGATTAAATACTTTTTATGTGGGTAAGCAAGTTTAATTTTTGCATCACATAATTAATTTTTAATACTTCAATTTCAAACTATTTAAAAAAAACCATCTTTTGAAATTGTTCAGACAAATCAATTACACTGAAAAAGCTAAAATACTGTACTTTCTTAATCTGGTTTACTTTTTAAGTTTGGTTGGCCTATGACAAAATCATGTGCTTTATTGAAATTTGACCGGCTTTATGTGACGTCATACGACGCCATTTGGAAAATGGATGAGTAAAAAATACAGGTCAGTGTGTTATTATTATCGATCTTTTTTCCATGGAACTTTACACATGTGAGCAAGAATAGATGAGGAACATAATTAAAAAGAAAAAAATGTTTACTTTTCAAACATGAAAAAAATAATCAAACATTATCCAATGACTGACCGACTTATTGTCAGACGAGGATACTCTCGATTACCTGGCAACTTTTGTTGTCAGTAAAATGGCGGTATCTGTTTCCGTGGCAAATAAAAACAAGGCCGATATACGGGATGGAAACGAATATAAAATCCCGAAATGGCTGGTTTTAAAATTTCATGGTTCTGGCCATCTACCAAATCATACTACATCTAAATAAAATAACAGAATGTTTGAAAATGACCACTTTCAAAATTGTGTTTACTTTTGACGTTTTTTTAGTGCTGAAACCACAATGCACTGCAAAGTGACATGTATTTTATATAAGAAACAGGCACATTTCAGTCGGCTCTTTTGTTTACAAATACGATCAGTGACCCCATGATAGTTACATGGCAGGAAGAGCAGGTGTCTAAGAGGCAGACGACATAGTTAAATTTTATATAGCCCTTCTGGATTTTTTTCCAGCTACTTTATAAATGAAGTACATTTTTGGCATTACAAAAAGTATGGTTCAGTAGGTAGGTTCACTGTTTTTGGTACTTACGTTTTTAAAAGTAAACTTGATCATTTGTTACAGATGTCAGCTTTCGTATTGTTTATGTTCCATAAATAGAAACCAGAAGACACGTCAAAAATAATGCGTGCGCTGTGGAAATCAAAATAAAATGGATACCACGAAAATAGATGACGCACGAAAACACATACCGTGACGATAATTTGGCTTATCCTTGAGGCTCTAATACAACAAGAAATAGTTTAAGGGTTGGCAGTATTTGGCCACAGCGTTTAAAATGTTTCATAAAAATTACAAATACAGTATGTATATTTCAATTAGATAAATCTACGATATCAACTTTGAACATATGAATATATATATATTTGTATTTTACAACAGTTCTGTATAGTGTGAGATGGTTTATTTTGTTCGGTATAGTGTGGGATGGTTTATTTTGTTCTGTATAGTGTGGGATGGTTTATTTTGTTCTGTATAGTGTGGGATGGTTTATTTTGTTCTGTATAGTGTGGGATGGTTTATTTTGTTCTGTATAGTGTGGGATGGTTTATTTTGTTCTGTATAGTGTGGGATGGTTTATTTTGTTCTGTATAGTGTGGGATGGTTTATTTTGTTCTGTATAGTGTGGGATGGTTTATTTTGTTCTGTATAGTGTGGGATGGTTTATTTTGTTCTGTATAGTGTGGGATGGTTTATTTTGTTCTGTATAGTGTGGGATGGTTTATTTTGTTCTGTATAGTGTGGGATGGTTTATTTTGTTCTGTATAGTGTGGGATGGTTTATTTTGTTCTGTATAGTGTGGGATGGTTTATTTTCCAATTTATTCTCCCTACCAGGTTCTAGATATGTGGGGAAAACAGTTACAAATGATTAGATTTATGTGTAGATAGTAATAATCATGACCTCTGAAGCATAGTGTTATTGTCATCATACAAAATTTGTTTATCTTATGATAACATTTTGATCTAAACATTAATATGAAACAGGCGCGACCATGAATGCTCGCGAATCTGAAAATTATCTGCCGATTTCACGCTCATTCAGTGCATCAAAATATTGTCGATATTTTTTGGGCCGAGACATGTCTGGTAGGACCTTTTTAGGGTCGAATCTAGTCTCATTCAATCAAACTCTCGTTACCTAGGTACATTGTACAAATTTGCTACCATAAAGAGCTCGCTTCGCTCGCATGTTAGAATTGTCCATATCATGGAGGTTACGATGATAAATAGAGATTATCACAAGTTCTTTTTCATTTCAGAACCCTTATCAGCCCTAGGTTCTGATATCAGGACCAATGGCTGATGAGGGATCTGATGTGAAAAAGACCATGCTATGATCTTTTTATCATATAACATTTGAACATTCGGAAATTGACGAATTATACATGTAATGTGATAGCGATTACGGAAATTCCCGAAAATGTTGGTTTAGGTTTGTTTTATGGCGTTTAACGCCACTTTCAAAAATATTTCAGTTATATTGTGGCGGTCAGTTTTATTGGTGGAGGAAACTGGAATATCCGGAGAAAACCACCGACCTGTCGCAAGTCACTGATAAACTTTATCACATAATGTTGTATCGAGTACACCACGCCATGAACGGGATTCGAACTCACAACTTTAGTGGTGATAGGTACTGATTGCATAGGTAGTTGTAAATCCAACTACCATAGGATCACGACCACGACGACCTGACCATGCCTCACTTTCAAAATATCAGTTTCATCTCCCTCAAGCGTACGTGTAATATTTGTAGATTCTGGAAATTATGTTTAGTCCGTAATAATTTTAATCTCCTAAAAGATTTTAAAATTATCTGGCTTTCAAATCTTTTTACTTTGAGGGTATATATAAGGCCAAAAAAAAATATGTGTGTTTACGGTCACCCGACCTACCCTAATTTTTGCTAGCGACCCTATGCATTTTTACACAGAATTCGGATAACCATTTTTGTTGTTTAACCAGCAGCAATGTTTTATTTATTCAACTGCTAGCTTTTTGTCGAAATTGAGAGCAAAGAAGGTAGAAAAACTGCATAATTCGTCATTTTACCGGAATTTTCGAAAATTAAATACCGGAATCGGATTCTGGAACCGGGAACGACTATTTCCGGTTTTGTCGATAATAAAAAAAAAAAAAAAAAAAAAAAATTAATCCCGACCGACCGACCCTAGATTTTTTTGACATGTGACAGTAAACACACATATATATTTTTTTTGGCCTAACTAGTCGTGGTAAATAATTAAATAGCCAAGTTTTTATTGAGATAATATTTCACCACTTAAATGACTATAATGTTATCATGTTCCAATAGTGGAATCTCGTTATGTTCAACTTGAAGGAATCAAACATTTCCATTTCGAGTATTTGAATATAGCATTGCCTATTAAGTATAGGTAAAGTGGAACCGTTATTTCACTTCCAAAAAGGGAATTTATTTTTAGATAATTATTTTTAATTTTTAGTTAGAAGTGTAACACTTATTTTCATTTTCCTAACCACATTTTAATAGTGTTTAACCTAATTATAGCATATCCGTTACCCCAAAATCCTGCACCATCAAATTTTATTGGAACCCCACTATATAATCGGAAATCATGACCCATAATCGGTACTACATATACAATGCACCATGGTAAGGAGCGAAATAAAGATGGCTGCTCTTCCTAAATCATTCCGTATATAGGAGAGTAAAAAAAAACACAAAAAACCCCAACAACATTGATTTAATTCCTTAGAAATGTTGCTGTGTTTTGTATGAAACAGAAATTCAAGATACCACCACTGTATGACAAGATAACACATGTTTACTAAGATCGTGCGGCAAAATACTGTCATGATATTCTAAGAAACCACTTAACCATTTGAAAGTAATATTGGAAGATTTGTTCCGTGGTTTTAGTTTATAATTATTCTATTTGATCAATGATACAAAGAGGATCATACACAAGCTTTACCAACTTATGGAGTCTTTTCCTATATATACAATCATTATTACATTATCTTGAGAATGCACAAGAAAACTAGAAAAATACAATTTTATCATATAACAGAGAAAGCTGAAAATAATCAAAGAATACAAAGAAATGAGGGAAAAGTGTGTGTGTGTTTGTGTGTTTGGATGCTGGATGGTGTTTGGTTAGTACAAATCGCTTAGCCCCTTTTAGGAATCGAAAAACTGAATAAAAAATAAAGCAATTATCTGTATAACTTAAGGTTTCACTTCATGATGTGAGTAGTGAAGTATTGATGAATTGAGACACATTGCTTATGCTAAGAAACCGATAGTTTCTTATTTCAGAATAATTGGTACAAACAAAAATGAAGTGGTTCGCATCTTCTTGAGGAGCACCGCAGCTACACACTGGACTAGAGAAGATATTTACTTTGTATAGATCATAGTTGAGGAAAGAAGGTATACATCCAAGCTGTTAGAATCACGTTTAACTTTCTAGGGCCATAGTAATAAAGTTTGGGAACTAAGATCGTATTTGATTGGGTATTTAAACACGAAGTACGTGTATGAATTTAGATAATGAATCTAATTTTCTGATTGCAATGTCAAATTTGTTCCATTCTTTTACTGTAGAAGGAATAAATGACGAATTGGTTATAAAGAGTCTACAGAAAGGAACTATTAAATGATCGCCATTTCTCAAAGGGTATATAGTACCGGTATTACTCTGAATAGTTGGAGGATCTAGATGACGTAAGTATTTAGGTGCCACTCCACTTTTTATATTAAAAAATAATTGGAGCTTTCTGTTCTATCTACACAATAATAGTGTTTCCTGTCTCAGCATATAATAGTATTTCCTGTCTCAGCATATAAATACTCTGATGTTGTAGAAATGGGTAAATCTGTTACTATTCTGACAGCGTCTAATTGTTCGGTGGTCTTCTACCAGGTACTGCTCTAAGATTGTGGAAATTCTAATAATACATCTAAAATTGTCTTATGTCATGTGCGATACAACATTATGTGATAAAGTTTGTCAGTGACTTGCGGCAGGTCGGTGGTTTTCTCCGGGTCCTCCGGTTTCCGCTACCAATAAAACTGACCGCCACGATATAACTGAAATATTGTTAAAAGTGGCGTTAAACACCATCAAACAAACAAACAAACAAACTTGAAGTTCCAATCCCGCCCATGGTGAGGTGTACTCGATACAGCATCATGTGATAAAGTTCCTTCACCAATAAAACTGACCGCCACGATATAACCGATATATTGTTGAAAATAGCGTTAAATACCACAACCCCTTAGGTCATGTGACTATAAATGATTCAATAGAACACATTCATATACAGTCAATTTATAATAAAGCCGATTATATTCTCTTGTTACTTAGAACAATATCGGTCTAAATAACTGAAGCTTCCTGCACAAAATCGTACATTAGATATTTATCAAAATATTGATTATTTTGATAATAGATTAATTTTTTTATACAAAAGATTAAATAGATCAATCATGCATGAACATTATTTAAATTCTTTTAATTTTGAAAAAAAGAAAGAAAACTACCAACTAGACTAAGAATTGATTACCACAACTTGATGATTGCTGAAAAGGAGCGGGCATTAAAATATATAGAAAAGAACGTCTATGCTAACAATGTAAATGACAAAGACAAATATTGATTGATTGATTGATTGGTGTTTAACGCCAACTTTTGCAGTATTTCAGCTATATCGTGGTGTGAACAAAATTTATATATAAATTTAGACATCTACAAGACCTTTAGAAATAAAATATTCTTCTATATAAAACAATTGGGTTATATGTACAAAAAAAACTTCTATATAAAACGATCGGGTTATATGTACAAAAAAAACCTACTATATAAAACAATCGGGTTATATGTACAAAAAAAACTTCTACATAAAACAATCGGGTTATATGTACAAAAAAAAACTACTATATAAAACAATCGGGTTATATGTACAAACAAACTTCTATATAAAACAATCGGGTTATATGTACAAAAAAAAACTTCTATATAAAACAATCGGGTTATATGTACAAAAAAAAACTTCTAAATAAAACAATCGGGTTATATGTACAAAAAAAAATACTATATAAAACAATCGGGTTATATGTACAAAAACAAACTTCTATATAAAACAATCGGGTTATATGTACAAAAAAAACTTCTATATAAAACAATCGGGTTATATGTGCAAAAACAAACTTCTATATAAAACAATCGGGTTATTATACCAAAAAAAAACTTCTATATAAAACAATCGGGTTATATGTACAAAAACAAACTTCTATATAAAACAATCGGGTTATATGTACAAAAAAAAACTTCTATATAAAACAATCGGGTTATATGTACAAAAACAAACTTCTATATAAAACAATGGGTTATATGTACAAAAAAAACTTCTATATAAAACAATCGGGTTATATGTACCAAAAAACCTGCTATATAAAACAATCGGGTTATATGCACACACAAAACTTCTATATAAAACAACCGGGTTATATGTACAAAAAAAAACTACTATATTAAACAATCGGGTTATATGTACACAAAAAAACTTCTATATAAAACAATCGGGTTATATGTGCAAAAACAAACTTCTATATAAAACAATCGGGTTATATGTACAAAAAAAAAACTTCTAAATAAAACAATCGGGTTATATGTACAAAAACAAACTTCCATATAAAACAATCGGGTTATATGTACACAAAAAACTTCTATATAAAACAATCGGGTTATATGTACAAAAAAAACCTTCTATATAAAACAATCGGGTTACAAAAAAAACCTTCTACATAAAACAATCGGGTTATATGTACAAAAAAAACTTCTATATAAAACAATCGGGTTATATGTGCAAAAACAAACTTCTATATAAAACAATCGGGTTATTATACCAAAAAAAAAAACTTCTATATAAAACAATCGGGTTATATGTACAAAAAAAAAACTTTTATATAAAACAATCGGGTTATATGTACAAAAAAAAACTTCTATATAAAACAATCGGGTTATATGTACAAAAAAAACCTTCTATATAAAACAATTGGGTTATATGTACAAAAACAAACTTCTATATAAAACAATCGGGTTATATGTACACAAAAAACTTCTATATAAAACAATCGGGTTATATGTACAAAAAAAAACTTCTATATAAAACAATCGGGTTACAGAAAAAAACCTTCTACATAAAACAATCGGGTTATATGTACAAAAAAAACTTCTATATAAAACAATCGGGTTATATGTGCAAAAACAAACTTCTATATAAAACAATCGGGTTATTATACCAAAAAAAAAAACTTCTATATAAAACAATCGGGTTATATGTACAAAAAAAAACTTTTATATAAAACAATCGGGTTATATGTACAAAAAAAAACTTCTATATAAAACAATCGGGTTATATGTACAAAAAAACCCTTCTATATAAAACAATCGGGTTATATGTACACAAAAAACTTCTATATAAAACAATCGGGTTATATGTACAAAAAAAACTTCTATATAAAACAATCGGGTTATATGTACAAAAAAAAACTTCTATATAAAACAATCGGGTTATATGTACAAAACAAAACTTCTATATAAAACAATCGGGTTATATGTACAAAAACAAACTTCTATATAAAACAATCGGGTTATATGTACAAAAACAAACTTCTATATAAAACAATCGGGTTATATGTACAAAAAAAAACTTCTATATAAAACAATCGGGTTATATGTGGAAAAACAAACTTCTATATAAAACAATCGGGTTATATGTACAAAAAAAACCTTCTATATAAAACAATCGGGTTATATGTGCAAAAAAAAAACTTCTATATAAAACAATCGGGTTATATGTGCAAAAAAAAAACTTCTATATAAAACAATCGGGTTATATGTACAAAAAAAACTTCTACATAAAACAATCGGGTTATATGTACAAAAAAAACCTTCTACATAAAACAATCGAGTTATATGTACAAAAAAAACTTCTATATAAAACAATCGGGTTATATGTACAAAAACAAACTTCTATATAAAACAATCGGGTTATATGTACAAAAAAAACTTCTATATAAAACAATCGGGTTATATGTACCAAAAAACCTGCTATATAAAACAATCGGGTTATATGCACACACAAAACTTCTATATAAAACAACCGGGTTATATGTACAAAAAAAAACTTCTATATAAAACAATCGGGTTATATGTACAAAAACAAACTTCTATATAAAACAATCGGGTTATATGTACACAAAAAACTTCTATATAAAACAATCGGGTTATATGTACAAAAAAAACCTTCTATATAAAACAATCGGGTTACAAAAAAAACCTTCTACATAAAACAATCGAGTTATATGTACAAAAAAAACTTCTATATAAAACAATCGGGTCATATGTGCAAAAACAAACTTCTATATAAAACAATCGGGTTATTATACCAAAAAAAAAACTTTTATATAAAACAATCGGGTTATATGTACAAAAATTTTTTTTTTATATAAAACAATCGGGTTATATGTACAAAAAAAACTTCTATATAAAACAATCGGGTTATATGTACAAAAAAACCCTTCTATATAAAACAATCGGGTTATATGTACAAAAACAAACTTCTATATAAAACAATCGGGTTATATGTACACAAAAAACTTCTATATAAAACAATCGGGTTATATGTACAAAAAAAAACTTCTATATAAAACAATCGGGTTATATGTGCAAAAAAAACTTCTATATAAAACAATCGGGTTATATGTACAAAAACAAACTTCTATATAAAACAATCGGGTTATTATACCAAAAAAAAAACTTCTATATAAAACAATCGGGTTATATGTACAAAAAAAAAACTTCTATATAAAACAATCGGGTTATATGTACAAAAAAAAACTTCTATATAAAACAATCGGGTTATATGTACAAAAAAAAACTTCTATATAAAACAATCGGGTTATATGTACAAAAACAAACTTCTATATAAAACAATCGGGTTATATGTACAAAAACAAACTTCTATATAAAACAATCGGGTTATATGTACAAAAAAAAACTTCTATATAAAACAATCGGGTTATATGTGCAAAAACAAACTTCTATATAAAACAATCGGGTTATATGTACAAAAAAAAACTTCTATATAAAACAATCGGGTTATATGTGCAAAAAAAAAACTTCTATATAAAACAATCGGGTTATATGTACAAAAAAACTTCTATATAAAACAATCGGGTTATATGTACGAAAAAGAATTCTATGTAAAACAATCGGGTTATATGTACTAAAAAAACTTCTATATAAAACAATCGGGTTATATGTACAAAAAAAACTTCTAAATAAAACAATCGGGTTACAAAAAAAACTTCTACATAAAACAATCGGGTTATATGTACAAAAACAACTTCTATATAAAACAATCGGGTTATATGTACAAAAAAAACCTTCAATATAAAACAATCGGGTTATATGTACAAAAAAAACTTCTATATAAAACAATCGGGTTATATGTACAAAAACAAACTTCTATATAAAACAATCGGGTTATATGTACACAAAAAACTTCTATATAAAACAATTGGGTTATATGTACAAAAAAAAACTTCTATATAAAACAATCGGGTTATATGTACAAAAAAAACTTCTATATAAAACAATCGGGTTATATGTACAAAAAAACTTCTATGTAAAACAATCGGGTTATATGTACCAAAAAAACTTCTATATAAAACAATCGGGTTATATGTACAAAAAAACTTCTATATAAAACAATCGGGTTATATGTGCAAAAAAAAAACTTCTATATAAAACAATCGGGTTATATGTACAAAAAAACTTCTATATAAAACAATCGGGTTATATGTAGGAAAAAGAATTCTATGTAAAACAATCGGATTATATGTACTAAAAAAACTTCTATATAAAACAATCGGGTTATATGTACAAAAAAAAACTTCTAAATAAAACAATCGGGTTACAAAAAAAACTTCTACATAAAACAATCGGGTTATATGTACAAAAACAACTTCTATATAAAACAATCGGGTTATATGTACAAAAAAAACCTTCAATATAAAACGATCGGGTTATATGTACAAAAAAAAACTTCTATATAAAACAATCGGGTTATATGTACAAAAACAAACTTCTATATAAAACAATCGGGTTATATGTACACAAAAAACTTCTATATAAAACAATTGGGTTATATGTACAAAAAAAAACTTCTATATAAAACAATCGGGTTATATGTACAAAAAAAACTTCTATATAAAACAATCGGGTTATATGTACAAAAAAACTTCTATGTAAAACAATCGGGTTATATGTACCAAAAAAACTTCTATATAAAACAATCGGGTTATATGTACAAAAAAAAACTTCAATATAAAACAATCGGGTTATATGTACAAAAAAAAGTTCTATATAAAACAATCGAGTTATATGTACAAAAAAAAAACCCATTAAAAGGATAAAGGCAAAGACAAAGATAATCAAAATCTAATTAAAAAAAAAAAAAAAAAAAATTCTTTATGCTTTAGTAAACTCAAATTATAATAATACCTTGGATTAGGATTAACTAATAGTTAAAGCCATCAACACTCAGACAAGTAGAACAATTATGTTCCTTTATAAAGCAGTCATTAGAACCGAAGACACCTGTATTCGACCACAACTATTCATTAGAACCGAAGACACCTGTATTCGACCACAACTATTCATTAGAACCGAAGACACATGTATTCGACCACAACTATTAATTAAAACCGAAGACACCTGTATTCGACCACAACTATTCATTAGAACCGAAGACACCTGTATTCGACCACAACTATTCATTAGAACCGAAGACACATGTATTCGACCACAACTATTCATTAGAACCGAAGACACCTGTATTCGACCACAACTATTAATTAGAACCGAAGACACCTGTATTCGACCACAACTATTCATTAGAACCGAAGACACATGTATTCGACCACATCTACCGGTATTAATTAAAACGGAAGACACCTGTATTCGACCACAACTATTAATTAAAACCGAAGACACCTGTATTCGACCACAACTATTCATTAGAACCGAAGACACCTGTATTCGACCACAACTATTCATTAGAACCGAAGACACATGTATTCGACCACACCTACCGGTATTAATTAAAACGGAAGACACCTGTATTCGACCACAACTATTAATTAAAACCGAAGACACCTGTATTCGACCACAACTATTCATTAGAACCGAAGACATCTCTATTCGACCACAACTGTATCATACTTACATACAATATATGTAATAGCTTTGAAATAAAACCAATCATCTTTTAGCGTCGGATTTGATCATTGTTGCATTTTCTTTTATGCTTTGTTCTATAGAACACGCGCGAATGGAAGAAAAGGCTATTCATAGAGAACTTGTCTTTACGTCTGCTAGATTTATGTCCATATATGTGATAATCTGGTACTGGAAGGTGGATCGTGACCGAACTGCCACCATTTTAACTTGAAGGTGGCTTATGGAAGGTCACTTATGGCCGATCGGTGGCCACTTTAACTTGAAGGTGGTTTATGGAAGGTCGCTTATGGCCGAACTGTAACCATTTTAATGAGATTCTTTACGACGTTTTTGTACATGTCCACCTGTCGTCGATGGCAGCTATATGCCACCATAGTGCAGTTAATGCTTGTTTACGTCTATCATAATTATGGCGTGTCAATTTGAATGGTATTAAAGGCATATTGTCTACCACAATCGTAATTTTTTCATACCCAAGATTATTGTCGTAAATGATTTGTTTAAGCTATCATTAAACAGTTATGCTGCAAAAGATACGATTTGTGTTCTTTTGTTTGACAAAAAAGACCCAAAACTATCGTTATCGGAATTATTGTCCATGATGACACGAATTCAATTTAACCCGATTCTATTCATATGACCTTCTATGTGAACCCATCTTGAGCATGCTCACTGTTTAGAAACAATAAACAACATGTGGTTCTTGGGCAAAAGAGAAAGTGTCAACGCCTGGAAGAAAGCGGACTTTGACGGATTCAGAGAGAAAGAGGAATAGAAGTGCAGTATCTTCCAAATGGAACAAATGCAGGATATATGTAGGGGATCAGTTGGACCGTTGGAACGAGCTGAAGGAAGTGCTACGCGTCCAAGCTCATGCTGAAGTGGCAAAGATTTGGCTTGATAGGTAAGCCGAGGCATGTTGCCTTCTTTTCTCAATCGTTTTTCATATTTTATGAATTTATGATGATGTCTATGATCATTTTCGGTAGATATTATTCAATATATGTAATTTTGCACCTGGCAACAGCAAATTATTGTCAATGAGTAGTATAAACTGGCCGTATTTGCGAGGTAAACAAACCCGACATGATGCAGCATCCGGGCTACTGGCATAAAAAGAGATAACAATAGATTTGGCCTCGCTCAGGTCAGTGCATAATTAATTAGCTTCCAGTAACGATGGTCAGCTTTTTCAAATCGAAAAAAACAACGTTTCGTAGCGTATTCGCCAATAATTCGGTGTTTTATCTTCATTTTATGAAGGTCAGTACGGAAAACAATAATTTTGGGTATGAAAAAAATACGATTGTGGTAGACAATATGCCTTTAAATTCTATTCGTTTAAAGGGGCATTATCTGCCAAAATCGTAAATTTGTGTTACCCATAAGAACTATCAGATATGATTGATGCCTCAATAAAACGTGTTTCTGTAACTTATAAATGTTATGAAATGTACGCACATCGGGGAAAAAATGTGCAACTGCTCGTGTTTTGAGACCGATCAAGAAATGGACGCTATCTTATTAATTATCGGCATTGTTTACGGAGTTTGCCGAATAGTCATTAAATCAGTACAACAATGCATCTTATTTTCTGTGAATCTGTTTTTAGTCGGCGTTTATTACGGACAAAGAACCATGCAAGTTTGCAGTTAATAAGCGACAAAATACAAATTATTCGTTTTTACCTGTCACTAGAAAGGTCAGTTGCATACGGAGAAAGCGAGGTCAAATTATTTGCTTGCAAGGTAATAATAAATCGATGGTAATTTTCGTTCTCAAAAGGCGAAAAGTGGTTCGATAAGCTGTTTAATGTGAAATATTTTCCTTTATTTCATCATTTTAAAGCTATTTACCAATTTCCAAAACATATAATTTGTTTGGTCAAAATCGTAGCTAATGTCTCTTTAAAGGTCTTTTTGTTGATATAGTTTCGGTTTCTGATCATTGTAAAGTTTGAATACTATTACCACATGTATTAGCTGTTAGAGGCTAGAGGGTATTTAAATACTTATCACGTGTATTATATACAGTGTGTTTAAACAAAATCATATACTGTGTACGTAGGTGTAGAGTGAAATGGAATATGTCATCACCAAAAAGTATGTATATTCTAATTATTTCTATCTGTTTCATTTTATTTTTTTTAATGTTTCAGTGTTTTATGGTACTTTTCACACAGTATAATTTTATTAGATATATTTATATGGTTAACATGTTAAATTGTTTTATGTTTTAGATTGAAAAGCTGTTAGAGTAATTTTTAATTAGATAATACGCTATATAAATACTGTAAATAATAATAATATTATACAATTATGGCCTTCATGAGAAGTTAATATTATACAATTATAGTCTTTTGTTGAGGTCAATGCGAGTTTTTATGGACCTTAAAAACGATATTCACTGAAGCCTTTAGGCTGAGGTGAATATTGATTTCTAAGGTCCATACAAACTCGTATTGACCGATACAAAAGACTAATTGTTTTATTACATTAAATTGAAAAGTGAAAGTGAAACCACAGGCGCTTGTGTAGAGTCAAAAATATGCTCGCTATGTACCTAAAATACCACAAGGCCGGACTCACTCCTACTACCCCTGTCACTTCAATCGCTATTTCCCCTGTCAAAATGTCGATAGGACGCAAATCGCTTTCTAATTTGCGTAGTGAAATGATTTTTCTTCAAGGAAAACCCGTTTTTTATATCTTCCTACCATCTACACCCCCATTCTGACAGATAATCCTCAGATTTTGTTGACAATGGACACCTAAGTGGCAGCAAAGCGAAAGTAGGTCACGTGCGACATATTTCCGCCTTTCGGTCGTTCTCGGGTTTTATCATATATAATTACTAAACACTAGAAACATTACAAGGCGCCAAAATGAATGAAAACTTCAGTGCTTCTTGGTATGCAAATAATACTAAAAATAAGGCATAGGAAATAATTGTATTTGAAAAACATTATAATTATACAGTAACAATACTGATATATAATTACGTTTCCCGAACTTTTCTTTATATATATACGTCCTTGATAAAACATATTATTTTGTATTAAAAATGTTGAAATTAGTCAGAATAATTGTCCATTATATCTACAGCTATTAAATTGATCAAATATAATTTAACAGATGAGTCCAAATTTGAGATTTTAATTTTTTATGGAACCACAGCAGTAAGGAGCAATTACATTACTGTAAAATTAATCCTGTTAAGCTGACTTTTCGGTCGAAATACATGTAAAGTTGTTCCATGAAGGTATAACAAAACAAGAATCAACTGTAATGGTCTACTAAATCTATAGAATGAACTTGAGAAAAAAACCAGTCATATTTTGATATGCAATGGTAAATCTTGGAATATTAAAAATTACTTTCAACTGTTTTTTTTAACATATAAGGCTATTCAAACACGTCCACCGGTTTTATTGGTGGATTCACCATACAAATCATGTATAGCGCCCCCTAGCGACCCACCACGAGCATGTTGATGTCAATGTACTTGATACAAGTTATACTTTTTTCAATGTAAATGACCTTATTAAAGACAAATGAATGAAAATGATGATAATGAAAAAAATATAAAATTTTATCACATGCATGTACATCCTCCTAATGACTCTTGAGCAGAACTCGTGTTAGCCAACATTTACTATTTTATAGATGTTTCTTTAAAAAAAGGGGTGAGGGGTGTAATGTTTTTAACCTTTTTTTTTAAAACAAATGCAGATTGTACTGTACTAAGATCCATTATTTAATTAAGGATTGATCTCAAATTTTTTTCGGTTCATGAAGAAATAAACTCAAAAATGTGGTACACACTGTGTTATGCAAGGGTGTGTACCACATTTTTTAGCTTATTTCTTCATGAACCGAACAAAAAATTGTGATCAATCCTTATAAATAAATTCCTATTTAATTTTTGTCTTGTTCTAAAAATATTTTGTTGGATAATAATTGCTTAAAAAGAATTAAAATATAAAAAATTCCCAATTGAGACCCCAACATGTGACTTGAACTTCCAGTTAAAAATTTTGTCTATGGAAAATAACATCAATTTTTTATCCAATCAAAATCTCTTAAAACACATCAAATTAATTTATTTACTTTTTACAAAATAAAATTCACAATTTACACAAAAACTTTTTATTAAAAATAATAAAACATGTGAATAATAGGAGAAAACTGGATGGGGCTCTAATTTAAAATTCTACTTGAATATGCCAATGCCATTACCATAGAAAATTTGCATACACAAATGTATCAGAATTTAAAATTAACCTTATTCTTCCGAGAAGATTTAGGCGGCATGATTTTAATTGTCGGCACAAAAAAAAACCCTATAAGATAATTTTTTTTAAAAAGATTAATAAAAAAAAGAGGGATTTGGGAAGCATGAATATTTAGATGAAAAACTGTATGGCAACCACAGAGTTTTGCTCCTCAGGCTTTCAACCTACACATGTGAAAAACAATACCCAAAAGCCAGATTGGGTAAAACACAAATACAAATATGACAACACCAAATAAAGTCACAACCATTCAACACAAACATTAAAGCATATAAACAGTTAAACATTTAGAGGAATAGGGACAACATGTATATACAGTTACAGCAACATATGTGAATTATGCCTGAATTAGTTTCATTACTTGAGTAGATTTGATTTGATTAGATTTTTGGTGTTTTAAATTTTAAAACTATATATATCAAATATGAAAACATAATAATAAACTTTAAAACTATTATATGCACTACATTTTGAAATATATAAATGTCAATGATGTTGGTATTTAACTTGGATGAGGAGCCCTTGGATCATCTGCTCTCCATATGTTAAAGTTTTAATTAATGGCTTATTTTCTTATTGGATTTTTTTTTTTAAAAATACAACAAATAAATTATAATATTTCTCATTACTTTGTCATTTTCTTTATTTCAATTTTCTTTTTAAAATGAATCACAAAAAATATATTATTCAATTTCTTATTAAATTTGTCCTTTTCTTTATTTCAATTTTTCTTCATATATATATATATATATACGTCTGAAAATTAAACCAAACAGTGTTAGAATTAGATTTTAGAGCTGTCAAATTTTTGTTCTTCCCTCGACGGGATTCGAACCCACACCATTGTTACACTGCAGCACCATTCGCTTAGCCTTACGTCCAGCGCCCTAGACCACTCGACTACATCCACTCCCTAAAAAAGGAGCTTCAATAGTCGTAGTGTTACCTTGTCTCGTAAGGCAAATCTAGGGATAGGCGTAAGACATGTGTATAAGCGTGTGTAGATGGTACATATATACTTAATATTATAATTTGACAGCAATCTAACTCAGCAATTTTTAATATATTGGATAGGATAATGAAGAATTATTCACTATACAGTCACAGGAAATAAAGTATATTATACAAACGTCTAGAAGCAAGTGACAACCATACAATATATCTGTCCCACTGGATCTAAAAGTTACTTTAAAGGATACTAGGTTAATACTAAATATTATATACGTCTGAAAATTAAACCAAACAGTGTTAGAATTAGATTTATATATACTTTATTTCCTGTGACTGTATAATGAATAATTCTTCATTATCCTATCCAATATATTAAAAATTGCTGAGTTAGATTGCTGTCAAATTATAATATTAAAGTATATATGTACCATCTACACACGCTTATACACATGTCTTACGCCTATCCCTAGATTTGCCTTACGAGACAAGGTAACACTACGACTATTGAAGCTCCTTTTTTAGGGAGTGGATGTAGTCGAGTGGTCTAGGGCGCTGGACGTAAGGCTAAGCGAATGGTGCAGCAGTGTAACAATGGTGTGGGTTCAAATCCCGTCGAGGGAAGAACAAAAATTTGACAGCTCTAAAATCTAATTCTAACACTGTTTGGTTTAATTTTCAGACGTATATAATATTTAGTATTAACCTAGTATCCTTTAAAGTAACTTTGAGATCCAGTGGGACAGATATATTGTATGGTTGTCACTTGCTTCTAGACGTTTGTATAATATACTTTATTCCCTGTGACTGTATAATGAATAATTCTTCATTATATATTGAAAATTGCTGAGTTAGATTGCTGTCAAATTATAATATTAAAGTATATATGTACCATCTAAACACGCTTATACACATGTCTTACGCCTATCCCTAGATTTGCCTTACGAGACAAGGTAACACTACGACTATTGAAGCTCCTTTTTTAGGGAGTGGATGTAGTCGAGTGGTCTAGGGCGCTGGACGTAAGGCTAAGCGAATGGTGCTGCAGTGTAACCATGGTGTGGGTTCAAATCCCGTCGAGGGAAGAACAAAAATTTGACAGCTCTAAAATCTAATTCTAACACTGTTTGGTTTAATTTTCAGACGTATATATTTCAGACGTATATATATATATAAAACATTTATAAAACATACAACGAAAACCTATAACGAGAGAATCAGATGATGAAACTGAGATAGTGTGGAGAAACTTGAGTGTCCCAAGAAAATGGTCACTTCTCTTTAAATAATGGTTCAAATAGTTCTTGAATTCGAAATTCTGCAATTTCATATGAAAAAAAATATAAGTTTGATTTGTATACAAATACCCGTAAATGTTGCCTTTTACTTTTCAAGTAAAGATCAGTAAAAATACGCGTTGGTATATTGTACATTAAAATACAAAAGTAACATATTAATAAAAAAAAAAAATTAGCGGCAATTTATTTGTAACAATCTCCGCATCTGCCCGAGGTATCTGCACAAGAAAGTGTGAACAAATCCTTTGTCCGGGTACGTTTATATTATTTATATCTACCAATGGATGTCTGTACAATTTTTTTACACATTTTTAACAAAAAAATTCTAACTACAATTTATTTGTATTAAATTAATATTTACAACGCACATGAAAGTGTGAAAATAATCTCGACAAAATGGTTTATGCATATCTCACACCTGATTTCGGTAAGCATATTTCTCGAGAACTTTGATACATTTTTTTTGTTTGATCTTTTAGTGTAATGAGGTTTTTACGCTCGTTGCTCAAACACTTGATGTCCGTCCGTCTGTAAAATTTCTGCAATCTGCAACTCCCCTGGCTGTAACCACGCAATTGATTGACTTAAACTATATAATGTACTTGAAATACATTGTAGTTGTGCACAATGGTTTTTAGATTTTGCATTGAAGGCCGGGTGGAGGTAGGATGATTCTGCAACCCGCAACTCCTAAATAACTACTCAATAGATTGAAGTGAAACTTAAACTTACAAATTTGACATACAATGTAGTTTGCTCACCACGGTTTTATTTTTAGAATTGGAGGTTAGGGGTAGGAGGGAGATTCTGTAATCTGCAGTTACTCAATAATGCACTGAATGGTTTGAAGAGAAACTTGTACAATAGACATGACATACATTGTACTTGTGCACCGTGTTTTTTTAGGTCCTTCCACTGAATGGAGGAAATACGAGGGGCTGTGGGTATTAGTTATCCCTACGCTCACTTAAATTTGTGATAGGTTAGCATCATACTAAAAGTAATTTTTAATTAGAAAAACGAAACTTCGCAATTAGTTTTATTCCGTAAAAGATAATCGGAAATTTCAAACGGGAGTTTTGTACAAAATTTGGGGACCTATCTTAATTTATGAAATTAATGCACCTAGTCCAAAGGATCATTCGAAGTTTTTTCATCACCCTGCATCCGACGTCACGGTTGTTAAAAAAAAAGTTTTACTTCAGGTTCTTATAATCTGACAAAAACATACTGTTAACAATTATCCGACAAAATTAAGACTCAAAGTAAAGTTTTTTTGGTCTGATAAAAATGGTGTGGTTGGTTCAAAATTGTTCAAATAAATGTCTGTAATTCCTCAAACCCCCAGAGCTTACGGGGGTGGGGGTGGGGTTCGTCCTCCTGGACCCGCTGGGGACCTTAAGAGGTCCCCAGATCCCTCTCCTACGCACGCCCCCCCTAATCCCAAATCCGCCCCTGGTTTGTATCTGGTACCTGAACAATGCCTCCCAAACATGAATAAAAAATCTGTTGGTGATCTGAAATTTTGTACAGTCAGTCAAAACTTTGACAGTCGCCCCACGATGGAATTTCAAAGCAAGTTCTTTCAGTCCTGCATCAAAATAAATTTTGACAAAAATTGGGAGAATATTTTTCAAAATATGCCAATCACCTGGGTATGGTAAAACCCAGTTTAAACTATTTCCATATTCATTTTTTAACTTTATCAGGTGATCATAAGATTTTCCATCACCCACTACTACCAAATAATGCAATTTTTTGCCAATTCTGAATTTGTGGCCAAGAATATTTAATGTGTTCAGTACTGTTTCCTTACTGTCAGCTGGATCATCAAGAACAGCAATTGAAACAAAGTTTGAGTTTTCAGTTTCTTTATCTGATGAAGAGAGATATGTTTTAAGATTTGGCAAAATAATTTGTTTATCTTTTGAAAAACACTTAACAAATCCAAATGCAGTCAAAACATTTGCAAAATTTTCCCATTCTGCAACCTCCATTTCTGTTTCATCAAAGTCACTGATCTGCAAATTCTGAAATTTATTGATTTTTATTTGTGATGGATCACCGATAATGTTTTCATGATCTTTTAGTTTACTGACAAGTTGTGATGACACTGATCTTTCAGAGGATTTTACAAATTTTGAACCTGGAGCAGACAAATTTTTTGCATTGGAGTTAATAATGGTGGCCACAGCAGATGTGTCTTCAAAGCCTGCTGAAACTAATTCAACTTGTAAATTTTTTTCACTTGGCTTTGAATAAACTGCCTGGATTGTTGTGCCATGAAAACCAGATCTGTCCTTTCCTGCACCTACCATTGCATAACTTTGATTTTTGTCAAGATTATCAAAAGATGCAATAACAAAAGTTTCTGAATGAATATCATCATGCTCATTTAGCTGAATACATTTGTTATTAATGTATCTTTCTAGTGTATCTTTTGAAACACCAGCACCCATTCTGGAATTTATGAGCAGTAAATCAGATGAAGAACCACTGTATTTATCGACAATATCTGTCATAAGTAAATGAAGAGGTCGAGTACAGTGAGAATGAAAAGTGTTGAAGATACAACTGGAAATAAACAATCGAGGGGAAAATCTGATGTTTTCTATATTTCTTTGAGTGGGACTACACTTAACATAATGATTTTCCCAGTCAAAAGTATCTTTTCTCAACATTTTTTCTTCATCTTCACTTGCTGTCATCCTAAATATAAAGTTCCACAAAACAGGATGAATTTTGCTGATTTCAATTTGCAAATCAAAGTCATGAATATCAGGAGGTTGAGAGTTTGTGGATTTTATACTCTCACTTACATAGGATTTACATGCCCCCTCAACATTTTTAAAGAATCTTCTAAAGAAAATTTGTTTTTCAAAGATGAGTTTTGATCCGATAGCATATGACCAATTGTTTTCTTCATTGCTTGATTTAATTCTTCAAGTTTGTCTATTTTTGATTTGTTATGCAAGATGGAAGAGTGCAAGGCTTTTGCCAAATCTGTACCAACTCTGTACACCATTCTACTTGTGATTTTCTTGGGGGACTGTAAACGAGAAGAGTGGGACCTAATGTAGATTTTAACATTTGATATACCCAGTTTGTTGTTTTATGTACTTGACATATACTTTCATTATCAATGTTGATACTGAAATCTTGGATTGAACTGTCCACAAAATTTTTGTATTTCAAGTGTAAGCTAGACACTAACAAAGAGCGATATGACTTTAAGTTTTCAATCACATATTCCAAAACCTGACGAAAGCAGAATATTTCAATATTTGATGAATCTAGACTGACGAAAGCAGAATATTTCAATATTCGATGAATCTAGACTATCTGTTTGAATTACTTCATACTGTGAAAAACAATCTTCTAAAAATTGGTCTGTTCTAACCATGGCAAGATCAGATTTTTCAGATCTCAAAAATATATTGAAGTGTTTGTAACATGAGAGACAGACAGAGGTTTTGCAAAATGTACTTGTTACTACAGTTTTTTCTATTTCCAATATCTGATTGATGTATATGTTTAACATGTCAATCTTGTCATCCAAAATACCAACAAATCTTTTACTGTATATACTTTTGTCACAAATGCAACATTCTAGTTGGGGTTTGAATTCTTTATATTTCTTGTAGTGATCAATACAGAGAAAAAATTGACTAGATATACATGCTTCTTTGTTGTTATTCTGATCTACAGTACAGAAAGCGACATGCCGTGATCAATCACCGTGATAGTGGTCATGTCTAGGAGAGTGATGGGGTTTAAAATTTTAACTTCATGTCGGTGATCAGGGGGCAATAAAACACCAGGTGTTAATCTTGTAATCAAGTGTGTCGTTTTACAGGTAAACTAGTCAGACAAGCTGTACAGGTGAAATTACGTTTTTATATCGCCAATTTTATATTATTTTCAAGTACTGTCAGATTCCCCTCAGAATAAAAAAAAACATTTTTATTTCTCTCCTCAAAACGTTGAACATCCTTGAACGTAATCCCGGGAATGAACTCCCGAGATCGAGAAAATAGCACGAGAACGGAGTTCATTTGAATTGATGAATAAAATGTAAATAATAAATGATTATTCAACTTCAATTCAGTGAAATCATGGGTTGTGCAAATTTGTTTCAAAGATTTTTAACCTTGGCTGTGTATTGAGTATCTACACTTAGTATTTTATTGACACGCGTACACCACGTGACTTGGCTTGTGCACAAATGAAGTTTCATAAACACGTGCGTGATTTGAACGTTTTAAAGCGTATTTCCAATCCAGGTCAATGTTACATTTTAGTTCAATAATATTTTTTATACGTTCAGTATTTTTTTTTATTTCAATCTTCATAGGAAACCCAGAAAAAAACATGAATAAATAAAGAATACCAAAAAAATATAAAAAATGATGTATTAAATAATGATTCTAAGAATAGAACTTGGTTTCATAACGTGTCAATCATTAAATGGACAATAACAGAAAAAGCTTTGCAGTCCTGTGGAATACGAGAGGTTTAACTTATCAACAAAAAATACATTGATGAAGTAGCCCGTATTTACGAATAATTCAACACATACTGAATTCAACCCAACAGAAGAAAAAAAAATGAGAAATTAAAATTAAACAAGATACGGTCATTGAAGAATTTGATTAAAAAGTATCGAAACAAATATTTATAAACAGATCGTTCAAAGAAGTACTACATGTCCAAAAGTCACTAAATTTACGGATATATTTTGGAAATTAGCGGCTAATCTGCAGAAAGTTTAGAAACGTGAAAGGAAATAAGGAATTAACCTTCATCATGATTTTACCCCTACAAATGTTTGACATTACACAGTATCTGACCAAAATCAAAGGTCACCAGTTTATTTATTTATTTAGTCAAATTCAAATCTTAATTGGCTTTCAACCCAATAGATTTATGACAAAATACAGTAAAAAAAACTCAAAGTTTATGGAACAAACAAAATACAGTAAAAAAAACTCAAAGTTTATGGAACAAATTAAAAGCATGCTCATAGTTTTCCGCTTTTTGTTCATTTTGTAGCCATTAACCTACGTAAATTTGGATTGTTATAGGTTTTTGTTTGCAATTTTAAAGAAAATTATTTTCATCTATAGCGGAATTACGTAACAAGCCAAGTGTGTAAAATAGTTTACTTGAATTGTTAATTTTTTTTCAATACGAGAGGTAAAAGTCCAAAACACAAAATAAACCAATAATCAATTTTAAGTCTGCTCTTTACCAACTAAACACTAAAAACCCGCGCTTGCAAAGTCCGTGCTTCAAAAACCCGCGACTGCGGTTTAACTTATAAACAAAAAATACATTGATGAAGTATAGCCCGTATTTACGAATATTTCAATACATACTGAATTCGACCCAACAGTAGAAAAAAAATGAGAAATTAAAATTAAACAAGATAAAGTTCAGTTGCGGTTTCAACAAAATTCTTAATATAGAACTCGAGGTCATAAAGTAGAACTTTCTAAAACAAACGAAAACGATAACAAGACAGACATTCATTGGCAATGAAAAGCAACAAACAGTCAAATATTAACTAAGAATCTTTATTCTCAAATAAACCATACATTACAATGGTATAGAGAAGCTACATATAAGAATACAACACAACACATACATGACAAATAAATAACAGATATACAAATACATATACATACAATATTTACATTACAACAGTAGGAGTTAAGTATTAGCCAAGAGAATATCTGATCTGTTGATTTTTCTTATTAATCTACATAACTTTTCTAGTTTTATTTTTTCAGAAGTACACATTATTTGTTTAAATTTTAATATATTTGGCCTTTGAGTAAGATATCTACTTATTAGTTGGGATCGATTTTCAGTAAAAAAATGACATTCCATAATATAGTGGAATTCGTCACCAATAGATCTGCTATTACATTTTAAACACTGTCTATTTTCTCTGTCGATACCATTCCACCGTCCAGTTTCTATTGGTAATTTGTGGTTTGTGGTTCGAAATTTACATAGTGTATATATATCTTTGTCTTCCAAAATATTGAAATAATTTTCGAATTCAAAGTTGTCTTTAAATAATCTATAATTGATAGCTTTTGGTGAGTTTTGTATCAGAGAATGCCACTCCTGTGTAAACTGCTCATGGAGACGGTTCCTAATTAAAGCTAAAAGCAGGTCGGAATTTTGAAAGAATTGTTGAGACCAAATGTAGGAATAACCTGTATCATCAAAGATGTGTTTAACATGTTTAATCCACGAAAAATCCAGATTTTCATCAATAAAAAGGTTATACAAAATTTTATAAGATAAATATGAGAGTTTTGTTTCTTTACCGGTTAACAGTCTTGCCCAATATGATATCATTCTTAATTTTACATCAATTTCAATAGGAAACAATCCAAGTTCACCATATATCATATAACTAGGTGTCGATGTTTTTAATTTCAATAACAGCTTGCAAAATCTAAGTTGTACTTTTTCAAGACATTGAATATTTTTACTAAAACCCCATATTTCTGAACCATATAGTAATATTGGTTTTACCATTTTGTTAAAAAGTTCAAGCTGGCATTCAATTGATAAGTTATGTGTTCTACCTCTTTTCAAAACTTCAAACATTGCTTTTGTAGCTTTTTCAGTTTGCTTTTTAATAGCTTTGTTAAAGTTTCCTGTCCTGTTAAACAATATTCCAAGATAATTAAATTCATTAACAATTTCTAATTCAGACCCGTTCAATGTAAATTTTAAATTGGTTGATTGTCTCCCCCTGGAAAAAACTATAACTTTAGTTTTATCAGTGTTTGCTTTTAATCTCCAAGTATTGCAATATTCACCGAATTTATTCAAAATATTTTGTAAATCATCGTGGGTTTCAGCCAGTAGGACAGTATCGTCAGCATATAAAAGTGCAAAAAGCTTTAAATAAATATTCAACTTATCCTCTATGCAGTTTGAAACTGTTTCTAAACCATTAAGACTTGCATTTTCAAAAAACATTTGTAGATCGTTTAGGAACATAGCAAATAGAAAAGGGGATAAATTTTCCCCTTGCCTCACTCCCATATCACAGTTAAAATAATCAGATTTACAATAATTATAGGTTATACATGATTTAACATCTGTGTACATATTTAGAATAATAGTATACATTTTGCCATTTATGTGATTCAATAGTAATTTGTACCATAATGCATCTCTCCATACCGTGTCAAAAGCCTTTTCGAAGTCGACAAAGGCACAAAACAGTTTTTTCTTTTTTCTTTTTAAGATCTCAAAAAACGAAAATAATGTGAAAAAACTGTCCGTCGTCGAGTAAGATTTTCGGAAGCCAAATTGGTTTTCGTTCATCAAGAGAGCTTCTTCCGAGAAACGACATAGTCTTTCATTTAATATAGCTGTGAATAATTTACCAAGGCAGCTAAGGATAGTAATCGGGCGGAAGTTTTTTGGATCAAGTGGATTGCCTTTATTTTTGTATATTGGTTTTATATTACCTACAAGCCAAATGTCGGGCATTACACCAGAGTTAAAAATTGCATTAAATATCTTCTCATAAGTTGGGAGAAACAGTTCTGATGTAGATTTTATATATTCGTTTACAACATAATCTTCTCCACAAGCTTTATTATTTTTTAACTTCTTAATACAGCGAAGTATTTCCTCTTGCGTTATACTGAAATTAATTTCTTCATTTAGGGGACCAATATTAACATTATCAAGGAGATCTGTATCAAAATTCTCTTGTTGTACAAGAAGTTCATCGGGAGCTTTATTCAGGTTTTTGAAAAACTTGAATAAGTCTCCCAAAGGGATGTTGGGTTGTTTTCTATCCCTATCCTTATTCAACAGTTTCCAGTATTCTTTTGGGTCTGATGTTTTTAGTTTTTTTATCTTCTTACGCATATCTGCACGATAAATTTTACTATGTTTGTCAAGCGTCTTTTTGTATCGTTTCTCGGCTTCAGCGACATCTTGTTTCAACGCTTCTGTTCGTTTTATTTTTAATTTCCGTTTTAGTTTACGATAATTTTGTCGAGCAACTTTACACTCATAATTAAACCAGGGTTTATCTCCCTTAGGTTTTTTATTACATGTATCAGGTCTGGTTTTATATTTGTGAGTTCCAAAGGTTGTTTTCGCACTGTCAATTAAAAGATTACAAAGTTCACTGACAAACGAATTGACTTTATCTTTATCTATATCATCGATTAATGTGTTCACAATTTCATTATATAATCCATTTAACTTTTCTTTATCTATATTATTATTGAAAGCCGTATGTTTCGACGCGTCCCATTTCTTAGCTCTATTATCGGCGAGAATACCATTACTATTATTACTAGTCGATTGATCATTCCCCGCGGCAAGTTTAAATTTGAGATTTGTAATAGTTGGAGAGTGAACATCAGAATACAAACGACAAAAATCTAGTACTTTAAAATTGTAAACAAATTGTAAAAAACTACATGTACAAATACAATAATCAACAACACTTGAGTTTTTACATGTTAATTTTCCTGATTCGGTTTTATCATCACCAATGCGGCCATTTACAATAAATAAATTGTTTGCTTTACAAATGTCTAACAAATTGTTACCAGATCTGCTTTTAATTTTGTCCACATTTTTTCTATTTTTATCTATATTTAATTCATTAAGAGTAGCCAAATCATTTTGTAAAAATTCAGTAAAGTCTTCTTCATGTTCATTTATCTCAAAATCAATAAAGTCTGGTTCTTCTGCAGTTCTACTGTTAAAATCACCAAATAAAGAGATGTATTTATAATTTTGTGAAAAAGTTCGAATTTCATTTTCTATTTGATCAAAAGTATCTGGTTGAAAATAAGGTGAACCTTCTGGGGGAATATACACATTACCAAAAATGACGTCTTCGTTAAGGTTTACTAATTTTGATGAAACTTTGAACCATAAAACATACTTTGATTCTATATCTAACAATTCAATATAATTTTCTAACGATTCTTTATATGCTAATATCATTCCACCAGATTTTCTGCCAATTTTTTTTCTATTTTTCATTTTAAATATGTAACCTGGTTGTTCAATTGTATCCAAATCATCAGTTTTTGTTTCTTGTAAACATATAATATCCTGATTACATACAAGTTGACAAAATTCAGGATATTGCAGACGTAATTTAACACCACAACAGTTAAGACTTAAAATATTGAGATTACATGTATTTTCATAATGACAATTCCTACTAACATTACCTATATCTGTTACATCAGTATCTACAAGTAATGAAGAGTCATTGTTAACATTAGTGTCACTAATCTGATTAGTACTACTAGTATTTAATACATTAAACGATTTATTTACAACACAATCATTTTCAGACAATTCAAGGTCATCAATTTCAATATTATTAGGTATTTTATTAAAGTCAAAATAACTAGCATCACTATCATCAGTCCCAAAACAGTTTTCTCTTTGGCGTCCCTAATCCCGGTTTGGTGTTGATGAGCTAACACGTTGGCGCTTAGGTGGTCGTCGGCCTCCTGTGGTAGCTGGGGTCGCTAATACGTTTTCCGCGGGACGTGTCGGCTCAATGTCGTCCATTTGATCGTATTCATGCGGAGCAACATACAGTTCGTTGTCAATGTAGAGACGGTCCCGGACAAGTACAACATGTTTTCCCTGCCTTTTCGCTTCTTTCTGAATAGGATATAATTTCCTTCTGTTGTCTTCAATTTCTTTCGGAAATTGTTGTCTTATTCCATAAGGGGTGTTACGCAGTTGATACGCATTGTTCAATACATATTGCAAGTCACTGTGGTATAAAAACCGTGCTACTATAGGTCGCTTTCCCCTTGGTTTGTGGCTGAATCTGTGCACGTTCCCAAATTCGATACGATAATCGACTCCTATTTCTTTGTACAAAAAAGTTCTCAATAGTTCTTCTGTATTCCTGTCACGAACCTCATGTAAACCAGTAAAGATGAGGTTGTTCTTCATCGATCTACACTGTAAGTCGAGTATCGAACTTCTCAGATGATGAATGTTCTCCTGGCAGTCACATTGTGACCCTAAGCCATTATTACTATTATTTACGATATCAACTTTCTCAGAGAGCTTTTTAATGTCTGACTTATTCTTATTGCATTTTACGCTTAGTACTTCGTACTGGTCCTCAGTCTTTGCAACTGCGTTTTTGTTTTTCTCACAAACGGTTTTTAAATTATCAAACAAGTTTCCTACGCCCTGGATACCGCTTTCAACTTCCGTGATTTTACGTTGACTTTCCTTGATATCTTTCTCGGTCGACACTACCCGGCTAGTAAGTGAGGTTATAATATTTTTTATTTCGTCAAATTTTCCAACACATTTTTCAACACTTTGTAGTCTTTTGTCTATGCTAGAAACAAGATTTAATATCATGTTAAGAATAGAGGTTACGCTTGTATTTTCATCTGCTTCTTCAACAACTTTTCTACTTTGTTGTAGTAGCTTGCGGGTTTCACTGAGCGACATAACTATAACGGTACAACAATAGAGTAATGATGAATGATAATTGAATAAATCGAGTTCGAAGTTTAAAGTTCAAAGGTCAACTTCGCCAACGGCGTCAAGGATTCACTAAGTAATGGACATTTTCGGACTTAGTGAGTTGTGATCATAGGTGTTTGTGTATGTGTATATTTAGGTGCTGATATAAAAATATACTACAAAGTGCATATAATATAACATGTCTAAAACGACGAACCTATTACGTTTCCTTGCGAAATACGGTTCCTTGTGGAATATCAAAACTAATAGTCTCTCTCATTTTTTCCAAAAAACGGTTTGAATCGTCGAAAATTTAGAATTATTTCCTGAGCGAAAAGGACTCCGTCCATATTGGTCAAGGGCAGACAACCAAGATCCGTGCTTCAAAAACCCGCGACTGCGGTTTAACTTATAAACAAAAAATACATTGATGAAGTATAGCCCGTATTTACGAATATTTCAATACATACTGAATTCGACCCAACAGTAGAAAAAAAATGAGAAATTAAAATTAAACAAGATAAAGTTCAGTTGCGGTTTCAACAAAATTCTTAATATAGAACTCGAGGTCATAAAGTAGAACTTTCTAAAACAAACGAAAACGATAACAAGACAGACATTCATTGGCAATGAAAAGCAACAAACAGTCAAATATTAACAGCAAGAGAATACAAAATTAATTGTCAAAAATACATCCTTCAGTAGCAATAATTACGGCTTACGATATTAAAAGTCAACAGGTAGAACAGGTAACGCTAATCTCTTAATTGGCGGTAAAATATCAATCGGCGCACAGGTGACCGAGAGCCATAAAATTTAATCCCCACCACCTTGTTTTATGGTCCTTTTTAGGTCTATCACAGTGGGTTTATGTCTGTGATGATATGTCTAAAGGATTAAAAATTATGTCTCTCGGAGTGATCAATCACGGCATGTCGCTTTCTGTACTGTAGCTCAATCTGAAAGCACGACTGGAAAGAGTCAAAATTAACAGATGTCGAATGGTCACCATTTTTTTCACACATGTTCATGTGTTGCAAAAAGCATACATGTTTTTTACTACAGTCATTATTTTCTGCATTAACTGCAGTATGGAGTGTAAATTCACATGGGTCAAATGACAAATTACCATAGCTGTCAAAGTTTGCTGTTGTAAAATTTAAATCATTTGTTTCAAATGCACAGCTTGTATCTATGGCTGTATCATATTTTCTAAATTTTCTTTTGCTTGATGTTTCTTCTGTATCGTGGGACATTTCGAGTGACTTTCTAAATCGTGCCTCACACATTCTACAAATACAGTCATCATCTTTGAATGCATATGCATTTTTGACAAAAGTATAAAACAGTGGTTGATCTCGCCTCTGTGAGAGGTGCCAGTAGCGCTTAGTCACCTCTTCTCGTTTACAGTTTATGCAAGGGTCTGGTGGTCTGCCTTCATGCACCCGTTGACAGTTTGACTTTGGTGGCATATTTCAGAAAAGGGGGGTGCATATACCAATCAGGGGCCCTCAAGGGACAAAGACAGTACAATAAATGATTCGATGACATATCCAGTAATACAAATGAACAATTCAATGATAAAAAAAACCAAAACAATCAAAACCATCATGTTATTTTAAGGTTGTTTTTTTTTTTAAGTTTCTTAAGATAAAAAAAAAAAAAAAAAAAAAAGATTATTCAAAATATCTATATTTTCACAATTAAAAGTCCAGAAAAATTTTTGAAAAGAGGACAAGGATTGAAAATTAACATTAGACTTATTGATCAGTTCAAATAATGTTTTTCTTGCTTCTAAAAAATGAGTGTTATGCAATAGCCCTAGGCAGTAATCAAGTAGAAGTAGAAGTACAATGAAAAAATGAATTTCATCATCTACTTCATCAATACATTATGCTTTAAAAAATTCTTAATATCACATGTCAAAAATTCTTTCATTGTTCGGTTTGTAGTTATGAACCTACACGATTGACAGAACGGGATAAATGCATCGAATTTCGAGAAAATTTGGTGTAAATATTGATTATACGAGCAAAATGGTAGGAGAAAATTGTTCAATCTTGCCTGTTTTGGATGACGCTGCCAAATTGACTATTTTTCTTAAACTGTTAAGAGTGATGTAAATTCCCTTTCACCCGATGAAGTGTAGATATTATTCTGTCCAAGGAACCAGTTTTTTAATTTTTCCCTCCACAGGAACTTTATTCTGTCAGATGCAAAAAGTGTAAACATACGTGACAAAAAAAAATTACGATTTTCCAAGGTAAAGAAAAAAACCGTTATTTTTTCATTCATCGTAGACCGATTTTTATACCAGACTGAAAATCATTACCATTAACAAATATAAATGTGATTTTTAATCATATTTCAATCATTTTCATTGGTTTAATAGATGAAAAACGTAGTTTTCCAAGTACGTATAATTGTTTGGGTTTGTGAAGCGCCATCTAGCGGAAAATATTTACGATTATCTCCCTTGGATTTTTAAATATTCCACGGACCGGAAAATTATAATTTTTGCGAGTCTGCTCTTCAACTGAAGATATGTCAAAATTTAGAAAATTCAATCAGATTTGATTAATAACTGTATTAATAACTAATTCAATAACAATAGTAGTATATGGGCACAGCTCAGTTAGCATTTGAGGGGGATCGATGGGGATCGTGACGTCACCGGATATGACGTCACCAGAAGTTGCATCACCGGAAATGACGTCATCGGAAGTTGCATTACCGGATATGACGTCACCGGAAGTTGCATCACCTGATATGACATCACCGGAAATGACGTCACCGGAAGTCGTGAACCGGAAATGAAAGGGAGATAATTTCCCGCGTTTTTTCCCCCGCGGTTTTTCCGGAACTCCTCTAGATTCTAGGTACGAACAATGGAATTGTGAATCCAACCTGTATCGAATCACTATAGACCTATTACCCCATTTTCTCCCTCCTGAATTGTGCAGTCAGCTGTGATTAATTGACTCAGTGGTATGTGTATGCAATATATGACTGTATTTTCTATGTTCTTTTGTTTGTTTGTTTTTTTCGTAAATAAAATGTTATTCATCATACGGGGCTTTACATTATAACAAAAGGCCAAATACATTTTCTAAGCTTTATTGATAAGACGATGCACAAAAGTCTTGACTATGTCTGTGGCTTCTCTCGGATGTCTCAATGTTCTCGTAACATCACCCATGGATTTTCCGGCACATCTGTGTATCAGATAAAATATACAGTGGTGTCCGCATACAGTGGAGTCTTCTTCTTGAACTCTAATGGCGTTGTAAGTCCAACTCGTACAATGTTTGTTCATAAAGTTCACGTAAGCCCATAAAAAGGGTGGTCTTCCTGTGGGGTCGTAATATTCTCCTCTAGAATTGGCATCGATGTATAGGGCTACCCAGTGTGTTCCCGGTCGATCGTCCGGGTCCGTGTTCCCTATCAAGGCCGAAGGTACGTTTAATCTTCTGGGTAGTCTGTTTCTGGCGTATACTCCTTTGAAAACGTTTCTGGTACTTGGGTGTGTTTTCAGTACGTGGTCGATCTCTAAGGTGTTCATCTAAGCACTGTAGTCAAACAAGACTTGTCTGTTTCTATCAATTTCAATGACGTTGTCAAATTCTGCATACATGATCACGTTGATGGTAGTTGTAAGGGCTTCTGCGAAATGAATCTCCACTCTCAAGTTGCCTTGTTTTATCAGCTGAAAGGCTCCAACTTCAGACATGTCGGGTGTGAGATCAAATCCAAACAAGGTGTTTCCTTTGGCGTAATCTTCTCTCGAAATGGTATTTCCTTCGTCTTGATCCATTTTTCCGGTACTGGTGTAGAGTCCCATATAACTTCGGATGTAGCCATTGTTTGCGAAGTCGGGCTGTAGCGGTTTGGTTGGAATCTGTCGTCCGTCAACGTTGAGTGCCACAAAATTGATCTTGTAGTGTTTGAAATCGAACGGATTTTTCCCAATAGCGCCGTTCAGTGCATCGCTGTCTACACAGGCAATGACGAGTCTCTTTGGCAGCTGTCCCAAAAACATATTGTCCTGAACGTAATTCATGTTGCCGGTGGGTACCGTGTCCACTTTTACTTCTACTCGTCTGACGGGGTATTTACAGCTGGTCTTTTCCAATGCTTTCACGTGACCCATTCTAACGGCGGGACTCAGTTGTACCTTTCTCACATACAGAGCCATTTCCTTGATCTTGATTTTATAATTGGCCGCGTCTGCCACGAGAGCAAAAGCGTCCCGACTTCTTCTCAGTTTAATCTTCAGATCCACGTGATTGAGTAAGTATTTGTCTTGACAAAACAGATCCAAATGTAGTTTTCCCATCATTTGTACCGACTTGCTTAGGGCCGTCAATTTTTTCCTTGACGTGAATCCCTTGTTATCCGTCGTTCTCTTGTCCTGCTGTCCCGGAGTGTCCTTGTACCACATCACGCCCGTCAACTGAGATTCTTTAGCCGCTGGTCCGTAACTGAGAAGAGTTTCTATGTACGCCCTGTAGGGATACATGCTGGTCGGTGGCGAAACTAATTTTTCGTTTAGGCTAACGCTGACGTCACTGAACAGTGAATGCATCCACAAATCGACGGGTCCAACGTCCGTATCGGGTTCTAAGTTAGAACCATCGGTATTCACGATCTGTGCTTCCACAAACAAGTAAGTGTTGAACAGGTCGATGTAATCGTCTCCAGCTCCACTGACTGCAAATTCATAAGGACCTTGGTCCGTTAGGGTCGATGTCAGCCCTTTTTGCTCCCAATAGCCATGTTCCACACTGGTCTGAGTCGGTGGTACTCCAAACAAATCCAATTCCGATTTCGTACATTCGCAAGAGTTTTGGTGTACTAGAGCCATTTTTAACCGAAGATGTCTTTCGATGTGTTCCGTAGCTTCGTCTGACGACGTCTGGGCTTTTTCCGTTTTGCAGCTCGTTTTATAGATCGTTCACCGGGAGGTCCCACGGTGTCCATAGCTTTCTGGAGTAAGTTTTGTCCAGTTGATTTCAATCTGGATTTGGCTGCTTGTGTGACGTTCTGTCCTTCCATGACGTCCGATGCTAGGTTCAGACCTGTTTTCAAAGCTTCGCGACCCAAAGTTTTGGCTCCTCTCTTTAATAAAGGAACGGCCGATTTGAACAGACTTCCAAAAATACTTCCTAGTCCATGTCCTCTCTGATAACGTGTTCCAACGTACACGGGATATCCCCTTCCTGCCTGATTCAAGTAGTACTCGTGATACGCTCTAGCGTCTGGATTGTGTCTTTGCTTCATTCTAGATACGACTCCTTTCTCTTTCTGCAGTGAAGTGTCACCACCACGCGTCCTCGCTCGAATGGTATTTTGACTCCGGTATCGTCCTTTATATCTATTTCAACGGTCTGAAAGCGTCTTAGTACCAGAGGGCAGTACTGTATGTGGTCGAAGGCGCGAGTCATCATTTATCCGTCTCTTCCTGCCACCGGTACGATTCTCAACAGTGGTACTTGAGCATCTCCCACCATCCTCGGTTCGACTAGGGGGCAATACACGTACAGAGAATTTACTCCCCTGGTTACGTCTGCCACGTACGGTGCTTTATAATCTCCGGGTGGAAAATTCAGCTTGTCGAACCCCAGGAACGACTTTAACAATGGACTGATGATCACTTGCGATAAGTCTCTAACCCATAATGTCGCTTTGTGGTCCACTTCGCTCATACCCAAGCTAAATCCCTTCTTCATCCCCTTCTGGTGTTTCAGGGCTTCTAATGCTTTGACGATTCTCTTCGGGGATGCATAATAACCTTCGGGCAGTACCAATATGTGTTTCTCGTGATGTCTATCCGTGAACAGTACCCATACTTCGTTTATGCGTACGTTGTACCAACTGTGCGGATATTGTATCTCTGCCAGTCCTATCTCCCAGGATCCATCCAAATCTAACATCTCCGGTAATCGTGTAGTGAAACTGGCCAGGGTGTTGTTCGGAAAATAGTCCATGGAACTGTTACTGGGTAAGGTCAGATAAAACATGTTTGGACTTGATGGTGGGATTAGGTAACAAGTATCCCAAACAACTGCTCAACAGTGCCGTCCACAAAGTACTGTTCTCCGATTCGACCGTCAAGTTGTAAATGCTGACTACGATAACCGTGTACAGGATGAGAACCTGACACAGAAATACGATCTCCGATCGAGGTATCTTTTTTCCAAATGCGATCCAAGACGATGTGCTGTCGGTGTCACTCGGTGCCATTTGCAAGACTGATGCTTCAAACCGCGACGCCTCGCTTTTGTAGGTCCTGTTTAAAGATCCAGCTGTTGAAGGACTCTGGATATCCGAGCCACTTTACTAAATACTGTACTTGTCTTCCTTTCCGTCGTTTTTTCAGAACGCTTTGGATCTTGTATACGTCGTCCTGTTTAATGACTTTCTGTATCTCTTCGGCATAAAATGTTCCTTCCAGAATTTCACCGTGGTCGTCTTTGACTAAGTATACCGGGGGTCTGGTTTCGATACATTTCACTACCGTAAACAATTCTTCAGTCCAGTTGGGTAAATATCCTTTCTTGAACGTACGCTTGGCTTTGCTGAGTCGCACTCTATCTCCGGGAGAAAATTTGCACGATTTTTTGGGTCCCTTTCTTCCATATAGCCTCTTCGACACCGTTGTTTGGTTAGCCCACGTGACTTCTGCCGGTGGTATGCCTATGGTTCTGTGAACGGTGTGGTTATAAGATGCGACCATCTCGGATAGAACTTCTACGTAGGTTAGGGTTTCTCTGTGTGTGAAATACTTCCACATCTTGGTTTTCAATGTTCTGTTAAAACGCTCAACGATACTGGCTTTGGTCTCCTCGTTGTAAGTGGTAAAGAAGTGCACGTCGTGTTCCTTGAGAAACTTTTGAAATACTCGGTTGGTAAATTCAGTTCCTTTGTCTGTCTGTAGACGTATCGGGCGCCGCCCCGATTTGAAAATGACCTGAAACGCGTCTTTCAAAGTCTTCCCCGTCTTGTCTTTCAATGGAACGACCCATGCATATCGCGATAACACGTCTATACATGTCAACAAGTACTTGAATCCTTTGTTGTAAGAAGACAATTTTGCCAGATCCACTAAATCCGCCTGCCACTGGTGGTCAATTCCATACACGACCACTTGACGTCTGGGAAATCTTCGTCTAGTTGGTTTATGCAACGTGTACGTGTCCTGAGACTGTAACCATTCTCGGACTTCTTTCTTCGTATAACCTTTCGGCTTAAATTTACTCAATCCTCCATAACTAGTGGGAGCAACTACATTATAATAGGTCGACTCCATGTTTACAACTGCTCCCTTCGTGGTCTCAACCTCCGTTTTAAAAGTCGACCCAGTTCTTGACTTCTTTCCTTCTGTTTCTTGGTGTTTTTGGGGAGTACGGTCTAATAGGGGAGGGACTCTGTTGTCGTTTGCGAGATCTCGGTGTTCTTTTCGTCTGAGTGATGTATTTCCAGCGGTCCTCGTGACCAATCAAATTTTGTGGAACATTTGCTTCTCGTAAGGCTTCTCCGAATGTTTCCCATCCTTGTGGATTGAAGTATTTCCTTTTGCGCAGCACGTCGTTCACTAAATCTACCACGTTACTCCCTCTGACGGTTTCTCCCTTGTATTTCAGTTCCCCTTTCTCGCTCCAGGCAATGTTAGGGTCTGCTTTCATTTTCCGTACCAATAGTTCGGCCTTGGTTTTCATAGTTTTCGGAACGCTTTCCAATATTTCCTCTTCTATCGCGTCTTTTGTCTCCGTTTCGATCACTGCGGGTGGTGATGTCGACACTTTAGATACCACGGATCTGGGCCTGTAATCGTCGTGGACGTTCAAATATCGAGTGAACGATTGGTCGTATAGCTTGAGACGCTCGTCTGTCGACAGGTCTTCTCTTTCTAGTATGGATTCCATCTTTTTATCCAAGGTGTCCATGACTTTCACACGTTGTTCCACTGGAGGTTTTGGGCGCCCTTGAGTCTGGTGGTATCTATTCATTAAGGTTAGTTCCTTCATTGAAACAAAGTAGAGAGCAACGGTGCTACTACAGAGGCAATCGGTGCTAGTAGGGATCCCAAAAATCCACCTTTCTGTAAGATCGCTTTCTTCTTTTTGAGAGAGACCGACTTTTTCGTCAGTGCTCTCAATCCGGCCTTATTTCTCGCGAGTTTTTCCTTCTGCGGTTTAGTTAACGGGACGTTTCCTCTTAAAATGTTATCGGCACACTCACACAGACAGTCGACGAGACTGCGATCGGCTTTGGTGATGAGGTGTTTACGAATACACGGTCTTGCTTTTTGTAAATACACTAACTCGTTGGCGTGTTTCTTTAAGCGCTGAGAGACCATGTTACTGCTTCCGCATCTCTCGTAAAACTGAATTAATCTTGGATAGACTGGGATATATAACTAAATATCGGCGTACGCTTTCTGTTCCTCACCGGGAAAGATATGACTTCTTAGTCTCAAGATGTCCGGTGTCTCTTGTTTCATATCGATGACTAAATAGCCGTGGGGTCGAGCAGTGGCTGCTGTGTAGGCTTCCAAAAAGTATTTCGTCCTTTGGGGATACATGTGATGCGCCAAGGCCATGATCTGCGATACGTCTCTCGGGTTTTTGAAGACGACCAAGTAATGGGCATTGAGACTTATGGTTCTATGGTGTTTTCCTCGATGAAACAGATTCTGAACGATGTACATGACACTGATGTTTCTGTGGTGACTCTTCTTCGTAAACAAAGAAGCTACTCTTTGATCCGTTTCGTCCATGAGATCGTCTAGGATGATTAAATGTTTTTCTCTGGGGTCGAGGGTGTCCAAGTCCGGCAATCCTTGTTGAAAGTCCACCCCATCTACGGTTCCGTATAAAGTCTGGTATTCTCCATAACACCACAAGATGCGATCTGGTATTGGGGTCATCATGTGTTTGATATTGTGTACGAATCTCCTGACAAAGACGGATTTTCCACTTCCGGTTGGTCCCGAGATTACACTGGTAAATGGATGGACCCACGGCATGAAATGATCGGGATCGTATCCGTCTGGAACGTAAAATGTGTAAGGATTGTTGGTTTTCAAAATATAATAGGGTTCTTCTTCATTACTCTGTGAGTATGGCTGCTGCGGCGGCGGCGGCGTATATCCCTCTCTCAGCGGCGGCGTATATCCCTCTCTCAGCGGCGGCGGCGGCGTATATCCCTCTCTCAGCGGCGGCGTATATCCCTCTCTCAGCGGCGGCGTATATCCCTCTCTCAGCGGCGGCGGCGGCGTATATCCCTCTCTCAGCGGCGGATACGCATCACTGCTCTGTGGATACGAATGAGTTGTTCCATGCTTATTTCTTTTATGTCTCCGCATGACATCTTTTCTCGAACATTTCAGTTTACATACGGGGCATGTTGAAGACATCTCGTAAAACACGTCTTTCCTCTTTGACGGTTTGTATACGACTGACTGAATTAGGGTAGATGGGGGCATATTTATAACAAACAAATAATACATTTCTAACTTTTATTTTACAAGTCTGTTCTATACAAGGGAACTAACTGTCTCAGTTCTGGCTCTCTTTCTTCCAACAATGGGATGATCTGTTTCAGTTCTTTCCATTCTCCAAAGTGTAAAGCCACACCTCTCTTGGTAGGACGGTAGGTCCATTCATCGGCGGGGATAAAGTGCTTTCTGATGTGAACGAAGGGAAACGGTGCCTTGATCGTCACGAAAACGTCGTTTCCGATATGGTATCGCCACTCTACTGGTTCTTTTTCTATGACTCTGGTAAGCAAATCGTCTATGACGTCCGACATGTTGCACAGGGCTTTCCATTGATCCAAATGTAAGCTCACTCCTTCTTTCGTAGGGACTGTGGCATCTTTCCAGAATCGTAAGTCTACTCTCTTGGATCCGTTCCATTCTGTTAACTCCAAGTATATGTTTCCTCCCAGGGCTCGTTTGAGAGGCTGAATGTGGACCATCTGGGCTGCCATCTGCAAGATGTCTTCTATTTGTGCGGTATCGGGCGTCTGTGAGCCGTTTTGTGTCGGTGGACTCTGTACGATATCTGCAGTTGGTTGCATCTCTACGATATCAATTATCTGCGGGGTTTTAGGCTGCTGTTCTGTCATCTGAACGACCTTGGCTCTTTTACCTTTTTGACTTGGCATGTTGCGGGTTCCAGCCAGTAAATGACGCAGAGGTTTAGTTACATCATCTTATATCCAATAATAATAACGACGTATCTGATTGGTCGATTTCTTTCGTAACGTCGTATCTGATTGGACAGTCATTCTGTGTTTCGATTGGCCAGTTGTTTATGAAATGGAGCTTTCTGATTGGTTCCTTTTCCTCTATTCTGATTGGTGGATGAGCGATCGATTGAAGTATTCGTATTCTGTCCCTTTAAAAACGGCATGGTAAATGTCCCAAAACTTCCATGCATCGGTGGGGTACTGTTGCCCCATTTGACTCGTGAAGGCAAATAACACTAGCACTCGACCCATCTTGATAACACCGTCATTGAACATGGTAGATGCAATCCTTCTATACGTCTGTACTCTATCGTTTTCCATGTCTGAATGATATCTATTTGCCCTTTTTCTGTTTTCATAGGCTTTTGATCACGCCATTGTTTTAAACTTGACGTGACCGTTGTGTTGTCCCTGTGGGGCTCATACTCTGTACTTTAATGTGCTGTCCCTGTGGGGCTCATATTCTGTACTTTAATGTGCTGTCCCTGTGGGGCTCATACTCTGTACTTTAATGTGCTGTCTCTGTGGGTCTCATACTCTGTACTTTAATGTGAAGTCCTTTGTTGTATGTGTATGTTGTTGTCCTTTGATTTTGATTACCCCCTTTGGTATTTTCAAACTCTTGTTCTGTGTGATCGGTTTTCAAGATAAGATCAAATAATATCCGTCTAGACACCTCATCTTTGAAATAAGTTTGTCAGTGACTTTGCGTTAGGTCGGTAGTTTCCTCCACCACGATATTATTGAAAGTAGCGTTCAACACCAAATAAAATATTTGACCTCGATATAACGGAAAGTAGCGTTCAACACCAAATACAATCTTTGATCATCTATATGAAAGACCCAACACCGTTATACAATTTCAATTATTTTATAAATACAAATATATACAACAATGAATTTTTTAAAGAAAATCAATTTAAAAGAAAATCAACGAGGTTATTGACCTCAATTTAACTATTGTTTCCTTTATATTCAACTAGAACTTTACAGGTAAACATTTTTTTTTTAAATTATTTACACAATTTAAAATCTTAAACAGTCTATTATTTACACAATTTATATCACGGATTTAAATGTCTGACGGGGTTGTAGACACAAAGTAGTATTGAACTGCCGATCCTTTGTTTGTACTGTTAATCTAATACAATATGTGACATTTCTAGCGTCCTTTCCATTATATTGCGTCTTGTCCTTTATGATATGTTCCCCAAATACTAATGTCACTTTTGTCGGAATGTGCCAGAGATACGCCTAGTCGAAATCGGGTCCGTTGGGATTACATTCACCACAATATATAGCTCCCTCTACGTTTTGGTGGGACATGTAACAAGGAAGGGTCGTATTCAGATCGGGAATGAGATCCAGTAATTCCCTGGCTACGTCCTTCAGTTTATCGAATTGTTCGAATGTTAGAGACAGTCCCTGGGGTGTGGGGTACATCTTATTGTCGATGGGAGAGCACCAGCGATATCTTATATCTACACAACAGTCAGTTGTATCGTTATTATCTACAGTCAGGTACACGTTTCCACCCAAATGTTCTATCACGCTAGAATATCTGTTATTTCTTATTTGTTCGACCGCTTCGTCCACGTCTTCCAAATACGTTTCAAACATTTTCCAACGAATCAAGGGGAAATACATTTCTATTGCTCCTTGTTTAAGAGTGATTTCTTCTTTTTCTGCCTTCAGATACACTTCTCCACCCAGATGAAAACTGGAATGTTCTGGGAAGCACACTGCCATGTCTTCTTTTTCTGGGCCGGTTAGCATCGATACCAACTCGTTCTTGTGACGGGCCAACAGAGCATAGCAGAAAGCGTGAAACGCCTTGGGTCCCCTTCTGGGCAATAATTCTAAGAGAGCCCTAGTCCTTCCTTTTTGGGTGGGTTGTCGAGCAATGAATTCTCGCTGCTCCTCGTTTACTATCTGTTGTTGACGGAGTTCGTCCAATATGTCATCAACCGGGGTTTCATTCACCAACAACACGTAATTTTTGGTTAGGGCGAGTTTGTGTTCGGATTGCATCTGTAAGCATAAAGTATAATACAGGTGTAAAGGTATTCGAAAATCTATTAATAAGTCCCACCAAATATTTCGAATATAGTTACAGCACACGTATACAAAAAAATATGTTGTTTTTTAACATAATCTGCATATTTTAACATTGGAGTCTGGTACGGTTGAAATCAATTTAGCAATACTTGGTATCGATTTTTAGTGTATTATGTTTATACTTTAAATCACCTAGAGTTCATCGGAGTGTAGATTATGAAAACGTAAATTTATTTTTTATGGTTTGTCTATGAATAATCTTAATGTATCCATCTTCGTTGAATCTGAAACACAATGGATATTTAATAAGATCACCTGCTCTACTTTACGCGAAAAAGAACTGAATGAAATTAATAAGACTATATACCACCTGCCTAGATTATAAAATTGATACAAATGCTTTGCATTAAATCACTGAATTCTTTTAAAATTATAACAATATGTAGTAAAAAATAAATTCATACTAAAAGTAAAAAACTGTAGCAAAGATAAAAGAAAATATTAAAAAAGTTTTGTTTGGTTTTGAAATCGATGAAGCGTTGTAGCACGCGACTACCCCATCGACTAATAACTTTTTTGCATAGTGTGAAGAAAATACATGAATACAACCTTTGTTTGGGTTTAGAGGCAGTCAACAATGAACAGCACCTGTCTTCGAAAATCGATTGATGCCATTAAAATTTGAAAATCCTTTGTGTTGATAACTATTTGTTAAAACGACAAACTATAACCATTTTGATAATGAATATTTCAAGAGAATTATTCAAAAAGAAAATAAATCGCCTTACCTGTACCTTGAAATAAATGTTCCGTGATCACACACACACACTGCGTTGTATAACAAAACTGTATTTCTGAAATAGAAAGAAAATAGTGGATGATAAATATCCAAGTTTAAAAATTGGATGACAAATATGTATAACGTAGACAAGGAATAGTCAACAACATGTCGACAAAAAATGACGCAAAGTTTATTAAATGTAAAAACAGATGAAACGTTAATTCTAATCTGTGAAGAAAATCCTCAGTTCCGACCAGAACCTTTAAGTTACGCATTAAAACATTTCCTTTTCCAACCTTAATATTAAAACTTTCTATCAAACAAAATCGAATAAGAACTGACATTAATAATAAATCGGACTTGAATTCTTTTAAATTCTGAAAAATTCATACTAAAAGTAAAAAAAAAAAAAAAAAAAAAAAAAACACGTTACAATCTTACATGAAATAAGTTTACCTCTTAGCAATATGTAAATTTTCCTCGTTTTCTTCAATCTATTCTTTGTATTCTGAAAAGGAACGGGTTAAGATACTTTAAAGTAAATTGATTAAAACGTGTAAACGGGAAACATGTCACAACACGATCATCATACTATTGATTTTTTTCATAAAATGTTTTCTGAATTAAAAATCAACTACATGAATTAATTTGATTAAAATATTATAATAGGATTGAGATGCTTACCTTTGTTCGAATATAAATTCTCCACAAGATAAATACGTCCTGTCAATAGCAAAGCTGGAGTAGAAATGATTTTTTCAAAAAAGGCGAGCGTACAATGGAAGGTTGACGATTGGTTTGATTTGAATTCGAAGCAAGAAGGAGTACGATTGGTGTGATTCAAATATCAGAAGGGCTACGATTGGTTGGATTTGAATTCGAAGAAAGACGGGGTACGATTGGTGGGATTCAAATATCAGAAGGGCTACGATTGGTTGGATTTGAATTCGAAGCAAGAAGGGGTACGATTGGTGGGATTCAAATATGAGAAGTGCTACGATTGGTTGGATTCACAATTCCATTGTTCGCACCTAGAATCTAGAGGAGTTCCGGAAAAACCGCGGGGAAAAAAACGCGGGAAATTATCTCCCTTTCATTTCCGGTTCACGACTTCCGGTGACGTCATTTCCGGTGATGTCATATCCGGTGATGCAACTTCCGGTGACGTCATATCCGGTAATGCAACTTCCGATGACGTCATTTCCGGTGATGCAACTTCTGGTGACGTCATATCCGGTGACGTCACGATCCCCATCGATCCCCCTCAAATGCTAACTGAGCTGTGCCCATATACTACTAACAATGTTTTGTAACATTACAAAAGAATTCTCTTTGTTTTCATCATATGACTTAATTTTTATTCACTGTAACGTTGAAGTTGACGACACATCCTGTTATGTACCGGGTACGAGTAAAAGAATTTATAATATCTTGAAATTGTGGCATCATCATATTATTCTGTTGATTTGAATTTGAAACAACTTGTAAAGGTGTTTGATTGTTCTGAATAATAACTGCATCCGACTTGTTCTGAATAACTGACCCCGACTTATTCTGCTTATTGTTCAAATCAATTTCTGCTGGCATAGGTATCAATAATTCATTAATTTGCTCCATATTCAGATATAATATATCCTGAACTGTAGACTCATCTACCATGTCTACACTATTGTTTCCAATTTGTAACTGTTCAGTGGTACTTTCAACTGTTTCAATCGCAACAGACGTGTGCAAAAAGTTACTCATTTTCTCCAGTTTTTTTTCACTTGTTTTCGTGGAATAATTTTTAATAGAGGTTTCGGACGTATGTCCCGACACTTTCATAATGTCACGTGATGCAAACTTAGTATCAAGTAGCGTAATGCTAGTGGCTCTAATTGAGTGGTTATTATATGTGCGGGGAAGTTTTGCTATTCTGCAAATTTCACTCATCATGTTTGCTAAGGTATTTTTCCCAAGTGCTGCATTACAATACCAAAAGCTGTCTTCTTCAGAGCTATCTCTTGGTTTCTGCCACAGATCATTTTTTGAAGGATGTAGTTTCGACAAGTACTTTTTAAAGGAAGACACTGGACATAGCAGGTTTCCTGCAAAATAATAACAAATATTAGAATAGCACAGATTTAGAATATATATCGTAATATATGAACATAAACAGTCTTCGAAATAAACACTGGTCTGCAAGTCCACAGGCACTTCCAGTAAAATTTGATTTGCATAAGTAGATCTTAAGTATTTCACAAAATAGCCAATATATACATGTACAAGTGCAAGCATGTTCATCCATAAAAATCAAAGACTACATTGCAATGATATTTTGGAATTAATTTAATTATTTTTGTGTAGTGGTTTACGTGAATCATGTTAGTTGATGTATGTCTGTCTGTCTTATAATTATTGGAAGGCTTGGAAGTAAAGTAAAAGGATACGGTGTAAATGTACAGGAGACAAAATCCCACATATACAATGTATACATGGAACATATAAACAAAGGAACCGCACTTTGATTGCTGTTCTTCATCTTGAAGTTGCAGTGATCATGTATTTTTAAAATTTTCTAGTAACTGGAATTTCTTACCTGGTATGGCATACATTCTGCCTTCTGATATACTGTTGTGCATATCATCTTGCCTATGATTTTTGTCCAATTCATCTTGCTTCTGGCAGAAATATTCTAATCCTTTAGCATTAGTTCCAATTAAAAAGGTAGATTTGTTCATTTTCCTCAAATGTTCACGGCCACGAGGGCACAGATGCAACATTATATCGAGCCATACTTTATTAAGCAGTCCAACTGGTGTGTTGACATTCATACCAGTACTATTGTAAATATGCTTCAATTCATCTGGTTCCAAAGAGGGTGTATAGTCAACTTTCCCCAGACCCTCTCGTTTCAAAATTCAATTGCACGGTTACTGCAGTTAATACATCGTTTGCCTTCTTAAAGGCAGGATCTTTCACAATGTCAATATCTAATTCTTGAGAAAAATGTCTACACAGACCAAAACGCATAGCTTTTAAGCTGGATAATTTATATTTGCTACCGTCTTTTTTCCTTACATCTATGTAAAAACTGGAAATCAGCTTGTCTAGGTCCTCACGGCTGTAACTGTATAAGTCCGGGCTTCTATCACTTGCAAATGCATACTGTTGCAAACATAGGAGAGCCACTTTTGTGGCATTTTTTGTGTTTTTGGCATCTTTGTCCTCCGAAATACTGATTATGTCAAAATCTGTGCTTGACCCAAACCGGTTGTTTGCGATGGCGTCCATGTTTTGCAGACGATAAAGGGAAATAACTAGTTATTGGTTCGACGTGCAAAAGCGCGCCAATTTCAAACAGTTATTTTGTGCTACGTGCAGATTCCTTCACAGTTATTTGACTTACGTGCAGTTTGCCGCGGGAATAATGAGTTATTTCTTGTTCCATGGAATAAAACTTTAAAATATCTTAATTATTTCTTGCCTGGTTTCTATAGTAAAGTATAATAATAATAATAATAAACAAGTCTGTGCTCTCTTCATGAAAACATTCTTGTTATTTTGGTGTAATGTTGTCCAGCGGAAGGTTTATCGTGATGGTAAATAGGTGTCAAACCACTAATTCACCAATCAGAGCTTAGAACATATTAGAAAAAATTAAGAATGATATGAACTCATTTTATGGGATGAAAAAAAAAAGGGGGGGGGGGGCTAAATGCAAACATTTCATAGTATTCAGCTATTTTAAAAATATACAACTGAGGCATATATATGTGTTAAAATTGCTTATTATGTTAGAAATTAGCTTAATAACTGTAATATATAAGAGAATAGGTAAGGTTTGGTATATTACACAATCTGAACTCAACAGCTGTAAATGGAGATATTTTCACTAAAAATCTTCAAGGGGGTACCTTTGCATTTGAACACTTAAACTTGCAAATATCAGACAGCAACATACCTTATGAGTTTTTTTGGGTTGATAATGCCTAAGGAATAGAAATTAGGCCAACAAATGGATATAGGAACGAAAGTAGTGCCTTTTCAAGAAAAAAGTTCCTTTCCCTTTGTAGCATTGTGAAAACTGCTAAATGGAATGGACTAATTAAAATTGATAATTGAAGTTAAATATATAGGGATTATTTTGAGCCCAAATTTGATGAATTTAGTTGTATTTTAATACCTCTATGGATGATTTTATTCATGACCTATAAATACTGAAATTCTTGGGGATGACCGAGCTATTTTTAGAGTAGGTGTTTTCCGTAGCACCGCATTTCACTGCAAGATTTTAAACATGCCCTGATATTTTGACAGAACGTAGAGGAATCATGTACGTTTCAGAAAATATATGGTCTTGGAAAGGTTAAACTTAAGATAAAATGGCCAGGTAGGCTCGAAAAAACACAAATTTAGTAGAAAACCTTAAAGAAATTAATTAGTGGTTTCACAACTAAACTGACAGATCGTGATGGTATGCGGATGTTATACATTTATTACATGTTGGTGAGGGAAATATGAAAATTTATTCACCCAAGTGTATCATAATCCCTGAGGGCAATTCCCAAGGGGAATATGATACTTAGTAGGTGAATAAATTTTCATATTTCCTCAACCCGCATGTTATAAATGTTTTATTATACCGAATGAAACCAAGAAAACACATACATGTAAAACACTGCTGGCAAACATATTTTAAGTCCATTGGAACGTTGTCTCAGACATTTAAAAACCACATCCACAACAGCTGTGGCCATTGTAACGGTCACCTGCAAGTGATGCGTTCCGAGTGCCTCTGACGTTTTCCTGTCAAAGAACGATAACTCTGGCGGGAAAACCCGCGAGGCTTCCGAGATGGTGGAATATGGTTTTTATTTCACAGAATATGATTTTTGTCCTGTGTGATCACGTGTTCTGATTTTTACCCATTGTCCAATCTTATTAATCTATTTATGGTAATTAATTAAGAATTGAATGTATTTTTTTGTAGTTTTATTGACGCATAACCTAAAATATTCATCATATTTAAATTAGATTTTGATCACGTGACTGCAGATTTGTCAAATAATAGCATACAGTTCGGCAATTCAATGTGTCCGTCAATGATTCGAAAATTAAAAGTTATTGTTTGTTTCCGCAAAGTTTTTCGTCTGCTAAAATACAAATAGTTTTGCAGTTTTCTTTCAAATTTAGGGATTTTTTGAATTTGCGTGCTTGCAAAAATGATAATTTTTTATTTATCACCATGGAAACCTCGAGTTTAGAAGCTAGAAATATAAGGTTTGTGAATAGTAATTTATCCAGAGTTCAGGAATCCAAATTAATTCCGGCAAGTTGACCACAAAATATTATTCGTTGGTAAATTTGGTGTCGAACTCCACCAATTTCATGTATTTCAGACATTTTACATAGACTGTTGAGGCCAGTGTAAGGGTTTGCCGCCTCGGATTTTCATACACTCCAGGAACCTCGAATATTTCACGGTTGCCATTCATTTTTATCTCATTTAATTTGGCTTAATTCAGTCCCATTTTCAATTCCGGCAATTAACAGGCATGCAGTTATAAAAATTATCTTCTATATAGATCATATAAAAAATGCAGACAATTGAGTTGCCGCCATCTTAGATATGCAAATTAGCAAATGTAACATCATTTCTGGATATGCGTGTAAAAGCGTGGACCGAAGCACATTTTGTATGTAGCGCGCCGCGCTTCATGCAAAAAATGTGCTTCGGTCCACGCTTTTACACGCCTATGAAACTACAAAAAAATGCATTCAATTCTTATAATTACATTTAAATCACACCAAAATTTAATATAGTTGAATTTTTCGTTGTGAATTTTATTTGTGTTAGATTATTTGCTGTTGGAAATTACTACGCCATTGATTGTTTACATCTGACGTCGTCATGGAGGCACGTGCAAGTTCGGGTTTGAGTTTTATTGGGATGTAAAACATCTCTTTTATAATCATGTGACCACTTCATAACCAATCATATTGTAACATTTCAATGAAAAACGGAAGTAATGTAATTATTGTATGAGGTATAATAATATACAATTATTGCCTGCACTTATGGCTTAGCTAGATTTTTATAGTGCATATTCACTAAAAAAAACCAGTCCGCGGATAGACATGTTGTTTCACCCGGGACACATTATCCTGATTCCAAGCCAACCAGTTTTTGCTCTTTCTCCTTGGTGCTGCGTACTAAGTAAAGAAGCAGTAAATACCGATTTTATAGTTTTTGCTTTGGCCCGATCGGGACTAGAACCCACGATCTATCGCAATCGAGACAAGAACGCTTACCATGACATCCATGTTGTGGTTAGTGTTCTTTAGAACTGGTCGCCAAATTGTCCCGATTTGTACATATAATTTTTTTATTGCTACTATTTCTCACAGGGCAAACGACATACTTTCTTTACATATCTTGAATATCTTTAATCTTCGATTTCGTAATATTTAAAATTAGAATGGATTCATTAAAAACAGAATGAGCTATATACACAAATTATTATTTAGCTTAAAGCAATATGGTGTTCATACTTTTAAATGGTTGAAATTGATAGAATGGCTATTTAATTATTAATTAACTCGTTGTGGCAATTATCGTATGGCTGTTTTTTTGTTATTAACTACCTATGCAATCAGTGCCTATTACCACTGATGTTGTGAGTTCGAATCTCGATCAGGGCGAGATGTACACCATTATGTGATAACGTTTGTCAGTGACTTGCGACTGGTCAGTGGTTTTCTCCGGGTCCTCCGGTTTCCTTCACCAATAAAACTGACCGCCACGATATAACTGAAATATTGTTGAAAGTGACGTTAAACACTATCAAACAAACAAAGAAACAAACAAACAACAAAGCACAAAACAGTTTTTGTCGACAGTCCGCGGTGTTCGATAGCAGACCGATGTATTATGTAACATTATGTATATAATAATACATGGATACAATAGTTATTGACCATCACTGTTTAATTTTCTTTCCATGATACATTGATAACGAATGTCTGGTATCAAAATATCTAATCATCAATAAGTTTCCCCTTCATTGACAATATAATTGATAGGAACAACCGACTAGAAGAAAACCGATTAAATAGATAAAAAAAAACTATATACTTATGTCTACGATACCAAATGTACAATCCTGTCTCAGGAGAAAAGGTGTTCGGACCTCCATCCATCTATTGATAATGATCCTGAATTTTCTCGTATTTAATCAAAATATAACAAAACCATTTTAATTCGGTGCGCCGAAGCCAGAAAGTGACCCAAAGCCAATTGACAATAATTCAATTTTCTTGTTTCAGATCACGAAATGCGTACCGTCAATACATTCCTGCTATACTCAAACGAAACGCGGGAAAATAAAATTCCGTAATACCCAAAATATTGGAAATAGAACGGTGTATGTTCTTTGATTTATCTCACAGTGATTGGGAAAGACAAAAACCGTTACTAGGCTTAATCCCTATCATACACTGGGTTTGTTTTCTCCTGGATCTTATTCCTCACTTTTAACCTACCGGGAAAATAATTAGCACTAAATAACAAGCAAAAGAAGAACACAGAAGGATGTTCTTCTTTTCAATGTCAATAAAGCAATCATTAACAAATTGAAGAGCAGAAGCAGCATAATTAGATTCTGGGAAATGCCTGTAGATAAAAGCTTGTTCCTGGACCAAGCCACAAGATGACTCAAAAGTAGATACTAACTTCATACGGTCGAGGAGGGAAAGATCAACATATCTTAAAAGAGACTAATCCATCTCGTCCTCAACTTGTCTTAAGAAGACATAGGCTAATCTTCCACTTCTGATTCCGTAGAGGAACCAACATCAGATGACGTTATAGACATTAAAGAAGTTATTCTAGCTTTAGCAGGGGCCACACAAATTTCATCAACACCTTCTTCAACACTAGTATGCTGCTACTTCCATCATGAGTTAATTTTATTTAGACATTGTCTATTAAGTAAAGTCTGATGATGCCACACGGGTAATCGGCAAACCGTACATCGAAGAAAGACAGACAATACAATGGTAAAAATATCGTAGCGTACATCACAACACGGAACTAAAAAAGTGAATACATATAACTTGACAACATAAACAACACAAACCCCATAAACACATGAAAAAATGTCATTTTAATGTATCCAATATAACTCTTACATCTAATTCTGTTCAAGTATTTGAAAATACATGTACATGTATGTAATATGTAGATCTTAATGTAGACACCTACATATGGCCATCCATATTCTATGCTAAGACATGATTTGATTTATTTTTCAGACATTTCGTCTTCGACCAAGTTCTCTTACACAATTGTATTGACTATATCTGTGCTTATTTTGTGTGGATATAGATGGAAATACACGTGGAGTGAAGGAGATACAGCAAAATACCAAAATATAGGTTTTCTACCAAGCCAAAGGATGCTCAACAACGCATCATATAGTATTGAATATTTAAACAAACCGCGTGTTAAGCATAAAATATGTCCTATGTTTATTTGTGGGGCATGTGGGATGGGCAATGCTATTTTTCAATTTGCCTCAGCGTTCGGCATAGCACTCCATCTGAATATGAAATTAGTGATTGCTGAAAATGACATCTTTAATAAAATATTTCAAATTAAAGACAAGGATATCGAAATTCATCAGAACAGACACACGTGTGATAAAATGGAGATAGTAACAGAGCAGTATGGCTGCTGCACATATGACAAAACGTTTAGAAGTTTGAATTCTTCTAGAGACTTTAGACTAAGAGATTATCTTCATTCTTGGAAATATTTTCAAGGATATGAATCTAAAATTAGAAAACAGTTGGTATTTAAAAAACATTTACAGCATTATGCAGAACAGACGATATTATACTGTATACATAAACATCAGTTCCGTTCCAGATCGGAAACTGTTATTGTTGGAGTGCACGTGCGCCGTGGAGACATGGTACATAAATCTCATCGAGGATATAATGTCGCTTCAGCAGAATATTTTGTAAATGCGATGCTTTTGTTCTCTTCTAAGTTCAATAAAACAATTCTGTTCATTATTGCCACGAATGACAAAAACTGGACAATGCAAAATATTGTTTTAAACAAACGTCTGCTAGGTTTTAAATTTGAAATAACGGGACATAGGCGACCGGAAAATGATTTCGTAATATTATCAAATTGTGATCACGTGATAACGTCAGTTGGAACTTTCGGCTGGTGGGCTGCCTGGATAGCAAATGGAGTCACGACATATTATAAGTGGCCGGTTCAACCAAACACCTATGTGGGAAATCAGTACAACAAAGATTTCACTGACTTCTTTTACCCTAATTGGATCGGTCTTTAATAAAGTTATATTAATAAAGACATTTTAACTGGTCAGTAAGATTACAGGTTGCTTTTTAAGTCAATATAGTATATATCTTGTATTGAGTATAACTCGTCTAAACGGGATTCGAACTCACAACTTTAGTCGTGATAGGCACTGATTGTATAGGTACGTTTAGTTATAAATCCAACTACCATATGATCTCGACCACGACGGTTCCTCAGGTGTTCCCACCACAGTTTTCGAATAAAGGTTCACTATAATGACGAATGATTCGGACTTCCTTTTCACATTGTTCTGGAATGCAAAGGAGCTAAAATATTATACAATTACTGTCTTTAAGTGAGGTTGATACAAGGATTTATTATTATTCTGGTATGTACTATCTACGTATGGTTGTAACTGCCTTCCGGGGCTTCTGTGGATCGCTACGATACTTGGTAGGCGTTAACCTTTGATATTAAATCTGCTCTGTATGGACTGCTCCATCTTTTGTAATACTTCACTGGGTGGTGTGTTCTAGTCAAGGTCATGACTGCTTTGTCTAATGAAACTTGTATGAACTCGTCACAGTTAAAACTATTGAGTGATTGGGTGAATGATTGTTGTTTAACGTCAAGTGAGCAATTTAATATATCATGGTGAGCACAAGTTACATTCCATCAGATGATGTTGATGTCCGCTTTGTACTAGACCAAACACGGTTAGTTAGATTTTTATGCTGCTAGCTCACTGGAATAGCTCCATTCACGCACATTATTCTGATTACGAGCCAATCGGTCTTTGCTCTTACCCCTTAATGCTGCGTGCTTAGCGAAAAGCAGCCAATGCCAATTTTATAGATTTTAGTTTAACCCGACCGAAGGCAGACCCCACGATCTACCACACCGAGGTGAGCACGCTAACCATTATACCACAGATATGAGTAACTATAGCAAATTACATTGATTTTCCTGTAAAGCCAAAAGCAAAATGTCATCATTTATGGAAAAAGATATGTACCCACATTCAGCCAAAATAGGAAATTTTAATATCTTTCAATCGTGTGTACAAATTCAACGTCTTCTATCTCGTTCTGCTACGATCCACGCAAGAAAAGACGAAGTTCCTCACACTCTTGAAAGATATCCAAACATCTCTTATAACGTCTTATGAAGGACTCTATTAGTCTTGAGAGACCGACTGTATGATTCTCCTACTTCAGGTGAACCTGCAATGCTCATTGATTTGGTTGTTGGTTTCATGGTGTTTAACGCCACTTTCAACAATATTTCAGTTATATCGTGGATGTCAGTTTTATTGGTGGAGGAAACCGGACGACCCGGAGAAAACCATTGACATGTCGCAAGTCACTGACAAACTCTATCACATAATGTTGTACACCTCGCCCTTATCGAGATTCGAACTCACAATATCAGTGGTGATAGGCAGTGATTGTATAGGTAGTTGTAAATCCAACTACCATACGATCATTGCCACGAATGCTGATTGAAATTATCAAGACTACAGAACAAAGACATCAGAAATGACGCTCATTTGCCATTGTTTCTGTCTAAAACATTATAAGTCTGTAGCCTATCAGTTTCGACACAGTTTTAATTAAAAACATATTAACGTCGTTCTTAGAATAGACAATTACATTTCTTACATAAAATACACAACAAAACAAGACACATAAAACAGACCCACATTGAATAAAAAATGGGGTTCTAATTCTGAACTTCAATTTACTTCACTTTCAACACTCATGCAGTTATACTGTTGTCAGCTTTATTGGTTGATGAAAACGGAGTACCAGGAGAAACAACCGACCTGCCGTATGTCACTAACAAACTTTATCTCATCGTGTTGTATAGAGTTCACCTCGCTGGACAATTTGTGTTATTAACTAAATATTGCATGTGATATTTCACTTACTAATTACTTTTTTAAAATTAAATTGCACAAATATATCAGTATTATTTCATTTCTCATTAAATTTGTCATTTCAAATGTTGGCCAGGTGAGACTAAACCGTTATTTAATATCGTTTATCAAGCCATTTAATAGTAAGAATACTAAGACATCGGGCAAAATTATATGAGCCCTGTCATTCTAATGTATTGGCCATTATGGTGAATTGTTGATATTGAATATGTAGCATTCGGATGTAACTGGTATATGACGTTACGTAAAACAAAATTAGTTTCTCCATTTAGCACCACGGAATCAAACTCCTCAACGACAATAATTCTTCACTATGTAAAATATCATATACCAATCCATCCTGGGTAGAAATAGTCAGAGTAAGTTTTGCTGAACTGTTTTCTTAAAGCAGATCCTTCTTTAGCTGGCCATTTAAAATACGTCACTTCCCCTCCAGTTAACCATCCTATCCACCAACCAAATGAACCAACTGTTGTTATTGTATGGTCACATGACGCCAATGTCGCAACAAGAAATTCTCTCTTTGGATGTGATAAATATTCTACAAATATATTTTTTGGCATGTGTGTTTGAGTCCATTTATAATCTTGAGTAGAAATTGCAAATATAATATTTTTATATTTTGACTGGAAATATTGCACTGATTTCGATATATATTGTGGTGTGGCTACATTATATCCATAAGAATGATTCACCAAATCTCCTCTCCGAATATGAACACCGACTAGAGTTACCTCCCCTCTCGATGAAAAGTTAAATTTTTCTAATATTTTATTAATTGTTTTATTAACTTCTATTTGTATGTTATCACGGAAAGTCAGTTGTTTTCTTAATTCGTTTCTAAACTCATAAAAATATTTCCAAGACTGAAGATAAGATCCAATTCTGAGATTTTGTGTGTTATTGAACTTTGAAAGATTCGGGTCGTATGTACAATGAAATTGTTCACCTCTACGCCCGAGAGAATTACATACTGATGTGTCATTCCTCAGATCAACATTCAATTTAAATGTACGATTTAATTCTGTGTTAGTGCCGACTACGACACTCATGTTTTTAGACCGTGCAATACCGAAAGTCGAAGCCAATTGAAATAAATTATTACCAAGTCCGCCCATAAATGTAGGGCATAGAAAATGAGTAGTATTACTTGAACTTTTCTGGCCTTGTCTTGGCGTAGGAATCGAGGTTGGCGAAACATGTGATGGTTTAGATACGGTGGTCAAATGAAATACAGTTCTTAATGACGAATCTATAGACTTTGTGGTCCCAGAAGAACTTACAGAAGACATATGTATCACTGCCCTTTTATGTGTAGTGAATGACGAATCTATAGACTTTGTGGTCCCAGAAGAACTTACAGAAGACATATGTATCACTGCCCTTTTATGTGTAGTGGTTGGCAATGTTGTTATTCTTGTCGATTTCACAGAAATCGGTGCGTTTGAATGGGGCGATGTCGTTGATGTAATATTGTTAAATTCTGCTATCATTGTCCAATTGGATGATTTCGTTGTATTGTTGTATTTCATCCCGTAAAAGGGCACAACATTATTCTTTAAAAGCGGAACGTGCCACAACACATTGTCATCTATTTGAAAAACTAACAAAACCAGTGCGAAGACGCATATCAATACTGGAATCAATATATCTGTAATATAAGTAAAAATATATTAAAATGAAATAAAGAAATATAAATAAAATGATGCACAGCGACGTTTTATAAAAACATATATTTGATTAATTGAATGTTGTTTAACGTCAAGAAAACATTATTTCAGTTGTAATTATAACAGGAATGAGTTTACAAACAACACATCGACAAGCTAAAAAGTGTCAAATGGTGGAGGGGATAGCTGGGGCTATGGACCTATGTGTTGATTTGCCACATTGAAAAGTAGAAGATGATCGATACAGTCTAGCAATATAATTCTGTATTGCAACGTTGCACCAAGAAGCACTTCCAACAAGCATTCCAATTACGTGACACTGCCTTAATTTAATTAAGTTGCCTGAAGTTCCAGAAGAGTGACATTCTCAAAACGTGAGATTACATTATAATACCCCCATTATTGACGTTGGAAGACAATATTTTCCCAATCTATCAATAGTGCAGTGACAATTATCAAAAAGACGTTTAGTTTTCGAGTTTAATGCACCCACCTGACATGCAGCTAATTTTTTTTTAAATGAAAGTAAAATGATTATATTTCATGTTTTAAGCTGTCGTCACGAAATCGTACGGTACAATTTTTGTTAATTTGACATTAATTTTCAAATTTCATTCTAATTAACTGATACATGTACTACTGCAGAACACCATATATTCTTTGTAAATGTACTTTTGAAAATAAATGCATTCGTTTTATTTACGCAATATTAATCGGACAACACGGCATATATCTTTATGGTTAACAATAATGCAGTTTCCTAAAATAATTTGTGATTTTGTACGGTTTTGTGAATTTTTTCTCTACATTGAGCGTAAACTTTGTACTTAGTGTTAAACAGTTTGCAAATTATATTCAGATTTTAAATGTTTTAAATAGTATTGACAATGTCAATTGCATTTCACATTAAGATCGATTCGTGGAAACGCCGGAAAGGGTATTTTTTGCTTTTTATTTAAATTGCAACTTTGTTCCGGAATTGATTGCTCATCTTCTACCGAAGTGTGTTCCGTATACTAATCACCCCGAATCTCTCTGTACATTACTCGATTACTGCGATGAGATGAGTTAATGAAGTCAACGTTGTGAGCGAATATCAGTTTCGGATCCAGAGGGGGGCGGAGGGGACGTTCGTTCCCCCCTAAAAAAAATGTAATATTTTTACCCGTTGCATTGCCCTTTTAGTTTATCTAATTACTTTTGAACTTTTGAAGCAGTCGACGATTAATCAGAAAACAAAGTGATATTATAATCCCTTAGACATTAATTTTATCAAAATCCCTCCATTTTACAAACACTTCAATACAAATTACCCCATTTTCAATAGAAAAACATGAGAAAATTGGCTAATATAGCACGCCGGGTATTCGGAAACTCGGTGCAAGCTAGTTATTTTGAACGTTTTCATTGGTCCAATTTTGAAATTTTGGACACTACAGACCGCGGAGCATGCTGTTGTTCCGTTGCCGTCATGCTCCACGGTCTGTAGTGTCCAAAAATTCAAAATTGGCCAATGAAAACGTTCAAAATAACTAGCTTGCACCGAGTTCAAAGTGTCCGCACCTGTTCCGAGTATACGAATACCCAGCGTGATAAGGAAATCAGGGGAGTCACAGCTCTAGATAGATAATTTCAAGTGACATCTCTCTTTAATTTACACTCACTGCTTAGAAACTATTTGAAACTTTTTGGAGAAGATTCATGCGTTTTAATACACTTCATCACATTCACCAAATACTTCAAAATTGTTGACGGAAAGGCTTCCTAAATACTCAAAACTCAGGAGCTTCCGCTGGAGACCTTGAGCGGTCCCAGATCCCTCGCCGACTTTCATACCCCCTAACACAAAATCATGGATCCGCCCCTGAATATTGTATTTGTGTTGACATTAAAGCAAACTAGTTCGACTCTGCTACATGTACCATGAAATAAATCACTTATTTCGTTGAAATTAAAGTTCTTTTTAAGATATATCCGATCACACAAGTCCTTTTAAAGTAGCAGGAAATGGGAATGCCGTCTATTAATTGGTAACACTATGTTTTCATCAGAACAATTGAGTAGTTCAACGAATGAAGGCCATTTTACATTTATCTCTGCCATAGTTAAGCGTACAAATGAGGTTTATATGAGATTACTTTACGAGTTTAAGACAATTAAAAATGTACATGTAAACAGAATAAATTCAATATCATAGAAGTTGTTACAAGTCTTTTACAAGTAAACATAATTTGTCAGCCTCTGTATTTTCTACTACTGCTCAAAATGTTTCCAAGCCCACTGTAAATATTACCTCAGTGAGTAGTCTTGTTCTTACTCAGTCCAGTAGATCTTCTGATATAGACTGGTCTGTATGCGTGTTCTGTCAATGCAAGACATGTAAACGAGACAAACAATTACATAAGATTTCATCAGATGAGAGAACAAAAAGACTTTTGAACATGGCAACACTGACCGATGATGGCGAAATGGTATACAGAATTACTAATGATGGGTTTGTAGAGAATGCAGTATATCATGCTACTTGTATGACAAATTACTTACTCAAAGGAATTAAGGATGACAGTGAAGACTATTTAACATTTGAACATGATAACTTATTTCAATCCTTCATTTCAACTATCAAAGAAGACTCACAAAAAGATATTCACTTTAACCCAACTTTTTTTTTCTGAATTTCTGTCCTCTGATCGAAAGGAAAGTTGCACATCACACAGACTACAACAGAAATTAGAAAGACATTTTGGTGATTTGATAACAATACAACCACAGCAAGGTCAGGGTGTGTCAAACCTTATTTATAGCAGTGCCATTTCAACTCCTGAAGCTATTAGTGCTGCACCACGCATAAAAGCAGACATGCATTCGGCAACTGTTCATGATTTGAGCAATGTAGCCCATATATGTGATGAAAGTCAAATTTTACATGCTGCCGCCGGCATTTTGAGAAGGCAAATCAGCAACTCCTGAAGCTATTAGTGCTGCAACACGCATAAAAGCAGACATGCATTCGGCAACTGTTCATGATTTGAGCAATGTAGCCCATATATGTGATGAAAGTCAAATTTTACATGCTGCCGCCGGCATTTTGAGAAGGCAAATCAGCGACATTACCATTTCGGATGACGAATACCCTGCACATGAAGAGGTCTCAATATCAAAGTTCGGTGTTAAGCTTCCTTCTTCTTTGAAAATATTCATGTGTTTGGCTGCTGGATGATTCTGCCTTCGAGTCAACAAACGATAGCACTTCTGTTCCAATAGGAAAGCTCCGAAAATGTTTATCTTTAGCAGAATGCAGTGTCTGTAAGCAAAAACAAATTTACTTCTTTCCATTTGGGGCTCGTATTACAGATGTTTTGGTTCTTTGTGTGCTCTACTTTCCACAGATGCAGCACACAGACGAGCTGTGGTTATACATGGGGACTGTATTTGGTGGTAAAGATGGTAGGAGATATATCCCAGTTCACGATTTGTGTAGCTCGCTTTCTAATATCATATGTCAGATTTTACCCTCCCTTCTCGCTCTTACTGGATGTGACACTACCTCTGCTTTTTTCAGAATTGGGAAAAAATATATTTACAAAATCTTGAAAACATCACCTGAAGAGTTGTCTGATTTAGTTTTACTGATCAATGCTGATCTTGAAACTACAATAAATGCAGCAAGACATGCAGTATTTTTGTTATACGACCCCAAGGGAAAATGCAAGTCGTGTCATCATCATCTTAGCATGTTACGGGTCAAATTAGCAACAAGTAAAGACGCTTCCCTTTCTCGTATTCCACCTAGTGAACCATCCTTTAAGCAACAGTTTGGATGACATCTCATCTAGCTAAATCACCGGTAAGATCGCCCTTGGATTTTGGCTGGCAAAAGGGAAACAACGGCCTTGAACCAGTTCATTTTACTGGTATGATGTCACCAGACTTCTTGCAAGATCTGATGTGAAGTTGCAAAGGTAGATCTGTATGCAAGCGTTGTATTTGTTATGAGCAAAGCTTAAGCTGCACTGAGTTGTGCCCATGTCCGGGAAGTGGTCTTTGTCATAATAGATTGACCCACCAACAGACAACCAATGTTGCCGAGCAGGATGAGCAGGTGTATGATGAATCATAAAGTGTAGTTTGTAATGTGAACGAACTTATATTCCATTACGTTCACACAGACTATTGTAATAAGTTTCCTAACTGTAAATACTCCCTTCCCTCTTAAGCTTACAACCCCCCTCCCCCCAAATCAAAACAATAAACCCTGCCAGGTGGTTTCCGACCTTGACGTGGTTGGTAGCCTTCTTACCTAATAAGAAACCGGTTCTAGTAATAGTATTCCTGGTTTTGTTGTCTATATTCCAGAAGAATCTTACCGTTGATTTTCCGACTTATTGTATCATGTTTTCACAGAATAATCTTACCGTTGATTTTCCGACTTATTGTATCATGTTTTCACAGAATAATCTTACCGTTGATTTTCCGACTTATTGTATCATGTTTTCACAGAATAATCTTACCGTTGATTTTCCGACTTATTGTATCATGTTTTCACAGAATAATCTTACCGTTGATTTTCCGACTTATTGTATCATGTTTTCACAGCAATTGTCGTCGTATATATAGACGTTCTGACCCCTGTTTTTACATTATTATGTATTTCGTATTCGTTCTACGAAAACTCTGACATATTTAGATGTAACAAAATGTATATATATCATGCATATTGCAGAAATAATTTGAAAAGACAATCAGTGTTTATCAGACCCATAGTTTCATAAATCGGTCAACAAAATGACGTCATGAAACGTCGCACAGATTAAATCTTGACAGATCTTGAGAAAAAGCTTAGTATTTATTGAAGAAAAACAATATTTTTCATGACATTATGTTCTTAAAGGTTTCTAAAAATAATAAATAGTAATGTATTGTAAAAACTGTAAAAAGTTACAATTTGACCTTTGACCCTAATTTTATCGAATAGGTACCATATTTCACTTTGATTCTTATTGAATTGTGCACATTTTGCGCTTTCCATTGATATGCGATTTACCTGCCTGTCACATAGGTGCATTACAAATAATAAAATCGAGTTGTACTTGTAATAGAAATATCCGTTAGACAATTAAGTCACATTATTTAGTGAGTGATTGTTGTTTAACGCCAACTCAGCAATTCTTCAGTTATGTCATGGCAAGAGCAAATTAATTTTCAATGAGATCATGGTGAGGTCCGCTTTGTAATAGACCAACACGCTGAGTTGGATTTTATAGTGCTAGCTCACTGAATCAACAGTCCGCGGGTTGACCTGTTGCTCTACTCGGACACATTATTCTGATTCCGAGCCAATCAGTCTTTGCTCTTTCTTTTTAATACTGCGTGCCTAGCGGAGAAGCAACACATACTAATTTTATAGTCTTTGGTTTGACCCGACCGGGCCTCGAACTAACGATCTACCGCACTCGACGCGAGCACTCTAACCATTACAACACCGATGTGGTTTTAGCTTTTGCTTAAATACATATATAGCTCAAATACTACTCAACAATACCGTCAGCTTTTATTAATCACGGGTAATTTACTGTACCATCAGTGTTGACAAGAACAAGAGTATTACATTGCCTGTTATATTGACCGACCTACATATTACAGTATGCACTTGCAATGATCAAATAGTACCCTCAGTAACGGCTAAAACCACATATTACTAGCTGTGTTCACAGGGCCCAGATATTACAGTATGTACTGACAATGATCAAATAGTATCCTCAGTAACGGCTAAAACCACATATTACTAGCTGTGTCCACAGGGCCCATATATTACTGTATGTACTGACAATGATCAAATAGTACCCTCAGTAACGGCTAAAACCACATATTACTAGCTATGTTCACAGGGCCCATATATTACTGTACGTACCGACAATGATCAAAAAGTACCCTCAGTAACGGCTAAAACCACATATTACTAGCTGTGTCCACAGGGCCCATATATTACTGTATGTACCGACAATGATCAAATAGTACCCTCAGTAACGGCTAAAACCACATATTACTAGCTGTGTTCACAGGGCCCATATATTACAGTATGTACTGACAATGATCAAATAGTACCCTCAGTAACGGCTAAAACCACATATTTCTAGCTGTGTTCACAGGACCCATATATTACAGTATGTACTGACAATGATCAAATAGTACCCCCAGTAACGGCTAAAACCACATATTACTAGCTGTGTTCACAGAGCCCATATATTACAGTATGTATTGACAATGATCAAATAGTACCCTCAGTAACGGCTAAAACCACATATTACTAGCTGTGTTCACAGGGCCCACATATTACAGTATATACCGACAATGATTAAATAGTACCCTCAGTAACGGCTAAAACCACATATTACTAGCTGGTTCACAGGGCCCACATATTACAGTATGTACTGACAATGATCAAATAGTACCCTCAGTAACGGCTAATACCACATATTACTAGCTGTGTTCACAGGGCCCATATATTACTGTATGTACTGACAATGATAAAATAGTACCCTCAGTAACGGCTAAAACCACATATTACTAGCTGTGTTCACAGGGCCCACATATTACAGTATGTACTGACAATGATCAAATAGTATCCTCAGTAACGGCTAATACCACATATTACTAGCTGTGTTCACAGGGCCCATATATTACAGTATGTACCGACAATGATCAAATAGTACCCTCAGTAACGGCTAATACCACATATTACTAGCTGTGTTCACAGGGCCCATATATTACTGTATGTACTGACAATGATCAAATAGTGCCCTCAGTAACGGCTGAAACCACATATTACTAGCTGTGTTCACAGGGCCCATATATTACTGTATGTACTGACAATGATCAAATAGTACCCTCAGTAACGGCTGAAACCACATATTACTAGCTGTGTTCACAGGGCCCATATATTACTGTATGTACTGACAATGATCAAATAGTACCCTCAGTAACGGCTAAAACCACATATTACTAGCTGTGTTCACAGGGCCCATATATTACTGTACGTACCGACAATGATCAAATAGTACCCTCAGTAACGGCTAAAACCACATATTACTAGCTGTGTTCACAGGGCCCATATATTACAGTATGTACTGACAATGATCAAATAGTACCCTCAGTAACGGCTAAAACCACATATTTCTAGCTGTGTTCACAGGGCCCATACATGTATATTACTGTATGTACTGACAATGATCAAATAGTACCCTTAGTAACGGCTAAAACCACGTATTACTAGCTGTGTTCACAGAGCCCATATATTACTGTATGTACTGACAATGATCAAATAGTACCCTCAGTAACGGCTAATACCACATATTACTAGCTGTGTTCACAGGGCCCATATATTACTGTATGTACTGAAAATGATCAAATAGTACCCTCAGTAACGGCTAAAACCACATATTACTAGCTGTGTTCACAGGGCCCATATATTACAGTATGTACTGACAATGATCAAATAGTACCCTCAGTAACGGCTAAAACCACATATTACTAGCTGTGTTCACAGGGCCCATATATTACAGTATGTACCGACAATGATCAAATAGTACCCTAAGTAACGGCTAAAACCACATATTACTAGCTGTTTTCAGAGGGCCCATATATTACAGTATGTACTGACAATGATCAAATAGTACCCTTAGTAACGGCTAAAACCACATATTACTAGTTGTGTTCACAGGGCCCATATATTATCATATGTACCGACAATGATCAAATAGTACCCTTAGTAACGGCTAAGACCACATATTACTAGCTCTATTCACAGGGCCCATATATTATCATATGTACCGACAAGGGTCAGATATCACCACCAGTATGATATAGATAGAAAATGAATTTATACGTACATTTCCTCCGTTCCATCGTGACTTACACAAAAATAATTCCTCATGTTAAGTCATTTTTCTTCATTGAGGGAAGAACTGAAATTATAAAAAATTTACAACAATACGTATACACATTATGATATTAAACATATGTTAATAATTTGTAACTTTGTATTTTCAATCGTAAGACAAAAGACCGCATCGGTGGCGTGATGGTTAGCGTGCTCGCCTCGAGTGCAGTAGATCGTGGGTTCGAGCCCCAGTCGGGTCAAACCAAGGACTATACAAATTAGTATTTGTTGCTTCACCGCTAAGCACGCAGCATTAAGGAGTAAGAGCAAAGACTGGTTGGATCGAAATCAGAATAATGTGTTCGAGTGGAGCGACAGGTCTACCCGCGGACGGTTCTTGCAGTGAGCAAGCAATATAAAAAACCAACTCAGCATTTTTGTCTAATACAAAGCAGACCTCATCATCATCTCATTGAACATTAACTTGTTCTGATGTAGCTGAAAAAAATGCCTAATTTGCGTTAAATAACAATCACTTACCTACTCGTAAGACAAAATATTTGGACCATATCCGGCATCTCTCAAATTATCTTGTAGGAATCACAACATCCACCCCACAGACCCATCCCAGAACCACATTTCACCTACACGATTTATTGTTTGTAAAATTCTCGTCATGAATATAACTAAACCACTGCGAATCAATCAATCAATCAATCAATCAATCAATCAATCAATCAATCAATCAATCAATCAATCAATCAATCAATCAATCAATCAATCAATCAATCAATCAATCAATCAATCAATCAATCAATCAATCAATCAATCAATCAATCAATCAATCAATCAATCAATCAATCAATCAATCAATCAATCAATCAATCAATCAATCAATCAATCAATCAATCAATCAATCAATCAATCAATCAATCAATCAATCAATCAATCAATCAATCAATCAATCAATCAATCAATCAATCAATCGATCGATCGATCGATCGATCGATCGATCAATCAATCAATCAATCAATCAATCAATCAATCAATCAATCAATCAATCAATCAATCAATCAATCAATCAATCAATCAATCAATCAATCAATCAATCGTTTAAAAAGGTGCCTTTAAGAAAAGATATACATATTAAAATTCACATATAAAACGATACCTTTTCGGATTATAAATTTAGTATTCGAACGTCATACTGTTTTTTGTTACTTTAATCTTAACCTGTTTTAATTAGCATTGAATACATTGGTATGTGTAGGGGTTTTAAAGGTACTTGTAGACCACACAATTTCGTTAAATTTTAATTGCACACTTTTCCCCTCAGTATTGATTAATTCGTTACTAGGGAACATAACCTCTACACTAGAATTATCTTGGGGTCCACACTATTATGATGTGATAAAACCGATGTTCATGTGAGAGAAAAAAATCTCTCTTTTGAAGACAAGCGATGTCTCCCAACGAAGAACAAGCGAAACTCCAGTGAACGCATAACAGTTTGAAATACATTATCAATTAATATTAGAACAATAAGATATTCAAATAAATAATTTTGACCGAGTTTTAAACATTAATTATTTTAATCATAACCTCTTAATCATAGCCTTTATTTCTCTAAAGGTGCAAGAGCTGTTTATAAAACATGTAATTCTAAAATAAACAACCAGAAATAAAGATTTGCCTTACCATTTTCTTATTATTTTAACCCAGCGTATTAAGTTAATACAACTGATCAAGCTTTAATCCACATTTGGAAATATAAAATTCCACAGAATTTATCCTCACTCAGTTTTACATATTTTCTACTTTTGTTGAATAAATGCATACCTCACAGAGAATAGACTTTACATAGACATGTCTGTTTATGTTTGAATTTCACGTTTCGCTGGATAAATAAAATGATCATTATGTCCGGCTCATACGTATACTAATAAGTAAAGAAAGATTAGAATATTAATCCGTAATTTTAATATATTTACGATATATTTATAATAACAAAAACTATCCCGGAACCAATAGGAATTTTGGGACTTCAAATTTTAACACGAGCTGAAGTTTTTCGACAAAAAGATCCTGTATTAAAATCTATTTTGCACGATAGAAAAATAAAATGAACAAAATTAGAGATTAACACAAAAACACATGTTTTTAATGTGTAGCAACTTATTTTATACAGATACAAGTGTAATCGTGACCACCGTCAATCGAAAAAAGTAGAAGTTATTTCCATTTAAAGACATTCTGAGATTTTAGGAACAACGGTCATATTGGAAGGCTAAACATGAGAATTACAAAGATATAAAAACAAAAATATATTGCAGCTTTCCTATTATTAAATTTTGTGGCCAAATATAATACATAAATAGATTAATATTCATGTGGTTTGTTTGTATGATGGTGTTTAATGCCACTTTCAACACTATTTCAGTTATATCGTGGCTGTCAGTTTTATTGGTGGGGGAAACAGGTGTACGCGTAGAAAACCGACCTGACGCAAGTCACTGACAAATTTTATCACATAATGTTGTACACCTCGCTCTGATCGAGATTCGAACTCACAACATCAGTGGTGATCGACACTGCTTGCATATGTAGTTGTAAATCCAACTACCATAAGATCACGGCCACGACGGTCCTGATTAAGATTCATATATTAAATTACAATTACCATTACAGGGATTTTGAAATGTAATTAATTAAATTACAATTACTTTGCAAATGTAATTAATTAAATTACAATTACTTTGCAAATGTAATTAATTAAATTACAATTACTTTGCAAATGTAATTAATTAAATTACAATTACTTTGCAAATGTAATTAATTAAATTACAAATTACATTTTAAAACAGCTTTAATGTGCATAGAAAAAATATAAATGAACAGGTAAGCAATAGCAATATGATTCAGAATATACATATAGACAGTGAATAAACTAATGCATTATACATTGAATGTCCATGCATCATTTGGAATTTCAAAATGTTAGGAGCCGACATGCTGTATTTTCAACTAACACACAGCCCCAGTCAAATTGTGAGTGAAAACCCCTTAACAGAATTCATGTCAAATTGTTAGTTAAAACTTTTTATTATCAAAATTCAATGACCACTTTTAAAGGGAGAAGGGTGGCACTCAGTTGTGCACAAGGAAAAAAAATGAGACAAAAAATACATAACCTAAGATCTACTAATCCAAACGAATATTGGAAAATTATCAATAGTGGTAGAAAACAAATAAGTCCAAATATATCCATTAATGTGTTATTTGATTTCTTTAAAACTCTAAATACTGGTGAACCTGAAAATGAGGGCGACCCACCAGTGTTTAATCAAGATACTGATGATTTGAATAATATCATTAATGCACCAATCACCATAGATGAAATAAAATCTGCTATGAAAAATTTGAAAAATAACAAAGCTTCAGGTGAAGACTTAATTGCAAACGAATACTTAAAACACTCATTTGAAATTATGTCTGACATATATGTTAAATTGTTTAATCTGATTTTTGATAAAGGTTTGATTCCAGAACAGTGGTTATATGGTGATATTATACCTATTTTCAAGAACAAAGGTGACAAGTCTGACCCGAAAAACTATAGACCAATTACAATCGTAAGCTGCTTTGGAAAACTGTTCACTTCTGTTCTAAATAATCGGTTAAATAAATTCTCTGATCAATATCATATTATATTAGAAAACCAAGGGGGATTCCGAAAAGGGTATTCGACAAATGATAATCTGTTTATTCTTCATATATTGATACATATTATGAAAAAGAAAAAGAAAAAGCTATACTGCGCATTTATAGATTTTGCCAAAGCTTTTGATACAGTGTGGAGAAATGGTTTATGGAATAAATTACTTATAAATCAGATAAATGGGAAGATGTTTAATGTTATTTTTAATATGTACCAAAACATCAAGTCTCGCATACAGTATAATAAAGAGACTTCAAACTATTTTGAATGCAATGTTGGAGTTAGACAAGGGGAAAATTTATCTCCCTTTTTGTTTTCTTTATATTTAAACGACTTGGAACATTTTTTACAGAGCAAAAATTCTTTAGGACTAAATTGTATTACTGATGAAATAGAAAATGAGCTAGATATTTTTATTAAAATGTTAGTAATACTATATGCTGATGATACAGTTTTATTTGCAGACTCTGCAGTTGAGATGCAAATACAGCTTGATAATTTTTCAGAATATTGTAGTTTATGGAAACTAAATGTCAATTCCAGTAAAACAAAGGTTGTTATTTTTGCTGGTGGTCGATTTCCCACAAATAACTTTAATTTTAATTTTGATGGTAATAATTTAGAAATTGTACCAGATATTGTTTATCTTGGAGTAAATTTCTCAAGAACTGGGAGTTATTTGAATACTAAAAAGCGTAACATCGATAAAGCCTACAAGGCTATATATGCAGTACTAAAAAAGGGGCGTCTTCATAACTTGTCTATAAAATGTCAGTACGATCTTTTTGATAAGATAGTTAAACCAATTCTATTATATGGTTGTGAAATTTGGGGTTTTTCAAACTTAGATACAATAGAGCGTGTCCATCTTAAATTTTGTAAACTCTTACTCCATCTGAAGAAATCTACTCCAAACTTTATGATTTATGGTGAGCTAGGTGCTTGCCCTATGTCTGTATATATCCAAACACGCATTGTAAATTTTTGGTCAAAGTTGGTGAACTGTGAAAATAGTAAATTGTCAAGTATTATTTATAAATACGCATATTTACAGCATACACAAAATGGTTTGGAAATGCCTTGGATAAAAGCTGTCAAAAATATATTAGATAGTTGTGGTTTTAGTAATGTATGGGAAAATCAAGGAAAATTTAATTCAAAGTGGCTTAGTTTAAGTTTAAAACAAAAACTATTTGATCAGTTTCAGCAAAAATGGCGTTCTGACATGAATAATTCATCAAAAGGGTTATGCTATAAAATTTTTAAGGATTGTTTTGAATTCGAAAATTATCTAAATTTACTTGATGACAAAGACAGACAGTTACTTTGTAAATTTAGGACATGCAATCATAGATTACCTATTGAAACTGGTCGGTGGCAAGGCATTGAGAGACAAAATAGGACATGTAACATATGTGATAAAAATGAGATTGGTGATGAATTCCATTATATACTACAGTGCCCATCTCTTCACGACGATAGACCACGTCTATTGGATTCTACCTATTTGACTAGAGTTAATGTTTTAAAATTTGCTAATTTATTCCAATCTAGAAATAAAATTAAGTTAGGTCACCTTTGTAAATTTATCAAAATTATTTTTTCAAAAACACGTCCTCCTGGTTAGTCACCTCTCTCTCCTTCTTTGTTGTGTTTTTATTGTGTTACGTCCATCCTCTTGTCATGTGAGTGCAAATATTGATATTGAATGTTTGTATTTATCTCTGTACCATTGTAATGCATTGGTTTATGAGAATAAAGAATCTTGAATCTTGAATCAAGGAATTGTGTACATAAAGGTGATTTGAGACCTGGAGGCACCAAACCAGGTCTTGTTAATTACTCTTGACACAAGCTGTTAAATTAACAAACAAAAGATTAAATGATTAGAAACCAGTAGTGCCTTAGGCCTTGTACTGTCAATTCTATGAACAAATTTTAATGGTGTCTTCAACCTACGCCAACATTTTGAAATATCATATTCAAGGTATGCCAACAAACATTATATACAGGTGTTTATATAACAATTAATGACAGTTACAGGTAAGTAAATTTGGAAATGCAGGTCTCAAAAGTGAAATTTATTATAAAAAAAACTAAACAAAAAACAATCTAAAAATATAAGAATAAGTCTGTTAAAATTTAACAACTTGAAGAAAAAAAATTAAACCTTTGTAAAAAGGTCTCAAAAGTGAAATTTATTATAAAAAAAAAACTAAACAAAAAACAATCTAAAGATATAAGAATAAGTCTGTTAAAATTTAACAACTTGAAAAAAAAATAATTAAACTTTTGTAAAAAGGTCTCAAAAGTGAAATTTATTATTAAAAAAAAAACAAAAAAAACTAAACAAAAAACAATCTAAAAATATCAGAATAAGTCTGTTAAAATTTAACAACTTGAAAAAAATATAATTAAACTTTTGTAAAATTTATATATAAAATAAAAATCTGGTAAAATTAAACAAAAATCTGTAAATAAAAAAGATGAAAATGTAAAATTTTGGAATAATTTAAATAAACAATCTTTCTAAAATGTATGAAATCAAAATATTATATGATACTCATGCAATTAAGCAATTTTCTTAAAATCTAAATTCAAAAGTTTTTAATAATATTTATTTATAAACTTAGAATTATCATAATTTTGAAGAGTATTTTTTAATTGCTCACTCCAAGCTAATTAATCATAAGATAATTCATCATGCAATTAAGCAATTTTCTTAAAATCTAAATTCAAAAGTTTTTAATAATATTTATTTATAAATTTAGAATTATCATAATTTTGCAGAGTATTTTTTAATTGCTCACTCCAAGCTAATTAATCATAAGATAATTCAGTTCACTCCAAGCTAATTATTTATAAGATAATTTGAAGTATGATAAAAAAAAAAATATCTGTGCTTATAATATCCTAATTTATTTTCATGAAGTATGATATAAAAATATATATGCTTATAATATCCTATTTTATTTTCATAATGATTGATGTTAAAATATATGTGCTTATAATATCCTAATTATTTTTATAAAGCTTGATATTAAATATATGTCCTGATATACTGATTTTTTGTTTGTTATTTCCATAAAATATGATTTTAAATACCTACTTAGTTTATTCACTCAATACTCACACAAAAACAAGACAACCGTACATTAAACATTAATTGTGGACTTGGAGTACATTGACATCTCCCCCGATTTTACACTAATTAAACATGACTAGTCATGTTTATATAACAATTAACCTATTCAACCTATGCCAACAATCCTTTTTGACCTTTTTATATATATTTTTTAAAATGTTGGCATAGGTTGAATGAACCATTTTAATCACTAATTTTCAATAAAACAATAAACATATTAATTAATCTATATTTCATTTCTATCCATAGATCATAGAATACAGATTATTTTTTCAATCTAGGTTTTCTTGTAAACTTTCAGATAATATACTTAACCGTCTTGGGACCATTACTGTTTCTGACCTACATCAACGACATGCCAGAAATGGTTAAATCATCAGAAACAAAGCTATTTGCCGATGACAGCCTACTCTTCCGTACCATCAACAACCAAGCTGACAGCGTATTATTACAGAATGACTTAACATCGCTACAAGATTGGGATGACAAATGGCAAATGAGTTTCAACGCCAAGAAATGCCAAGTCATTCGAATAACACCTAAGAACAGACCACCACTGCCAACAACTTATAAACTACATGGACACACATTAGATACAGTTGACGCAAGTAAATACCTAGGTGTCACCATCTCTAACAACCTCACCTGGGACAGGCACATAGACAATACAATTGGCAAAGGCAACAAAACATTGGGATTTATTCGACGCAACTTAAAAGACTGCACCAAACCAGTGAAATCAGCAGCATATACATCCATGGTGAGACCAACAATGGAGTATGCAAGCTCAGTATGGGACCCGACAAACCGGAAAAAGATTGAAAACCTTGAAAAAGTACAAAAAAGAGCAGCAAGATTCGTTTTCAATAATTACACAGACCGAACACCTGGCTGTGTTACTAAAATGGTAGAATCCTTGAAGTGGGAAAAATTAGAAGAAAGAGAAAGTATAATAGACTATGCATACTGTATAAAATCAAAAATGGATTAATTGATATAGACAGCCACCAATATATCCAGGCCAACGACAGCAGGACTAGAGGCAAAGATCGCCTTTATCAAGAAAGAACGAGCAGTGAGGCCTTCGGAAATTCGTTCTTCCCCAAGACCATCAGGGACTGGAACCAACTGCCAGCTAATACAACTCCGGCCAACACAGTAGAGGGATTCAGGAGCGCCCTCAAGGCGCATCGTGACAACAACTAGACCAGCTCCCACCTGTATATAGTTTTACCTGTAAATAGTCGGTAGAAGGCTGCTGTGTTGCCCGACACTGCGCAAAGTTTTCGCGGAACCTTAAACATTCACGTGTGAATCCGGTTCCTAAATTGGAAGAAGAAGAAGAAGAACTCAACATCATCATGATCCGGAGCTCCATTTAGATTTTTAGCAAATTCGTACAATACATCAATAGAAATATTTGGTTGTTTTTTCTTTTGGCCCTTGTTTAATATTTTTCAATATTCCTTTGGATTTTTCGATCTCAAAGTTTTCAATTCTTTCTTCATTTTTTGTCTATATTTTCTAATAGACGTTTTCAGAAAACGGTGATTACCTAGTTATCGTGGACGCTAGGTGGTGTTACTATCGTTCGCCATTACGAAAGTGTAACAATCGGTTGTTTACACTAGTTACGATTAATCAGTATTCATAATTGGATTGATAAACACGCTTCAGTTAATATTTTATGGCTTATTTCCGTGATTTTGGCTGAATATTTCGAAATATGGATTATTGAATTGAACTTAAACGGTTATTGTTTAAATTATTCAGAATCACAAAGTTCAGGACCAGGTCGGACAAATCTATACGGTCATCAATATCATCAAAATTAAAGAATTAGCTAGTCATTTTGCCAGATGTGGGCTAACAGATCGATCTGTAGCTATTCAGATTTTAACCTTGCTTATGTGGCAGATACAAAACATGGTACGCAACAACAAAAAAAAACGGTCGGTATGGAAACCCTCAACACACATTTTTTTACTAACGGTATATATTTTGTACAAAAGAACTAAGTTCCCTTCAAATATTGTCTTCACTTCACAAAGCCACAAAGTTGCATATTTTTATGATGTAGGGAGCACTTATGCAATTGACCAAAAAATCAATCATTTGCACAATGATAGAGTAGCAAATATGTGGAGGAATAATGTTCCTTCCGTATGCGGTAGAGGATAACATAGAAAGGAATAAAAACTGAGTTAAATGTTGTCTTAAATGAAAGTTTAAATAATATAAACAAAGGAAACGGGAACAAAGTGAGCAGTGTAAGAATGATTGTTTTTCATGTAGAAGCCGCATAAAATAATTAACAATTTACAAAGAGGCATCACATTTCTGTAGATAAATCTTGAAATAAATCTGGATTCTGTAAGAAGTAAAAATGAACGACATGATGTCCTGCAACAAAATTCGGCGATTTTTTTTTCTTTTAGTTTTTTGTCATTATAATTCAGTTATGTATATTTTTATCATTTTTAACCCTTTGTGGGAAGGGAGTAGAGTTTAACTGTCATGTTGCAAATCAAATACATTTAAGTATCAACCCAATACATAAATTAAATTTTTGTGTTTTAGTGATGTCTTTGCTATAACTTGTTATGCAATACACAGTTAACTATCAGTTATAATGATAGTTATCTTTCTACAATATGAATTTGACACCTTTGTTGCAAAATGACACGACTGTCTATTCCCCTAAGTGCCAAACCCGGGAAGCATCGCATCGCTGTTGACACGGTCGACCTTCAGCAGACTACAAGTCTAGAAAGCGCTACTACTTCCTGAACACGTCAATATTAAATTTTAATTAATCTTCAAAAACATATAAAATTAAAGAATAAATCAATATAAAACTATGAAATCCTAACAAAGAAATTTAAAAAAGAAGACAAATGGGGTGAAAAATGCCCGTCCGGTTCACGTATCTGAAACCTGGGAGAAAATAGTTATATTAGGTTCCTCATGAAACTTTTTTTTCAGATAAAGAAATTCAGATATTCAGATGTTTTAATTTGAAAAAACTTAAATTCCTTTTCATCTTCACTACAGAAATTGACCGACAAAAAGTTTTAATTTGTTTTACAATTTAACAAACAAAAAATAAATAAAAATAAAACAGAATTGAAAAATGCACCTTAAGATGTCACATTCAAAGTTAAGTTATTTCTTATAAGTTAGGCAAATCAAATCAAATCAAATAAGTTTTATTTAAAGTCGAAATATCTATAACACATAACATAAGCTCTAGTGAGCTTTTGAATCGACTATTACATAAAAAGCACATACAAGTATAAAATAACTTTACAAGCACATATTACATGACATCACAAAGCAAAACAACTAAAAAAAACAAAAAAAAACATGCATGCATAGACATTAGTATAAAACATAAGCTCATGTATACATAGTCATACATAAAAGCAAACTTATGCATACATAAAACACAGTTACATATAAAATTAATCAGAACTGAATCTAAAAGCATAAAAGCATAAGCTCATGTATACATAGACATACATAAAAGCAAACTCATGCATACATAAATAGTTACATATAAAATTTATCAGAACTGAATCTAAAAGCATAACACATAAGCTCATGCATACATAGACATACATAAAAGCAAACTCATTCATACATAAATACAGTTTCATATAAAATTAATCAGAACTGAATCTAAGAGCATAATAGCAGATCAGGATAGGGTAATATTAAAACTATTACAACTATATAGCACTAAGTACACAAAGCATAACAAGACAAACTGTTTACACGCAAGCACTACAATGGCATGAGCCACCATTCCAGGTATTCAATAATTTTGAAAATTGATTTAAGTTTTGTTCTAATCTAATATGGTTTGGTAGCTCATTCCATAGTTTGGTTGAAAAATAACGGAATGATTTCAGACCATACCTTGTTGTTTTTACAGATGGTACATCAGCTGTGTTTTCGTATCTAAAGGAATAATTATGTTTTTTAATATTTACTAAATCATGTAAATAAATAGGGCTTTCTTTATGTATAATTTTAAACGTTTCAATTGCTATACTTCTTAATCTTCTAACTTTAAGTGATGGCATTTTTGATTTTTCCAGTAATTCTTCATAATTTAAAACATAGTCATTATAAATAAACCCGAGTGCCCTTTCTTGAATTTTTTCCATTTTCTTAGTATTTTTCTCACTGCAAAAATGCCATGTTACAGGACAATAATTGAAGTTGGATAATATAAATGAATAGTAAATAGTTAGTCGACCTAGCTTATTTAAATATCTACCAATTCTTTTCAAAACATTAAGTTGACGAGCAGATTTTTTACAAATTTCTGATATATGCTTATCAAAATTTAATTCATAATCTATCGTAACACCAAGAAGTTTAATATGTTCTTCACACTTTATCTTGCTACCATTTAAATCAAAGCAAATCTGTTCTTTAAAAGTTTTCTTGCCTATTGCCAAAGCTTGGAATTTGTCTGGATTAGCTTGCATTAAATTGTTTGCAAACCAATCCAGCATTTTTTGACTGTCACTCTCTAATTTTGAAATAACATTTTTTAGATCATGATCGGCATAAGATAAAGTGTTATCGTCTGCATAATTATATATAGTACTAAAATCAACAGAATAAAAGATGTCATTAATAAAAATGTTAAAGAGAATGGGATCCAAAATTGAGCCCTGTGGCACACCTTTATACACTGTTTCAAAAGAGCTACACATATTTTTTACCTTTACACATTGTTTTCTACCAGACAAATAGCTGTTTAATAAATTTATAGACTTTTCTGACAGACGATATGCTTCAAGTTTCAATAAAATGAGGTCGTGTGGGAGACAGTCAAAAGCCTTTGATAAATCCATTAAGATAGCTGCTATATATTTGTTTTCATCCAAAGCTTTTTTCCAGTCTTCAATAATTTTTAGTAAGGCAGTTTGACATCCGAAACCTTTCCTAAAAGCTGATAATGATGGATGAAAATGAAAATTGAAAAAATCTGTTAATTGGTCAAAAATAGCTCTTTCAACAAATTTTGATATTGTTGGCAAAACACTTACTGGACAATAATTTCCTTTCTCTAAAATATTATTCTTCTTGAAGAGCGGTCTAACCTGTGCTGTCTTGAGTTTATCTGGAAAAATTGATACATCAATACACTTGTTAATAAAAAATGTAATTGGTTCTACAATACAAGGCATAGATAGCTTCAGTATTTTTGGTGATATCCCATCGTAACCTGTAGCTTTCTTAATATTCAATTTGTTTATTTGCTTACTAACAAAATCAGAACTTACCGGTTTAAAATTTAGATCATCAGTAATCAGCTTATTTTCTTTGATCATACATACACTAGGATGCTCTTTATTTACAATAACATTTGTATTACCAATATTTTTTGCTACGTTGATGAAAAAGTCATTGAAAACTTCAGATACCTTTGCTGGATCATTTATAATCTCACCATTTTCACTTAATGTGATATGATTATTACTACTACTGCCTTTCTTTGACAAAAATGGCTTTATAGTTGGCCAAAAATCAGATGATTTTGGTCCTCCAACACATCTCTCAAAAAAATAGTTTTGGATAGATTTCTTTTTAACTTTATTAACATGATTTCATTGCTTTCTATAATTTTCCCAGTTTACTTTAGATCTATTTTTCAAAAATTTATTGTGGAGCATTCTCTTTTTGTAAATTTCTTTTCTTAAGGTTTTATTCATAAATGGTGCTGGAGTTTGAACTGGTTTTCTTTTCTTCAATGGGATATGTTTATTTACAACTTCAAGATAAGATTTTTCAAAAATTTCATATGTAGAGTTTATATCTGATTCATTTCCTATATTTACATAATCAATTTTTTCTAGATCTTCAACATACTTTTCATGATCAAAGTTTTTATAGCTTCTATAAGTAATATAGTCTCTATTTATTTTTGGTATCCTGCCTTTGATTTGGGTTGATACTATATTGTGCACATCAGAGTCCGCAGTTAAAGTTTGTAGTATTTTGGCAGTGACTTGGTTTGTTGGTAAGTATAACATCAATTAAGGTAGGTGATGCATTTTTAGTGAAGCAAGTCTCTTTTTTTACTAAGTTACTATAATCAAATATGTCACATACTGATTGTAGTGGCGATGATTTTTCTCTGTCCTGCATATTGTAATTAAGGTCACCAAGCACATTTATCATTATTACTTCACTTTAAATCGTATAGTAATAATTTCAAAAAGCGTATATTATAATTTATATATTTACTTTTTAATTGCATACAAAATATTCATTTGATTACCCCTTTTTTCTTATGCTTGAAAAGCAACAAAAAAACAAAAAAGGAAAAAAAGTGCATGCAGTTTTTTATCAAGTAGGATTTATACAGATTTTGTATGGGGAATATATCGGTAATTAAAAAAAAATACATACCAGGTAATTTATTTGTTGTCATTATATCATTGTCATTATATCTCCGTTTACAAATCACTTCACAGCAGGTGTTATCATTGAATTTTAAGCCGAAATAACAGTATATTGTGACACGTGTACTAGAGAAACCATACATTAGCGTATCGATAAACCCCGAGAACATAATATTTTGACACTTTACTAATGGCGGACACACTCGGAAGTCGATAATGGCCGCGCCCATGTTTTTAAGAATAAAAAGGTCTATAGAAGCGTCCACCTGCTTTTTATATTTTTTCTCGGCTTCTTTGAGTTCTTTTCTAGAATTATCCGAATTTCTAAATTTATTCTTAGGCTTCGTTTTTCTATAATATTGACGCTCAAATTTACAATCTAAATCGAACCATGGTTTTTGAATTTTAGTATTTCTTTTTTTCTTTCTGTTATTAAACTTAGTGATAGTTCCAAATGTTTCTTTAGCAGAATCAATGTGTATTTTACCAAATTCATTAACAGCAGTATTCATCTGCTCCTGTGTTACTCTAGAGGCACCTAAATCACGTAATTTATTACGAAGATCAGAACTAGCCTGTCTGTTAAAATTACCTCTGAACTCGCGTAATTTTTCATTTTCCCATTTCTTTATTTTTACAATGTGTTCTGTATTATCTAAAGCATTTATATCACTATCACTATCTTCAAAAACATTGCTTTCAAAAGTAATACTGAGCGGCGTGTGAACATCAGAAAAACAATTACTAAAATCAAGTACAGTCAAATCATCAATACATTTTATAATATTTGGAGAACAAATGAAATAATCTACAGCACTTGCATTCCTGCAAGTAAGTTTACCTATATTACTATCACTTCCTACTCGTCCGTTCATGATAAACAAGTTTTGTACTTTGCAAAGATTTATTAGTAATTTTCCAAAGTTATTTTTTCCTTTATCCATATTTTTTCTATTTAATGGTAAATTTGAATCAGTTAAAAAAGAGGTATAATTTTCTAGTAAGGGACCGACCATTTAACTTGAAAGGGGAGGGGGGTTATGGTTTTTTGTTTCGTTCAGAATTTTTTTTTCGGACAACACAAGAGTTAGAATATATATTTTTTTTGTCGCGCAACGCGTGAATTTTTTTTCCAAAATTTAACATTAGGTTATGACAAAAACTCTGAATCAGATTATTTTTTTTTCATCCACCAAAATCAGAATATTTTTTTCAGCAACATTGGGAATCAGAATATTTTTTTAGAAAAAAAACATAACCCCCCCCCCTCCAAGTTAAATGGTCGTTCCCTAAATATTCGTCCCCGTTTGGAAAATCGTTTTCTGTAAATACCGAAAAATCTTTAAGCTCAGCCGTGCTTGCATTGAAATCTCCCGCCAAAGATATATATTTATACGACCTCGAAAAATTTCTTATATCGAAATCTATGTCATTGAATGCTTTTTGAGACGAGTACGAGGTGAATTCTGGTGGTAAATACACAACACCAATTAAAACATCTTCATCTAATTTAAATAATGTGGATGACACTTCTACCTAAAATACAAAAGCAATCCCGCCCGATTTTCTATGTGAAAATTTTTGTCTGTTTTTTGTTTTAAATATATACCCCGGAAAATAAATTTGATCAGTGTCATCAGTTTTTGTTTCTTGTAAGCATATAAAGTCATGTTGATAGATTAATTCACCAAATTCGGGATATATAGAATATAACACCGGCAAAAGTGCAAGACAGGGAAATCTCCGACACCCGAGGTTGTAGGTGTTTGATTTTATTTCTCACTTTTATCAGTAGTTGTGTATTGTTTGACAGCTATGTACTTTTAGCAGACGATCATGTAAACAATGTGAGTTTATTTTCCCTTCATGTCAATCAAAAAAGTAATTCCGTATTTTTGTGTATTGCGTGAAGGTTATTATGTAATAATATGGCTGATTGTTAGGATTTGTGTGTTTATAAAAGATTGAAAACTTATATACAGTGAATTGTTTATTTTAAAAAGGAAAAGCATGGAGAATTCGGGGGGCAGTTGACATAAACTGTACAGCATGCATTTGCCGGTAAAACGCACGTGATTTTTTTTGTCTTGCACTAGTACAAAATAAGAAAATCTCACATCGCTAAAAATAGGAACTGGTCTGTCTCAAAAGTGAGAAAATTTAATCTTAAATTCAGACCACAACAATTTAAACACAATAGCTTCAATTTATTATGTACAGTTAAAATAGAACAATCAACATTTAAACAATCAACATTATCTGCCAAAATCGCAAATTTTAGTTACCCATAAAAACTATCAGATATGATTGATGCCTTAGTAAAACGTGTTTCTATAACTTATAAATGTTATGAAATGTACGCGCATCGGGGAAAAAAGGTGCAACTGCTCGTGTTTTGAGATCGATCAAGAAATGGACGCCATCTTATTAATTATCGGCATTGTTTACGGAGTTTGCCGAATCGTCATTAAATCAGTACAACAATGCACTTATTTCTTATTTTCTGTGAATCTGCTTTCAGTCGGCGTTAATTACGGACAAAGAACCATTCAAGTTTGCAGTTAATAAGTGACAAAATACAAATTATTCGTTTTTACCCGTCACTAGTAAGGTCAGTTGCATACGGAAAAAGCGAGGTCAAATTATTTTCTTGCAAGGAAATAATAAATCGATGGTAATTTTCGTTCTCAAAAGGCGAAAAGTGGTACGATAAGCTGTTTAATGTGAAATATTTACCTTTATTTCATCATTTTAAAGCTATTTACCAATTTCCAAAACATATAATTTTTTTGGTCAAAATCGTAGCTAATGCCTCTTTAAATCATCTATATTTACATCGTTAGTACTGTTCAATTCATCACCTTGAGAAACGTCTTGTTATCCCCGACACCCCTATTAACCCTGCGAGAGTGTAGATGGCGGTCGCCTTCTCTTCGTGGCTGGTCTACCTAGCAAATTTGATTGGCCTACGGCATGGTGTTCTTGGGCGACGTGGCTATATTGTCTTTGCGGTAGTGTTTGTCTATTTTGTCTATGTGGGCTCTTTAAGTCGTTCGACGGATCATATAGTTTGTTTTCAATAAAAAATCTATCTCGGACCAGTTTTATGCGCAAGCCCTTTTGTTTACAATCACGCACCACAGGATACAATTTTCGTCGTTTCTCCTCCACTTCAGCTGGAAACTGTTCTCTTATTCCAAAATAAGTGCCGCTAAGTTTGTGCGCATTTTGAAGAATTAGTGTCAATTGTCTATAGTAAATAAATCTCGCCACTATCGGTCTTGGTTTTCTGTCCGGCGTTTCTCTTCGTCCGAACCGGTGTACATTTCCAAACTCTATGTACTCCTCTATTCCTAATTCGTTTTTTTATGAACTCTCTTAGTATTCCTTCTGTGTATTCACGTGGTGATTCAAATAGTCCTGTGAAAATTAAATTATTTTTCATCGATCTGCATTTTAAATCAGTAATATGAGTTTTCATATTCCCCTGTTCCTGTCTATGTTCCCTCAATTCTTCCCGTCTTATTGATGTTCTTTCTACAACTTCCTCAAAACATCTCTTCAGCGTATCTATTTCAGTTTTATTAGATGAACAATTGTTTTTAACATCTTCAAATAAATCGCTCATCACCCGTGTACTATTTTCTATATCTTTATTTTTCTCTTTAATTTCTTTCACTGTAATTTCTAATGAGCTAACTTTTCTTGTAATGTCCACGAGGCTGGTTTTAACTTCGTCTATCTTATTTACCTGTGTTTCTACTTGTTTTAATCTCCCATCTACTCTGTTCATAAATGCTAACATTTGTGCAGCAATTTCATTTGATCCATCACGTAAGACTTCTCTACAGTCTTTCAAAACGTCGGACGTTTCCTTTACTTTTTCCTTGTGTTTCGCATTATGCATGTATATTGATTTTTTTAAACGTACTTTATTTACCCACTCATACAGACCCTCAATATTTTCACTTAACGCCTAGCTGCGCTATCAAAGAATAATATACGTAGTACGGGTCACTGGTCGGGTTGGGTATGGGCGGTGAGTTCAAATTCAGATTCGATACACCAATACTTGTAAAGTTACTATTAACAAAAATCGTAATTCAACATTTCCAGGAACCAGAGGGGCAGCAGGACCCAGGTTGGAGTCAAACGCCTTCAAAATTATCTTTCCAAATTCCATCAAATTAGCTGTTTTATGATATTTTTACGAGACGAGACGAGACGGAAAAATTTACGAACCTTCCATCTTTCATTCGGAACAAGAGTTTGTAAGGAGTGGTAATTGGTGGACCATTAAAAGGCAAACATGTCTGATTATATCTCCAGTGTTTCATTACATGTATATATATGGTTTATTTTGATTATTAAAATTGAACAAGGTATTTATGTTTAATATTACACCAGATCGTGAAGTTACTCATTGGACTAAAGCTTGACCTTACAAATTGGTCCAATTATCAACGTTATAAAGTTGTAAATAGGACCAACATTAAGATAAGATAAGTTTTATTTAAAGTCGGCATATTTAAATAACAATGCAACACAAGCCCTAGTGGGCTTTTGACCGACATTATTAACATTGATTGTTATAAATTACAACATGTAGCCGGGAGTCATACATTAGACCAAATCTTGATCATTACAAAGTGATCTAAAAAATGAAGATACAAATCGGACTATTTTATTGAGTAAAGAACCTTGCTAGATATAAATTAGTCTGAACCTGAAGGTTATATATTAGTCTAATTTTTGGTCCTAATCGTCAAGTCAAAAATTAGACTACAGCTTGATTCAAACTCAAATTGTGAAATGACCATTTAATATTTAGGGGACTATGTTTTTTTGGAGAAAATAATAAATTGACGAGGAAAAAATATGGTGACACTGCAGTTTTCAATAAGAAATATTTGGAAAATTTGTTTTCTACGCTCCACGATTTTTCTGTTTTAGAAGTCATAATTTCTGACTCGTGAGAAAAACATAACCCCCAACAAAAAGTTAAATAGTTGGTCACTAACAAATTGGTCTAAATCTTAAAGATACAAATTTGATAAAATCTTAAGTCATAAAATGCAAGTGTTCTTTTTTTACAGGGATTCAGACACATATATAGCTACATCGTACGACGACCCATTATATAATGCTGACGACCCGACACGACTCGGCGTCGGAACAACGTAAACATTGCAAAACGAAAAAATGTTGCAAACATTATCAATAAAGGCACGCTAACAGTGAACCAACCAGTGAAAATAATTGATCATATATATATATAGTTAAGACTAGATGTATATTATTTTAAATATACAAACCTTTTATCAGCGTAATGATTAGAATGCTCCCCTCGAGGGCGGTAAATCGTGGATTCGAGCCCCGGTTGGGTCAAACCAAAGACTAAATTTTGTATACAATTGGTATTTGTTGCTTCTCCGCTAAGCATGCAACATTAAGGAGAAATAGCAAACATTGGTTGGCTAGGAATCAGAATAATGTGTCCGAGTGGAGCGACATGTCAACCCGCGGACTGTTGTTCCAGTGTGCTAGCACTATAAAAATCCAACTCAGCGTGTTGGCCTAGAACAAAGCGGACCTCATCATCATCTCATTGAAAATTAACTTGTTCTCGTTATGATATAACTGAACAATTGCTCATTTGACGTTAAACAACAATCACTCAATCAATCACTGTATCAGTGGTAGTAGTTGTAATTCCGTAATTCAGGACTCTGTTTTACTTCCTACACACGCATAAAGGGGTTTAAAGCAATACACATTTCAATGTTTAAATTCAAATATTCAGATTCTCACTTCATTGATAATCAATAGGAAGACTACACTTAATATGGATGACATTATAATTAATTTGAAATAAGTATATAATTTTAAAGAAAATAAATTTCAACGTCATAATTCATGTGATTTATTTTTACATGAGTCATGTGGATCATTTGGAGAGTGCCACACTCCTTGCACGCTAAACACTTCTGTTGTAGATTTCGAAGAAAAAAAGAGTAGGAGCATTTCAACCTCTACAAAGGACTGTCGTCCCTGTCCAACTCTCCATACATTTTTAGCGACGGTCAACAGTCGTTAACCCATCCCTGTCTCATTTCTATATATATATATATATATATTATTGAACTTGTCCTCGTCCTGAATATATCTGAAATACTGCTCGCTAGACATCAATCAATCAATCAATCAATCAATCAATCAATCAATCAATCAATCAATCAATCAATCAATCAATCAATCAATCAATCAATCAATCAATCAATCAATCAATCAATCAATCAATCAATCAATCAATCAATCAATCAATCAATCAATCAATCAATCAATCAATCAATCAATCAATCAATCAATCAATCAATCAATCAATCAATCAATCAATCAATCAATCAATCAATCAACCAACACGAGTCTTACAATTAGTGTTAGTGGATGGTGGCATACAGTCATGTTTAAATAAACTAAACTGGGAAAATTGGACGTAGATTGTCAGTTTGATATTGATAATTCATAACGTTGATAAAATGCCCCTTGTACCAGCACTGACGGATATAGACACAACTACACTATGTACTCATGTGACATACTACAGATACAAATTTGGTCATGATTTGCACAAAAATGTGAATTTCTAATATTCAAATTTTGTCATATCTTCACATGTGGAAAACAAAAAATCCTCCAGCTTACATATACCAGTACAACTCTCTCCTATTTAAGGTAAATCATTAATAATTTAATTTGATGTGAATACTGCAATCTGATTGGCTGATACGGCTGGTGAAATGATGATGATGATGACGACGCCCGCTTTTTTTTTTATAGTGATAGTGTCGTGGTCGTTTGTGAATTCGAATCCCACAGGTGAGGTGTACTCGATACAACATTATGTGATAAAGCTTGTCAGTGACTTGCGACAGGTCGGTGGTTTTCTCCAGGTACTCCAGTTTCCTCCACCAATAAAACTGAACGATATTACTGAAATATTGTTGAAAGCGGCGTTAAATACCATAACCCGCAACGCCTCCTTATAAGTGCTAGCTGACTGATAAAACAGTCGGCATTCAGACACGTTGCCCAACTCGGACACATTATTCTGATTCCAAGCACATCTTACTTATTATTGCTGCGTACCTAGCGGAGAAGCAACAAATACCAATCTTATAGTATTTAGTTTGACCCGATCGTGGCTCTAACTCACGATCTACCGCACTAGGACGCGAGCATGCTAACCACAACATCACTAATGTTGTTGATACGGTCCTTCAGAAATGCGATTCATTTTCAAGTGATAATTATAGTTCATCCTAACAAAAACAAAGTTCCTTGTTATGTACTTGTATATTATATATTATGCAAATAAGTGTCGTACTTACCTCATCGGAGAATTTTCTAATTAATGTAATATCAGTAAACAATAAAATAGTAAACAAAACCAAATTCAAAATTGCCAGAGGAGAAATACTTTATGTAGATTCTAATCTATAATCTATAATAATGGGAGATATGCTTAGAATTATGTTAACATTAATTATAATATTTGCCTACTCAGATCGATGCTTTTACTGCTGGTTCATTATAATGGATACTTCAGACTGTCATTCCAAGACAAACACACATTTATATATCAAAGTTTCATTGTCATATTAATCAATAATGATTGTGACTATACATATACTACAATGCTAGTTAAAAAAACATTGAAAGAAACAACATATTAAAGAAGTTCGAGGTCCCCTTCCTAAGTCATAGCTACTGTTTTCATTAAGAAATCTGTATTTTCCTCCTGTTTTGGTGTTAATAGAGAGAGAATGTATATAATTTTTAAATTTTCTGTCGTATTATCAAAATTGAGAGAGCTATTCTCTGTTTTATTTAGCTTGTTGAATATGATTATTTTTAAATTAGAATTTTGGAGCATTCAAGTAGAACATGTTTTTCATCTTCTACTACAATGTAGATTAAACGAGGAGCAAAGTCTCTTTCAGTTTTCTTTAAATATTTATCTGTTACAACTAATAGACAATAGTTTATCATTACATATCTCCTTAATTTCAAAGAGCGACCTTCGTGGTCGTGATCGTATGGTAATTGGGTTTATAACTACCTATGCAATCAGTGCCTTTCACCACTAACGTTGTGATTTCGAACCACGTTCAGGCGAGGTGCACTCGATACAGCATTATGTGATAAAGTTTGTCAGTCACTTGCGGAAGATCACTATTTTGTTGACTTGTTGCAGTTTTGTCATAGATGGTTACGTTAATGTGTGATATTTTCATAACCAGGCTCAAGCTAGCGACCAATTTCTAGCGACCACTAAGCTAGCGACCAATAAGGCGATATGTCTCAAAACCCAAAAAACAAATAAGAGCAAAATGTACTTTTAAAGATTTCTAGCGACCAATAATAAGTATATTTCTGTAATTGCACATTCAACACATTGAATCGACATCTGGGCATACAGTAAATATTTCTGGACCCCCCCCCCCCCCCCCCTCCATAATACAAAGTTGACATTTGACACACTACTGTGGAAATAAGGTTCAAAATCTCACACAGACACTCATGTGAGTAAAAGACAATACATTTTATGTTCCATTTCCCATGCTCACCCGTACATAAAATATGCCTTCTCTTTACTGAGCTTAATAACGAAGACAAACATATATTTAGGGATGGCGAGCTTAGAAAACAGTCGGCTAACTTTAAACAAACACAGCGTAAACAAATAATATACTTTCATGTAAACCGGTATATAATTTGGATTTGCCAGCGCTTTGTCAAACAAAATAAAGTCCTATGATTCCCCGTTCACATGAAGACGTCTCATCAATCTACAAAAAAATGTAAATATAGAACATTGGAAAAATATAGCAATACGCATTATAAAAATAAACAAAATATAAACCATGCATGTGCGTGTAACATTTATTTAATAAATAGTATTATTTTGTTTTATCTATTTATTTTTAAATTGTGTATTTAAAGGTGTCAAGCAACTAATTTAATTCAGCAATGCACTTAAAACAGGTAAAGGCCCCGGCAATACTTTCGATTTAAACCCCAAGTGACAATAGGGTCCCCCCCGAAATCCAAATATCAAAGTTGATATTTGACATCCTGCTGTGGGCTTGAGGTGCATTATCCCACCTAGGCACTTAAGTCAGTTAAAGACCCGGGCAATACCTTTAATCTAAGCCCAAAGTGGGCAAGAATTTAGCCGTCCTTGATATATTTGCTATGCTATATTTATAGAGATCCCCCGCCTCCACAATTTTTTTTCAAATATCAAAATTGATATTTGACACCCTGCTGTGGGCTTCAGGTGCATTATCCCACCTAGGCACTTAAGTCAGTTAAAGACCCGGGCAATACCTTTAACTTAGCCAAAAGTGGGCAAGAACTTTGCCGTTCTTGATATATTTTTCATGGGATATTTATAGAGACCCCCCCATCCACAATTTGTTTTCAAATATGAAAGTTGATATTTGACACCCTGCTGTGGGCTTGAGGTGCATTATCCCACCTAGGCACTTAAGTCAGTTAAAGTCCCGGGCAATACCTTTAACTTAGCCAAAAGTGGGCAAGAACTTTGTCGTCCTTGATATATTTTTCATGGGATATTTATAGAGACCCCCCTACACAATTGTTTTCAAATATCAAAGTTGATATTTGACACCCTGCTGTGGGCTTTAGGTGCATTATCCCACCTAGGCACTTAAGTCAGTTAAAAGCCCAGGCAATACCTTTAATTTAATTCCAAAATGGGCAAGAACTTTGCCGTCCTTGATATATTTTTCATGGGATATTTATAGAGACCCCCCTACACAATTTTTTTCAAATATCAAAGTTGATATTTGACACCCTGCTGTGGGCTTTAGGTGCATTATCCCACCTAGGCACTTCAGTCAGTTAAAAGCCCAGGCAATACCTTTAATTTAATTCCAAAATGGGCAAGAACTTTGCCGTCATTGATATATTTTTCATGGGATATTTATAGAGCCCCCCACTCCACATTTTTTTTTCAAATATCAAAGTTGATATTTGACACCCTGCTGTGGGCTTGAGGTGCATTTTCCCACCTAGGCACTTATGTTGGCTAAAGACCCGGGCAATACCTTTAACTTAGCCAAATGTGGGCAAGAATTTTGCTGTCCTTGATATATTTTTCATGGGATATTCATAGAGACCCCCCTCCACAATTTGTTTTCAAATATCAAAGTTGATATTTGACACCCTGTTGTGGGCTTGAGGTGCATTATCCTACCTAGGCACTTAAGTCAGTTAAAGACCCGGGTAATACCCTTAACAAAAGCCCAAAGTGGGCAAGAATGTTACCGTCCTTATATATATTGTTTATGCGACATTTATAGAGGCCCCCCCTCCACAATTTTTTTTCAAATATAAAAATTGATATTTGACACCCTGCTGTGGGCTTGAGGTGCATTATCCCACCTAGGCACTTAATTCAGTTAAAGACCCGGGCAATACCTTTAACTTAGCCAAATGTGGGCAAGAATTTTGCCGTCCTTGATATATTTTTCATGAGATATTCATAGAGAACCCCCTCCACAATTTGTTTTCAAATATGAAAGTTGATAATTGACACCCTGCTGTGGGCTTGAGGTGCATTATCCCTCATAGCCATTTAAGTCAGTTAAAGACCCGGGCAATACCTTTAACTTAGCCAAAAGTGGGGAAGAACTTTGCCGTCCTTGATATATTTTTTATGCGATATTCATAGAGGTCCCCCCCTCCACAATCTTTTTTCAAATATCAAAATTGATATTTGACACCCTGCTGTGGGCTTGAGGTGCATTATTCCACCTAGGCACTTAAGTCAGTTAAAGACCCGGGCAATACCTTTAACTTAGCCAAAAGTGGGTAAGAACTTTGCCGTCCTTGATATATTTCTCATGGGATATTTATAGAGACCCCCCCCCTCCACAATTTTTTTTCAAATATCAAAATTGATATTTAACACATTCATCGATGTGCAGGAAGGTTAATGCAACCTCTATATAGAGCCAGTCACAAGCCTGGATAAATGCAGAGTGACCTTCTATTGGGTGACTTAGGGGATCAAATGTACCATTTCATTCATTTGACTCTTAGGTGATAGAAAACACCATTGAAGTACTACACAAAACCTCGAACAAATAAGATCACACCCCAAGGGGAATCACCCACTTTTGGTCTTATCATGTCACTTCCCGTGACGTCACTTTTGGTCACGTCACATCCGGTAGCCATGCTACTTCCGGTCATTCGCAATGATACAGTTTATACTAATACTATAGTAAGAAAAATGCGCGGGAATGCACTTCCGGGCATGCACGTAACATACTTCCGATTATGACGTCACTTCCGGTCACGGGACTTCATGTGACGTCATTTCCTGTCAGGGCCGCTTCCGGTGACGTCACTTCCAGAAACACATGCACAATGGCCCGCTGTCCTTTACTCCCCCTGAAATATGCCTTGAGCTGTCCCAATATACTACTTTGATATTTGGATTTTGGAGGGGCCCCTATAAATAACCCATGGAAAAATATCGAAGGACGGCAAAGTTCTTTTCCACTTGGGGTTTAAATCAAAGGTTTTGCCCGGGTCTTTAACTGACTGAAGTGCCTAGGTGGGGTAATGCACCTCAAGCCCACAGCAGGGTGTCAAATATCAACTTTGATATTTGGATATAGGGGGGACCCTATGCATATCCTATGAAACATTACCGAAGGACGGCAAAGTTCTCTGCCTATTGGGGTTTAAAACAAAGGTATTACCCGGGCCTTTAACTGACTTAAGTACCTAGGTGGGATAATGCACCTCAAGCCCACAGCAGAGTGCTAAATATCAATTTTGATATTTGAAAAAAGATTGTGGAGGGGGTGGACCTCTATAAATATCGCATACAAAATATATCAAGGACGGAAAAGTTCTTGCCCACTTTTGGCTAAGTTAAAGGTATTGCCCGGGTCTTTAACTGACTTAAATGGCTAGGTGGGATAATGCACCTCAAACCCACAGTAGGGTGTCAACTATCAATTTTGATATTTGAAAACAAATTGTGGAGGGGGTCTCTATAAATATCCCATGAAAAATATATCAAGGACGGCAAAGTTCTTGCCCACTTTTGGCTAAGTTAAAGGTATTGCCCGGGTCTTTAACTGACTGAAGTGCCTAGGTGGGGTAATGCACCTCAAGCCCACAGCAGGGTGTCAAATATCAACTTTGATATTTGGATATAGGGGGGACCCTATGCATATCCTATGAAAAATTACCGAAGGACGGCAAAGTTCTCTGCCTATTGGGGTTTAAAACAAAGGTATTACCCGGGCCTTTAACTGACTTAAGTACCTAGGTGGGATAATGCACCTCAAGCCCACAGCAGAGTGCTAAATATCAATTTTGATATTTGAAAAAAGATTGTGGAGGGGGTGGACCCTATAAATATCGCATACAAAATATATCAAGGACGGAAAAGTTCTTGCCCACTTTTCACTAAGTTAAAGGTATTGCCCGGGTCTTTAACTGACTTAAATGGCTAGGTGGGATAATGCACCTCAAACCCACAGTAGGGTGTCAACTATCAATTTTGATATTTGAAAACAAATTGTGGAGGGGGGGACCTTTATAAATATCGCATAAAAATATAACAAGGACGGTAAAGTTCTTGCCCACTTTTGGCTAAGTTAAAGGTATTGCCCGGGTCTTTAACTGACTTAAGTGCCTAGGTGGGATAATGCACCTCAAGGCAACAGCAGGGTGTCAAATATCAACTTTGATATTTAGATTTAGGGGGGACCCTTTGTATATCCTATGACAATTTACCGAAGGCCGGCAAAGTTCTTTGCCTATTTCGATTTAATTCAAAGGTATTACCCGGGCCTTTTACTAACTTAAGTGCCTAGGTGGGATAATGCACCTCAAGCCCACAGCAGAGTGTTAAATATCAATTTTCATATTTGAAAAAAGATTGTGGAGGGGGGGACCTCTATAAATATCGCATAAAAAATATATAAAAGACGGCAAAGTTCTTGCCCACTTTTGGCTAAGTTAAAGGTATTGCCAGGGTCTTTAATTGACTTAAGTGCCTAGGTGGGATAATGCACCTCAAACCCACAGCAGAGTGTCAAATATCAACTTTGATATTTGAAAACAAATTGTGGAGTGGGGGGGGGTCTCTATATAAATATCCCATGAAAAATATATCAAGGACGCCAAAGTTCTTGCCCACTTTTGGCTAAGTTAAAGGTATTGCCCTGGTCTTTAACTGATTTAAGTGCCTGGGTGGGATAATACACCTCAAGCCCACAGCAGAGTGCCAAATATCAATGTTGATATTTGAAAACAAATTGTGGAGGGCGGTCTCTATTAATATGTCATAAAAATATATCAAGAATGGCAAAGTTCTTGCCCATTTTGAGATTAAATTAAAGGTATTGCCCGGCCTTTAACTGACTTAAGTGCCTAGGTGGGATAATGCACCTCAAGTCCACAGCAGGGTGTCAAATATCAATTTTGATATTTGAAAAAAAATTGTTGAGGGGGGTCTCTATAAACATCGCATAAAAATATATCAAGGACGGCAAAGTTCTTGCCCACTTTTAGATAAGTTAAAGGTATTGCCCGGGTCTTTAACTGACTGAAGTGCCTAGGTGGGGTAATGCACCTCAAGCCCACAGCAGGGTGTCAAATATCAACTTTGATATTTGGATATAGGGGGGACCCTATGCATATCCTATGAAAAATTACCGAAGGACGGCAAAGTTCTCTGCCTATTGGGGTTTAAAACAAAGGTATTACCCGGGCCTTTAACTGACTTAAGTACCTAGGTGGGATAATGCACCTCAAGCCCACAGCAGAGTGCTAAATATCAATTTTGATATTTGAAAAAAGATTGTGGAGGGGGTGGACCCTATAAATATCGCATACAAAATATATCAAGGACGGAAAAGTTCTTGCCCACTTTTCACTAAGTTAAAGGTATTGCCCGGGTCTTTAACTGACTTAAATGGCTAGGTGGGATAATGCACCTCAAACCCACAGTAGGGTGTCAACTATCAATTTTGATATTTGAAAACAAATTGTGGAGGGGGGGACCTTTATAAATATCGCATAAAAATATAACAAGGACGGTAAAGTTCTTGCCCACTTTTGGCTAAGTTAAAGGTATTGCCCGGGTCTTTAACTGACTTAAGTGCCTAGGTGGGATAATGCACCTCAAGGCAACAGCAGGGTGTCAAATATCAACTTTGATATTTAGATTTAGGGGGGACCCTTTGTATATCCTATGACAATTTACCGAAGGCCGGCAAAGTTCTTTGCCTATTTCGATTTAATTCAAAGGTATTACCCGGGCCTTTTACTAACTTAAGTGCCTAGGTGGGATAATGCACCTCAAGCCCACAGCAGAGTGTTAAATATCAATTTTCATATTTGAAAAAAGATTGTGGAGGGGGGGACCTCTATAAATATCGCATAAAAAATATATAAAAGACGGCAAAGTTCTTGCCCACTTTTGGCTAAGTTAAAGGTATTGCCAGGGTCTTTAATTGACTTAAGTGCCTAGGTGGGATAATGCACCTCAAACCCACAGCAGAGTGTCAAATATCAACTTTGATATTTGAAAACAAATTGTGGAGTGGGGGGGGGGTCTCTATATAAATATCCCATGAAAAATATATCAAGGACGCCAAAGTTCTTGCCCACTTTTGGCTAAGTTAAAGGTATTGCCCTGGTCTTTAACTGATTTAAGTGCCTGGGTGGGATAATACACCTCAAGCCCACAGCAGAGTGCCAAATATCAATGTTGATATTTGAAAACAAATTGTGGAGGGCGGTCTCTATTAATATGTCATAAAAATATATCAAGAATGGCAAAGTTCTTGCCCATTTTGAGATTAAATTAAAGGTATTGCCCGGCCTTTAACTGACTTAAGTGCCTAGGTGGGATAATGCACCTCAAGTCCACAGCAGGGTGTCAAATATCAATTTTGATATTTGAAAAAAAATTGTTGAGGGGGGTCTCTATAAACATCGCATAAAAATATATCAAGGACGGCAAAGTTCTTGCCCACTTTTAGATAAGTTAAAGGTATTGCCCGGGTCTTTAACTGACTTAAGTGCCTAGGTGGGATAATGCACCTCAAGCCCACAGTAGGGTGTCAAATATAAATTTTGATATTTGAAAACAAATTGTGGAGGGGGTCTCTATAAATATCCCATGAAAAATATATCAAGGACGGCAAAGTTCTTGCCCACTTTTGGCTAAGTTAAAGGTATTGTCCGGGTCTTTAACTGACCTAAGTGCCTAGGTGGGATAATGCACCACAAACCCACAGCAGGGTGTCAAATATCAATTTTGATATTTGAAAACAGATTGTGGAGGGGGGGACCTTTATAAATATCGCATAAAAATATAACAAGGACGGTAAAGTTCTTGCCCACTTTTGGCTAAGTTAAAGGTATTGCCCGGGTCTTTAACTGACTTAAGTGCCTAGGTGGGATAATGCACCTCAAGGCAACAGCAGGGTGTCAAATATCAACTTTGATATTTAGATTTAGGGGGGACCCTTTGTATATCCTATGACAATTTACCGAAGGACGGCAAAGTTCTTTGTCTATTTCGATTTAATTCAAAGGTATTACCCGGGCCTTTTACTAACTTAAGTGCCTAGGTGGGATAATGCACCTCAAGCCCACAGCAGAGTGTTAAATATCAATTTTCATATTTGAAAAAAGATTGTGGAGGGGGGGGACCTCTATAAATATCGCATAAAAAATATATAAAAGACGGCAAAGTTCTTGCCCACTTTTGGCTAAGTTAAAGGTATTGCCAGGGTCTTTAATTGACTTAAGTGCCTAGGTGGGATAATGCACCTCAAACCCACAGCAGAGTGTCAAATATCAACTTTGATATTTGAAAACAAATTGTGGAGGGGGGGGTCTCTATAAATATCCCATGAAAAATATATCAAGGACGCCAAATTTCTTGCCCACTTTTGGCTAAGTTAAAGGTATTGCCCTGGTCTTTAACTGATTTAAGTGCCTGGGTGGGATAATACACCTCAAGCCCACAGCAGAGTGTCAAATATCAATTTTGATATTTGAAAACAAATTGTGCAGGGCGGTCTCTATTAATATGTCATAAAAATATATCAAGAACGGCAAAGTTCTTGCCCATTTTGAGATTAAATTAAAGGTATTGCCCGGCCTTTAACTGACTTAAGTGCCTAGGTGGGATAATGCACCTCAAGCGCACAGCAGGGTGTCAAATATCAATTTTGATATTTGAAAAAAAATTGTTGAGGGTGGTCTCTATAAATATCGCATAAAAATATATCAAGGACGGCAAAGTTCTTGCCCACTTTTAGATAAGTTAAAGGTACTGCCCGGGTCTTTAACTGACTTAAGTGCCTAGGTGGGATAATGCACCTCAAGCCCACAGCAGAGTGTCAAATATCAATTTTGATATTTGAAAAACAATTGTGGAGGGGGGTCTCTATAAATATCTCATGAAAAATATATCAATGACGGCAAAGTTCTTGCCCACTTTTGGCTAAGTTAAAGGTATTGCCCGGGTCTTGAACTGACTTAAGTGCCTAGGTGGGATAATGCACCTCAAGTCCACAGCAGGGTGTCAAATATCAATTTTGATATTTGAAAAAAAATTGTTGAGGGGGGTCTCTATAAATATCGCATAAAAATATATCAAGGACGGCAAAGTTCTTGCCCACTTTTAGATAAATTAAAGGTACTGCCCGGGTCTTTAACTGACTTAAGTGCCTAGGTGGGATAATGCACCTCAAGCCCACAGCAGAGTGTCAAATATCAATTTTGATATTTGAAAAACAATTGTGGAGGGGGGTCTCTATAAATATCCCATAAAAAATATATCAAGGACGGCAAAGTTCTTGCCCATTTTGGGATTAAGTTAAAGGTATTGCCCGGGCCTTTAACTGACTTAAGTGCCTAGGTGGGATAATGCACCTCAAGTCCACAACATGGTGTCAAATATCAACTTTGATATTTGGATTTAGGGGGGACCCTATGTATATCCTATGACAATTTACCGAAGGACGGCAAAGTTCTTTGCCTATTTCGATTTAATTCAAAGGTATTACCCGGGCCTTTTACTGACTTAAGTGCCTAGGTGGGATAATGCACCTCAAGCCCACAGCAGAGTGTTAAATATCAATTTTCATATTTGAAAAAAGATTGTGGAGGGGGGGGCCTCTATAAATATCGCATAAAAAATATATAAAAGACGGAAAAGTTCTTGCCCACTTTAGGTTAAGTTAAAGGTATTGCCCGGGTCTTAAACTGACTTAAACGGCTAGGTGGGATAATGCACCTCAAGCCCTCAGCAGGGTGTCAACTATCAATGTTGATATTTGAAAACAGATTGTGGAGGGGGGACATTTATAAATATCGCATAAAAATATATCAAGGACGGCAAAGTTCTTGCCCACTTTTGGCTAAGTTAAAGGTATTGCCAGGGTCTTTAACTGACTTAAGTGCCTAGGTGGGATAATGCACCTCAAACCCACAGCAGAGTGTCAAATATCAACTTTGATATTTGAAAACAAATTGTGGAGGGGGGGTCTCTATAAATATCCCATGAAAAATATATCAAGGACGCCAAATTTCTTGCCCACTTTTGGCTAAGTTAAAGGTATTGCCCTGGTCTTTAACTGATTTAAGTGCCTGGGTGGGATAATACACCTCAAGCCCACAGCAGAGTGTCAAATATCAATTTTGATATTTGAAAACAAATTGTGGAGGGCGGTCTCTATTAATATGTCATAAAAATATATCAAGAACGGCAAAGTTCTTGCCCATTTTGAGATTAAATTAAAGGTATTGCCCGGCCTTTAACTGACTTAAGTGCCTAGGTGGGATAATGCACCTCAAGCGCACAGCAGGGTGTCAAATATCAATTTTGATATTTGAAAAAAAATTGTGGAGGGGGGTCTCTATAAATATCTCATGAAAAATATATCAATGACGGCAAAGTTCTTGCCCACTTTTGGCTAAGTTAAAGGTATTGCCCGGGTCTTGAACTGACTTAAGTGCCTAGGTGGGATAATGCACCTCAAGTCCACAGCAGGGTGTCAAATATCAATTTTGATATTTGAAAAAAAATTGTTGAGGGGGGTCTCTATAAATATCGCATAAAAATATATCAAGGACGGCAAAGTTCTTGCCCACTTTTAGATAAGTTAAAGGTACTGCCCTGGTCTTTAACTGACTTAAGTGCCTAGGTGGGATAATGCACCTCAAGCCCACAGCAGAGTGTCAAATATCAATTTTGATATTTGAAAAACAATTGTGGAGGGGGGTCTCTATAAATATCCCATAAAAAATATATCAAGGACGGCAAAGTTCTTGCCCATTTTGGGATTAAGTTAAAGGTATTGCCCGGGCCTTTAACTGACTTAAGTGCCTAGGTGGGATAATGCACCTCAAGTCCACAACAGGGTGTCAAATATCAACTTTGATATTTGAAAACAAATTGTGGAGGGGGGGTCTCTATAAATATCCCATGAAAAATATATCAAGGACGGCAAAGTTCTTCCCCACTTTTGGCTAAGTTAAAGGTATTACCATGGTCTTTAACTGACTTAAGTGCCTAGGTGGAATAATGCACCTCAAACCCACAGCAGAGTGTCAAATATCAACTTTGATATTTGAAAACAAATTGTGGAGGGGGGTCTCTATATAAATATCCCATGAAAAATATATCAAGGACGGCAAAGTTCTTCCCCACTTTTGGCTAAGTTAAAGGTATTGCCCTGGTCTTTAACTGACTTAAGTGCCTAGGTGGGATAATACACCTCAAGCCCACAGCAGAGTGTCAAATATCAATTTTGATATTTGAAAACAAATTGTGGAGGGCGGTCTCTATGAATATGTCATAAAAATATATCAAGAACGGCAAAGTTCTTGCCCATTTTGAGATTAAATTAAAGGTATTGCCCGGCCTTTAACTGACTTAAGTGCCTAGGTGGGATAATGCACCTCAAGCGCACAGCAGGGTGTCAAATATCAACTTTGATATTTGAAAACAAATTGTGGAGGGGGGTCTCTATAAATATCTCATGAAAAATATATCAAGGACGGCAAAGTTCTTGCCCAATTTTGGCTAAGTTAAAGGTATTGCACGGGTCTTGAACTGACTTAAGTGCCTAGGTGGGATAATGCACCTCAAGTCCACAGCAGAGTGTCAAATATCAATTTTGATATTTGAAAACAAATTGTTGAGGGGGGTCTCTATAAATATCGCATAAAAATATATCAAGGACGGCAAAATTCTTGCCCACTTTTGGCTAAGTTAAAGGTATTGTCTGGGTCTTTAACTGACTTAAGTGCCTAGGTGGGATAATGCACCTCAAGCCCACAGCAGAGTGTCAAATATCAATTTTGATATTTGAAAAACAATAGTGGAGGGGGGTCTCTATAAATATCCCATAAAAAATATATCAAGGACGGCAAAGTTCTTGCCCATTTTGGGATTAAGTTAAAGGTATTGCCCGGGCCTTTAACTGACTTAAGTGCCTAGGTGGGATAATGCACCTCAAGTCCACAACAGGGTGTCAAATATCAACTTTGATATTTGAAAACAAATTGTGGAGGGGGGGTCTCTATAAATATCCCATGAAAAATATATCAAGGACGGCAAAGTTCTTCCCCACTTTTGTCTAAGTTAAAGGTATTACCATGGTCTTTAACTGACTTAAGTGCCTAGGTGGAACAATGCACCTCAAACCCACAGCAGAGTGTCAAATATCAACTTTGATATTTGAAAACAAATTGTGGAGGGGGGTCTCTATATAAATATCCCATGAAAAATATATCAAGAACGGCAAAGTTCTTGCCCATTTTGAGATTAAATTAAAGGTATTGCCCGGCCTTTAACTGAATTAAGTGCCTAGGTGGGATAATGCACCTCAAGCGCACAGCAGGGTGTCAAATATCAACTTTGATATTTGAAAACAAATTGTGGAGGGGGGTCTCTATAAATATCTCATGAAAAATATATCAAAGACGGCAAAGTTCTTGCCCAATTTTGGCTAAGTTAAAGGTATTGCACGGGTCTTGAACTGACTTAAGTGCCTAGGTGGGATAATGCACCTCAAGTTCACAGCAGAGTGTCAAATATCAATTTTGATATTTGAAAAAAAATTGTTGAGGGGGGTCTCTATAAATATCGCATAAAAATATATCAAGGACGGCAAAGTTCTTGCCCACTTTTGGCTAAGTTAAAGGTATTGCCAGGGTCTTTAACTGACTTAAGTGCCTAGGTGGGATAATGCACCTCAAGTCCACAACAGGGTGTCAAATATCAACTTTGATATTTGAAAACAAATTGTGGAGGGGGGGTCTCTATAAATATCCCATGAAAAATATATCAAGGACGGCAAAGTTCTTCCCCACTTTTGGCTAAGTTAAAGGTATTACCATGGTCTTTAACTGACTTAAGTGCCTAGGTGGAATAATGCACCTCAAACCCACAGCAGAGTGTCAAATATCAACTTTGATATTTGAAAACAAATTGTGGAGGGGGGGTCTCTATATAAATATCCCATGAAAAATATATCAAGGACGGCAAAGTTCTTCCCCACTTTTGGCTAAGTTAAAGGTATTGCCCTGGTCTTTAACTGACTTAAGTGCCTAGGTGGGATAATACACCTCAAGCCCACAGCAGAGTGTCAAATATCAATTTTGATATTTGAAAACAAATTGTGGAGGGCGGTCTCTATGAATATGTCATAAAAATATATCAAGAACGGCAAAGTTCTTGCCCATTTTGAGATTAAATTAAAGGTATTGCCCGGCCTTTAACTGACTTAAGTGCCTAGGTGGGATAATGCACCTCAAGCGCACAGCAGGGTGTCAAATATCAACTTTGATATTTGAAAACAAATTGTGGAGGGGGGTCTCTATAAATATCTCATGAAAAATATATCAAGGACGGCAAAGTTCTTGCCCAATTTTGGCTAAGTTAAAGGTATTGCACGGGTCTTGAACTGACTTAAGTGCCTAGGTGGGATAATGCACCTCAAGTCCACAGCAGGGTGTCAAATATCAATTTTGATATTTGAAAAAAAATTGTTGAGGGGGGTCTCTATAAATATCGCATAAAAATATATCAAGGACGGCAAAGTTCTTGCCCACTTTTGGCTAAGTTAAAGGTATTGCCAGGGTCTTTAACTGACTTAAGTGCCTAGGTGGGATAATGCACCTCAAACCCACAGCAGAGTGTCAAATATCAACTTTGATATTTGAAAACAAATTGTGGAGGGGGGGTCTCTATAAATATCCCATGAAAAATATATCAAGGACGGCAAAGTTCTTGCCCACTTTTGGCTAAGTTAAAGGTATTGCCCTGGTCTTTTACTGACTTAAGTGCCTAGGTGGGATAATACACCTCAAGCCCACAGCAGAGTGTCAAATATCAATTTTGATATTTGAAAACAAATTGTGGAGGGGGGTCTCTATAAATATCGCATAAAAATATATCAAGAACGGCAAAGTTCTTGCCCATTTTGAGATTAAATTAAAGGTATTGCCCGGCCTTTAACTGACTTAAGTGCCTAGGTGGGATAATACACCTCAAGCCCACAGCAGAGTGTCAAATATCAATTTTGATATTTGAAAACAAATTGTGGAGGGCGGTCTCTATAAATATGTCATAAAAATATATCAAGAACGGCAAAGTTTTTGCCCCTTTTGAGATTAAATTAAAGGTATTGCCCGGCTCTCTATAAATATCCCATGAAAAATATATCAAGGATGGCAAAGTTCTTGCCCATTTTGGGATTAATCTAAAGGTATTGCCCGGGTTTTTAACTGACTTAAGTGCCTAGGTGGGATAATGCACCTCAAGCGCACAGCAGGGTGTCAAATATCAACTTTGATATTTGAAAATAAATTGTTGAGGGGGGTCTCTATAAATATCGCATAAAAATATATCAAGGACGGCAAAGTTCTTGCCCACTTTTAGATAAGTTAAAGGTACTGCCCGGGTCTTTAACTGACTTAAGTGCCTAGGTGGGATAATGCACCTCAAGCCCACAGCAGAGTGTCAAATATCAATTTGATATTTGAAAAACAATTGTGGAGGGGGGTCTCTATAAATATCCCATAAAAAATATATCAAAGACTGCAAAGTTCTTGCCCATTTTGGGATTAAGTTAAAGGTATTGCCCGGGCCTTTAACTGACATAGGTGCCTAGGTGGGATAATGCACCTCAAGCCCACAGCAGAGTGTAAAATATCAATTTTGATATTTGAAAAACAATTGTGGAGGGGGGTCTCTATAAATATCCCATAAAAAATATATCAAGGACGGCAAAGTTCTTGCCCATTTTGGGATTAAGTTAAAGGTATTGCCCGGGCCTTTAACTGACTTAAGTGCCTGGGTGGGATAATGCACCTCAAGCGCACAGCAGGGTGTCAAATATCAACTTTGATATTTGAAAAAAATTGTGGAGGGGGGTCTCTATAAATATCTCGTGAAAAATATATCAAGGACGGCAAAGTTCTTGCCCACTTTAGCCTTAAATTAAAGGTATTTCCCGGGTCTTTAACTGACTTAAGTGCCTAGGTGGGATAATGCACATCAAGGCAACAGCAGGGTGTCAAATATCAACTTTGATATTTGGATTTAGGGGGGACCCTATGTATATCCTATGACAATTTACCGAAGGACGGCAAAGTTCTTTGCCTATTGGGATTTAATTCAAAGGTATTACCCGGGCCTTTTACTGACTTAAGTGCCTAGGTGGGATAATGCACCTCAAGCCCACAGCAGAGTGTTAAATATCAATTTTCATATTTGAAAAAAGATTGTGGAGGGGGGAACCTCTATAAATATCGCATAAAAAATATATAAAAGACGGAAAAGTTCTTGCCCACTTTTGGCTAAGTTAAAGGTATTGCCCGGGTCTTAAACTGACTTAAACGGCTAGGTGGGATAATGCACCTCAAGCCCTCAGCAGGGTGTCAAATATCAATGTTGATATTTGAAAACAGATTGTGGAGGGGGGACATTTATAAATATCGCATAAAAATATATCAAGGACGGCAAAGTTCTTGCCCACTTTTGGCTAAGTTAAAGGTATTGCCAGGGTCTTTAACTGATTTAAGTGCCTAGGTGGGATAATGCACCTCAAACCCACAGCAGAGTGTCAAATATCAACTTTGATATTTGAAAACAAATTGTGGAGGGGGGGTCTCTATAAATATCCCATGAAAAATATATCAAGGACGGCAAAGTTCTTCCCCACTTTTGGCTAAGTTAAAGGTATTGCCCTGGTCTTTAACTGACTTAAGTGCCTAGGTGGGATAATACACCTCAAGCCCACAGCAGAGTGTCAAATATCAATTTTGATATTTGAAAACAAATTGTGGAGGGCGGTCTCTATTAATATGTCATAAAAATATATCAAGAACGGCATAGTTTTTGCCCATTTTGAGATTAAATTAAAGGTATTGCCCGGCCTTTAACTGACTTAAGTGCCTAGGTGGGATAATGCACCTCAAGCGAACAGCAGGGTGTCAAATATCAACTTTGATATTTGAAAAAAAATTGTGGAGGGGGGTCTCTATAAATATCTCATGAAAAATATATCAAGGACGGCAAAGTTCTTGCCCACTTTTGGCTAAGTTAAAGGTATTGCCCGGGTCTTGAACTGATTTAAGTGCCTAGGTGGGATAATGCACCTCAAGTCCACAGCAGGGTGTCAAATATTAATTTTGATATTTGAAAAAAAATTGTTGAGGGGGGTCTCTATAAATATCGCATAAAAATATATCAAGGACGGCAAAGTTCTTGCCCACTTTTAAATAAGTTAAAGGTACTGCCCGGGTCTTTAACTGACTTAAGTGCCTAGGTGGGATAATGCACCTCAAGCCCACAGCAGAGTGTCAAATATCAATTTTGATATTTGAAAAACAATTGTGGAGGGGGGTCTCTATAAATATCCCATAAAAAATATATCAAGGACGGCAAAGTTCTTGTCCATTTTGGGATTAAGTTAAAGGTATTGCCCGGACCTTTTACTGACTTAAGTGCCTAGGTGGGATAATGCACCTCAAGTCCACAACAGGGTGTCAAATATCAACTTTGATATTTGGATTTAGGGGGGACCCTATGTATATCCTATGACAATTTACCGAAGGACGGCAAAGTTCTTTGCCTATTGGGATTTAATTCAAAGGTATTACCCGGGTCTTTAACTGACTTAAGTGCCTAGGTGGGATAATGCACCTCAAGCCCACAGCAGAGTGTCAAATATCAATTTTGATATTTGAAAACAAATTGTGGAGGGCGGTCTCTATAAATATGTCATAAAAATATATCAAGAACGGCAAAGTTTTTTCCCCTTTTGAGATTAAATTAAAGGTATTGCCCGGCTCTCTATAAATATCCCATGAAAAATATATCAAGGATGGCAAAGTTCTTGCCCATTTTGGGATTAATCTAAAGGTATTGCCCGGGTTTTTAACTGACTTAAGTGCCTAGGTGGGATAATGCACCTCAAGCGCACAGCAGGGTGTCAAATATCAACTTTGATATTTGAAAATAAATTGTTGAGGGGGGTCTCTATAAATATCGCATAAAAATATATCAAGGACGGCAAAGTTCTTGCCCACTTTTAGATAAGTTAAAGGTACTGCCCGGGTCTTTAACTGACTTAAGTGCCTAGGTGGGATAATGCACCTCAAGCCCACAGCAGAGTGTCAAATATCAATTTGATATTTGAAAAACAATTGTGGAGGGGGGTCTCTATAAATATCCCATAAAAAATATATCAAAGACTGCAAAGTTCTTGCCCATTTTGGGATTAAGTTAAAGGTATTGCCCGGGCCTTTAACTGACATAGGTGCCTAGGTGGGATAATGCACCTCAAGCCCACAGCAGAGTGTAAAATATCAATTTTGATATTTGAAAAACAATTGTGGAGGGGGGTCTCTATAAATATCCCATAAAAAATATATCAAGGACGGCAAAGTTCTTGCCCATTTTGGGATTAAGTTAAAGGTATTGCCCGGGCCTTTAACTGACTTAAGTGCCTGGGTGGGATAATGCACCTCAAGCGCACAGCAGGGTGTCAAATATCAACTTTGATATTTGAAAAAAATTGTGGAGGGGGGTCTCTATAAATATCTCGTGAAAAATATATCAAGGACGGCAAAGTTCTTGCCCACTTTAGCCTTAAATTAAAGGTATTTCCCGGGTCTTTAACTGACTTAAGTGCCTAGGTGGGATAATGCACATCAAGGCAACAGCAGGGTGTCAAATATCAACTTTGATATTTGGATTTAGGGGGGACCCTATGTATATCCTATGACAATTTACCGAAGGACGGCAAAGTTCTTTGCCTATTGGGATTTAATTCAAAGGTATTACCCGGTCCTTTTACTGACTTAAGTGCCTAGGTGGGATAATGCACCTCAAGCCCACAGCAGAGTGTTAAATATCAATTTTCATATTTGAAAAAAGATTGTGGAGGGGGGAACCTCTATAAATATCGCATAAAAAATATATAAAAGACGGAAAAGTTCTTGCCCACTTTTGGCTAAGTTAAAGGTATTGCCCGGGTCTTAAACTGACTTAAACGGCTAGGTGGGATAATGCACCTCAAGCCCTCAGCAGGGTGTCAAATATCAATGTTGATATTTGAAAACAGATTGTGGAGGGGGGACATTTATAAATATCGCATAAAAATATATCAAGGACGGCAAAGTTCTTGCCCACTTTTGGCTAAGTTAAAGGTATTGCCAGGGTCTTTAACTGATTTAAGTGCCTAGGTGGGATAATGCACCTCAAACCCACAGCAGAGTGTCAAATATCAACTTTGATATTTGAAAACAAATTGTGGAGGGGGGGTCTCTATAAATATCCCATGAAAAATATATCAAGGACGGCAAAGTTCTTCCCCACTTTTGGCTAAGTTAAAGGTATTGCCCTGGTCTTTAACTGACTTAAGTGCCTAGGTGGGATAATACACCTCAAGCCCACAGCAGAGTGTCAAATATCAATTTTGATATTTGAAAACAAATTGTGGAGGGCGGTCTCTATTAATATGTCATAAAAATATATCAAGAACGGCATAGTTTTTGCCCATTTTGAGATTAAATTAAAGGTATTGCCCGGCCTTTAACTGACTTAAGTGCCTAGGTGGGATAATGCACCTCAAGCGAACAGCAGGGTGTCAAATATCAACTTTGATATTTGAAAAAAAATTGTGGAGGGGGGTCTCTATAAATATCTCATGAAAAATATATCAAGGACGGCAAAGTTCTTGCCCACTTTTGGCTAAGTTAAAGGTATTGCCCGGGTCTTGAACTGATTTAAGTGCCTAGGTGGGATAATGCACCTCAAGTCCACAGCAGGGTGTCAAATATTAATTTTGATATTTGAAAAAAAATTGTTGAGGGGGGTCTCTATAAATATCGCATAAAAATATATCAAGGACGGCAAAGTTCTTGCCCACTTTTAAATAAGTTAAAGGTACTGCCCGGGTCTTTAACTGACTTAAGTGCCTAGGTGGGATAATGCACCTCAAGCCCACAGCAGAGTGTCAAATATCAATTTTGATATTTGAAAAACAATTGTGGAGGGGGGTCTCTATAAATATCCCATAAAAAATATATCAAGGACGGCAAAGTTCTTGTCCATTTTGGGATTAAGTTAAAGGTATTGCCCGGACCTTTTACTGACTTAAGTGCCTAGGTGGGATAATGCACCTCAAGTCCACAACAGGGTGTCAAATATCAACTTTGATATTTGGATTTAGGGGGGACCCTATGTATATCCTATGACAATTTACCGAAGGACGGCAAAGTTCTTTGCCTATTGGGATTTAATTCAAAGGTATTACCCGGGTCTTTAACTGACTTAAGTGCCTAGGTGGGATAATGCACCTCAAGCCCACAGCAGAGTGTCAAATATCAATTTTGATATTTGAAAAACAATTGTGGAGGGGGGTCTCTATAAATATCCCATAAAAAATATATCAAGAACGGCAAAGTTCTTGGCCATTTTGGGATTAAGTTAAAGGTATTGCCCGGGCCTTTTACTGACTTAAGTGCCTAGGTGGGATAATGCACCTCAAGCCCACAGCAGAGTGTTAAATATCAATTTTCACATTTGAAAAAAGATTGTGGAGGGGGGAACTCTATAAATATCGCATACAAAATATATAAAAGACGGAAAAGTTCTTGCCCACTTTTGGCTAAGTTAAAGGTATTGCCCGGGTCTTAAACTGACTTAAACGGCTAGGTGGGATAATGCACCTCAAGCCCTCAGCAGGGTGTCAAATATCAATGTTGATATTTGAAAACAGATTGTGGAGGGAGGACATTTATAAATATCGCATAAAAATATATCTAGGACGGCAAAGTTCTTGCCCACTTTTGGCTAAGTTAAAGGTATTGCCAGGGTCTTTAACTGACTTAAGTGCCTAGGTGGGATAATGCACCTCAAACCCACAGCAGAGTGTCAAATATCAACTTTGATATTTGAAAACAAATTGTGGAGGGGGGGTCTCTATAAATATCCCATGAAAAATATATCAAGGACGGCAAAGTTCTTCCCCACTTTTGGCTAAGTTAAAGGTATTGCCCGGGTCTTTAACTGACTTAAGTGCCTAGGTGGGATGATGCACCTCAAGCCCACAGCAGAGTGTCAAATATCAATTTTGATATTTGAAAAACAATTGTTGAGGGGGGTCTCTATAAATATCCCATAAAAAATATATCAAGGACGGCAAAGTTCTTGCCCATTTTGGGATTAAGTTAAAGGTATTGCCCGGGCCTTTTACTGACTTAAGTGCCTAGGTGGGATAATGCACCTCAAGTCCACAACAGGATGTCAAATATCAACTTTGATATTTGGATTTAGGGGGGACCCTTTGTATATCCTATGACAATTTACCGAAGGACGGCAAAGTTCTTTGCCTATTGGGATTTAATTCCAAGGTATTACCCGGGCCTTTTACTGACTTAAGTGCCTAGGTGGGATAATGCACCTCAAGCGCACAGCAGGATGTCAAATATCAACTTTGATATTTGAAAAAAATTGTGGAGGGGGGTCTCTATAAATATCTCATGAAAAATATATCAAGGACGGCAAAGTTCTTGCCCACTTTTGGCTAAGTTAAAGGTATTGCCAGGGTCTTGAACTGACTTAAGTGCCTAGGTGGGATAATGCACCTCAAGTCCACAGCAGGGTGTCAAATATCAATTTTGATATTTGAAAACAAATTGTGGAGGGCGGTCTCTATGAATATGTCATAAAAATATATCAAGAACGGCAAAGTTCTTGCCCATTTTGAGATTAAATTAAAGGTATTGCCCGGCCTTCAACTGACTTAAGTGCCTAGGTGGGATAATGCACCTCAAGCGCACAGCAGGGGGTCAAATATCAACTATAATATTTGAAAAAAAATTGTGGAGGGGGTCTCTATAAATATTTCATGAAAAATATATCAAGGACGGCAAAGTTCTTGCCCACTTTTGGCTAAGTTAAAGGTATTGCCCGGGTCTTGAACTGACTTAAGTGCCTAGGTGGGATAATGCACCTCAAGTCCACAGCAGGGTGTCAAATATAAATTTTGATATTTGAAAAAACAATTGTTGAGGGGGGTCTCTATAAATATCGCATAAAAATATATCAAGGACGGCAAAGTTCTTGCCCACTTTTAGATAAGTTAAAGGTACTGCCCGGGTCATTAACTGACTTAAGTGTCTAGGTGGGATAATGCACCTCAAGCTCACAGCAGAGTGTCAAATATCAATTTTGATATTTGAAAAACAATTGTGGCGGGGGGTCTCTATAAATATCCCATAAAAAATATATCAAGGACGGCAAAGTTCTTGCCCATTTTGGGATTAAGTTAAAGGTATTGCCCGGGCCTTTAACTGACTTAAGTGCCTAGGTGGGATAATGCACCTCAAGCCCACAGCAGAGTGTCAAATATCAATTTTGATATTTGAAAAACAATTGTGGAGGGGGGTCTCTATAAATATCCCATAAAAAATATATCAAGGACGGCAAAGTTCTTGCCCATTTTGGGATTAAGTTAAAGGTATTGCCCGGGCCTTTAACTGACTAAAGTGCCTAGGTGGGATAATGCACCTCAAGCGCACAGCAGGGTGTCAAATATCAACTTTGATATTTGAAAAAAATTGTGGAGGGGGGTCTCTATAAATATCTCATGAAAAATATATCAAGGACGGCAAAGTTCTTCTTGCCCACATTTGGCTAAATTAAAGGTATTGCCAGGGTCTTGAACTGACTTAAGTGCCTAGGTGGGATAATGCACCTCAAGCCCACAGCAGAGTGTCAAATATCAATTTTGATATTTGAAAAACAATTGTGGAGGGGGGTCTCTATAAATATCCCATAAAAAATATATCAAGGACGGCAAAGTTGTTTCCCATTTTGGGATTAAGTTAAAGGTATTGCTCGGGCCTTTAACTGACTTAAGTGCCTAGGTGGGATAATGCACCTCAAGTCCACAACAGGGTGTCAAATATCAATGTTGATATTTGAAAAAAAATTGTGGAGGGGGGGTCTTTATAAATATCCCATGAAAAATATATCAAGGACGGCAAAGTTCTTGCCCACTTTGGCCTTAAATTAAAGGTATTTCCCGGGTCTTTAACTGACTTAAGTGCCTAGGTGGGATAATGCACCTCAAGGCAACAGCAGGGTGTCAAATATCAACTTTGATATTTGGATTTAGGGGGTCCCTATGTATATCCTATGACAATTTACCGAAGGACGGCAAAGTTCTTTGCCTATTGGGATTTAATTCAAAGGTATTACCCGGGCCTTTTACTGACTTAAGTGCCTAGGTGGGATAATGCACCTCAAGCCAACAGCAGAGTGTTAAATATCAATTTTCATATTTGAAAAAAGATTGTGGAGGGGGGACCACTATAAATATCGCATAGAAAATATATAAAAGACGGAAAAGTTCTTGCCCACTTTTGGCTAAGTTAAAGGTATTGCCCGGGTCTTAAACTGACTTAAACGGCTAGGTGGGATAATGCACCTCAAGCCCTCAGCAGGGTGTCAAATATCAATTTTGATATTTGAAAACAGATTGTGGAGGGGGGACATTTATAAATATCGCATAAAAATATATCAAGGACGGCAAAGTTCTTGCCCACTTTTGGCTAAGTTAAAGGTATTGCCAGGGTCTTTAACTGACTTAAGTGCCTAGGTGGGATAATGCACCTCAAACCCACAGCAGAGTGTCAAATATCAACTTTGATATTTGAAAACAAATTGTGGAGGGGGGGTCTCTATTAATATCCCATGAAAAATATATCAAGGACGGCAAAGTTCTTGCCAACTTTTGGCTAAGTTAAAGGTATTGCCCTGGTCTTTAACTGACTTAAGTGCCTAGGTGGGATAATACACCTCAAGCCCACAGCAGAGTGTCAAATATCAATTTTGATATTTGAAAACAAATTGTGGAGGGCGGTCTCTATAAATATGTCATATAAATATATCAAGAACGGCAAAGTGTTTGCCCATTTTGAGATTAAATTAAAGGTATTGCCCGGCCTTTAACTGACTTAAGTGCCTAGGTGGGATAATGCACCTCAAGCGCACAGCAGGGTGTCAAATATCAACTTTGATATTTGAAAAAAAATTGTGGAAGGGGGTCTCTATAAATATCTCATGAAAAATATATCAAGGACGGCAAAGTTCTTGCCCACTTTTGGCTAAGTTAAAGGTATTGCCCGGGTCTTGAACTGACTTAAGTGCCTAGGTGGGATAATGCACCTCAAGTCCACAGCAGGGTGTCAAATATCAATTTTGATATTTGAAAAAAAAATTGTTGAGGGGGGTCTCTATAAATATCGCATAAAAATATATCAAGGACGGCAAAGTTCTTGCCCACTTTTAGATAAGTTAAAGGTACTGCCCGGGTCTTTAACTGACTTAAGTGCCTAGGTGGGATAATGCACCTCAAGCCCACAGCAGAGTGTCAAATATCAATTTTGATATTTGAAAAACAATTGTGGAGGGGGGTCTCTATAAATATCCAATAAAATATATATCAAGGACGGCAAAGTTCTTGCCCATTTTGGGATTAAGTTAAAGGTATTGCCCGGGCCTTTAACTGACCTAAGTGCTTGGTGGGATAATGCACCTCAAGTCCACAACAGGGTGTCAAATATCAACTTTGATATTTGGATTTAGGGGGGACCCTATGTATATCCTATGACAATTTACCGAAGGACGGCAAAGTTCTTTGCCTATTGGGATTTAATTCAAAGGTATTACCCGGGCCTTTTACTGACTTAAGTGCCTAGGTGGGATAATGCACCTCAAGCCCACAGCAGAGCGTTAAATATCAATTTTCATATTTGAAAAAAGATTGTGGAGGGGGGGCCTCTATAAATATCGCATAAAAAATATATAAAAGACGGAAAAGTTCTTGCCCACTTTTGGCTAAGTTAAAGGTATTGCCCGGGTCTTAAACTGACTTAAACGGCTAGGTGGGATAATGCACCTCAAGCTCTCAGCAGGGTGTCAAATATCAATGTTGATATTTGAAAACAGATTGTGGAGGGGGGACATTTATAAATATCGCATAAAAATATATCAAGGACGGCAAAGTTCTTGTCCACTTTTGGCTAAGTTAAAGGTATTGCCAGGGTCTTTAACTGACTTAAGTGCCTAGGTGGGATAATGCACCTCAAACCCACAGCAGAGTGTCAAATATCAACTTTGATATTTGAAAACAAATTGTGGAGGGGGGGTCTCTATTAATATCCCATGAAAAATATATCAAGGACGGCAAAGTTCTTGCCCACCTTTGGCTAAGTTAAAGGTATTGTCATGGTCTTTAACTGACTTAAGTGCCTAGGTGGGATAATACACCTCAAGCCCACAGCATAGTGTCAAATATCAATTTTGATATTTGAAAACAAATTGTGGAGGGCGGTCTCTATAAATATGTCATAAAAATATATCAAGAACGGCAAAGTTCTTGCCCATTTTGAGATTAAATTAAAGGTATTGCCCGGCCTTTAACTGACATAAGTGCCTAGGTGGGATAATGCACCTCAAGCGCACAGCAGGGGGTCAAATATCAACTTTGATATTTGAAAAAAAAAAAAAGGAGGGGGGTCTCTATAAATATCTCATGAAAAATATATCAAGGACGGCAAAGTTCTTGCCCACTTTTGGCTAAGTTAAAGGTATTGCCCGGGTCTTGAACTGACTTAAGTGCCTAGATGGGATAATGCACCTCAAGTCCACAGCAGGGTGTCAAATATAAATTTTGATATTTGAAAAATAATTGTTGAGGGGGGTCTCTATAAATATCGCATAAAAATATATCAAGGACGGCAAAGTTCTTGCCCATTTTGGGATTAAGTTAAAGGTATTGCCCGGGCCTTTAACTGACTTAAGTGCCTAGGTGGGATAATGCACCTCAAGTCCACAACAGGGTGTCAAATATCAACTTTGATATTTGAAAAACAATTGTGGAGGGGGGTCTCTATAAATATCCCATAAAAAATATATCAAGGACGGCAAAGTTCTTGCCCATTTTGGGATTAAGTTAAAGGTATTGCCCGGGCCTTTAACTGACTAAAGTGCCTAGGTGGGATAATGCACCTCAAGCCCACAGCAGGGTGTCAAATATCAACTTTGATATTTGAAAAAAATTGTGGAGGGGGGTCTCTATAAATATCTCATGAAAAATATATCAAGGACGGCAAAGTTCTTGCCCACTTTTGGCTAAGTTAAAGGTATTGCCAGGGTCTTGAACTGACTTAAGTGCCTAGGTGGGATAATGCACCTCAAGTCCACAGCAGGGTGTCAAATATCAATTTTGATATTTGAAAACAGATTGTGGAGGGGGGACATTTATAAATATCGCATAAAAATATATCAAGGACGGCAAAGTTCTTGTCCACTTTTGGCTAAGTTAAAGGTATTGCCAGGGTCTTTAACTGACTTAAGTGCCTAGGTGGGATAATGCACCTCAAACCCACAGCAGAGTGTCAAATATCAACTTTGATATTTGAAAACAAATTGTGGAGGGCGGTCTCTATAAATATGTCATATAAATATATCAAGAACGGCAAAGTGTTTGCCCATTTTGAGATTAAATTAAAGGTATTGCCCGGCCTTTAACTGACTTAAGTGCCTAGGTGGGATAATGCACCTCAAGCGCACAGCAGGGTGTCAAATATCAACTTTGATATTTGAAAACAAATTGTGGAGGGGGGTCTCTATAAATATCTCATGAAAAATATATCAAGGACGGCAAAGTTCTTGCCCAATTTTGGCTAAGTTAAAGGTATTGCCCGGGTCTTGAACTGACTTAAGTGCCTAGGTGGGATAATGCACCTCAAGTCCACAGCAGGGTGTCAAATATCAATTTTGATATTTGAAAAAAAAATTGTTGAGGGGGGTCTCTATAAATATCGCATAAAAATATATCAAGGACGGCAAAGTTCTTGCCCACTTTTAGATAAGTTAAAGGTACTGCCCGGGTCTTTAACTGACTTAAGTGCCTAGGTGGGATAATGCACCTCAAGCCCACAGCAGAGTGTCAAATATCAATTTTGATATTTGAAAAACAATTGTGGAGGGGGGTCTCTATAAATATCCAATAAAATATATATCAAGGACGGCAAGGTTCTTGCCCATTTTGGGATTAAGTTAAAGGTATTGCCCGGGCCTTTAACTGACCTAAGTGCTTGGTGGGATAATGCACCTCAAGTCCACAACAGGGTGTCAAATATCAACTTTGATATTTGGATTTAGGGGGGACCCTATGTATATCCTATGACAATTTACCGAAGGACGGCAAAGTTCTTTGCCTATTGGGATTTAATTCAAAGGTATTACCCGGGCCTTTTACTGACTTAAGTGCCTAGGTGGGATAATGCACCTCAAGCCCACAGCAGAGCGTTAAATATCAATTTTCATATTTGAAAAAAGATTGTGGAGGGGGGGCCTCTATAAATATCGCATAAAAAATATATAAAAGACGGAAAAGTTCTTGCCCACTTTTGGCTAAGTTAAAGGTATTGCCCGGGTCTTAAACTGACTTAAACGGCTAGGTGGGATAATGCACCTCAAGCTCTCAGCAGGGTGTCAAATATCAATGTTGATATTTGAAAACAGATTGTGGAGGGGGGACATTTATAAATATCGCATAAAAATATATCAAGGACGGCAAAGTTCTTGTCCACTTTTGGCTAAGTTAAAGGTATTGCCAGGGTCTTTAACTGACTTAAGTGCCTAGGTGGGATAATGCACCTCAAACCCACAGCAGAGTGTCAAATATCAACTTTGATATTTGAAAACAAATTGTGGAGGGGGGGTCTCTATTAATATCCCATGAAAAATATATCAAGGACGGCAAAGTTCTTGCCCACCTTTGGTTAAGTTAAAGGTACTGCCCGGGTCTTTAACTGACTTAAGTGCCTAGGTGGGATAATGCACCTCAAGCCCACAGCAGAGTGTCAAATATCAATTTTGATATTTGAAAAACAATTGTGGAGGGGGGTCTCTATAAATATCCCATAAAAAATATATCAAGGACGGCAAAGTTCTTGCCCATTTTGGGATTAAGTTAAAGGTATTGCCCGGGCCTTTAATTGACTTAAGTGCCTAGGTGGGATAATGCACCTCAAGTCCACAACAGGGTGTCAAATATCAACTTTGATATTTGAAAAACAATTGTGGAGGGGGGGTCTTTATAAATATCCCATGAAAAATATATCAAGGACGGCAAAGTTCTTGCCCACTTTGGCCTTAAATTAAAAATATTTCCCGGGTCTTTAACTGACTTAAGTGCCTAGGTGGGATAATGCACCTAAAGGCAACAGCAGGGTGTCAAATATCAACTTTGATATTTGGATTTAGGGGGTCCCTATGTATATCCTATGACAATTTACCGAAGGACGGCAAAGTTCTTTGCCTATTGGGATTTAATTCAAAGGTATTACCCGGGCCTTTTACTGACTTAAGTGCCTAGGTGGGATAATGCACCTCAAGCCCACAGCAGAGTGTTAAATATCAATTTTCATATTTGAAAAAAGATTGTGGAGGGGGGACCACTATAAATATCGCATAAAAAATATATAAAAGACGGAAAAGTTCTTGCCCACTTTTGGCTAAGTTAAAGGTATTGCCCGGGTCTTAAACTGACTTAATCGGCTAGGTGGGATAATGCACCTCAAGCCCACAGCAGGGTGTCAAATATCAATGTTGATATTTGAAAACAGATTGTGGAGGGGGGACATTTATAAATATCGCATAAAAATATATCAAGGACGGCAAAGTTCTTGCCCACTTTTGGCTAAGTTAAAGGTATTGCCAGGGTCTTTAACTGACTTAAGTGCCTAGGTGGGATAATGCACCTCAAACCCACAGCAGAGTGTCAAATATCAACTTTGATATTTGAAAACAAATTGTGGAGGCGGGTTCTCTATAAATATCCCATGAAAAATATATCAAGGACGGCAAAGTTCTTGCCCACTTTTAGATAAGTTAAAGGTACTGCCCGGGTCTTTAACTGACTTAAGTGCCTAGGTGGGATAATGCACCTCAAGCCCACAGCAGAGTGTCAAATATCAATTTTGATATTTGAAAAACAATTGTGGAGGGGGGTCTCTATAAATATCCCATAAAAAATATATCAAGGACGGCAAAGTTCTTGCCCATTTTGGGATTAAGTTAAAGGTATTGCCCGGGCCTTTAACTGACCTAAGTGCCTAGGTGGGATAATGCACCTCAAGTCCACAACAGGGTGTCAAATATCAACTTTGATATTTGGATTTAGGGGGGACCCTATGTATATCCTATGACAATTTTCCGAAGGACGGCAAAGTTCTTTGCCTATTGGGATTTAATTCAAAGGTATTACCCGGGCCTTTTACTGACTTAAGTGCCTAGGTGGGATAATGCACCTCAAGCCCACAGCAGAGTGTTAAATATCAATTTTCATATTTGAAAAAAGATTGTGGAGGGGGGGCCTCTATAAATATCGCATAAAAAATATATAAAAGACGGAAAAGTTCTTGCCCACTTTTGGCTAAGTTAAAGGTATTGCCCGGGTCTTAAACTGACTTAAACGGCTAGGTGGGATAATGCACCTCAAGCCCTCAGCAGGGTGTCAAATATCAATGTTGATATTTGAAAACAGATTGTGGAGGGGGGACATTTATAAATATCGCATAAAAATATATCAAGGACGGCAAAGTTCTTGTCCACTTTTGGCTAAGTTAAAGGTATTGCCAGGGTCTTTAACTGACTTAAGTGCCTAGGTGGGATAATGCACCTCAAACCCACAGCAGAGTGTCAAATATCAACTTTGATATTTGAAAACAAATTGTGGAGGGGGGGTCTCTATTAATATCCCATGAAAAATATATCAAGGACGGCAAAGTTCTTGCCCACCTTTGATTAAGTTAAAGGTACTGCCCGGGTCTTTAACTGACTTAAGTGCCTAGGTGGGATAATGCACCTCAAGCCCACAGCAGAGTGTCAAATATCAATTTTGATATTTGAAAAACAATTGTGGAGGGGGGTCTCTATAAATATCCCATAAAAAATATATCAAGGACGGCAAAGTTCTTGCCCATTTTGGGATTAAGTTAAAGGTATTGCCCGGGCCTTTAATTGACTTAAGTGCCTAGGTGGGATAATGCACCTCAAGTCCACAACAGGGTGTCAAATATCAACTTTGATATTTGAAAAAAAATTGTGGAGGGGGGGTCTTTATAAATATCCCATGAAAAATATATCAAGGACGGCAAAGTTCTTGCCCACTTTGGCCTTAAATTAAAGGTATTTCCCGGGTCTTTAACTAACTTAAGTGCCTAGGTGGGATAATGCACCTAAAGGCAACAGCAGGGTGTCAAATATCAACTTTGATATTTGGATTTAGGGGGTCCCTATGTATATCCTATGACAATTTACCGAAGGACGGCAAAGTTCTTTGCCTATTGGGATTTAATTCAAAGGTATTACCCGGGCCTTTTACTGACTTAAGTGCCTAGGTGGGATAATGCACCTCAAGCCCACAGCAGAGTGTTAAATATCAATTTTCATATTTGAAAAAAGATTGTGGAGGGGGGACCACTATAAATATCGCATAAAAAATATATAAAAGACGGAAAAGTTCTTGCCCACTTTTGGCTAAGTTAAAGGTATTGCCTGGGTCTTAAACTGACTTAATCGGCTAGGTGGGATAATGCACCTCAAGCCCTCAGCAGGGTGTCAAATATCAATGTTGATATTTGAAAACAGATTGTGGAGGGGGGACATTTATAAATATCGCATAAAAATATATCAAGGACGGCAAAGTTCTTGCCCACTTTTGGCTAAGTTAAAGATATTGCCAGGGTCTTTAACTGACTTAAGTGCCTAGGTGGGATAATGCACCTCAAACCCACACCAGAGTGTCAAATATCAACTTTGATATTTGAAAACAAATTGTGGAGGGGGGGGTCTCTATAAATATCCCATGAAAAATATATCAAGGACGGTAAAGTTCTTCCCCACTTTTGGCTAAGTTAAAGGTATTGCCAGGGTCTTTAACTGACTTAAGTGCCTAGGTGGGATAATACACCTCAAGCCCACAGCAGAGTGTCAAATATCAATTTTGATATTTGAAAACAAATTGTGGAGGGCGGTCTCTATAAATATGTCATATAAATATATCAAGAACGGCAAAGTTTTTGCCCATTTTGAGATTAAATTAAAGGTATTGCCCGGCCTTTAACTGACTTAAGTGCCTAGGTGGGATAATGCACCTCAAGCGCACAGCAGGGTGTCAAATATCAACTTTGATATTTGAAAAAAAATTGTGGAGGGGGGTCTCTATAAATATCACATGTAAAATATATCAAGGACGGCAAAGTTCTTGCCCACTTTTGGCTAAGTTAAAGGTATTGCCCGGGTCTTGAACTGACTTAAGTGCCTAGGTGGGATAATGCACCTCAAGTCCACAGCAGGGTGTCAAATATCAATTTTGATATTTGAAAAAAAATTGTTGAGGGGGGTCTCTATAAATATCGCATAAAAATATATCAAGGACGGCAAAGTTCTTGCCCACTTTTGGCTAAGTTAAAGATATTGCCAGGGTCTTTAACTGACTTAAGTGCCTAGGTGGGATAATGCACCTCAAACCCACACCAGAGTGTCAAATATCAACTTTGATATTTGAAAACAAATTGTGGAGGGGGGGGTCTCTATAAATATCCCATGAAAAATATATCAAGGACGGTAAAGTTCTTCCCCACTTTTGGCTAAGTTAAAGGTATTGCCAGGGTCTTTAACTGACTTAAGTGCCTAGGTGGGATAATGCACCTCAAGTCCACAGCAGGGTGTCAAATATCAATTTTGATATTTGAAAAAAAATTGTTGAGGGGGGTCTCTATAAATATCGCATAAAAATATATCAAGGACGGCAAAGTTCTTGCCCACTTTTAGATAAGTTAAAGGTACTGCCCGGGTCTTTAACTGACTTAAGTGCCTAGGTGGGATAATGCACCTCAAGCCCACAGCAGAGTGTCAAATATCAATTTTGATATTTGAAAAACAATTGTGGAGGGGGGTCTCTATAAATATCCCATAAAAAATATATCAAGGACGGCAAAGTTCTTGCCCATTTTGGGATTAAGTTAAAGGTATTGCCCGGGCCTTTAACTGACTTAAGTGCCTAGGTGGGATAATGCACCTCAAGTCCACAACATGGTGTCAAATATCAACTTTGATATTTGGATTTAGGGGGGACCCTATGTATATCCTATGACAATTTACCGAAGGACGGCAAAGTTCTTTGCCTATTTCGATTTAATTCAAAGGTATTACCCGGGCCTTTTACTGACTTAAGTGCCTAGGTGGGATAATGCACCTCAAGCCCACAGTAGAGTGTTAAATATCAATTTTCATATTTGAAAAAAGATTGTGGAGGGGGGGCCTCTATAAATATCGCATAAAAAATATATAAAAGACGGAACAGTTCTTGCCCACTTTTGGCTAAGTTAAAGGTATTGCCCGGGTCTTAAACTGACTTAAACGGCTAGGTGGGATAATGCACCTCAAGCCCTCAGCAGGGTGTCAAATATCAATGTTGATATTTGAAAACAGATTGTGGAGGGGGGACATTTATAAATATCGCATAAAAATATATCAAGGACGGCAAAGTTCTTGTCCACTTTTGGCTAAGTTAAAGGTATTGCCAGGGTCTTTAACTGACTTAAGTGCCTAGGTGGGATAATGCACCTCAAACCCACAGCAGAGTGTCAAATATCAACTTTGATATTTGAAAAAAAATTGTTGAGGGGGGTCTCTATAAATATCGCATAAAAATATATCAAGGACGCAAAGTTCTTGCCCACTTTTAGATAAGTTAAAGGTACTGCCCGGGTCTTTAACTGACTTAAGTGCCTAGGTGGGATAATGCACCTCAAGCCCACAGCAGAGTGTCAAATATCAATTTTGATATTTGAAAAACAATTGTGGAGGGGGGTCTCTATAAATATCCCATAAAAAATATATCAAGGACGGCAAAGTTCTTGCCCATTTTGGGATTAAGTTAAAGGTATTGCCCGGGCCTTTAACTGACCTAAGTGCCTAGGTGGGATAATGCACCTCAAGTCCACAACAGGGTGTCAAATATCAACTTTGATATTTGGATTTAGGGGGGACCCTATGTATATCCTATGACAATTTTCCGAAGGACGGCAAAGTTCTTTGCCTATTGGGATTTAATTCAAAGGTATTACCCGGGCCTTTTACTGACTTAAGTGCCTAGGTGGGATAATGCACCTCAAGCCCACAGCAGAGTGTTAAATATCAATTTTCATATTTGAAAAAAGATTGTGGAGGGGGGGCCTCTATAAATATCGCATAAAAAATATATAAAAGACGGAAAAGTTCTTGCCCACTTTTGGCTAAGTTAAAGGTATTGCCCGGGTCTTAAACTGACTTAAACGGCTAGGTGGGATAATGCACCTCAAGCCCTCAGCAGGGTGTCAAATATCAATGTTGATATTTGAAAACAGATTGTGGAGGGGGGACATTTATAAATATCGCATAAAAATATATCAAGGACGGCAAAGTTCTTGTCCACTTTTGGCTAAGTTAAAGGTATTGCCAGGGTCTTTAACTGACTTAAGTGCCTAGGTGGGATAATGCACCTCAAACCCACAGCAGAGTGTCAAATATCAACTTTGATATTTGAAAACAAATTGTGGAGGGGGGGTCTCTATTAATATCCCATGAAAAATATATCAAGGACGGCAAAGTTCTTGCCCACCTTTGGTTAAGTTAAAGGTACTGCCCGGGTCTTTAACTGACTTAAGTGCCTAGGTGGGATAATGCACCTCAAGCCCACAGCAAAGTGTCAAATATCAATTTTGATATTTGAAAAACAATTGTGGAGGGGGGTCTCTATAAATATCCCATAAAAAATATATCAAGGACGGCAAAGTTCTTGCCCATTTTGGGATTAAGTTAAAGGTATTGCCCGGGCCTTTAATTGACTTAAGTGCCTAGGTGGGATAATGCACCTCAAGTCCACAACAGGGTGTCAAATATCAACTTTGATATTTTAAAAAAAATTGTGGAGGGGGGGTCTTTATAAATATCCCATGAAAAATATATCAAGGACGGCAAAGTTCTTGCCCACTTTGGCCTTAAATTAAAAATATTTCCCGGGTCTTTAACTGACTTAAGTGCCTAGGTGGGATAATGCACCTAAAGGCAACAGCAGGGTGTCAAATATCAACTTTGATATTTGGATTTAGGGGGTCCCTATGTATATCCTATGACAATTTACCGAAGGACGGCAAAGTTCTTTGCCTATTGGGATTTAATTCAAAGGTATTACCCGGGCCTTTTACTGACTTAAGTGCCTAGGTGGGATAATGCACCTCACGCCCACAGCAGAGTGTTAAATATCAATTTTCATATTTGAAAAAAGATTGTGGAGGGGGGACCACTATAAATATCGCATAAAAAATATACAAAAGACGGAAAAGTTCTTGCCCACTTTTGGCTAAGTTAAAGGTATTGCCCGGGTCTTAAACTGACTTAATCGGCTAGGTGGGATAATGCACCTCAAGCCCTCAGCAGGGTGTCAAATATCAATGTTGATATTTGAAAACAGATTGTGGAGGGGGGACATTTATAAATATCGCATAAAAATATATCAAGGACGGCAAAGTTCTTGCCCACTTTTGGCTAAGTTAAAGGTATTGCCAGGGTCTTTAACTGACTTAAGTGCCTAGGTGGGATAATGCACCTCAAACCCACAGCAGAGTGTCAAATATCAATTTTGATATTTGAAAACAAATTGTGGAGGGCGGTCTCTATAAATATGTCATAAAAATATATCAAGAACGGCAAAGTTCTTGCCCATTTTGAGATTAAATTAAAGGTATTGCCCGGCCTTTAACTGACTTAAGTGCCTAGGTGGGATAATGCACCTCAAGCGCACAGCAGGGGGTCAAATATCAACTTTGATATTTGAAAAAAAATTGTGGAGGGGGGTCTCTATAAATATCTCATGAAAAATATATCAAGGACGGCAAAGTTCTTGCCCACTTTTGGCTAAGTTAAAGGTATTGCCCGGGTCTTGAACTGACCTAAGTGCCTAGATGGGATAATGCACCTCAAGTCCACAGCAGGGTGTCAAATATAAATTTTGATATTTGAAAAATAATTGTTGAGGGGGGTCTCTATAAATATCGCATAAAAATATATCAAGGACGGCAAAGTTCTTGCCCATTTTGGGATTAAGTTAAAGGTATTGCCCGGGCCTTTAACTGACTTAAGTGCCTAGGTGGGATAATGCACCTCAAGCCCACAGCAGGATGTCAAATATCAACTTGGATTTGGGGGGGACCCTATTGCCTCTTGGGGTTTAAATTAAAAGTATTGCCGGGGTCTTTACCTGTTTTAAGTGAATTGGTGAATTAAATTAGTTGCTTGACACCTTTAAATACACAATTTAAAAATAAATAGATAAAACAAAATAATACTATTTATTAAATAAATGTTACACGCACATGCAGGGTTTATATTTTGTTTATTTTTATAATACGTATTGCTATATTTTTCCTATGTTCTATATTTACATTTTTTTTGTAGACTGATGAGACGTCTTCAGATGACCGGGGAATCTTAGGACTTTATTTTGTTTGACAAAGCGCTGGCAAATCCAAATTATATACCGGTTTACATGAAAGTATATTATTTGTTTACGCTGTGTTTGTTTAAAGTTGGCCGACTGTTTTCTAAGCTCGCCATCCCTAAATATATGTTTGTCTTCGTTATCAAGCTCAGTAAAGAGAAGGCATATTTGATGTACGGGTGAACATGGGAAATGGAACATAAAATGTATTGTCTTTTACTCACATGAGTGTCTGTGTGAGATTCTGCACCTTATTTCCACAGTAGTGTGTCAAATGTCAACTTTGTATTGTGGAGGGGGGAGGGGTCCAGCAATATTTCTTGAATGCCCAGATGTCGATTCAATGTGTTGAATGTACAATTACAGAAATATATTTATTATTGGTCGCTAAAAATCATTAAAAGTACATTTTGCTCTTATTTGTTTTTTTGGTTTTTGAGACATATCGCCTTATTGGTCGCTAGCTTAGTGGTCGCTAGCTTGAGCCTGGTATTTTCATAATGTGTTTCGCTTTGTCTGAAATTTTGTCGTTTTTTGTGTTTTGGGTGGAATTTCAACGCTATGGCTGCTGCTGCTACTGCAGCAGCGGCGGCGGTATGTACCCCTCTGTCAGCGGCGGCTGCTGCTGCTCTGGGGGTAAGTGTGCATGGCTGCTGCTGCTGCTTCTCTGGCGTAAATGTGTATGGCTGTTGCTACTGCTCTGGGGTAAGTGTTTATGGCTGCTGCTCTGGTGTAAGTGTGTATGGCTGCTGCTGCTGCTCTGGGGTAAGTGTGTATGGCTGCTGCTGCTGCTCTGGGGTAAGTGTGTATCGCTGCTGCTGCTCTGGGGTAAGTGTGTATGACTGTTGCTGCGGCTCTGGTTACTGGATTCTGTCATCTCATTGGTTCAATTTCCAGTGATGTGATAGGTTGGACACGTTCAATCCGTTTTTGTCAATCAAAAAGGCCACTCTGCATTTATCCAAGCTTGTGACTGGCTCTATATAGAGGCTGCATTAACCTTTTTTTATTTTAATTTTTATTAATTTTTTTTTCTTCAACTAAATACAACAAGGATTACATTCACTGCAATACATGGCACTGTCTACATTCGGGTGCATCAGCTGACATAGTAATGTGTTCTTGAGGTCTGGAACGATATTGGGCAGCACTCGATCTACATCTTTCAACTTTTGGTATTGCTCGAAATCCAAGGAAACCCCATGGGATGAGGGGTGTCATTTGTCATTCATCCAATAATAATGACGAAAGTCCAAGTGTAACGCTGGACTCTCTGCCGTCACGAACACGTTAGCTCCAAGATGTACATCTAATGAAGTATATCTGTTGTATTCTAAATAATGTACAGCATCGTCTATGTAGCCCCAAGTAGTCTGCAGTTGTACCCAACGTACTAGTAGAAAGTAAATGTCACTCATGGTATTCTTGTCAGTTAGCAGGATTCCGTCTTGTTCTGCAATCAAGTATAGGTTTCCTACCAAATGAAAACTCAACTGTTCCGGGAAACACATTTCCATGTCTTCTGTGTCTGGGTTGGTAAGCACCTTCACCAAATCGTCTCTCTTCAAGGACAGCAAAGTACAGGAAAAAGCATGGAAAGCTTCTGGACCTCTCCTGAGTAATATTTCCAACAGGGCACGGGTACGCCTCTTCCGGGTAGGATGTTGGCGAATAAACTCTCTCATTTTATGGTCCAGGATTATGTTTTGAACCAATTCGTCCAGGACTCCCCCCACTGGCGTCTCGTTAACCAACAGAACGTAATTTTTGGCCAGACCATGATCATGTTCACCTGCGAGAGATGCGGCAAAGAATTTACAGAGAGGAGAAGCTTGCTACGTCATATGAAGACCCATATATATTCTTCACAGACCTACAGCTGCGGTATCTGTGACAAGGTGTTCAGCCGAGCTGACAACAGGAAGAGACATGAGGCTACCCATGGACAGCGCCCAAATGTATTGGAAAAGAATTCACATGTTACTAAAAATTGACCGCTCTACGAATGAGTTACCTCCACTCCATGATCCATTCAATAATTTTAATTTGGCATATGATGCCACTCAGAAATCCAATGTTTTGAAAAAATATTTTTGCTCGATTACCAAGTTGAACGACGATGATGCTGTCTTGCCAGATTTTCATGACAGATGTGAAAATATTCTATCCCAAGTTATCGTTACTGAACAAGAAGTAATCGATATGTTATGTACTCTTAATGCTAATAAAGCTGTTAGTCCCGATATAATTAGTAATAGGATGTTGGTGTCTGTAAAGAAGGAGATATCGAAACCGTTGTGTAGTTTATTTAATAAATCCTTACGTGAAAAAGTATTTCCATCGGACTGGAAAATCGTCCATGTAATCCCTCTGTTTAAAAATGGGGACAAATCTTTACCGTCTAACTATAGACCTATGTCTTTACTTTCTTGTGTAAGCAAGGTGCTGGAAAAAAATATTTTCAAGCATGTGTTTAATCACCTACTTGGAAATAAACTATTATACAAGTTCCAGTCGGGATTTATACCAGGTCACTCTACAAGTCATCAACGAATAGAGTTGTATCATAGAATATTACTTGCATTAGAGACAAAACAAGTGACCAGCGTTACATTTGCTGATATAAGCAAAGCATTTGATATAGTTTGGGTAAAAGCACTTTTACATAAACTTGGCAAATATGATATTAAAGGGGATCTGTTTTGTTGGTTAAACAGTTATCTTTCTAACCGTACTCAAAGGGTTATGATACAAGATGCTTTATCCGGGAATGGTCATTTGCATGCGGGTGTGCCTCATGGGTCAGTATTGGGACCTTTAATGTTCTTGATCTTCATAAACGATATTTCTGATGAGATAGTAGGTCTAGGTCTTTTTTTGCTGATGACACGTCTATTGGACATATAGCACAAGATGAAAGCACACTAAGAAATATGATTAATACAGATCTGAATCACCTGAAAAAATGGTCAAACAGGTGGTTATTAAAGTTTAATCCCACCAAAACTGAAATTATTAATTTTAATGTCAATGGCGTTGAATGTAATTTAACATTTAATTTTGATCAAGCAACTATTGATCCAGTACATACACACAGACATTTAGTGATTGTATTCAGCAACGACTGTAAGCACATAGACAAATTAATTGAATCAGCTTCGAAACAACTTAATGTACTCAGAAAATTAAAATACCGTCTAAACAGAAATTACTTAGAAACAATTTACTTAACATTTATTAGACCTGTATTGGAATATGCATCTGAAGTGTGGGATAATTGTGGACAAATAAATTCGGACAGATTAGAAAAAGTACAACTTGAAGCTGCGCGTATTGTTACGGGATTACCATCGTTTGCCAGTATAAATTCTATTTATATCGAGACGGGGTGGGAAAAGTTGAAAACTAGAAGGGAGGTAAGAAAATTGGTCTTATTTTATAAAATCGTTAACGGTCAAGTACCTGATTATTTAACAGAATTGATACCACCTACAGTCGATGACACTAAAAATTATAATTTGAGGAACAGACTAAATATTTCACAACCATCATACCGATTATTTACATATCAACAGTCTTATTTTCCAAGTACGATTAAATTATGGAATACTCTAGATCTGAACCTTCGTCAACTGCCGACACTTCCGTCTTTTAAATCCAAATTGAAACACAAATATTTTCAACCGAAAACTGTACCTTCAACTTTTCTTTTGGAGACCGATATCTTAGTGTATTGCATGCTAGACTTAGAAATAAATGTAGTTCTCTGAACAGCGATTTATTTAAATCGAATTTGGTGCCTAGTGCTTCTTGTTCACGTGGATATAAAAACGAATGTTCCGAGCAGTTTCTATTATAAATATCGATAATTTGTTATTTGGAAATGATAATAAACTGTCTGTAGAAATAAACACGTTTATATTTTCATGTGTACAAAAATACATAAAAGATACACGGCGTTTCTCTTGAACTAACAAGTCAACAAACAAACAAACAAACATATACTTTATTGTCAATCAAGACGCCCACAATGAGCAGTATAATCAATATAAAAAATTACAGTAGACAATTGATTCACATAATAATTTTTTTTCATTGGATAGGACAATACAAAAAAAATGAAAAAAAAAAAATAAAAAATCACTTTTAGTAAGAAATATAGTTACAATAGTTGTATGTTAGTTCTACCAAGCACAGAGACCCGTCCAATAACATTATTGACTATTGTCAACATTGTGTACTTCTACATGCATGTATATTCTTTTCTTGGTCGCGCTTGGGGTATTGATTGATTGACGTGTCACAGGTCGATGAAATATACATGTGTTATTCAGTTTAAATTGTACTTACCTATGCAAGATCCCCATGAATTAATTAAATCCCAACATATAAACTATGTCTAATCGTAATACGATTCAAGCATGCAACACACATACACCACGTGTTTAAGAATTGTCTTTGAGGTGTGCTCGATTTGCCATATATTATACCTTAGCACACAGTATATTTCATCGACTTTTGAAATTTGCAATTTTCGTTCTATTGTATGTTTTTTTTCTTCGTCTTCATATTCTGAACAAATATTTTATTATTAATGTATTTAATACTGTTCTGATTTTATGTAAATTGATGTAACTAGCGGAGAAGTTCTAAGTTGTAAAACTTGTGTCTGATCCAGTTGTTGTTATTATGAACAATAAAATAAGTTTAAATCGACAGCGCCCGCTCTTCACCTGCCAGATCTGCAACCATTCCTTCCAGAGAATGGACCAATTTCAACAGCATTTGCTGACCCACCAGAGAAGAATGGACCAGACACCACAGACCGGACCAAAGAAAACCACCAAGAGGAAACTCACCTCCAGCTGGACCCATCCCAAAGCAGCGACGTACTGTGTCACCACCAACAAAGACCCACCAAGAAAAGAGCCGAATTGCAGCCGACACGGGGGTTCTACCTGACGACCCCGAGACCAGAGCCTTGTATATACAGCATTGGCAGAGGGAAACCAGAGTAACCGGAGAAAACCACCAACCTGCCGTAAGTTACAGACAAACTTTATCACATAATGTTGTATCGAATACACCTCGCCATGAACGAAATTGTTATCAACTAATCAGTGCAACACTCACGCTTTTAAAACTAGTAGGTGTATTTAATTAATATATTTTATTACACGATGATTTTATTTAAACAATTTTATTGGCTATCATGCTGTCACCTGACATTCCGTAAAATTTGATATTGTTTGATTAAAACTCGTATTGACTTGGTTTCACTTTCGTTTTCTAACGAAATCTATAAAAAGAATCACGTGAATTCTATTTCTGTTCGACCAATGGACATAAAGGTAATGTGAAATTTCGTCCAATCAGAATCGTCGTATTAGCGTTACTTTAGAATGAACAAGTAATCATCATATCCGACGTAGGCGATGGGCTTGCAGAAGTCAAACGGAGATTTGCAGAAATCTTGGAGACTTGGTTTCACTTTTACTTTTCATTTTAATGTAGTAAAACAATTACAGTCTTTTGTATCGGTCAATACGAGTTTTTATGGACCTTAGAAATCAATATTCACCTCGACCTAAAGGCTTCGGTGAATATAGTTTTTAAGGTCCATACAAACTCGTATTGACCTCAACAAAAGACTATAATTTTATAAAACTTCTCATTAAATTATACTACATGAATTATAATGTGCTATTTCCATATAATCTCATACATTAAAGTAGCTGACATGAAGGCCATAATTAGTCAAATGCCATGTGTTTTTTTTTGTTAACAAACCGCACACAGAAATGTAATGTCAAAATACGATGAATGGATTCACGAAGAAATCCAACCGTCGTCCATGTTGTATATCAAACGTTGCGGTTTGAAAAAGTACGGGGAAATGAAATGTTTTATAACGTCATGTACTAGAAAATCAAGTAACGTTGCATTTTAAACGTTGTATTTCAAACGTCGGGGTTTGAAATAGTACGGGAAAATTGCGATTTGTGAAAGAAGATTATAATTAAGAAATTACATTTTTAGAATATGATTTTTTTCAATACTCGATATTTATTTTAGAAATGTTAAATTTTTCATCAAAATCTAACTTTTTGTTTTGTTTGTAAAACTGAATTGTACCGATATAATTAGTAATAGGATGTTGGTGTCTGTAAAGAAGGAGATATCGAAACCGTTGTGTAGTTTATTTAATAAATCCTTACGTGAAAAAGTATTTCCATCGGACTGGAAAATCGTCCATGTAATCCCTCTGTTTAAAAATGGGGACAAATCTTTACCGTCTAACTATAGACCTATGTCTTTACTTTCTTGTGTAAGCAAGGTGCTGGAAAAAAATATTTTCAAGCATGTGTTTAATCACCTACTTGGAAATAAACTATTATACAAGTTCCAGTCGGGATTTATACCAGGTCACTCTACAAGTCATCAACGAATAGAGTTGTATCATAGAATATTACTTGCATTAGAGACAAAACAAGTGACCAGCGTTACATTTGCTGATATAAGCAAAGCATTTGATATAGTTTGGGTAAAAGCACTTTTACATAAACTTGGCAAATATGATATTAAAGGGGATCTGTTTTGTTGGTTAAACAGTTATCTTTCTAACCGTACTCAAAGTACTCAAAGGGTTATGATACAAGATGCTTTATCCGGGAATGGTCATTAACTGCTGTCACCTGACATTCCGTAAAATTTGATATTGTTTGATTAAAACTCGTATTGACTTGGTTTCACTTTCGTTTTCTAACGAAATCTATAAAAAGAATCATGTGAATTCTATTTCTGTTCGACCAATGGACATAAAGGTAATGTGAAATTTCGTCCAATCAGAAGCGTCGTATTAGCGTTACTTTAGAATGAACAAGTAATCATCATATCCGACGTAGGCGATGGGCTTGCAGAAGTCAAACGGAGATTTGCAGAAATCTTGGAGACTTGGTTTCACTTTTACTTTTCATTTTAATGTAGTAAAACAATTACAGTCTTTTGTATCGGTCAATACGAGTTTTTATGGACCTTAGAAATCAATATTCACCTCGACCTAAAGGCTTCGGTGAATATAGTTTTTAAGGTCCATAAAAACTCGTATTGACCTCAACAAAAGACTATAATTTTATAAAACTTCTCATTAAATTATACTACATGAATTATAATGTGCTATTTCCATATAATCTCATACATTAAAGTAGCTGACATGAAGGCCATAATTAGTCAAATGCCATGTGTTTTTTTTTGTTAACAAACCGCACACAGAAATGTAATGTCAAAATACGATGAATGGATTCACGAAGAAATCCAACCGTCGTCCATGTTGTATATCAAACGTTGCGGTTTGAAAAAGTACGGGGAAATGAAATGTTTTATAACGTCATGTACTAGAAAATCAAGTAACGTTGCATTTTAAACGTTGTATTTCAAACGTCGGGGTTTGAAATAGTACGGGAAAATTGCGATTTGTGAAAGAAGATTATAATTAAGAAATTACATTTTTAGAATATGATTTTTTTCAATACTCGATATTTATTTTAGAAATGTTTAATTTTTCATCAAAATCTAACTTTTTGTTTTGTTTGTAAAACTGAATTGTACCGATACTCTGTGTAAGCTTTATTTTTTAAAAATATACACTGATTTAAAACTTCTTTTTTAAATATTTGGTTGGTCCTTAAAAGGGCCGTTAAAATACAATGAATGGATTCACGAAGAAATCCAACCGTCGTCCTTGTTGTATTTCAAACGTTGCAGTTTGAAAAAGTTCATCGTTATTATGCGAGCTTAAGCGAGCTCTTTATGGTATAAAATGTGTACTTAGGATTTTTTAACAAACATGGCTGAACATATTGTCGAAGAAAAAAAAATTCTACGTTTTGTAAACACCGGTTTCCGGGTAACACACTAACACACTCAACTAATGAAGATCTTCTTAACATAAAGCGCAAAGGTGATCCTGAAGTCTCGTACCCTCTCTCGTACGTCCGATACCACTGAAACCCGAAACCCGTGTGTAATAAAAGTCATTTTGCTAACTTGTTTTACTTATATTGATATTTTTTAATTTATTAAATCTCTTCTGACATACTGACAAGAATTTTTGTTTCTACGCGGAAGTTAACTTTTGAGATTTCGTAAGGAACGATAACTCGAATAAAGGAACGACAGCTCGATTGAATGAGACTAGATTCGGCCCTAAAAAAAGTCGTCCCCAATATATCTCGGCCCAAAAAATCTCGACACTTTTTGATGAAATTGCCAGATAATTTTCAGATGCGCGAGCATTCAAGGCCGTGCCGGTTTCATATTATCGTACAATACGACAGCAGAAATCATGTTTAAGAAATCCATATTACTGACTGTAGGAAACGCTTAACAACTCGTTACAACTTTTAAAAAATTCAATAAGAGTTATCTCCCTTTTGTCATAACTGAAACATGCAATTTCAGATTATAAATCCACCTGAACCATTGATTTTTTTTTTAAATAATCACATGTATAAATTGAGACAATATCCTACTAAGATAATAAATAATATTCTAAAATACAATTTTTTTTTTTGTGACAACCTTTTTTTTATTTCACTGTCGTCAAAGAGCTCCGATCGAAAATGTTTGGTCAACATCCGGGATATTTTAAAGCGGTATTTTTAAAGCAGACACGGATAATTATCGTAAGTATTTATAAATATACTGTGTATATGATGTTTGGAATTATGATGCTTTATGATTGTTATAATTATTAATTTCATTTTTTGTCCAAATATCATTTATTTTTGCAGTGTAAAATCAGATTGTTCTATAAGTTATAAGGAATCCGGCTTCAAAATCATTACAATCAACTGAACTATCGCTATATCTTGCATTTACGAATGAATTAAATGTTTCCCAAAAAGAAAAAAAATATTGTTGAATGATTGATTTTACTTAAAAATACTATTTTGTTGATGAAAAGTCAATTAGTAACTAGTTATACCCTAAAACATGATGTCAACTGATGTTTTTGAAATCCGGCTTTGTCAAAATGTAAACATGTATACAAACCGGTTGGGTCATTTATAAATAACCGGGTTTGTCAGTATGTAAATACCACTGATCTTATTGTTATTGAGCATTATATTGCAATTTAACAATAGTTATGATTAGGAAATATCTCAAAGGCGGTAAATACTGATCCATAGTATGAATATTCGCCATGGCTGCTAATTTCAGCTACTTTGTACAATAAAAAAATCGTTATTTCTATGTTAAATTGCTACTGTCGCGAACACTTGATTTTTTTTATGCTTTTTGTGGCACTGACATCACGGTTGGTGCTCAATACGCTACACTCACTTGAAGTAGCTGTCCAGGCGCATCAATTGAGTAGTGGGAGATTCTTTTTATAACGCAATATTTTAATTTTTTACTCGTTGATAACGAAGTAAGTCACTATGTGGAAATAACTTCATGGATACGATATTTAAGTTTCTTCACGGTATAATGTTTACATTAACATTACAGATAAGCAAATTAACAAAGGCTGTAGTATTGAATTCCTTTCCGCACGGACGATTTTGACAGTTTGCATACAAAGAAAATGTTAGGTGTACTCGTTTAATGCAACGTTCGTTACAAGTTGTAATACGACAAATGTTCGTGCTTTGCTCACTGAAAATCACTGAGCCTATGTCGTTCACCTTTCATTCTGCTTTGAGGAAACTTAATACAGACAGAACCTTCTATAGGTGCTTCCCACCAATGTTCGGCTCATTTGGCTAAGCAGTTTCAGAGAAGAAGATTGTTAGAAATCGGCCAATCAGAAACAAGAATTGTCTGTGGCGACCATGTTTGTCAACGGATCGGTATGAAATGTGCAATCTTTATAGAAGACCTTCCATAGTTGCTTCCTACCAAGTTTCGGTTCATTTGGCTAAGCAGTTTGAGAGGAGAAGATTTTATATAATCGGCCAATTAGAAACAAGAATTGTCTGTGGAGACCATGTTTATTAACGGATCGGGATGAAATGAGCAATCTTTATAGAACACCTTCCATAGTTGCTTCATACCAAGTTTCGGTTCATTTGGCTAAGAAGTTTTAGAGGAGAAGATATTTTTTTTAAATCTGCCAATCAGAAACAAGAATCGCTTGTAGCGACCATGTTTGTTAACGGATCGGGACGAAATGAGTAATCGTTACAGAGGACCTTCCATAGATGCTTCCTATTAAGTTTCACTTTATTTGGTTGAGGCGTTTCAGAGGAGAAGATTAAAATATGAATAGTTAATGGACGACAGACGACGAACGAAAGACGACGGACGATGGGCGCCAAGTGATGGTAAAAGCTCACATTGCCTTTGGCAAGGTGAGCTAACAACAGTCACTGGGTAGATATGTCGCTCCACTCGGACACATTATTCTGATTCCGAGCCAACCAGTCTTTGCTCTTTCTCCTTAATGCTGCGTTCTTAGCGGATAAGCAACAAGCACCAATTTTATATTCTTTTGTTTGACAAGACCGCAGGTCGTACCCACAATCTATCGCACTGGAGGCGAGCACGTAAGCCATTACACTACCGATGCGGTTCCCTATTTTTATTTTATTTTTATTATTTTTTTAATCAAAATTTCTTATTGTCCTTCAATATATTATTTGAAAACAAAAATTAATCCAAAACAATAAGAGTTACTTGATATCTATATAAACAGTGAGAGTTCCTACTTTTGTTCAAACACTCTTTGAATATTGCAATAATCCAACTGCATAGGAAATAAAGAAAAAGAATTACAAGTTCTATACAAAATCATGACCGTTCTGTCGAAGGTGACTTGGCGAATGCCAATTCTGCACAAACCGTTTTGTATTTCTTTCTTTTAATGTTATACAAAACATTCACATGTAAAATATTTTGACTATGTGCTGTTGTTTTTTTCACAACTTTTATTTATTGAAGACGATTTTTTTGGATTTTTTTTTCTATCAATTTGCAAGTCGAACATACCCTTGACAAGTGTTATAATGAACCTTAAATAAATTACAAAAAGGAAACATAATTGTGATATTGAGCTGTTTTCGCTATTCTTTAAATTTTTTACATAGACAAAACCGGTTCTACTGAAAAACAATTTTTGGCACCCAACCGGAAAGTAGTGGCTGACAGAGCCGGAACGAATGTACGTAAATAAGCATTGTGTTTTTTACTGTAATAAGTCTAAAACTATTCATGGTGGCACGCCAGTGCAAACTATCATGTATATAAGCATTACAAAGGGCTTGTGTACTTTAATTACACATATAGACTACTTTTTATAGCTTTATTTGATGATTTCAATCTCATTATTATCATTTTTCATTGTTTATGTCCATCATTTTATCTATATCTGAGTAATCTATTAAGTTAACCACAGAAACATATAGGTAAAAACAAACAAAAATAATCGACTGATAACGACATCTTCTGGATTCAAGATATAATAATACTATATGGTCATAATACTTTTTGTCGTCGCCTATATGTCAAAAATGCCTATTTGACTTTAGTCCGAGATTCCTCTGTCGTCTAACGGCGTATATGGATTTGCTGTAGCCGTTGGACGTCAGAGCGCAATACATACGGAAAACAGCGGATTTGCCTCCCCAACTCTGGGTCAGCACATTTCCACGTTTCGTGGCTATCGGATTTTATTTTCTATCATAAACCCTTATATAAATCGCTTCACCAATCATTTTTCTATTCATTCATAAACATCTTACCCTCAGAAAGTGGTGTTACACTCCATTACAGCACGATTTTGCCTTAGATCCTATTATTCCGCCATTTGACTTCCATTTTTCAAACATTTGTCACGCGACTACGAGAAAACTACGATTACCGCAATGTATCATGGGAGATGATTTGCATATAAACAAACAAACAAATATTTTTATTGCCAATCATAGGCGCCTGTTAAGGCAGAACAATTAACATAAGATTTAATACAGTTGATTATATTGATTGGTAATGATTTTAACAGCAAATTTAGTGAATTACAGATAACCATAAGAAAAAAAAAATGTTGTAATACCTTGTCCAAAAAAGGGGAACGTAACACATGATCTTTCCGAAGCCCGTTGGTAACACTCTGTCATTGAATCTTTTCTTTCCAACACATTCTGTATTATTTCCTTCTGCTCTGCTTTGATCTGTAGATGGACTGTTTGTCCTGCAGAATACGCTTCAATGTATCGTCTTCCATGTGATTTTAATGTTGTTTACTGCATGTTTACGTATGCAAATAATTCTCAAAAAATTTGGCGCGCTGAATTAAGTAGCTCCCATCATGCAATGCGTTACTGTTATCATTCAGTTAGTATCGCGAGATCACGTTTGTAGATTCGAAAATGGAAGTCAAATGGCGGAATAATAGGATCTAAGGCAAAATCGAGCTGTAATTGAGTGCAACACCACTTTCTGAGGGTAAGATGGTTATGTATGAATAGAAAAATGATTGGTGAAGCGATTTATATAAGGGTTTATGATAGAAAATAAAATCCAATAGCCACGAAACGTGGAAATGTGCCGACCCAGAGATGGAGAGGCACATCCGCTGTAATCCGTATATATTGCGCTCTGACGTCCAACGGCTACAGCAAATCCATATACGCCGTTAGACGACAGATGAATCTCGGACTAATTTGACTTGTACCGGAAGATGACAGAACAATTCCGACCGGAGCTCTTTGACGACAGTGAAATTATACCGTTAAATTTTCTTGTAGCAGCTTGGAAAACAGTGTGAGACAATGAATTTGATTTAAATAATACTCCTTAAAACGAGCAACAGTTTGTTATACATTAATACTTTATTCATATAATCTACGTGTCTTTAAATTAGTTGAATGATCTAGTAATTTATGCTGAAAAAAAAATCATCAAGATTCACATGTGTTGAAGGGGTTGTGATTGTATGGTAGTTTAATATACAGGGATGCGGATTTATATAAGTTTAATAACTTGTTTTCGGATCCTCTTAATTAATTCATAGTCATTACTATTGTTGTATTTAAATTGTTGTACTATATTCATATGTATTGATTAATAAAATATGTTTACACTAATATACAGTCGGCGCTATCTACAACAAAATGTCTTGGAAGATTACAGTATCGCAATTTAAACCAACTTAAAATGATGCCCTTTTATTACTTATAGGGGTCTTCGTGGTGGTGATCGTAATGACTAAAATTGTTAACAATAGTGGATTTTTTTTTATCTTGACCTCTACATTTTCATGTTGACTTTCAATTTATGAACACTATAACATGGACACACACGCGCATATCGTTTGCATTACTGTACGGGAAAACAGAATTGTACCGATACTCTGTGTATGTCAATTTGCTCTTAAAATCTGCTTTTGAGTGGATTGTTTATGTTATGCAGTTGATTTTTATAGTTAAAATTAAGTGATATATTAAGTGAAAATATTTAATCCATAAATACGAAAGTAAAACAAAAACAAAAAAACACAGTTTGAGACATTGAAATCATTTATATGCCAAATATGACTAAAAATGTTAACAATAGTGGATTTTTTGTTATCTTGACCTCTACATTTTCATGTTGACTTTCAATTTATGAACACTATAACATGGACACAAACTACATATACTGATACACATGACATGAGACAGACCAAAACATAACTCCATCCATTAACAGAAAATGAAATACTAAGATAAACACAATTTTTTTATATACCAAACACAATTATAAATGATATGCATGCTGTGTTATGTAAAAAAGAAAATGATAATTAGTTATTGATTTTTTTTCCAATATCCGGAGAACCATTAAAATTTGATTCTGTAATATCTCTGAAAGTACTTGGTATATACCTATAACATTTTGCAATTGAACTTTTGGGTGTATAACCTTCACAAAAAAAACCAACTCATTTTGGACCTGGACCCAAAATCTCATGGCCTGGTGACCTTCTATTGGGTGACTTAGGGGATCAAATGTACCATTTCACTTATTTGACTCTTAGGTTATTTAGTACCCTCACAGTGAGAACACGAACGTGATAGACTACTTGGAGTACTACACAACAACCTCCAACCTACCCGAAAACAACAAACTTTTGTTGTGTAATTATTGCAGGCGCTCCCCCCTTATGACAGGAAAGGGACAGATAACCAGTGAAAGGGCTAGCAAATAATAAGGTTATAGGACGCGGACGTCCTAGAGAACACCCCAAGGACACTCACGTGACTTCAGGGGAAGCCATACGGGTGACGTTTGATGACGTCATTTCTGGTCAAAAGTCCCCACTAGGGCGGATATTGCGTGTAAGAAATAAAGCGCGGGAACCGGTTGCGCATGTGCACGCGGTCACTTCCGTGACGTCATTTCCGGTAGCACCTCCTAGCAGCACCTCCCGAAATGTGACTTTGTCCGTGCTGATATACTACTTATACTACACAAGGACAGATAATCAATGTTGTGTTTAATATTGCAAAAGTACCTGGGGGTCATGTGGTAGTCCGGAAGATTGAAATGTGTTATTATGTCTGTCTTAATGTACACAGATGACCAAAATGTCGTATGCTAATTGTAAATAAAACTTGTGAATCAATAAATCAGAATTATTTTAATGGTTGTACATATAAATAGTTACTGTCCATTTCCAGTATAAGTCAGTTTATTATAATTATTGATCGTATATTGCACAGTTTTGAAGGATGCTTTAGGAAGTTGTAGCTGCGAAATTGACTGTTTTTTCTATGTAATTAATTAACCGTCCAAGACATTCTATGTGATTTAGTGGGTGATTTTTGTTTAACGTCCAATGAACATTTTTTCAACTATATCAAGGCGAGAGCAAGTTACATTCAATGATATGATGAGGATGTCCGCTTTGTACTAAATCAACGCGCGTACGCTTTATTTGATCTTGATAGTACTAGCTCACTGAAACAACAGTCCGCGGATATACATGTCGCCCCACTCGGACACATTATCCTGATTCCGAGTCATCAAATTTTGGCTATTACTCCTTAAAGCTGCGTGCCTAGCGGAGGAGCAACAAATACCAATTTCATTGTATATTGTTTGACCCAATTTCTCTTTTATTGGAAAGAGAGATATGCAATGCTATATCAATGGTTTCGTGCTGAAGTATCACAACCACTGGTAATACCATACAATACAATACTTGCTGCTTCTCAGCTAAGCAGCACGGATTATATCATCCAAGTGTAACTTGTTCTCTCAATGATATAGCTGACTAATAACTAACATGGCGCTAAACAACAATCAGTCATCCACTCGCTCGTTGGTATTCTCCCTCGTTGGTATTCCATTTCCGATAAATACAAGTTACGAACTTTACGACAAAAGAGAGTATTTCAATTTTCCAATTGTAAACTTTCCATTTATATGTAGCAACACCAGCAGTACCTCCATGTAAACTAATCATCTCACAGTTGATATGAAATTTAAAAAGTTGTGGTTCCTATCAGTGATTACATGATAGATGCTTATCCCTAGCGAAGCACCTACTGAACAAAGGATTCCTAGCGCTTAAGTTGCAAACATCACCTTTTTTTTACTGGCGCCATCATGGATTGGATAACCGTTACGAAATATCGTTGTCATCACAGTCAAATTCTCGTCCTTCCTACACCACTGATGCGGTTCTGGATAACCGATGAGGATCTCCTATAGAATTATGCATTACATATAAAAATGAAATATACATTGTATGTACTATGGAGGGCACTGAATGACATTTCCTTCTGAAAATGAACATGATTTATGGGTAAAAAAATCCAAACGAATATATGCATGGAGTATGATTATGAATTTTGATAATAAGGTTTGTCTACCAGAATGGGTATTGTTTGTCTACCAGAATGAGTATTGTTTTTCTACCAGAATGGGAATTGTTTGTCTACCAGAATGGGTATTGTTTGTCTACCAGAATGGGTATTGTTTGTCTACCAGAATGGGTATTGTTTGTCTACCAGAATGGGTATTGTTTGTCTACCAGAATGGGTATTGTTTGTCTACCAGAATGGGTATTGTTTGTCTACCAGAATGGGTATTGTTTGTCTACCAGAATGGGTATTGTTTGTCTACCAGAATGGGTATTGTTTTTCTACCAGAATGGGTTTTGTTTGTCTACCAGAATGGGTATTGTTTGTCTACCAGAATGGGTATTGTTTGTCTACCAGAATGGGTATTGTTTGTCTACCAGAATGGGTATTGTTTGTCTACCAGAATGGGTATTTGTTTGTCTACCAGAATGGGTATTTGTTTGTCTACCAGAATGGGTATTGTTTGTCTACCAGAATGGGTATTTGTTTGTCTACCAGAATGGGTATTTGTTTGTCTACCAGAATGGGTATTGTTTGTCTACCAGAATGAGTATTGTTTGTCTACCAGAATGGGTATTGTTTGTCTACCAGAATGGGTATTGTTTGTCTACCAGAATGGGTATTGTTTGTCTACCAGAATGGGTATTGTTTGTCTACCAGAATGGGTATTGTTTGTCTACCAGAATGGGTATTGTTTGTCTACCAGAATGGGTATTTGTTTGTCTACCAGAATGGGTATTGTTTGTCTACCAGAATGGGTATTGTTTGTCTACCAGAATGGGTATTGTTTGTCTACCAGAATGGGTATTGTTTGTCTATCAGAATGGGTATTTGTTTGTCTACCAGAATGGGTATTGTTTGTCTACCAGAATGGGTATTGTTTGTCTACCAGAATGGGTATTGTTTGTCTACCAGAATGGGTATTGTTTGTCTACCAGAATGGGTATTGTTTGTCTACCAGAATGGGTATTGTTTGTCTACCAGAATGGGTATTGTTTGACTACCAGAATGGGTATTGTTTGTCTACCAGAATGGGTATTGTTTGTCTACCACAATGGGTATTGTTTGTCTACCAGAATGGGTATTTGTTTGTCTACCAGAATGGGTATTGTTTGTCTACCAGAATGGGTATTGTTTGTCTACCAGAATGGGTATTGTTTGTCTACCAGAATGGGTATTTGTTTGTCTACCAGAATGGGTATTGTTTGTCTACCAGAATGGGTATTGTTTGTCTACCAGAATGGGTATTGTTTGTCTACCAGAATGGGTATTGTTTGTCTACCACAATGGGTATTGTTTGTCTACCAGAATGGGTATTGTTTGTCTACCAGAATGGGTATTGTTTGTCTACCAGAATGGGTATTGTTTGTCTACCAGGATGGGTATTGTTTGTCTACCCAGAATGGGTATTGTTTGTCTACCACAATGGGTATTGTTTGTCTACCAGAATGGGTATTGTTTGTGTACCAGAATGGGTATTTGTTTGTCTACCAGAATGGGTATTTGTTTGTCTACCAGAATGGGTATTGTTTGTCTACCAGAATGGGTATTGTTTGTCTACCAGAATGGGTATTGTTTGTCTACCAGAATGGGTATTGTTTGTCTACCAGAATGGGTATTGTTTGTCTACCAGAATGGGTATTGTTTGTCTATCAGAATGGGTATTGTTTGTCTACCAGAATGGGTATTGTTTGTCTACCAGAATGGGTATTGTTTGTCTACCAGAATGGGTATTGTTTGTCTACCAGAATGGGTATTTGTTTGTCTACCAGAATGGGTATTGTTTGTCTACCAGAATGGGTATTGTTTGTCTACCAGAATGGGTATTGTTTGTCTACCAGAATGGGTATTGTTTGTCTACCAGAATGGGTATTTGTTTGTCTACCAGAATGGGTATTGTTTGTCTACCAGAATGGGTATTGTTTGTCTACCAGAATGGGTATTGTTTGTCTACCAGAATGGGTATTGTTTTTCTACCAGAATGGGTATTGTTTGTCTACCAGAATGGGTATTGTTTGTCTACCACAATGGGTATTGTTTGTCTACCAGAATGGGTATTGTTTGTCTACCAGAATGGGTATTGTTTGTCTACCAGAATGGGTATTGTTTGTCTACCAGGATGGGTATTGTTTGTCTACCCAGAATGGGTATTGTTTGTCTACCACAATGGGTATTGTTTGTCTACCAGAATGGGTATTGTTTGTGTACCAGAATGGGTATTTGTTTGTCTACCAGAATGGGTATTTGTTTGTCTACCAGAATGGGTATTGTTTGTCTACCAGAATGGGTATTGTTTGTCTACCAGAATGGGTATTGTTTGTCTACCAGAATGGGTATTGTTTGTCTACCAGAATGGGTATTGTTTGTCTACCAGAATGGGTATTGTTTGTCTACCAGAATGGGTATTGTTTGTCTACCAGAATGGGTATTTGTTTGTCTACCAGAATGGGTATTGTTTGTCTACCAGAATGGGTATTGTTTGTCTACCAGAATGGGTATTGTTTGTCTACCAGAATGGGTATTGTTTGTCTACCAGAATGGGTATTTGTTTGTCTACCAGAATGGGTATTGTTTGTCTACCAGAATGGGTATTGTTTGTCTACCAGAATGGGTATTGTTTGTCTACCAGAATGGGTATTGTTTGTCTACCAGAATGGGTATTGTTTGTCTACCAGAATGGGTATTGTTTGTCTACCAGAATGGGTATTGTTTGTCTACCAGAATGGGTATTGTTTGTCTACCAGAATGGGTATTTGTTTGTCTACCAGAATTGGTATTGTTTGTCTACCAGAATGGGTATTGTTTGTCTACCAGAATGGGTATTGTTTGTCTACCAGAATGGGTATTGTTTGTCTACCAGAATGGGTATTGTTTGTCTACCAGAATGGGTATTGTTTGTCTACCAGAATGGGTATTGTTTGTCTACCAGAATGGGTATTGTTTGTCTACCAGAATGGGTATTGTTTGTCTACCAGAATGGGTATTGTTTGTCTACCAGAATGGGTATTTGTTTGTCTACCAGAATGGGTATTGTTTGTCTACCAGAATGGGTATTGTTTGTCTACCAGAATGGGTATTGTTTGTCTACCAGAATGGGTATTGTTTGTCTACCAGAATGGGTATTGTTTGTCTACCAGAATGGGTATTGTTTGTCTACCAGAATGGGTATTGTTTGACTACCAGAATGGGTATTGTTTGTCTACCAGAATGGGTATTGTTTGTCTACCACAATGGGTATTGTTTGTCTACCAGAATGGGTATTTGTTTGTCTACCAGAATGGGTATTGTTTGTCTACCAGAATGGGTATTGTTTGTCTACCAGAATGGGTATTGTTTGTCTACCAGAATGGGTATTTGTTTGTCTACCAGAATGGGTATTGTTTGTCTACCAGAATGGGTATTGTTTGTCTACCAGAATGGGTATTGTTTGTCTACCAGAATGGGTATTGTTTGTCTACCAGAATGGGTATTGTTTGTCTACCACAATGGGTATTGTTTGTCTACCAGAATGGGTATTGTTTGTCTACCAGAATGGGTATTGTTTGTCTACCAGAATGGGTATTGTTTGTCTACCAGGATGGGTATTGTTTGTCTACCCAGAATGGGTATTGTTTGTCTACCACAATGGGTATTGTTTGTCTACCAGAATGGGTATTGTTTGTGTACCAGAATGGGTATTTGTTTGTCTACCAGAATGGGTATTTGTTTGTCTACCAGAATGGGTATTGTTTGTCTACCAGAATGGGTATTGTTTGTCTACCAGAATGGGTATTGTTTGTCTACCAGAATGGGTATTGTTTGTCTACCAGAATGGGTATTGTTTGTCTACCAGAATGGGTATTGTTTGTCTATCAGAATGGGTATTGTTTGTCTGCCAGAATGGGTATTGTTTGTCTACCAGAATGGGTATTGTTTGTCTACCAGAATGGGTATTGTTTGTCTACCAGAATGGGTATTTGTTTGTCTACCAGAATGGGTATTGTTTGTCTACCAGAATGGGTATTGTTTGTCTACCAGAATGGGTATTGTTTGTCTACCAGAATGGGTATTGTTTGTCTACCAGAATGGGTATTTATTTGTCTACCAGAATGGGTATTGTTTGTCTACCAGAATGGGTATTTGTTTGTCTACCAGAATGGGTATTGTTTGTCTACCAGAATGGGTATTGTTTGTCTACCAGAATGGGTATTGTTTGTCTACCAGAATGGGTATTGTTTGTCTACCAGAATGGGTATTTGTTTGTCTACCAGAATGGGTATTGTTTGTCTACCAGAATGGGTATTGTTTGTCTACCAGAATGGGTATTGTTTGTCTACCAGAATGGGTATTGTTTGTCTACCAGAATGGGTATTGTTTGTCTATCAGAATGGGTATTGTTTGTCTACCAGAATGGGTATTGTTTGTCTACCAGAATGGGTATTGTTTGTCTACCAGAATGGGTATTGTTTGTCTACCAGAATGGGTATTTGTTTGTCTACCAGAATGGGTATTGTTTGTCTACCAGAATGGGTATTGTTTGTCTACCAGAATGGGTATTGTTTGTCTACCAGAATGGGTATTGTTTGTCTACCAGAATGGGTATTTGTTTGTCTACCAGAATGGGTATTGTTTGTCTACCAGAATGGGTATTGTTTGTCTACCAGAATGGGTATTGTTTGTCTACCAGAATGGGTATTGTTTTTCTACCAGAATGGGTATTGTTTGTCTACCAGAATGGGTATTGTTTGTCTACCACAATGGGTATTGTTTGTCTACCACAATGGGTATTGTTTGTCTACCAGAATGGGTATTGTTTGTCTACCAGAATGGGTATTGTTTGTCTACCAGGATGGGTATTGTTTGTCTACCCAGAATGGGTATTGTTTGTCTACCACAATGGGTATTGTTTGTCTACCAGAATGGGTATTGTTTGTGTACCAGAATGGGTATTTGTTTGTCTACCAGAATGGGTATTTGTTTGTCTACCAGAATGGGTATTGTTTGTCTACCAGAATGGGTATTGTTTGTCTACCAGAATGGGTATTGTTTGTCTACCAGAATGGGTATTGTTTGTCTACCAGAATGGGTATTGTTTGTCTACCAGAATGGGTATTGTTTGTCTACCAGAATGGGTATTGTTTGTCTACCAGAATGGGTATTTGTTTGTCTACCAGAATGGGTATTGTTTGTCTACCAGAATGGGTATTGTTTGTCTACCAGAATGGGTATTGTTTGTCTACCAGAATGGGTATTGTTTGTCTACCAGAATGGGTATTTGTTTGTCTACCAGAATGGGTATTGTTTGTCTACCAGAATGGGTATTGTTTGTCTACCAGAATGGGTATTGTTTGTCTACCAGAATGGGTATTGTTTGTCTACCAGAATGGGTATTTGTTTGTCTACCAGAATGGGTATTGTTTGTCTACCAGAATGGGTATTGTTTGTCTACCAGAATGGGTATTGTTTGTCTACCAGAATGGGTATTTGTTTGTCTACCAGAATGGGTATTGTTTGTCTACCAGAATGGGTATTGTTTGTCTACCAGAATGGGTATTGTTTGTCTACCAGAATGGGTATTGTTTGTCTACCAGAATGGGTATTTGTTTGTCTACCAGAATGGGTATTGTTTGTCTACCAGAATGGGTATTGTTTGTCTACCAGAATGGGTATTGTTTGTCTACCAGAATGGGTATTGTTTGTCTACCAGAATGGGTATTGTTTGTCTACCAGAATGGGTATTGTTTGTCTACCAGAATGGGTATTGTTTGTCTACCAGAATGGGTATTGTTTGTCTACCAGAATGGGTATTGTTTGTCTACCAGAATGGGTATTGTTTGTCTACCAGAATGGGTATTGTTTGTCTACCAGAATGGGTATTTGTTTGTCTACCAGAATGGGTATTGTTTGTCTACCAGAATGGGTATTGTTTGTCTACCAGAATGGGTATTGTTTGTCTACCAGAATGGGTATTGTTTGTCTACCAGAATGGGTATTGTTTGTCTACCAGAATGGGTATTGTTTGTCTACCAGAATGGGTATTGTTTGACTACCAGAATGGGTATTGTTTGTCTACCAGAATGGGTATTGTTTGTCTACCACAATGGGTATTGTTTGTCTACCAGAATGGGTATTTGTTTGTCTACCAGAATGGGTATTGTTTGTCTACCAGAATGGGTATTGTTTGTCTACCAGAATGGGTATTGTTTGTCTACCAGAATGGGTATTTGTTTGTCTACCAGAATGGGTATTGTTTGTCTACCAGAATGGGTATTGTTTGTCTACCAGAATGGGTATTGTTTGTCTACCAGAATGGGTATTGTTTGTCTACCAGAATGGGTATTGTTTGTCTACCACAATGGGTATTGTTTGTCTACCAGAATGGGTATTGTTTGTCTACCAGAATGGGTATTGTTTGTCTACCAGAATGGGTATTGTTTGTCTACCAGGATGGGTATTGTTTGTCTACCCAGAATGGGTATTGTTTGTCTACCACAATGGGTATTGTTTGTCTACCAGAATGGGTATTGTTTGTGTACCAGAATGGGTATTTGTTTGTCTACCAGAATGGGTATTTGTTTGTCTACCAGAATGGGTATTGTTTGTCTACCAGAATGGGTATTGTTTGTCTACCAGAATGGGTATTGTTTGTCTACCAGAATGGGTATTGTTTGTCTACCAGAATGGGTATTGTTTGTCTACCAGAATGGGTATTGTTTGTCTATCAGAATGGGTATTGTTTGTCTGCCAGAATGGGTATTGTTTGTCTACCAGAATGGGTATTGTTTGTCTACCAGAATGGGTATTGTTTGTCTACCAGAATGGGTATTTGTTTGTCTACCAGAATGGGTATTGTTTGTCTACCAGAATGGGTATTGTTTGTCTACCAGAATGGGTATTGTTTGTCTACCAGAATGGGTATTGTTTGTCTACCAGAATGGGTATTTATTTGTCTACCAGAATGGGTATTGTTTGTCTACCAGAATGGGTATTTGTTTGTCTACCAGAATGGGTATTGTTTGTCTACCAGAATGGGTATTGTTTGTCTACCAGAATGGGTATTGTTTGTCTACCAGAATGGGTATTGTTTGTCTACCAGAATGGGTATTTGTTTGTCTACCAGAATGGGTATTGTTTGTCTACCAGAATGGGTATTGTTTGTCTACCAGAATGGGTATTGTTTGTCTACCAGAATGGGTATTGTTTGTCTACCAGAATGGGTATTGTTTGTCTACCAGAATGGTATTGTTTGTCTACCAGAATGGGTATTGTTTGTCTACCAGAATGGGTATTGTTTGTCTACCAGAATGGGTATTTGTTTGTCTACCAGAATGGGTATTGTTTGTCTACCAGAATGGGTATTGTTTGTCTACCAGAATGGGTATTGTTTGTCTACCAGAATGGGTATTGTTTGTCTACCAGAATGGGTATTGTTTGTCTACCAGAATGGGTATTGTTTGTCTACCAGAATGGGTATTGGTTGTCTACCAGAATGGGTATTGTTTGTCTACCAGAATGGGTATTGTTTGTCTACCAGAATGGGTATTGTTTGTCTACCAGAATGGGTATTGTTTGTCTACCAGAATGGGTATTTGTTTGTCTACCAGAATGGGTATTGTTTGTCTACCAGAATGGGTATTGTTTGTCTACCAGAATGGGTATTGTTTGTCTACCAGAATGGGTATTGTTTGTCTACCAGAATGGGTATTGTTTGTCTACCAGAATGGGTATTGTTTGTCTACCAGAATGGGTATTGTTTGTCTACCAGAATGGGTATTTGTTTGTCTACCAGAATGGGTATTGTTTGTCTACCACAATGGGTATTGTTTGTCTACCAGAATGGGTATTTGTTTGTCTACCAGAATGGGTATTGTTTGTCTACCAGAATGGGTATTGTTTGTCTACCAGAATGGGTATTGTTTGTCTACCAGAATTGGTATTTGTTTGTCTACCAGAATGGGTATTGTTTGTCTACCAGAATGGGTATTGTTTGTCTACCAGAATGGGTATTGTTTGTCTACCAGAATGGGTATTGTTTGTCTACCAGAATGGGTATTGTTTGTCTACCACAATGGGTATTGTTTGTCTACCAGAATGGGTATTGTTTGTCTACCAGAATGGGTATTGTTTGTCTACCAGAATGGGTATTGTTTGTCTACCAGGATGGGTATTGTTTGTCTACCCAGAATGGGTATTGTTTGTCTACCACAATGGGTATTGTTTGTCTACCAGAATGGGTATTGTTTGTGTACCAGAATGGGTATTTGTTTGTCTACCAGAATGGGTATTTGTTTGTCTACCAGAATGGGTATTGTTTGTCTACCAGAATGGGTATTGTTTGTCTACCAGAATGGGTATTGTTTGTCTACCAGAATGGGTATTGTTTGTCTACCAGAATGGGTATTGTTTGTCTACCAGAATGGGTATTGTTTGTCTATCAGAATGGGTATTGTTTGTCTACCAGAATGGGTATTGTTTGTCTACCAGAATGGGTATTGTTTGTCTACCAGAATGGGTATTGTTTGTCTACCAGAATGGGTATTTGTTTGTCTACCAGAATGGGTATTGTTTGTCTACCAGAATGGGTATTGTTTGTCTACCAGAATGGGTATTGTTTGTCTACCAGAATGGGTATTGTTTGTCTACCAGAATGGGTATTTGTTTGTCTACCAGAATGGGTATTGTTTGTCTACCAGAATGGGTATTGTTTGTCTACCAGAATGGGTATTGTTTGTCTACCAGAATGGGTATTGTTTGTCTACCAGAATGGGTATTGTTTGTCTACCAGAATGGGTATTGTTTGTCTACCAGAATGGGTATTGTTTGTCTACCAGAATGGGTATTGTTTGTCTACCACAATGGGTATTGTTTGTATTACCCTTTCATATTGAAAAGTTTTCTTGCACACTGTTTATAAGAAATACAAATAAATTTAAAATTATCCCCAATTGCCATTGAATAGTCGATGCATATATTACATTTGCAGAAAAAGTAGAGAATATCTCACTATGGAATTCCTGGTCAGATTGTAGTGTTACTTATGGTCATATTTCGCAGCTTAGTCTTGAACAACAATCCCGTTTCATGGATATCGATCACAGCCAATCATGCACTATGGCCGGTAAATATTTTTGTCCTGCATTAGTTTTGTTTGAGCAGTCAAATTGCATTGACTGAACTGTTTGTTATATACTGTCAATGACCAAGTGAATTTTTTTCTGATACCTGATTCATGTTGAGCGACGGTAAGAAACGGTAACTGTAAGCGCGGACGTGACTGAGGACAAAATCAAAATAACAATGTCAGCTGTCAGTCGTGGATTTAAATAATACAAGATGAGCTAATACTGATATAAATATTGAAATATTGAGAAAATGATACTCACATCCACAATGTATTTAATATCCTGTTACGTGATTGGTCGATTAATCTGGTAATTTGAGTTTTCTGAGACGCGTGTCTAATATAATTATAGCATCATCTAGGGTTCGTAGATTATGTGTTTAGTAAATATATGTATATTAAGTTGGTGTGTATTTGTTCGTTTTGTTGATATTGTTGTAATTGTTGATTACCACTAATTAAAGTTGATATAATACACATACATGTGTTGTAGCTACTGGTCAATATAAAGTGGCATAGGCTCAAATGTAATTTAAGCAAAACAACTTGCTCAAATCACCAAAATGTCAAAAAGGACAGTAGTGATTGCTTTTCACGTTGAATATTGTAGACGAACATCCCAAATCATTCTGTCTCAACAAAGATATTTAGAACTAGTCGAAGAACTGGTGCACCCCAATCAAAATACTGATAACTACTTATGAATATTAATGACTATTAAGCCATTTTGCAAAATGTGTAACACAATTACTATAACAAAAACCGCTTCAAAGTACTAATTTAATAGAAATATCAAATAAAATGGGAATACGATAGTGTAGTAGGATGTTTTAATGTTAATAAAGGTAACAAGGAATATGATAGTCTTTGGGAACAATAAAAACAAAGGGCATAAACATGAGAGCCAAACATATACCTGTGGACTTGTTTCTATTGTTCACTTGACATTCAGCATCAACCAGTCAATCAATAAAAACCACATCGGTGGCGTAATGGTCAGCGTGCTTGCCTCGAGTGCGTTACATCGTGGGTTCGAGCTCCGATCGGATAAAAATAAAATTGGTATTTTTTGCTTCTCCACTAAGCACACAGCATTAAGGAGAAAGAGCAAAAACTGGTTGGCTCGGAATCAGGATAAAGTGTCCGAATGAGGCGACAAGTCTATCCTCGGACTGTTGTTTCAGTGAGCTAGCACTATAAAAATCCAACTAAGCGTGTTGGTCTAGTACAAAGCGGACCTCATCATCATTTCATTGAAAATTAACTTGTTCTCACCATGATATAGCTGAAAAGGGCAATGGAGAGATACGGGGACATTCTCCAACTTAAAATCCACCCATTGTACTTTAATAATTTTATTAATTATTAATCTTGTAGCAAAAAAATTTAAATAAATTGTTTGTTATTCCCTTTTGCAATTTTAAACAGGTTGAGGTTTTTGACCTTTAAACTCTAGCTCCGCCCCTGTACATATTGTTCACAACTCTCCATTCCTTAAAAATAATGGAGAGTTTAGACAATAGATTTACATCACAGGTGGATTTTAAATTCAAGTATTTCGTACTTAAAACTGACTCGAGGTGTCTGTAATATACAACCACACTTACATTATTTGACAAACAATTTAAGCAAACATAGATACGACTAGGATGTACAATAAAACTGTACGTGAGACAATAATAATTTACATGTAGGTTGTAAAGTCAAGATTACAGAATTTTGGGGATCGATTATTTTACCATGGCAGACAAGGGGAGCGGTTTGTATCTCTATAATTGGTTAGATTAGACTATATTTAATGTTCTTTTCCGGTTTTAGTTTTGACTCGTATTATTATCGTCAGATTTTTTTTCATCGAAGTGTTTCGCCTTATCCAGACATTTTGAGTTCACCACCGTTGGCTTTTTTAATTACAATTAGCAGAAATTATACCATATACAGTAAAAGGTGAGAACTCTTACAAAATTTATTTCATTTATACAATTTTTTTTCAAATCTTAACATTGCATGGATGATGAATATAATTTTGTGTGTGTGTGTGTGTGCATATTTCGTGATATCAAACAGAACAATTTTGGATTTATTTTCGATTCATGTTCTTTTTAAGTCAGTTATTCATACTTTTTGGATTTTATTCGTTATTTTATATATACAAATAACATGTATGTCTGTTTGTATATACAAATAACATGTATGTCTGTTTGTATATACAAATAACATGTATGTCTGTTTGTATATACAAATAACATGTATGTCTGTTTATATATACAAATAACATGTATGTCTGTTTGTATATACAAATAACATGTATGTCTGTTTGTATATACAAATAACATGTATGTCTGTTTGTATATACAAATAACATGTATGTCTGTTTGTATATACAAATAACATGTATGTCTGTTTGTATATACAAATAACATGTATGTCTGTTTGTATATACAAATAACATGTATGTCTGTTTGTATATACAAATAACATGTATGTCTGTTTGTATATACAAATAACATGTATGTCTGTTTGTATATACAAATAACATGTATGTCTGTTTGTATATACAAATAACATGTATGTCTGTTTGTATATACAAATAACATGTATGTCTGTTTGTATATACAAATAACATGTATGTCTGTTTGTATATACAAATAACATGTATGTCTGTTTGTATATACAAATAACATGTATGTCTGTTTGTATATACAAATAACATGTATGTCTGTTTGTATATACAAATAACATGTATGTCTGTTTGTATATACAAATAACATGTATGTCTGTTTGTATATACAAATAACATGTATGTCTGTTTGTATATACAAATAACATGTATGTCTGTTTGTATATACAAATAACATGTATGTCTGTTTGTATATACAAATAACATGTATGTCTGTTTGTATATACAAATAACATGTATGTCTGTTTGTATATACAAATAACATGTATGTCTGTTTGTATATACAAATAACATGTATGTCTGTTTGTATATACAAATAACATGTATGTCTGTTTGTATATACAAATAACATGTATGTCTGTTTGTATATACAAATAACATGTATGTCTGTTTGTATATACAAATAACATGTATGTCTGTTTGTATATACAAATAACATGTATGTCTGTTTGTATATACAAATAACATGTATGTCTGTTTGTATATACAAATAACATGTATGTCTGTTTGTATATACAAATAACATGTATGTCTGTTTGTATATACAAATAACATGTATGTCTGTTTGTATATACAAATAACATGTATGTCTGTTTGTATATACAAATAACATGTATGTCTGTTTGTATATACAAATAACATGTATGTCTGTTTGTATATACAAATAACATGTATGTCTGTTTGTATATACAAATAACATGTATGTCTGTTTGTATATACAAATAACATGTATGTCTGTTTGTATATACAAATAACATGTATGTCTGTTTGTATATACAAATAACATGTATGTCTGTTTGTATATACAAATAACATGTATGTCTGTTTGTATATACAAATAACATGTATGTCTGTTTGTATATACAAATAACATGTATGTCTGTTTGTATATACAAATAACATGTATGTCTGTTTGTATATACAAATAACATGTATGTCTGTTTGTATATACAAATAACATGTATGTCTGTTTGTATATACAAATAACATGTATGTCTGTTTGTATATACAAATAACATGTATGTCTGTTTGTATATACAAATAACATGTATGTCTGTTTGTATATACAAATAACATGTATGTCTGTTTGTATATACAAATAACATGTATGTCTGTTTGTATATACAAATAACATGTATGTCTGTTTGTATATACAAATAACATGTATGTCTGTTTGTATATACAAATAACATGTATGTCTGTTTGTATATACAAATAACATGTATGTCTGTTTGTATATACAAATAACATGTATGTCTGTTTGTATATACATATAACATGTATGTCTGTTTGTATATACAAATAACATGTATGTCTGTTTGTATATACAAATAACATGTATGTCTGTTTGTATATACAAATAACATGTATGTCTGTTTGTATATACAAATAACATGTATGTCTGTTTGTATATACAAATAACATGTATGTCTGTTTGTATATACAAATAACATGTATGTCTGTTTGTATATACAAATAACATGTATGTCTGTTTGTATATACAAATAACATGTATGTCTGTTTGTATATACAAATAACATGTATGTCTGTTTGTATATACAAATAACATGTATGTCTGTTTGTATATACAAATAACATGTATGTCTGTTTGTATATACAAATAACATGTATGTCTGTTTGTATATACAAATAACATGTATGTCTGTTTGTATATACAAATAACATGTATGTCTGTTTGTATATACAAATAACATGTATGTCTGTTTGTATATACAAATAACATGTATGTCTGTTTGTATATACAAATAACATGTATGTCTGTTTGTATATACAAATAACATGTATGTCTGTTTGTATATACAAATAACATGTATGTCTGTTTGTATATACAAATAACATGTATGTCTGTTTGTATATACAAATAACATGTATGTCTGTTTGTATATACAAATAACATGTATGTCTGTTTGTATATACAAATAACATGTATGTCTGTTTGTATATACAAATAACATGTATGTCTGTTTGTATATACAAATAACATGTATGTCTATTTGTATATACAAATAACATGTATGTCTGTTTGTATATACAAATAACATGTATGTCTGTTTGTATATACAAATAACATGTATGTCTGTTTGTATATACAAATAACATGTATGTCTGTTTGTATATACAAATAACATGTATGTCTGTTTGTATATACAAATAACATGTATGTCTGTTTGTTCACACTGAAATGAGGAAGAAAACAAACATAATATAGAAATATATTTTTAAATAAACATGAACATTAGACGTGAACTAATGTTGAAATAAATTGAATAATTTATGCACAATTGTGGTAGTGATTAAGAATAAGAAAGTAATCGTTAACACGATAACAATATATATATATAACTTACAACAGCAGTACCTGATAAACATCTAAAAACATTTTTGAATCAATAGATATTTGTTAATGTTGAAAAGGACAGATGTCTCGTAGATCATATTATTTTAAAACTTAAATTCCCTCGTTAATGTTAATGATCTGCATTTGGCGCTTAGACTAATGATGGAGAAACAAAATGCCCCCGATGGTATCATCCACCCAGTAGTCAGTGTTTCAGTATCATCCGCCCAGTAGTCAGTGTTTCAGTATCATCCTCCCAGTAGTTAGTGTTTCAGTATCATCCGCCCAGTAGTCAGTGTTTCAGTATCATCCGCCCAGTAGTCAGTGTTTCAGTATCATCGGCCCAGTAGTCAGTGTTTCAGTATCATCCGCCCAGTAGTCAGTGTTTCAGTATCATCCGCCCAGTAGTCAGTGTTTCAGTAATGACATGGTGTATTAAGGGGGTAGGCCTGGGGTATGGGAGATAACTCTATTTTCAGTGTCTTCTCAAATATATGATCATCTGTGCGTTTGAAAATTCCCCCTCAATTCCAAGCTTCTTGGTGACAAAGATTGTTTACATTGGATATGGCCAGTTAAAAAAATGACTCCTTTTCCTTTTACCTTTCCATAGCTGTTCTCCTTCCTTGTATTTTTATATCTTATTGCTGCTTATGCCAGTGTCAGGCAGCGTGTTATTATTATATGCCGGTCCCCACAAAATATCATTGAAATATCTCTTTCCAGAAAAAATGTTCATCGAAGTATGTTGTCAAAAATGCCAGAAATGTAACACAATTTGTGTGACAACCTTTTTCTATTGAATTTCAAGGGTTTGTAAAAAAAAAAAAAAATTAAATATATACACCAGAATCTTAGATATTATGAATCTATAGAGCAAATTCATTTTATGGTAGTAAAAATAGAAAGCTATATTTGGGAAAAAAATTGTAATATCTGATCTCTCTTTTACCGCCGCCCCCTTCTTCTAAGACAACTAAAGAATAACCAGAATCAAACGAATACAACTGGAGCACAGAATTTGAAGGAATTCAACAATACAGCTGGGTGGCTGTCTGTGTTGTTGTTTTTTTGTTGTTGTAATGAATCAATCAAATAGAGTCACCCTCAAACCACCCCTCCCCCTCCCCCTCCCCAGCCGACTTGAAAATAAAAAAGACAAATGCAGTCATTTGGTAATTTGGACATCCACTTTGTCAATAAGAATTCAAAAGCTTTTTGTTATTGGTAACTAGTTATTTTTTATCTCTCAAACAAAGAAACTAGCAAAGGATGGGTGTGTGATAACTTTCCTCCACAATTTCATTTTTTTCTGGGTGCCATCCATGAAAAACATAAATTTAAATATTTTAAAAATCTGACTGTAAAAGTTTGTAAAATTTGGTGCAATGATGTCTATATGTCTATTCTTCAGTGTGACATTTTTTGGTGGAAATTCATTGACAGGAATTTTTTTAATCCGATTTTTAATACCAAGGTGGTCCTCAGGGCATCCCCCCTTTTTTGCCGTTTCCACTGTTTTGCACGTGATTATCTCCAAACAGGATATTCAGATATGCTAGATATTTCATATTTATTCAACAACAACACTCTCAAGTGTATTAAAGCCAAAATATTCCCTTTCAATCAGAAATAAATGTGCATATCTATTAGAATCTTCCGAAACTAGTATTACCATCTGGCGTCAAGAATACCCCCAAAATTGCTATATTTAGGATGTGCTATGGAGAAAATGGCACGGTGAAATTTTTTGAAACTTTGGCAGATAATGTATTTAGACATAACTATTCCATGATGCAAATTAAAAAAAAAATTGAATGATGGGAAAATTTAAGGGTAACCCAGGTCTACACCCTTAAGTTTATTTATTATTCAGATTTACAGTTCTTACTTTAAACATATTTTATTGTTCAAAAAGACAAAAGGATAAGACACAAGTTAAACAACTTAGACAGTCTTCTCCCATTACATATATTTCAAAATACACAATTGAACATAATGATATTTAATTACACAAATTTATAGTAAACGTTTATAGTAAATGAAGGCATGAAGAAAAATATAAACAGTAAAACAATTAAAACCCTCATGGAGCCTCGCTGACTATATGATCAACATATAGATAACCTATTGATATATATCGAACAAACCCAAATGCGTACTACGTGGCAATGGACATATTTACTTTCATTCATCTATTGGGATTTAGTTGCTGAAAATAGTCATGGTAAGTAAATATATTTCTATTTATTTTGTAAGATCAAATAGTCTTCAAAGATCATCCAGAGGTTTTATTTTCAATTATGATCATTCGAATAACACGTTAACATTTGTGTCAAAATGGTATACCTGTAAGGGAATTCACCTGGTTGTTTTGTTACAATTATACTGAAAAACGACCAGTATCTTTAATATATCTTTGAATAATTAAAAATATTTCACAATTTGTTTCATCTGATAGAAAATCATTTCCAAATAACAAAGTATCAACATTTATTTCTACCCCGTTCATATTCAGTATTGCCAATGACGATAACATTTTATTTCTATATACAATATAACGATTACAAAATAGCAAATAATGATCCGCATTTTCATTTTGGTATCCACATATACAGTTTGGATTTGAAATTAAATTAGTACTATACAAGTCTTCTTTCAATGAACTACATTTGTTTCTTATCCTCGTGTGTAATACACTAAGATATCTATTACTACATGAAAAGTGTGCGGATTTTTTCACATTTTGAAAATATATCTGACGGATTTTTGACTTAAAATGAGCTAAAATAGGGATTTGTCGGATATTAAGATCCAACGTATTCCACAGCTTAATAGTTGAAGGAAAAAAAGATTGTTGAAGAAGTGCAAGTCTGTTTACTTGTTGACTTATATTTTGACTGTTACGTAAATAATAATTTGAAGTTTCAGAAACTGTAGGTGGTATTAAATCTGATAAATATTCAGGTGCCAGATTATTATAAATTTTGTAAAATAATGTGAGATTTTTAACTTCTCTCCTTACTTTCAATTTATCCCATCCCGTTTCTTTGTAAATAGATGCTATACTAGCGTAACTGGGAAAACCACAAACAATACGAGCGGCTTCAGTTTGCACTTTTTCTAAACGATTTGAATTAAATAATATAATAGATATTAAAACAATGGTTCATCTTCCTCAGACATAGGTATTATCTGGTTTTGTCTAGGCTGTTTAGACCCCTTGGTTTTCAGGTCCCCAAAGGTTTTTCAATTATTTGGCTTTCCAATGTGTTGACTTTGAGCGTTCCTGGGCAAGATTATTCTAGAAATGCGTCCTATACAATAATTTAGACATCAATGATCTATGTTTAAAATATGAGCTTTTAATCATTTACTATTTGTAGGAAAAGCTTGTACCCGTTAGATATGTTTGATTTACATTGACGCAAGTACTTTGTTTGCATTTTCACAACTTTAAATTCTATTTGTAAAGCAAGCAAGTTAAAGTGTTTAATTTGTGTAATAAACCATTTGCAGGGGCGGATCCAGGGGGGGGGGCGCGCACACGGCGCGCCCTCCCCCACCCCCTAAAATTGGAAAAAATATGATTTTTTGGCGTAAAATCGTGATTTTTCACACGAAATACCCCAAATTTTTTCGCGCCTCCCTCCGCAATTGGAAAGATTATGATTTTTTGGCGTAAAATCGTCTTTTTTCACACGAAATACCCCAAAATTTTTCGCGCATCCCTCCGCTCGGCGCAATTATTTTAAGTGCGCCTCCCCCCCCCCCCCCCCCTAACTTAAAATCCTGGATCCGCCCCTGATTTGTTTGTATTGTACGAGGTATTTGTCATACACAAGATATGACTTTAAATAATGGTTTGTATGAGTAACCTTTGTTTTGTTGAAGATCTGAAGACTGGCGTGTTGCCATACGACCGGAGTTTGGTATAAGAGTTAAATAAAATGGGCCGTATTTACCATCAGAACAGCATCAATACAAATACACGGATTTAGAGTAAATATAGAATTTAGCCTTTAATTGAAATTGAAATTGGCTGAAATTGCATGTACGAAATTCTATTGTTAGAAATGAATTGAAAATGCATATATTCCAATCTGTCTTAAATTAACTAAAAATGAGCATTATACATGTATGCCAGACTATTTTAAGAAACTAACTGACATTACATGTATCTCATTTTGTTTCAGTACCTAATGACAGATGATGGCATGACAACGAACTCTTTGACCGTATTTCAATATGGAGAGGAAAAAATGTAAGTAAAACGATATGTTCTAAGATCAGACAATAGTGTCTTAAGTATCATCAGTAATATGTGGGGAATCTGGAGTCAAATGCTTGATAACAAGGCAGTAATTGTGTAGTATTTTTGTTTCTAAGTTTCAAGTTTTATTAATACACTCAGACAATTACAAGAGACAGCTTACAAACATATTTACAATTTTACAATTTTACAATAGTGAACAAGACATCTCAACACTGAAACAGTAGGGTTTGTAATGGAGTCACACATCCAATCAAAATTGGTTATTACTGTCAAAAATAGACCGACTATTGTCATGCAAATCATTTGTTTATCTTGTATCTTATTGTTTTTGCGCATTGGAACAAATAAAATATGTTTAAACTAAAAAAGCTACATTTAATGAGATGATAATGACGCCCGTTGCACTGAACCAACACGATTTTTATAGTGCTAGCTCACAGAAACAACAACCCGCGGATAGACGTGTCGCTCCACTCATACATATATTCCGGATTGCGAGCCAACCTGCTGCGTGATTTGGGGGGAGGAGGAAGCATAGAATAATCTTTCTTTGGTCCGATCGGGACTCGAACCCAGGAATCTATCGCACTCGGGGCGAGCAAGCTAACCATTACATCACTGATGTGGTTGCATGTATCATAAATAAACTACATGTAATATACAGTTGAAGAGCAGACTCGCAATTTTACTAATTTTCCGATCCGTGGAATTTATAAAAATCCAAGGGAGATAATCGTAAATATTTTCCGCTAGATGGCGCTCCACAAACCCAAACAATTATACGTACTTGGAAAACTACGTTTTTCTTCTATTAAACCAATGAAAATGATTGAAATGTGATTAAAAATCACATTTATATTTATTAATGGTCATGATTTTCAGTCTGGTATAAAAAAAAATTCTTGTCGCGTATGTTTACAGTTTTTGCATCTGACAGAATAAAGTTCCAGTGTATGAAAAAAATGAAAAACTGGTTCCTTGGACAGAATAATATCTACACTTCATTGGGTAAAAGGGAATTTACATCACTCGTAACAGCTTAAGAAAAATAGTCCATATTCCAGCGTCACCTAAACAAAGTGAAGGTTGAACAATTTGTTCCTCCCATTTTGCTCGTACAATCAATATTTACACATGTAAACAATGGAATAACGGTAGGCATGTGAGGTAAAACACACTGCTTTGATGTACAATGCAAATTGTCAAGAAATGCGATGCATTTATACCATTCTGTCAATAAAACCGGTGGACGTGTTTGAATAGCCTTATATGTTAAAAAACAGTTGAAAGTAATTTTTAGTATTCCTAGATTTACCATTGCATATGCAAATATGACTGTTTTTTTCCTCAAGTTCATTCGATAGATTTAGTAGACCATTACAGTTGATTCTTGTTTTGTTATACCTTCATGGAACAACATTACATATATTTCGACCGAAAAGTCAGCTTAACAGGATTACTTTTACAGTAATGTAATTGCTTCTTACTGTTGTGGTTCCATAAAATCTCAAATTTGGACTCATGATATCTGTTAAATTATATTTGATCAAATTAATAGCTGTAGATATAATAGACAATTAATCTGACTAATTTCAACATTTTTAATACAAAATAATATTTGTTTTATTGAGAAAACATGCATTTTCTTACACTCGTTCTATAAATAGAACGTTAAAAATTCCGGAGTATGTGATGATTCTAGTTACCTCCCTTTGAATCCAACCAAAATGTGACACGATCCATCTGACAGAAAAAAGTTCTAGTGTATGTTTAATTACAAAAAAAGTTTCTTTGAAATACTAATATAGAAATCTATGGAACTATATATATGACTTTCCATCACCCTTTCGGCAAATATTTTAATTTTTAATTTTTCGTGTTGTTTGAAACAACTTCCGCCATTTCCGTGTCGTTTTAATTTCTGCAATACTCCTTTGTTACAAGAAGTTCAAGCACCGGGCCTCAAATTTATATGAAAGAAACAATTTTCTATGTTTTTCTCGCTTCCTCGGTTATATTTGACGCTCGCAACGATTAAAACGAGTGAATTTTCAACACTTGGTCGATGTATTCTAAAACGTGTCCGATTTCGGTACACAAATGTATGTGACAAATCATTTGAAAAGACGTCATTATCGAGTCTATTCTCCGACTGATATCTGGTTTTTTTCCACAAGCTGTTATTACGATTTATGATAATAGAATTCAATATTAACATTTGAATAGGCCAACAAGGCCAAGAGCTTGCACCCAGAAAGTATATAACCATAGCTGTAACAGATTGTATAAATAATATCAATTTTCATTATTACTAATCCCCGAGTGCACTTTGGAGTATAGACTGAAATACGACATGAATTATGCGGAGGTGGGTAGGGGTGAAGCTCCATCGGCAGATGCGTTCACTGGTTTTGCAAGACGAATCAGATACAGAAAACGTGTTCTCTTCGTGCCATTGTGATACTATTTACTTGACGTTAAGCAACAATCAATCGATCAATCATATTTTAATTGATATGACGAACCTTCAAAAAATGACGTACTTTAAGAAATAGAAATTTAATAGCAATATAACAACAATAATGTTATACATGTATTCTGTATTGTATTTCAAACATGCATATATTTATAATATTGCACCAATTATGTCATATGGAGGAGGTTATGACGTTTAATGCCACTTTCAACACTATTTCAGTTATATCGTGGCGGTCAGTTTTATTGGTGGAGTATTTCATATAGATTTCTAACATATAAATAGGATATTTGTAGATATTTTTTCGTTCGGAAAGCGAAATATATATTCAGGCTTCGCAATTCGTTCTTCAGCTTTAGACTTGAAACTTGAAACTTCACATTTCGGAGTATTGACTTCAAATACTTCATGTTTCAGATTTCTTCAATCTCCGCATTTGAAATCTTCCTTACGAGATATTAACCTATGTTACATCGGTTCATTATCTTAGTCACTTTTAACTAAGCCTGTCTTACCTGGTTGTTCATGGAATTGATGTTCAATCAAGTGTAGTTTTTGAGAGAAAAAAAATGTTTTAATCATTTTCACATAGGGTCCTACTTTAAACAATAACACATATAAAGCGGATATCAAATAAAAATGAGAGGGATCAGGCTCATATTTCGCCCTTTTATTTACAAAAGAGATGATTGCCATTTTCCCATTGTGAACTTTCCATTTATATGAAGTAACATTCCAGCAGCACCTGCATATGAAGTACAATGTATATATCTCTCAGTTGATATGATATTCCAGAACTTGTGGTTCCTATCATTCTTTCATAGATGGTTGCTGCTAACAAGTAAAATATTAATCCAAGTGGTTAAGTTGAAGTCATCACTCGAAGGTTTTATGACTTGATTAACATTACGAAATGTCTGTGTCACAACCGACCACGGATGTGTTCCCTCTGTAATCACACTCCGGGTGAATATGATAATATTATAGGACGTAACTGACAAAACCAACCGATGCATGGTAAATGCATATTAAACGACGGTGGTCCAGAATAATGACTTACACTCAGTTAAGCTTTAATACATATATAGGAGGGATATATATCAAAACATTTGTTTGTATATTGACTAATGGGATTTTCTATTTCTTATCAGTCATTTTAAGGGTTGACATTTTACTCACATATGGAAAACACTTACATTGACCGCATCATTTCACTAAGATGGGAGGCTTGGGCCCATAAAACTAGTTTAACCCCGCCACTTGCTATTGAAGTGCTGGTACCAAGATAGGGCATTGAGTGGACATCTATTTGTGGTAGGGGTACCAATATTGCCTCTTTCTGCGATTTTGATATTTGATTTTAGAACTGTTCCGACAGTGTGGTATGTTTTGACATTCATTTTATTTCCATTATTTAACTTCCATATAGAATTACTAACAAAACTATTTTTATGCATTTGTTTTACAGATTTTTTAATTCCTGTTATGGTTTGTGCAATTATAATTACCTTGTACGTTTATCAAACCGATGGGACAAAAACCTGGTTATTTTCACTTTTAAAAATTAAACTTTTAAATGTAGACATTTCATTTGGAAACGTATCAAAGACGAATATTAACATTTCAACAGGAAATACGTCATATTCGCCACATCTTTCAAATATCGCAAAATATTTAACTACTTCCGAACAGGCTATATCTACTTCTGGTGAAAGTGATTCAAACGTTACAATGACACTTAATAATTCTACATCCGCTTTAATTCCTAACACAACATCCGTTCCTACAACAGTCGATGTGACCAATAAGAAACTTCATACTAAAGATGTTTCAATCTTATGTCCACATTTTAATGGAGGACTTGGCAACATGATGTTTCAATTTGCGTCCACATTTGGAATTGCAATGTCTAAAAATATGAGTGTAGTAATAAATAAAGGATCAGAATTAAACAAAATTTTCAAACTAATGGTTGACGTCAGAACGGACACATCGGCATGCGACAAACTCAAGTATCGCTTTGAAAGTAAAGCTTGTGCATATGATGAAACTTTGTCTAAGTTTAATAGGACTAGAGGTTTTCGGTTAGGATCATATCTACAGTCTTGGAAATATTTCTATGAATTTGGAAAAGAACTGAGAAAACAGTATGCATTTCAAGACACTGTCACCAAAATGGCCAATAAATCGATAGATGCTACACTGAAGAAATTTAACGTTACAACACGGACTGATATTACTCTTGTTGGAGTTCATATCAGACGGGGCGATATGGTAAATAACGCTCATGGTTACAACGTAGCAACACCTGAATATTTATCAAGAGCTGTAAACTATTTTACGTCAAAATACAAAAATGTTATTTTTGTTGTTTCGTCTCAATATTTACTTTGGAGTCGGAAATATATGCCGAAAAATATATCTGTTGAATACATATGTCACGAAAAACGAGAACTTGATATGGCTATGTTGGCGTCATGTGACCACACAATATCAACGGTTGGTTCATTTGGTTGGTGGATAGGATGGTTAAGTGGCGGGGAAGTGACGTATTTCAAATGGCCGGCTAAAGAAGGATCACCTTTGAGAAAACAATATGGCAAAGATTTTTCGGATTATTTCTATCCAGGTTGGATTGGTTTATAAATAAGTGTATCTAAACCGGAAGAACAAAAAATGCTTTATAGGGTGTGGCTGATTTACACCAGAGTGCTGTGATAAGGTATATTTTACATGCGTGTCTGATTTAAACCGCACAGGTAAGGTATGTTTTATAGGTGTGGTTTAATTAAACCGGAAGGATAAGGTATGTTTTATAGGTGTGCCTGATTTAAACCGGAAGGATAAGGTATATTTTATAGGTGTGCCCGATTTAAACCGGACGGATACGGTATGTTTTATAGGTGTGCCTGATTTAAACCGGATGGATGTGTGCCTGATTTAAACCGGAAGGATAAGGTATGTTTTATAGGTGTGCCTGATTTAAACCGGATGGATGTGTGCCTGATTTAAACCGGAAGGATAAGGTACAGGGTGACCCCTAAAAATGTTAATTAATCCTATATAGGTCCATCAAATTTCAGTCTTCAAATTTGGTAGACTTAAACTTCAGCCTATGGATGATCTTTCCACAAAGTTTTAGCCATCTGAGTCAGTTTGCATAGAATTGTTATGTTCTTTCCAAAATGTGCTCCAAATGGCATTCTCGGCGTTGAAGGCACACTTGCATACGTCGCGCAAAATTGTCAATGACTCGTACACATTCCTCTTTAGGGATTTCCCTGATCTTTGCTGTGATTGCTGCCTTCAGTTCACCAATTGTTTGAGGATTGTTCTCATGCACATTATCCTTGAGATACCGCCACAGATAAAAATATGGGGGTTCAAGTCGATTTCACACTTCCTGCTGATCAGTCTGTCTTTAAATCGCTCTCTAAGCCAGGCTAGGGAGTCATTTGTTGTGTGGGGGGGTGGCACCCATCTTGCCGGAACCACTGTTTATCTCGATCTATTCCTTTGCGTCGTCCTAATGATGTCCAAAACGTCATCAGTACTGCCACATAGCGCATTCACCAGACTTGAACCCCCCCCCCCCCCCCATATTTTTATCTGTGGGGGTATCTCAAGGATAATGTGTATGAGAACAATCCTCAAACAATTGGTGAACTGAAGGCAGCAATCACAGCAAAGATCAGGGAAATCCCATAGGAGGAATGAGTGCGAGTCATTGACAATTTTGCGCGACGTATGCAAGTGTGCCTTCAACGCCGAGGATGCCATTTGGAGCACATTTTGGAAAGAACATAAAAATTCTATGCAAAATGACCCAGATGGCTAAAACTTTGTGGAAAGATCATCCATAGGCTGACGTTTAAGCCTACCAAATTTGAAGAAATTTGATGGACCTATGTAGGATTAATTAACATTTTTAGGGGTTCGGTTTTTTTGGGTCACCCTTTATGTTTTATAGGTGTGCTTGATTGAAACCGGAAGGATAAGGTATGTGTTATAGGTGTGCCTGACCTAAACCGGAAGGGTAAGGTATGTTTTATAGGTGCGTCTAATTTAAACCGGTAGGACAAGGCATATTTTTACGAGTGTGGTTGATTTAAACCGGAATGAGAAAGCATGATTTAAGGGTGTGTCTGAGTTAAACCGGAAAGATAAGGTATATTTTTACGGGTGTAGTTGATTTAAACCGGAAGTACAAAGCATGTTTTATAGGTATGGCTGATTTAAACCGGAAGGATAAGGTATGTATTACGGAGGAACAAGGCATGTTTAAGAGTGTGGTTGATTCAGATAAATTGTAACAGGTTTTAAAACCCAACATATTCACTTATTGCACAATAGTATCAATTAACTGTACAGGTAATATTTGTTATTAATAAGATATCGATTTTAATATTTTATAAAATGTTGGAAATCTATTTAATCAGTTTTATTCCTGAGTGGATATTAGTAAGCCAGATGGTATCTGAAGAATAGGCAAGTAAAAATTGTATTTGTAATTTCAAATTTTCCAAGAAGGAATATTATGTCGAAATCGCTTATGGTATATTATAACCAAATGCCTGAATGCCTGAAATCCACACTAAAATTCCTGATATTTATTCCGACTACATCCAAAACCATACAACGTTGATGATTTCAAGAGGTAGCAGCACATATATATTTTTACTTCCACTTCTACAAAATACTGACCGCCTTTAAACAAGTTGAAGATTATATAGAAGGTTCATCATGACAATTGAAATAAGTTAAAACCACAGGTTTCATATGAAATATTTACAGACACCAAAGGGGCAACCAGAAGCCGTAAATCAAAGAAGGACAGACAATACAATGGCCAAAAGAAACTAAATTAAACTAAAGATTGAGCAATACGAATCCCACTAAAATCGGTCAATATAAAATGTATTTGTACAAGCCTTAAAAACAGGAAGAAAAACAAACATAAGGCGAGCCTGTCTTTCCTGTTTTTTTTTTACTTTGATCGCACCTGATGAAGATTATTACAGAAACGAATCGTCTGCACTAAATATGTATATGTACATTTGTATTACTGTCGCTTGAGAGCTATGCACATTCTAATTATTTTTACTACCAATGGGGAGAAGCAGAGACCGTCGTGTTCGTGATCGTATGGATGTTATATTTACAACTACCTTAGCTGCGGAACCGTAGCCCTTTATGGTCCTTCTTTCTTTTTCTTTTTGGCGGACCATAGGACTACGGATTTCACCCTATCAACAATTTGCGGAACTGCGACCAAGAATTCGTCGCACCTTTCAACAGTAATTTTCACAACAAAACGCTTTGTGAGAGCGGAGTCATGTGGATAACTCGTTTCGTTACATATTTATCTATCGCTTTTCATATTTACTTACTTATTATTATTCATTTCTAGCTCATTATAATAAAAAAATGTTTCGATATTAACTGATTTCATCTACTTAGTGACGCCGTCTTGTCTTTGTGGTATTCTCGCTTTGAGGTCACATGACTTTTGAGAGATGACTCTAACAGAAAAACACGTGTTCGGTTTGTTTACGTTTTACCGGAGGTTTTGCATGGCGATTATTTATCTGAAATAACATATTTATTCAACCTAGAGGGAGATATTTTACATATATTAACCAGAAATTTTATTTTCTCCTATGATTATTCCAACTGAGGTGAACTCTCATTCAACATTTTCAAGTTTTTCATGGATTAACTTTTCTTAATATCAATATACACCAGCCCTGGGGTCCGTTGTTGAACTTGTGATTAAGCTAATCATACGATTAGCCATAATTACATGATTCATTCCTAATCACATACTTAGCTAATGCAATGATTAAATTTTGTTGCTGAACTCTTTTTTAATCAATGTATTAACTAATCATATTTAATCATTGAATTAGCTAATTATGGGATTCGGAATGAATCATGTAATTATCGCCAATCATTTGATTAGCTTAATCACAAGTTCAACAACTTGACCTTCTAACTTTATTTCATACAAACAGATAGATACCCTTTAGTGTCATGTAAACCTGTCATGTTTACTTCTTTACAAATGTTTTAAAAAGTTTTATATACACGTAAATAGTTTAATAACATTTGTACCTTTTATACATTTATTGACATGTATGTCACGTGACAAGGAAGTAAACATTTTCATCTTCATCTTCATGCAGGTTTTAATAACCAAGAAGTACCAAACTGTACATAGATATTGTAAATACTATATTGTGTATCTCTACCATGTTATTCCGTGGAACTATAGCCATAAAGCAGGAACAATTTATAAGTCAATGGCATTTTGGAATTACCGTTGCCTTATCATTTTATCTTGGAAGCCGAAAACCACAATTTTTACTCCAATTGAGGTCATCCCCGATATAAGTGGTGTTAGTAGCTATAGTTGAGCACTCTGTAGATTTCTGTGTAGTGTTTTGTAGATCATTGTTTGTACTTTGTCTTTCGGTCATTGTATTGCTTGGTCTTCTGTGTAATGTTTTGTAGATCATTGTTTGTTCTTTGTCTTTTGGTCATTGTATTGTTTGTTCTTTTTCTTTTGGTCATTGTATTGCTTGTTCTTTTTCTTTTGGTCATTGTATTGCTTGTTCTTTGTCTTTTGGTCATTGTATTGTTTGTTCTTTGTCTTTTGGTCATTATATTGTTTGTTCTTTTTTTTTTGTCATTGTATTGCTTGTTCTTTTTCCTTTGGTGATTGTATTGCTTGTTCTTTTTCTTTTGGTCATTGTATTGCTTGTTCTTCTTTTGGTCATTGTATTGTTTGTTCTTTGTCTTTTGGTCATTGTATTGCTTGTTCTTTGTCTTTTGGTCATTGTATTGTTTGTTCTTTGTCTTTTGGTCATTGTATTGCTTGTTCTTTGTCTTTTGGTCATTGTATTGTTTGTTCTTTTTCTTTTGGTCATTGTATTGTTTGTTCTTTGTCTTTTGGTCATTGTATTGTTTGTTCTTTGTCTTTTGGTGATTGTATTGCTTGTTCTTTTTCTTTTGGTCATTGTATTGCTTGTTCTTTGTCTTTTGGTCATTGTATTGTTTGTTCTTTGTCTTTTGGTGATTGTATTGCTTGTTCTTTGTCTTTTGGTCATTGTATTGTTTGTTCTTTTTCTTTTGGTCATTGTATTGTTTGTTCTTTGTCTTTTGGTGATTGTATTGCTTGTTCTTTTTCTTTTGGTCATTGTATTGCTTGTTCTTTGTCTTTTGGTCATTGTATTGTTTGTTCTTTGTCTTTTGGTGATTGTATTGCTTGTTCTTTTTCTTTTGGTCATTGTATTGCTTGTTCTTTGTCTTTTGGTCATTGTATTGCTTGTTCTTTGTCTTTTGGTCATTGTATTACTTGTTCTTTGTCTTTTTGGTCATTGTATTGCTTGTTCTTTGTCTTTTGGTCATTGTATTGTTTGTTCTTTGTCTCTTGGTCATTGTATTGTTTGTTCTTTTTCTTTTGGTCATTGTATTGCTTTTTCTTTGTCTTTTGGTCATTGTATTGCTTGTTCTTTGTCTCTTGGTCATTGTATTGCTTGTTCTTTGTCTTTTGGTCATTGTATTGCTTGTTCTTTGTCTTTTGGTCATTGTATTGCTTGTTCTTTGTCTTTTGGTCATTGTATTGCTTGTTCTTTGTCTTTTGGTCATTGTATTGTTTGTTCTTTGTCTCTTGGTCATTGTATTGCTTGTTCTTTTTCTTTTTAGTCATTGTATTGTTTGTTCTTTTTCTTTTGGTCATTGCATTGCTTGTTCTTTGTCTTTTGGTCATTGTATTGCTTGTTCTTTGTCATTTGGTCATTGTATTGCTTGTTCTTCTTTTGGTCATTGTATTGCTTGTTCTTTGTCTTCTGGTCATTGTATTGCTTGTTCTTCTTTTGGTCATTGTATTGCTTGTTCTTTTTCTTTTGGTCAATGTATTGCTTGTTCTTTGTCTTTTGGTCATTATATTGCTTGTTCTTTGTCTTTTGGTCATTATATTACTTGTTCTTTGTCTTTTTGGTCATTGTATTGCTTGTTCTTTGTCTTTTGGTGATTGTATTGCTTGTTCTTTGTCTTTTGGTGATTGTATTGCTTGTTCTTTGTCTTTTGGTGATTGTATTGCTTATTCTTTTTCTTTTGGTCATTGTATTTCTTGGTCTTTTTCTTTTGGTCAATGTATTGCTTGTTCTTCCTTTGGTCATTGTATTGCTTGTTCTTTGTCTTTTGGTCATTATATTGCTTGTTCTTTGTATTTTGGTCATTGTATTGCTTGTTCTTTGTCTTTTGGTCATTGTATTGTTTGTTCTTTGTCTTTTGGTCATTATATTGCTTGTTCTTTGTCTTTTTGGTCATAGTATTTCTTGTTCTTTGTCTTTTGGTCATTGTATTGCTTGTTCTTTGTCTTTTGGTCATTGTATTAGTTGTTCTTTGTCTTTTGGTCATTGTATTGTTTGTTCTTTGTCTCTTGGTCATTGTATTGTTTGTTCTTTGTCTTTTTGGTCATTGTATTGTTTGTTCTTTGTCTCTTGGTCATTGTAGTTTGTTCTTTTTCTTTTGGTCATTGTATTGTTTGTTCTTTGTCTTTTGGTCATTATATTGCTTGTTCTTTGTCTTTGTGGTCATTGTATTGCTTGTTCTTTGTCTTTTGGTCATTGTATTAGTTGTTTTTTTCCTTTGGTCATTACATTGCTTGTTCTTTTTCTTTTGGTCATTGTATTGCTTGTTCTTTGTCTTTTGGTCATTGTATTGCTTTTTCTTTTTCTTTTGGTCATTGTATTGCTTGTTCTTTGTCTTTTGGTCATTGTATTGTTTGTTCTTTGTCTTTTGGTCATTGTATTGCTTGTTCTTTTTCTTTTTGGTCATTGTATTGCTTGTTCTTTGTCTTTTGGTCATTGTATTGTTTGTTCTTTGTCTCTTGATCATTGTAGTTTGTTCTTTTTCTTTTGGTCATTGCATTGCTTGTTCTTTGTCTTTTGGTCGTTGTATTGCTTGTTCTTTGTCTTTTGGTCATTGTATTGCTTGTTCTTCTTTTGGTCATTGTATTGCTTGTTCTTTGTCTTCTGGTCATTGTATTGCTTGTTCTTCTTTTGGTCATTGTATCGTTTGTTCTTCTTTTTGGTCATTGTATTGCTTGTTCTTTGTCTTTTGGTCATTGTATTGCTTGTTCTTCTTTTGGTCATTGTATTGCTTGTTCTTATTTTGGTAATTGTATTGCTTGTTCTTCTTTTGGTCATTGTATTGCTTGTTCTTCTTTTGGTCATTGTATTGCTTGTTCTTCTTTTGGTCATTGTATTGCTTGCTCTTCTTTTGTTCATTGTATTGCTTGTTCTTTGTCTTTTGGTCATTGTATTGCTTGTTCTGTCTCTTGGTCATTGTATTGCTTGTTCTTTGTCTTTTGGTCATTATATTGCTTGTTCTTTTTCTTTTGGTCAATGTATTGCTTGTTCTTTTTCTTTTGGTCATTGTATTGTTTGTTCTGTCTTTCGGTGATTATATTACTTGTTCTTTTTCTCTTGGTCATTGTATTGCTTGTTCTGTTTCCTTTGGTCATTGTATTGCTTGTTCTTTGTCTTTTGGTCATTGTATTGCTTGTTCCTCTTTTGGTCATTGTATTGCTTGTTCTTTGTCTTTTGGTCATTGTATTGCTTGTCCTTCTTTTGGTCATTGTATTGCTTGTCCTTCATTTGGTCATTGTATTGCTTGTCCTTCTTTTGGTCATTGTATTGCTTGTTCTTCTTTTAGTCATTGTATTGCTTGTTCTTCTTTTGGTCATTGTATTGTCTGTTCTTTGTCTTTTGGTCATTGTATTGCTTGTTCTTCTTTTGGTCATTATAATGCTTGTTATTCTTTTGGTCATTGTATTGCTTGTTCTTTGTCATTTGGTCATTGTATTGCTTGTTCTTCTTTTGGTCATTGTATTGCTTGTTCTTTGTCTTTTGGTCATTGTAATGCTTGTTCGTCATTTGGTCATTGCATTGCTTGTTCTTCTTTTGGTCACTGTATTGCTTGTTCTTCTTTTGGTCATTGTATTGCTTGTTCTTCTTTTGGACATTGTATTGCTTGTTCTTTGTCTTTTGGTCATTGTATTGCTTGATCTTTGTCTTTTGGTCATTGTATTGTTTGTTCTTTGTCTTTTGGACATTGTATTGTTTGTTCTTTGTCTCTTGGTCATTGTATTGTTTGTTCTTTGTCTTTTGGTCAGTGTATTGCTTGTTCTTTTTCTTTTATGGTCATTGTATTGCTTGTTCTTTGTCTTTTGGTCATTGTATTGTTTGTTCTTTGTCTCTTGGTCATTGTATTGTTTGTTCTTTTTCTTTTGGTCATTGCATTGCTTGTTCTTTGTCTTTTGGTCATTGTATTGCTTGTTCTTTGTCTTTTGGTCATTGTATTGCTTGTTCTTCTTTTGGTCATTGTATTGCTTGTTCTTTGTCTTCTGGTCATTGTATTGCTTGTTCTTCTGTTGGTCATTATATTGCTTGTTCTTCTTTTGGTCATTGTATTGCTTGTTCTTTTTCTTTTGGTCATTATATTGCTTGTTCTTTTTCTTTTGGTCATTATATTGCTTGTTCTTTTTCTTTTGGTCATTGTATTGCTTGTTCTTTTTCTTTTGGTCATTGTATTGTTTGTTCTTTGTCTTTTGGTCATTATATTACTTGTTCCTTTTCTTTTGGTCATTACATTGCTGGTTCTATTTCTTTTGGTCATTGTATTGCTTGTTCTTTGTCTTTTGGTCATTGTATTGTTTTTTCTTCTCTTGGTCATTGTATTGCTTGTTCTTTTTCTTTTGGTCATTGTATTAGCTTGTCCTTCTTTTGGTCATTGTATTGCTTGTCCGTCTTTTGGTCATTGTATTGCTTGTTCTTCTTTTGATCATTGTATTGTCTGTTCTTTGTCTTTTGGTCATTGTATTGCTTGTTCTTCTTTTGGTCATTATAATGCTTGTTCTTCTTTTGGTCATTGTATTGCTTCCTCTTCTTTTGGTCATTGTATTGCTTGTTCTTCTTTTGGTCATTGTATTGCTTGTTCTTTGTCTTTTGGTCATTGTAATGCTTGTTCTTCATTTGGTCATTGCATTGCTTGTTCTTCTTTTGGTCACTGTATTGCTTGTTCTTCTTTTGGTCATTGTATTGTTTGTTCTTTGTCTCTTGGTCATTGTATTGTTTGTTCTTTGTCTTTTGGTCAGTGTATTGCTTGTTCTTTTTCTTTTATGGTCATTGTATTGCTTGTTCTTTGTCTTTTGGTCATTGTATTGTTTGTTCTTTGTCTCTTTGTCATTGTATTGTTTGTTCTTTTTCTTTTGGTCATTGCATTGCTTGTTCTTTGTCTTTTGGTCATTGTATTGCTTGTTCTTTGTCTTTTGGTCATTGTATTGCTTGTTCTTCTTTTGGTCATTGTATTGCTTGTTCTTTGTCTTCTGGTCATTGTATTGCTTGTTCTTCTGTTGGTCATTGTATTGCTTGTTCTTCTTTTGGTCATTGTATTGCTTGTTCTTTTTCTTTTGGTCATTATATAGCTTGTTCTTTTTCTTTTGGTCATTGTATTGCTTGTTCTTTTTCTTTTGGTCATTGTATTGTTTGTTCTTTGTCTTTTGGTCATTATATTACTTGTTCCTTTTCTTTTGGTCATTACATTGCTGGTTCTATTTCTTTTGGTCATTGTATTGCTTGTTCTTTGTCTTTTGGTCATTGTACTGTTTTTTCTTCTCTTGGTCATTGTATTGCTTGTTCTTTTTCTTTTGGTCATTGTATTAGCTTGTCCTTCTTTTGGTCATTGTATTGCTTGTCCGTCTTTTGGTCATTGTATTGCTTGTTCTTCTTTTGATCATTGTATTGTCTGTTCTTTGTCTTTTGGTCATTGTATTGCTTGTTCTTCTTTTGGTCATTATAATGCTTGTTCTTCTTTTGGTCATTGTATTGCTTCCTCTTCTTTTGGTCATTGTATTGCTTGTTCTTCTTTTGGTCATTGTATTGCTTGTTCTTTGTCTTTTGGTCATTGTAATGCTTGTTCTTCATTTGGTCATTGCATTGCTTGTTCTTCTTTTGGTCACTGTATTGCTTGTTCTTCTTTTGGTCATTGTATTGCTTGTTCTTCTTTTGGTCATTGTATTGCTTGTTCTTTTTCTTTTGGTCAATGTATTGATTGTTCTTCTTTTGGTCATTGTATTGCTTGTTCTTTGTCTTTTTGTCATTGTATTGCTTGTTCTTTGTCTTTTGGTCATTTTATTGCTTGTTCTTCTTTTGATCATTGTATTGTCTGTTCTTTGTCTTTTGGTCATTGTATTGCTTGTTCTTCTTTTGGTCATTATAATGCTTGTTCTTCTTTTGGTCATTGTATTGCTTGTTCTTCTTTTGGTCATTGTATTGCTTGTTCTTCTTTTGGTCATTGTATTGCTTGTTCTTTGTCTTTTGGTCATTGTATTGTTTGTTCTTTGTCTCGTGGTCATTGTATTGTTTGTTCGTTTTCTTTTGGTCATTGCATTGCTTGTTCTTTGTCTTTTGGTCATTGTATTGCTTGTTCTTTGTCTTTTGGTCATTGTATTGCTTGTTCTTCTTTTGGTCATTGTATTGCTTGTTCTTTGTCTTCTGGTCATTGTATTGCTTGTTCTTCTGTTGGTCATTGTATTGCTTGTTCTTCTTTTGGTCATTGTATTGCTTGTTCTTTTTCTTTTGGTCATTATATTGCTTGTTCTTTTTCTTTTGGTCATTGTATTGCTTGTTCTTTTTCTTTTGGTCATTGTATTGTTTGTTCTTTGTCTTTTGGTCATTATATTACTTGTTCCTTTTCTTTTGGTCATTACATTGCTGGTTCTATTTCTTTTGGTCATTGTATTGCTTGTTCTTTGTCTTTTGGTCATTGTATTGTTTTTTCTTCTCTTGGTCATTGTATTGCTTGTTCTTTTTCTTTTGGTCATTGTATTAGCTTGTCCTTCTTTTGGTCATTGTATTGCTTGTCCGTCTTTTGGTCATTGTATTGCTTGTTCTTCTTTTGATCATTGTATTGTCTGTTCTTTGTCTTTTGGTCATTGTATTGCTTGTTCTTCTTTTGGTCATTATAATGGTTGTTCTTCTTTTGGTCATTGTATTGCTTCCTCTTCTTTTGGTCATTGTATTGCTTGTTCTTCTTTTGGTCATTGTATTGCTTGTTCTTTGCCTTTTGGTCATTGTAATGCTTGTTCTTCATTTGGTCTTTGCATTGCTTGTTCTTCTTTTGGTCACTGTATTGCTTGTTCTTCTTTTGGTCATTGTATTGCTTGTTCTTCTTTTGGTCATTGTATTGCTTGTTCTTTTTCTTTTGGTCAATGTATTGATTGTTCTTCTTTTGGTCATTGTATTGTTTGTTCTTTGTCTTTTTGTCATTGTATTGCTTGTTCTTTGTCTTTTGGTCATTGTATTGCTTGTTCTTTATCTTTTGGTCATTGTATTGCTTGTTCTTTGTCTTTTGGTCATTTTATTGCTTGTTCTTCTTTTGGTCATTGTATTGCTTGTTCTTTGTCTTTTGGTCATTGCATTGCTTGTTCTTCTTTTGATCATTGTATTGTCTGTTCTTTGTCTTTTGGTCATTGTATTGCTTGTTCTTCTTTTGGTCATTATAATGCTTGTTCTTCTTTTGGTCATTGTATTGCTTGTTCTTCTTTTGGTCATTGTATTGCTTGTTCTTCTTTTGGTCATTGTATTGCTTGTTCTTTGTCTTTTGGTCATTGCATTGCTTGTTCTTCTTTTGATCATTGTATTGTCTGTTCTTTGTCTTTTGGTCATTGTATTGCTTGTTCTTCTTTTGGTCATTATAATGCTTGGTCTTCTTTTGGTCATTGTATTGCTTGTTCTTCTTTTGGTCATTGTATTGCTTGTTCTTCTTTTGGTCATTGTATTGCTTGTTCTTTGTCTTTTGGTCATTGTAATGCTTGTTCTTCATTTGGTCATTGCATTGCTTGTTCTTCTTTTGGTCACTGTATTGCTTGTTCTTCTTTTGGTCATTGTATTGCTTGTTCTTCTTTCGGTCATTGTATTGCTTGTTCTTTGTCTTTTGGTCATTGTATTGCTTGTTCTTTGTCTCTTGATCATTGTATTGTTTGTTCTTTTTCTTTTGGTCATTGCATTGTTTGTTCTTTGTCTTTTGCTCATTGTATTGCTTGTTCTTTGTCTTTTGGTCATTGTATTGCTTGTTCGTTGTGTTTTGGTCATTTTATTGCTTGTTCTTCTTTTGGTCATTGTATTGCTTGTTCTTTGTCTTTTGGTCATTGTATTGCTTGTTCTTCTTTTGGTCATTATATTACTTGTTCTTTTTCTTTTGGTTATTACATTGCTTGTTCTATTTCTTTTGGTCATTGTATTGCTTTTTCTTTGTCTTTTGGTCATTGTATTGCTTGTTCTTCTTTTGGTCATTGTATTGCTTGTTCTTATTTTGGTCATTGTATTGCTTGTTCTTCTTTTGGTCATTGTATTGCTTGTTCTTTGTCTTTTGGTCATTGTATTGTTTGTTCTTTGTCTCTTGGTCATTGTATTGTTTGTTCTTTTTCTTTTGGTAATTGCATTGCTTGTTCTTTGTCTTTTGGTCATTGTATTGCTTGTTCTTTGTCTTTTGGTCATTGTATTGCTTGTTCATTGTCTTTTGGTTGTTTTTTGGCTTGTTCTTCTTTTGGTCATTGTATTGCTTGTTCTTTGTCTTCTGGTCATTGTATTGCTTGCTCTTCTTTTGGTCATTGTATTGCTTGTTCTTCTTTTGGTCATTGTATTGCTTGTTCTTCTTTTGGTCATTGTATTGCTTGTTCTTTGTCTTTTGGTCATTGTATTGCTTGTTCTTCTTTTGGTCATTGTATTGCTTGTTCTTCTTTTGGTCATTGTATTGCTTGTTCTTTGTCTTTTGGTCATTGTATTGCTTGTTCTTCTTTTGGTCATTGTATTGCTTGTTCTTCTTTTGGTCATTGTATTGCTTGTTCTTCTTTTGGTCATTGTATTGCTTGTTCTTCTTTTGATCATTGTATTGCTTGTTCTTTGTCTTTTGGTCATTGTATTGCTTGTTCTTTTTCTTTTGGTCAATGTATTGATTGTTCTTCTTTTGGTCATTATATTGCTTGTTCTTTGTCTTTTGGTCATTGTATTGCTTGTTCTTTTACTTTTGGTCATTGTATTGTTTGTTCTTTGTCTTTTGGTCATTGTATTGCTTGTTTTTTGTCTCTTGGTCATTGTATTGTTTGTTCTTTGTCTTTTGGTCATTGTATTGCTTGTTCTTTTTCCTTTGGTCATTGTATTGCTTGTTCTTTGTCTTTTGGTCATTGTATTGTTTGTTCTTTGTCTCTTGGTCATTGTATTGTTTGTTCTTTTTCTTTTGGTCATTGCATTGATTGTTCTTTGTCTTTTGGTCATTGTATTGCTTGTTCTTTTTCTTTTGGTCATTGTATTGCTTGTTCTTCTTTTGGTCATTGTATTGCTTGTTCTTTGTCTTCTGGTCATTGTATTGCTTGTTCTTCTTTTGGTCATTGTATTGCTTGTTCTTCTTTTGGTCATTGTATTGCTTGTTTTTCTTTTGGTCATTGTATTGCTTGTTCTTCTTTTGGTCATTGTATTGCTTGTTCTTCTTTTGGTCATTGTATTGCTTGTTCTTTTTTTGGTCATTGTATTGCTTGTTCTTCTTTTGGTCATTGTATTGCTTGTTCTTTGTCTTTTGGTCATTGTATTGCTTGTTCTTCTTTTGGTCATTGTATTGCTTGTTCTTCTTTTGGTCATTGTATTGCTTGTTCTTTGTCTTTTGGTCATTGTATTGCTTGTTCTTCTTTTGGTCATTGTATTGCTTGTTCTTCTTTTGGTCATTGTATTGCTTGTTCTTCTTTTGGTCATTGTATTGCTTGTTCTTCTTTTGATCATTGTATTGCTTGTTCTTTGTCTTTTGGTCATTGTATTGCTTGTTCTTTTTCTTTTGGTCAATGTATTGATTGTTCTTCTTTTGGTCATTATATTGCTTGTTCTTTGTCTTTTGGTCATTGTATTGCTTGTTCTTTTTCTTTTGGTCATTGTATTGTTTGTTCTTTGTCTTTTGGTCATTGTATTGCTTGTTCTTTGTCTCTTGGTCATTGTATTGTTTGTTCTTTGTCTTTTGGTCATTGTAATGCTTGTTCTTTTTCCTTTTGGTCATTGTATTGCTTGTTCTTTGTCTTTTGGTCATTGTATTGTTTGTTCTTTGTCTCTTGGTCATTGTATTGTTTGTTCTTTTTCTTTTGGTCATTGCATTGCTTGTTCTTTGTCTTTTGGTCATTGTATTGCTTGTTCTTTGTCTTTTGGTCATTGTATTGCTTGTTCTTCTTTTGGTCATTGTATTGCTTGTTCTTTGTCTTCTGGTCATTGTATTGCTTGTTCTTCTTTTGGTCATTGTATTGCTTGTTCTTCTTTTGGTCATTGTATTGCTTGTTCTTCTTTTGGTCATTGTATTGCTTGTTCTTTGTCTTCTGGTCATTGTATTGCTTGTTCTTCTTTTGGTCATTGTATTGCTTGTTCTTTGTCTTCTGGTCATTGTATTGCTTGTTCTTCTTTTGGTCATTGTATTGCTTGTTCTTCTTTTGGTCATTGTATTGCTTGTTCTTCTTTTGGTCATTGTATTGCTTGTTCTTTGTCTTCTGGTCATTGTATTGCTTGTTCTTCTTTTGGTCATTGTATTGCTTGTTCTTCTTTTGGTCATTGTATTGCTTGTTCTTCTTTTGGTCATTGTATTGCTTGTTCTTTGTCTTTTGGTCATTGTATTGTTTGTTCTTTGTCTCTTGGTCATTGTATTGTTTGTTCTTTTTCTTTTGGTCATTGCATTGCTTGTTCTTTGTCTTTTGGTCATTGTATTGCTTGTTCTTTGTCTTTTGGTCATTGTATTGCTTGTTCTTCTTTTGGTCATTGTATTGCTTGTTCTTTGTCTTCTGGTCATTGCATTGCTTGTTCTTCTTTTGGTCATTGTATTGCTTGTTCTTCTTTTGGTCATTGTATTGCTTGTTCTTCTTTTGGTCATTGTATTGCTTGTTCTTTGTCTTCTGGTCATTGTATTGCTTGTTCTTCTTTTGGTCATTGTATTGCTTGTTCTTCTTTTGGTCATTGTATTGCTTGTTCTTCTTTTGGTCATTGTATTGTTTGTTCTTCTTTTGGTCATTGTATTGCTTGTTCTTCTTTTGGTCATTGTATTGCTTGTTTTTTTGTCTTTTTGGTCATTGTATTGTCTGTTCTTTGTCTTTTGGTCATTGTATTGCTTGTTCTTCTTTTGGTCATTGTATTGCTTGTTCTTCTTTTGGTCATTGTATTGCTTGTTCTTCTTTTGGTCATTGTATTGCTTGTTCTTCTTTTGGTCATTGTATTGTTTGTTCTTCTTTTGGTCATTGTATTGCTTGTTCTTCTTTTGGTCATTGTATTGCTTGTTTTTTTGTCTTTTTGGTCATTGTATTGTCTGTTCTTTGTCTTTTGGTCATTGTATTGCTTGTTCTTCTTTTGGTCATTGTATTGCTTGTTCTTCTTTTGGTCATTGTATTGCTTGTTCTTCGATTTACGGTTTCTGTTTACCTCTTTGGTATTTTCAAACTGTTTATGTAATTGGTGGCATTTAAAGAAAATACGATTGATATTCCACAACACACAATATTAATACCATCAAATATGATAAACAAAATTTACGAAATGTGTTATCACACAGCAAGTCTACAAGCATAAAGCTCAAGATTACAAGACATCATATCATTTGAAATGTTCGTGGTTTGTGTGAAATATTCAATTTCTGAATCATTTTTTAATTTGTAGATAGAATATGAAATACTAAATTAAAACATGAACACAACTTCCACGTCTGATGTCCTTCTTTTCAGTTGTTATATACAATTTGCTTGGTCCGTACAATTTATGGTAGACCACGAAATTATAAAAAAAAAAATAATCCGTACGTTTCCAAGTGTTTACTTTTACATTTTTAGTTTTTACCTAAACAAATTAATAGTAAAGCAGCTGGATACGACAAAATTATAAATGAATATTTGAAGGTATATAATCCTTATTGATGGTTTGATTATGGTGTTTAACGCCACTTTCAACAATATTTCAGTTGTATCGTGGCCGTCAGTCATGTTGGTGAAGGAAACCGGAGAACCCCGAAAAAACCATCAACCTGTCGCAAGTCATTGACAAACTTTATGACATAATGTTGTATCAAGTACACCTTGCCATGAACGGAGTTCGAACTCACAACTTAAGTGGCGATAGGCACTGATTGCAGGCTTTCAAGCAATATTTTATGAAAAATAAGGGGTTTTTTTAGGGCAAAATTCTTAAAAAATAAGGGCTATTTTTAGGAATTTTCAGGACTTTTTTGATAAAAATAAGGGCTGAAATTCAATAATCAATATAAAAGAAAAACATTCTGTAATCACCTCCAGGTAGAACATAAATACACCAGAGGCACTCAAGAGCCTGTATCGTTCACCTGGTTATAAAAAGAACCAATTGGTCCTATGTAAAAACTATGTCCTGCAGTGGTAGTCATCTTGGAATTCCGATCAACATAAAAAAACACAAAGTTTGTAAAGGACCTTCCAATGATTGATGCACAGTTTAGGTTCAATCAGTGCAATAGCTTCAGAGAAGAAAATATTTCTGTATTTTCCCATATGGTCCTGTGTTAGTACTATGACCTGTGGCGGTGGTCATCTTGGATTTCAGATCATCACAAAAAAAACACAAACTTAATAAGAGACCATTCAATGATCATTCATGCACAGAATAGGTTCATTCATCTCAGTAGTTTTTAAGAAAAAGATTTTTTTTATATTTTCCAATATGGTACTGTGTTGAAACTATGTCCTACATAGGCAGCCATCTTGGATTTCGGATCGGCATAAAAAACCCAAACTTTAGAGGACCTTCAAATGTTTATTTGTGGGCAGCTTGGTTTCAATTGTCCAAGTGGTTTAAGAGAAGAAGCGTTTTGAAACATTTTCCCCATATGGTCCAATGTTAAACTAAGCCCTGTCGTATCCGCCATTTTGAATTTCATATCGGAACAAAAAACCTAGTGTGTAGAGGACCATCCAATGAACATTCATGTACAGTTTGGCTTTAATCATATTTGTAGTTTATGAGAAGGCATTTGAAAATTTTCCCATAGGGTCCAATGTTAATCTATGTCCTGCGGTGGCGGCCATCTTGGATTTCCGATCGGCATAAAAAACATAAACTTGGTAAAGAACATTCCAATGATCATTCATTTACAGTTTGGGTTCAGTCAGTTCATTAGTTTCAGAGAAGAAGATCTTTGAAATTTCAGCCAATCAGAGCATATTATTCGCCCTGGCAGCCATGTTGAATATCCGACTGGAACGAAAAACAGAAACTGTGTAGAGGACCATCTAAGAAACATTCCTGCTAGGTTTGGTTCCAATCGGCCCAGTGGTTTCGGAGAAGAAGCTTGATATGTGAAAAGTTTAAAGACGACGGATGCTAAGTGATGGCAATAGTTCCCATGGACCTTTGGTCCAGGTGAACTAAAAACCTAATTACCAACTCAGAAGATCATGCCAATGGTCATCAACAGCGATATTCAGCATATCAATACAAACAGATTAAAGTAATCTGATATGGTGTAAATTCATGCTGAATATGATGCTTATAACCACCAAGATGTCTTCTGAGAAATACATTAATTCAACATATAATTCATTATCTGAAAGCATACTAAAGCTAGATTTCATTAATTCCAACACTTATTTTATGTTGCATTTATCAAAAATTTTCAAAATTTGAAAATTTAAGATTTTCACCAAAAAATTAGGGCTTTTTTAGGATATGAAAGCTTTAATAAGGAATATTGTTGCATTATCAAAAATTTTCAAAATTTGAAAATTTAGGATTTTCACCAAAATATTAGGACTTTTTTAGGATTTTGAAGTTTTAATAAGGAATATTAGGGCTGCTGTCAAAAAATAAGGAAAATTAGGAAAATAAGGGCCCGCTTGAAAGCCTGTGATTGCACAGGTAGTTGTAAATCAAACTACCATACGATCACGACCACAACGGGCCGGTTCCATTATTTAAATATTAATTTATTTATAACCTCAGCTAGACCCTTAAAATCAATATTTTCACTCTTCTGATTGTATATATGAGACCATTATATACATAATATCTGTACATTTCATGATTCATTTCAAGTAATGAAATTCATCAGTAAATAACTTATGTTTCTGTAAATAATTGTATTTATTTTAAATACAGTTTGCGTACATTGAAACCAGGAGAAAAACTCAGTGCATGCAATCCTGTGTCAATGCCATAAAAAGAACTGGGGAGTGGGGACTATAAGTGCCATATATGGCCCCATATTTAATGAATCATTATCTTAGAAAATACTCGATTAAAATTTGATGTGTTTTATATTATAGACGACATCATACTTTTGATGTTAAAACTTGTTTCCAACAAAATCGGTATGTATTTGACGTCATTGTGACGTCATGAGCGTTATTTCTTTTCTGTATTTCGTGGAATTTTGCCCACGATATTTCGACGGTTTTCGTAGAAATTAAGCACCTCCGCAGTCGTGCACCAGACAAATATTTTACCAGATTATTAAAATAAATAAAACACAAATACTGTTAAAGTAATTTTTTGGTTTCACGAGATGTTAAATTTCTTGAAAATCGACGGGAAAATGTTCAAATATTCCAAGCGCTTAGATGACGTTTTGATATTTGAGAAGCAATCTTTGCCGTAAAAAACGATGGTATGAAAGTTAAGTTGTTTCTTTTTCAGTACATTGTTTAATGACATGATATGTGTATAACAGTTCCAATAATTGTGTGGGAAACAATATTGTTGTAGTATTATTGGTACTTGTAAAGATATGCCACATTATGACCCAAAGGTGTTTTGTGTTATGCACTACATACACAAACTTTGAACCATCATTTTTCCATTGGAGGTTAGGTGTTTAACACCACTTTCAAAAATATTTCAGCTACTACTTTTGTGGCGGAAATTGGAGTACTCAGAGGAATCCACAGACCTGTCGCAAGTCACTGACAAATTTTATCACATAATGTTTTATCGAGTACACCTCGTCATGAATGGAGTTCAAACTCACAACTTAAGTGGTGATAGGCAACGATTGCACAGGTATTTGTAAATTCAACTACCATACGACCACGACGGCTCAAGTTCAGTTAAGATGAAAGGTAATTGTTTTATTGATATTGATGGAATTTATGATTATCACTGTTTATAAACTTTCTTTTCATATCAATTAATGAAAAGAATTGGTTTGCTGAAAGTATGTTTTTTTGTTGGGGTTCATTGGATGGAAGGAATTTGTATCTCATGTGAAGTTCCGTCAATTGCAGATACAACGTTAGGCATATCAGAACAATACCTTTTCGTTTGCCACCAGACTGGGATGGTTGGCCACTGAATTTTACGATTACACACTTTCTATAAGTCTACCCATGTTGAATTTAAAACTCAGTCAACAGTTGAAACACTGACACCAACGCATAAATAAATAAATAAATAAATATTGCACGGACCGTGCTATTTATCTTAGTGAATCTCATGATCATCGATGAGCTAAAACAATTGACGAAGGTGGTCCGTTGCTGAGCATGAGCAGTATAAAGCTGGGGCTCTTAAAAGAAAACGACAAGTAAAACAAAGTGGAAATATTTTAAAATAACGAGTATACATATATATAATATGTATAAAAGTGTAGAAAAGTAAATGAATGGATTTGAATCTGAGGATCCCTAAAATTCACATCACATTTTCATAAATTATATAAAGTTTCCCCTTTTGCGCCCAAATTAAACGTTTAACCTCTATCAGTTCCATTCTCTTAAATCAACCTCCAATGGACAAATGATGGATCAAACGTTTGTGTATGTAGTGCATTGAAAATGCGTTCTGTCATGTGCATAAGTTATTGTTTGCATGATTGACAGACACTATTCATCATATTGTTTTCTAGCTTCTGAACTGTCGATCGAGAAAAAAATAAAATATTCTAGACAGGGAGCAAATAGCCAGTCAATGGGGTTTGCAATTAATATTTCGCATGCACAATAGCGACCCCACACCACAAGGTGTGGAAAATAGAAATATTCTTCTGTGGTTTAAATGCGTATTAACTGCATTACATGTAAACTGTATGATTCTGTTTGATAAAGTCCTTTAACTAGAACAGGAACAAAATGTTCACTTGAGTGAAATAGTATTGTAATAAAAGATCGTGAACGTGATGTACTAGTTTGAAAGAATGTCGAGGTATATTTTAAATGAGGTTGAAATAAGTCACCATTTGATATTAATTCGGTTGTATTTCATTTTGACGATTCTAATTACGGAAGACGATCACAACCATATTGTTTTTGATTGGATTAAAATTATAGCTGTATAATAATGTATAATAACCTATTATTATTAGAATCCTAACATGACTGCGAATTTGGTATAAATAAAATAACAAATGGCTTCCTCTAGGAAAACTTTATTAGGAGTGTTGTTGTTGGTTTGTCACAAAGCAAAATAATATCTACCATCTCCTCTTTTTCTAGTGACAATCAAAACAAGCATACATAGACTCATGGCAGCGACACACATTTTACCTACACGATTAATCATATGGTTGTAAGCTTGTTCTCATCATAAATATATATGAAATACTTGATTGTAAAACAATCATCTATCGACAACCACTTTCTAGTTTATGGGATATCTGATTCCAAGGCTTGTTATCAGTTTATCAAAAAAACTAAAATAATTCTCACAGGTTCCTAGCTAAAATCGTTACACATTAAACATTTTGCTTCACACCATTTCCTAAGATATTTCCATATTATAAAAAAAAAAAGCGATCTTTAAATATTGGACTTCTCTCAACCCGCACCTTGGCATTTTTTTTTTTATAGATTTGTGATGGTTATCCGTAAAAATGTACTGGAATATATCATCGCATTGGTTGTCGTTAAGAATAAAGTACGGTTAAAAAAGTGTTTAAAAAAATTTCAAATATGACAAAGTTCTATTGTCCAAAATAAATCTATCTATTACTTCTTTAAGATTAATACCAAAATTTCGACCAGTTTTCGACGATCAATGTTAATAAGTTTCTGAATTGATATGACCTCAATATGTACATTATCAATGTCATAGCAGACGATGAAACCAAAATTGGTCTGTATTAGATATATTTTTTAAATGATTAAAGCTTTATTAAGGTGACGAAAAAATGAATTACGAAAAACAACAATTTGAACGTGAAATAATGGATGTGCCAGGTACGTAGTTCTTACATTTAAAGATGACATTTTTAGATCAGATTTCATGAGATCATTCATGCAATTTCAGCATCATAATATAACCTCTGACAAATTAAGCGATCAAAATAATGAGAGATTTTATCACGTGAAGCAAACCGTCGAAAACAGGAGACCGTCGAAAATGGGTGACGTTGCGACATTACTATTCGTTCACTTTAATTTCATAATACAGCTTCGGAACATGTTTTTATTCCTGAAATCAATCCACATTGCATATTAAGTCAAATTTATGCTTTGTTTATTGAGTTTTATTATGCTTTGTTTTTGTTTTTGCTTTTTTAAAGATATGCATTATAATACAATGATACGTACGTTCTGTATAATGAAAAAAAAGACGTTCAGTGCTTTTCATTACCTGAATTTGTCGATCCGCTGTGAGGAATTAGATACACATATTAACTAACTGTATTTATTTTTGAAAAGCACATATTGTGAATACATTTTGGAGAAAATTTTATCGACATCTGAGGTGGGGCCGATTTTGGCCCTTATAGCTCCCAGTCCTTTCATTTAATTTAAACATATTTTAAACAAAAATGCATAACATTTGTTGCAAATTCACAATTTTGGGGAGGTCGGTGGTCTACTGTGTCCGGTGTCCATTTTATTGTTTTTGACATTAATTGACATTACACTTCTTATTTTATATTTGAAACCATTCTATTTTAAATTTTATTTTAAGAAACAAAATTTTGGTTAAGATTTTCTAGGTTTTTTAAACATAAAAATAATCAAATAAAAAAAATTCTAATTACAAATAGATTTTAGTCGAGTTGTATTATTGTTTTGTGAAAAGTGCATTCGTGAATGCATAAGTCTGTTTTTCAACTATTTTTTAAAACGATTAATTTCAAATATCGTTTCAACTATATTAAAATAAGGAGATATGCATTTCAACCTTTATTCAAGCGGCCGGCAGTGGTCGGCGGTAAATTGTTAAATTAAGAAAAGCGCATTCGTGAATGAACACGTCAGTTTTCAGTATGTAAAAGGTATCAAATAATATTAAAAACATTAAATTTCATTTAATTTAAACAAATTTTAAACAAAAAAAATGCATTTTTAATAATTTTTCCAATGGTCGGCGGTAAAAAGATCTACCGTAAAACTAAAGGAGATGTGCATATCAACTTTTTTTAAGAAAAGCGCATTCGTGAATGAACAATTCAGTTTTTGCTATGTAAAAGGTATCAAAGACATGAAATAATGTATTTTAAATAATTTTTCAATTGACCGACAGTGATTTAAGAAAAACGCATTCGTGAATGATAGTTCGTTTTCAAATAACTATTAAACAATATTTATTTCCGTATAAGTTCGTTTTCCGTGTGTAAAAGGTATCAAATAACTATTAAAAATATTTATTTTCGTATATTTTTTCAAAAATGTATCTTGGTGTTCAAGTAAACTGTTGATGATGAAGAAATTTTATGTGAACGTGATCTTTTTAAATTCGTGGGCGACTTGTCTTGGAAGAAGGGGGCGAGTTGTCTTGGGGTCGACTTGACTGGCATTCAAGCCAGCGGCATGGAGTCCCCTCGTACAACGAGCACATGAGGTTCGCGATTTTCTTCTTATATTCCGCTTTCTGTCTGAGCAGACTACACAATCCCGTTCCTTTCGGCCGTCAAGTGTTTTCTCTCTTACTTGTGGATTCACGTTATTACCGGCGTTTCTTTTTGTCAAATAAGTAGACGCTAAGCTTTATATTACTGATTGTGTGAACTGGAGTCGTGACACAATCGGTTGTGATGTGTTCTGACAATACAGAATATAAGAGTTCAACATGATACGGTGAAATATGTGATATACTTTGCTGCATTTCCTGTGATCGTTATATGCTACGATCATTTGGTCGCTAAGATCGACCCCACCCATGAATGTAAATGTATGCGCATATGATCCTAGGTTTACCGTTCAATGTATTAGTAGCGTTATAGAAAGTGTATACCAATATTACTGGTTTCTGTCTGTTGTGGTCGCGGAAACAACAAAGCATATTCTGTTCTTGACGTGCGTAAACAGCATCCCCCGCCTGTGGACGTGCATTCTTTATCATTTGTGGCATAGGTCTATTTTTCCTTAAGGTGCCGGTTAAATATATACGCTCCCACAATAGTTTATTGGCTAAATTTAACGAGGAAAAGAAGCTGTCGGCGAAAACATTAAACCCTTTTCCGAGAAGTCGCGAATCCTTCATCAGATTCATAACTACGTTCGTTCCTTGTAGTGTTCCAACAGGGGTAGGATCAAAACGTTTCCTTTGATAAACAGTCATCTGTAAAACGTAGCCTGTGACGGACTCGACCAACATCCAGAATTTTACTCCAAGTCATGAGCGTTTGCTTGGAATGTATTGCAGCATACTAGTCTTTCCTTTCGTTCCGACAAGAGATTCGTCAACTGACAATTCACGGCGAGGGTTGTAATAATGGAGATATTTTCTATTCACAAAATCGATTAACGGTTTAAATCTTAAAGATGGCTTATAAGACGAATCATTACTTTTGGAATTTTCTTCTTGTCTACAAGGTATAAAAATTTCAAAATGTTTTGATATCTGTTCCGCGAAAACATACAACGAAACCAGGGTGTAGACTGAGAGGGATTATGCGTGTTCCAATATTCCTCAATGGAAACTTTACGAATTAAGCCCATGTTGTAAAATACGGCAAGGAATCCTTTGAACTCTGCTATCGATAATTTGCCCTCCTTCTTCCACTGCAGTTTCCGTGAAAAACGTCTGGTCTGTCGAATTGTTTCATGACAAAGATCCTTTGCATACCTACAAACCCAATTTCAAACGCATTTAAAACGAACTATAAAAGATATGTTTTTTATTTAGGTGCGTGCAAAATTTTGTAATATTAAAATCAAAAGGGGTACAAATTTTAAAATCCACTAACATGAGTTATTCAACATTAGGGGCCCGAGTGGCTAAATGAGTTAGGTAGTTGGATTACCTAACAACTCATACAAGCCTATCACCAATACGGCGTGGGTTCCATTTCCTCCTACATGTACAGTATCATCTACATCTGTTTCCATCCCGCTGTCGTCACCACTGATATCAGATTCAGGATCAACAGCATCATCAAAATCGCCGTCAACCGGCTGTTGTTGAATTATTGCTTGGGCCATTGCCGCAAAATACTTGTGACGTCGAAATGGGCAAAATTACGTCATTATTGCACGTGACGTCACGTAATGACGTAAGGGTATGACGTCGACATCTACCTGGTCTTTAAAGAATACCACAAAATGAATATGATATATTTTATTAGCTAAACTAAATGTTGTCAAATCAATTGATTTTGGACATATGTGTCCCTCCGGCAGAGTCGATATGGACACATGTGTCCCTCCGGCAGCAAGAGGGTTAAATAATCTACCGTAATTAAGGTTAATATCAAAATCACCGAACTTGTAAATTTATACAAGTAAAGGATTTTTTACCTTCAAATATTCAGCTGCTTTATTATTATTATTATTTTAAATAAAGAACGTAAAAGTAAAGAATTGGAAACGTACGGATTATTTTTTTTTACAATAATGATTAATTAGTCAATTTTAAAGCTGGAACATTACACTGCTGTAAATTTTAGATTTATTGTCAACATTTAAAAGTAGTCAAGTGGTCATTAGTCCGATTAGTGTTGCATAACAATATGTTGGATTATAATCTGTTTTACCTGTGGTAGTTTTACCTTTCTTGATTACGTTTCTTTTTGCAATTTCTTTGTATGACAATAACTAGAAATTTCACCGACAAGGTAGGTACGACATTTTAGTTTATTTTAGTACATGTAGCTGTTAATACAAACTAGATCAAATAGACAAATGGGCCCATTTATATTGTTTTTACTGAGTGTCGTCATTCATGAACATCAATTCAAAAGAAAGGGAAAATACTACAAATTCCACTTCGACAAGGAGGAATGCACGAAGCCAAAAAACGTCAGGATCTTTATGTTCTAAACTGTAAGTCTTCTTATGACGTCATGTTGTTTACGTGCCAAAATCGTCAACAACATTTCGCGGAATTTTAATTTTTGTGATTTTTGGACCCGGGGATATGCAAGAATACAATATGTTATTCGGGATCTTCGCAAGGGATACGGGTTTATGTTCCCTGTCTGTTTTTTATATCGCCTGAGTCGATTTCCAATACACCAATGTTTATTTATTTTGTATTGCATAATTATCACTGTGCATCTTTTACAAGGGAGTGTCATGGAACAGCCGCTTTACAAGCATAGACCACGTCTATCTATGACGTAATCGGTCATAGATAAATATTTTTTTTACCTAACTTTATTCTCTAAACCAATGTTACAAAGGTTACAGAGTGAGAGTGTTCAAATCAATACAAAGTAAATACATATCATTACATCAATTATCAAGATTATGGGTGTACATTGAATTCAAATTATGGAAACAAAATGTTTAAACGTTACATACAAAAATACCACGGGTTTTACTCAAAGCGTTTGAAGGACGTAATATTAGAATGAAAAATTTCAACTGCAATTAGTATAAAACATCGAATATTGGTAACTTTTAATATATAAAAAAAATCAATTTGAGCGACTGTATGCCTTTAAGGACTATTATAAATTAAATACGTCTTTGTATTAAACAATAATACGTTTCAAACCGCTAGGTGGTGCAACGGTAGCGTCGATCGTGGGATCCGTTGTTTTTATTCTACTGCTTCACAAGGTACATTGAGGAATAAAACCAATATAACGTATCTGACTGACTTGTCTATATGTGGACTGTTCAGTGATTCAGTCAGCTACCAATATTTAAACCCAACTCACTGAGAAAAAAAAACCAGTGCACACGTACTATCAGTGGCGTAGCTTGGGTCTTTTTTCTAGTGCAGCGCAGCGTGGCGAAAAAATGCTAGGGGAGGGGGGGTCCGGAAATTAAAAAAAAATGGGCGATTGAAACGCATTTTTCCGAGTTTAAATGGATAATTTATGATTTCAATAATAACCGAAATAACACGCAGAAACCTATTTCGATATGCGTCAAATGACTGTGTTTGTGAATTTATTTCAGAACCTTGGGAGTGGCTACATGAAGCTTCTTCCCGAGTCTCAGATAGAATCTATATCTGCAATCGAAAACAAAAAACGAGAAGATAAAATAAGCTTGTATCTAAGAGTGGATTTAAGCCCGGCGCACCGGGCGTGCTTTCCCCCACCCCGTTTGATAATAGTTTTCTCAATCTTAAGGCAAATATTTGAAGAAAAAAATTGTAGCGCGCCTTCCTGTTTGAAAAATTCTAGGGCCGTCCCTGGTATCAGCTTCCTAATTTGTTGACTGATTAATTATAATGGGTTTTTTTTATTCATGGCAGAGTCATGATTTTCGACTTTCGTCTGACTCGAATGTCATTATGAGGTAACCCACTGTAGACTAGTTTAATTTTACCTGGTGCTGTCCTAGTGTCCGTGGACTCTGTAGTCTTCCTTTTTTTAATTAGGAACTTTTCCATTTCCACTTTCAAACTTTGGTACACGGCAACAAACTATACTAAATTATGTAACATGACGGAGCCAAAAGTTTCCGTAAACGATTTCAATTAATGATGTAGAATATATTGTTATTACAAACTTTGACAAAGGTTTTTATTTCTCGTATTGACGTCGCGCAAGGTGTTGCGTTACCAAACGTAACGTTAATCAATCCATTTTATATAGGACCATATGAAGGTTATTTTTATGTGTGTTTGGGATGTCATAATTTACACTTGCATTATAAACGTCTGTCAAATTTACCTTTCCTCGTTTCAAGAGAATATAAAAATACATTGTTTTATTTTAAATGTGAAATTAAAAATAAACAGCCTTTTGAAAATATGTGAAGTAAATATATCAAAGACAATTTTTACTTATACATTGCTTGTTTCTGAATAAAGAATTCAAATTTCGGAAGATTTGTTTTCCAAATTTGCCACAAAAAAAAGAAAGAAAAACACATAAAGATAGATGACAAACGTGTATTATGCAGTTGTAAATAGCACATCATGCATAAAAAAAGAAGAAACAAGAAACAAATTGCGTTCCATATTAAATCCAGATTTGTTGATAATTTCATTTCTGAAAATAAAGTACAGGTATGTAAGCATTTTATTTATTTATTTATTTATTTTATTTTATTTTATTTTATTTTATTTATCACTCATTTAAGTAAAGAGGGGTTTTATTTGCAAATTGTTTGAAGATCGGTGAGGTTGTTTTTTTTTCCATTACGTTAAGACATTTTGATATTTGACGGCGTTCACAGTTCAGCGTGCAATATTGGACATTTTTTGGGACAAGCATTTTCGGGTATATTTTTTTGTTTTTTGAAGTGCATCGAAAAAGAATTACAAATTTGAAATTAATGTAAAAAACGTATTTCTAAAATGTTTTCATATTTTTTTCTGTTGGGTGAATTATTTTTTTATGATCGTATATGTTTTACCAGATGGTTTTAGATTTTAAATTTTAATGACGTTTGACGTCAAAAATGAGACTATATTGGACATTTGTATGGGACAAGCATTTTACGTTGTAATTTTTTCTTTTTACAGTCAATTCCAAAGAAATTTCAACTATACAATGTAGATCAAAAACGTATTTTGAGAATGATTTTCTTTTGTTTGTACGTGGACAATTCAACATGCTATGTCGGATTTCATTCTACCATGCGAAGACATTGAATGACGTTTCTGGTTGAAAAATGTAACATTGGACATTTCTGTATAACGGACATTTTTTTATGCAGTTTTCCTATTTCTTGTGAAAATCAAAAGTCATTGTAATATTATGATATATGACAAAAAAAGACGTATTTCAGTCATTTTATTTATTTTTTCATTATCAGATACGGTATTTTTCATACGCGTGAATTTCGATACTTAACGTCAAGACGAATTAAATTCACACATTGGACAATTTTAACTGACGTCTTTAAAATGCTCTAATAAAATAAATACTTGACCATTTTTCAAATAGTTGTGCTGAATAATTTGTCATCACAAAAGGATTATTACATAATATGCGAGCTTAAGCGAGCTCTTTATGGTATAAAATGTGTACTTAGGATTTTTTAACAAACATGGCTGAACATATAGTCGAAGAAAAAAAAATTCTACGTTTTGTAAACACCGGTTTCCGGGTAACACACTAACACACTCAACTAATGAAGATCTTCTTAACATAAAGCGCAAAGGTGATCCTGAAGTCTCGTACCCTCTCTCGTAAGGAACGATAACTCGAATAAAGGAACGACAGCTCGATTGAATGAGACTAGATTCGGCCCTAAAAAAAGTCGTCCCCAATATATCTCGGCCCAAAAAATCTCGACACTTTTTGATGAAATTGCCAGATAATTTTCAGATGCGCGAACATTCAAGGCCGCGCCGGTTTCATATTATTTTGGTTACTTACTGAAAACTTTTTGATCACTTATTTGTCATCTGTTTCCACTTAGTCACTCATAGTACATCAATTGTGACAGAATTTTACATTGTAGATTTTTTATCGGACATGGCGTAGTTGGCGTCCAAATCAAAAATGATATCAACCCTTCTATTATGCCGTCATATGAAAGTGTTGTTCAAAATTTCACGAAAATCCGACGACGGGTTCTATACTTTTGTTACACAGATATAGGAGTAAAGGTTGTAAAATGTTACGCGTGACAGGCACTTAAAATACGTTTATGACTGTTTAATATTCATAAATCTTAATTATGCTTTATTTATTTAGAAGAAAATGTTATTAAGCTTAATCTGCTATATTCAACGAATATCATGATATATAAATTGTAGATATTTACAGGCAGGGGTACTGTATATTTTTATTATGATTACAAATTATTCTGAAATTCGTTAAAACGCAACACCTTGCGCGACGTCATTATAATCAACTTTTATAATATTAATCACATTAAATTTTTTTCTGCAAAAAAATCTAGTGAGGCAGTTGCCTCATTGCCTCAATGGAAGCTACGCCACTGATTATACATATTCTATTGAATTTGAGCCAAACAGTATTTGTTCCGTATAGGGGAATGTCCAAGTAACTCTCCATTCCTTAAAAATAATGGAACCGAGGCCCCGTAGGGGCCGAGGCCCATTGTTTTTAAGGAATGGAGAGATACGAGGACATTTTCCAACTTAAAATCCACCCATTGTACTTTACTAATTGTATTAATTATTAATCTTGTAACAAAAAAAAGTCTGTATATTATCTAAAGTATAAAGAGAACAATAACTCCGCCCCTGTCCACATTGTTCATAACTCTCCATTCCTTGAAAATAATGGAGAGTTTAGACAATAGATTTACATCACAGGTGGATTTTAATACTCGTTAATGTTGTGTGCTTTGTGGAAAAAAACCAACTGGTCATTTTTACCTGACACTGAACGTACAATGTACATATGGCCTTGATGTTGATATTAAATCTTTTGTTGAAATAAACATGATGCATACATCTATATACAAATGTATCACAATTAAGATTAACCGCAAAATAAAAAGTGATATTTTTCTCTTCAAACCGTGTTACACGGTAAAATTTTCATTTCTTCCATTGAAATTGAATAAGAAAGAGAATTTCTTTATTCGATCCATTGACATACACAAAGATATTTGTATAAAATGTAGCTCGAGTGTAGATTTTATCAAATCGAATGTCGAATTAATTTGTTTCTTCCATACCCCCAGTGGCAAAGTTGTGAGAAACACTAAACATTACTTTTGATTGTAAACAAATTATATTTATGAAGTCAAGTATATCTGGACAAGAGTACAAGATATTTATCTCAAGGAAAATCCATTGTATATAATGAGATTCGGTCGCTTGACCACTCACACTGAAGGCCAACATGAAATATTGTTGAAAGTGGCGTTAAACACCATAAAACCAAACCAAACCTGAAGAGCCAACACTTTTCAAACTGAGTTAAATCAGATCTCTATACAAATTTAGTTAACGGAAATTGTCTTTCTCATTAAATAGAGGAACGTACTTATGAATTTCACTTACAACTGCAAATGTGGCTTAACTGTCGTGTTCATAGTTCCAATTTGTTTCGTGATGCAAGTGGAACGACAACCTTTACCTCAATACTCTAGTCTCTTCATACTCCATGGGATACTTGAATAAAACAGTCCTTAACTTATTGTTTTTAAACGATCAAGTCGGTGATAGTGTATCTTTGACCTCTATTATGATCGAGTTCAGCAACAGCAGATGAATACAGGTGACACCGGTCAATTTTACGATGCTCGAAGTACACTCGACTTGTCCATTGATTGATTGTTGGTTAATCTCTGCATGAAAAGTGGGTCAAGCTCAACAATATATAGAAATCATACAGAAACGATGGAGGAATTGGACAGCCGGGGCAACAAATTTAAACTGGTACTAGAAAAGTAGTGAGTGTTAGTGGTGGTAAGATAAACCTTTTATCGCTGTTATACATCGTCCTTACTCTTCTTCTACTAAAGGGAGCTTTAACGTGTAAGGAACTCTCTTATACAATCCTTACTAAAACATGGCAACCCCATTCCTCCGATCGACAGGGGAACTCCCTACCCGTTACGTGCTGAACAACTTTGTGGGTCGAGTATCTTCTTTTTATCCATTAAGGGTTTTACTGAGAGACAGGTTACCGTACATATAAATACGGAAAATTGGTGAATATGAAAAAAAATATGATTACGTTTATTTTGTGTTGCCCTTTTTTAGTTTCGATTCGATTAGACTGGGACACAGAGATCTCATTGAAATAAAACTATCAATCGGTGTTAAAACAATATCAAAAATACAGATACTACTGGCCTCCTTATTGACATTTTTTCCATAAATTAAAACGTGTTCAATGATAAATATACATGTACCCAGCTATTACACACGAATAAGTATTGAAAACCGACGAACTGTGAAATTCAAAAACCTACAAATCTATCCAGCGATCCATTTAAATATTATGCGTTCTATAAACGTCCTTTGTTTAGCAATCCTCGTCCATTACCAGGATGTACATTAAATTGTGCAATATGATTTCAATGAATTGTGGATTATAATTGGAGCAATTGAATTAAGTAGATAAATGGGCGAAAAAAAAGTAAGTGTTTTGCTTCGTTCTGTGTTTACTGTTTTTAATCATGTACACGTTTCTGTTTGTTTTTATTTTTAGTACACCTTTTACTGTACCTTTCACCGGTAACGATAATAAAGCCAGGTAAACAACTCTCAACATGGTTGAACCACCCATCCTAACCATCCATCCTGAACATGCTTGCCGTAGAAAAAAGGGGGGTATTTGTGTTAAATGAAATTGTGACATTTTCTATCACAAAATTTCATTTTCTATGCTAATTTATCTAAGGAGGGATTAAAACTAAGACATTACTACATTTGTTCGTTGATAGAAAAGGGGGATATTTTTGAAAAAGGATACCGGTATTTCTTTCTTAATATTTTTTTGATTGTATGAATGATATACATTTAATTAAATATTGAGAGGAACAATTCGCCTTTAAAGAGTGTCTATTGTAGCTGTTTATCAAGCTCTGTGATATTGTTTTAGTTTTCTGTCTCACCGATATGATTCCATGTAGTCTATGGGATAGGAAGCAATACAAGCAAACAGTATCGGTGATTTAAGGGTTAGCGTGAGTTCGAACCCCTGTCGGGTCAAACAAAGACTTATAAAATTAGTATTTGCTGCTTCTTCGCTAAGCAGACAGCTTTAAGGAGTAAGAACAAAGACTGGTTGGCTCAGAATCAGGATGATGTGTCGAATGGAATGACATGTCTATCCGCGGACTGTTGGTTGAATGAGCTAGCACTATCAAGATCTAATTATGCGTGTTGATCTTGTACAAAAAGGACATAGTCATATCATTGAATGTAACTTGTTATCTCCGTCATATAGCTGGGAAATTGCTCATATTGCGTTAAACAACAATCACTCACTCACTCACTCACTCACTCACTCACTCCAATACATTCAGCCTTCATATGTGTAGATTGTACATTTCCAATTGGTTATGTCCCCTGAATAACAGTGCAAATTTTGTTTTAATGTTGTTTTGCATTAAAAATGTAAAACACAATTGTAAGTTACTTAACAGTCTCAAACTGATGCTATATAATTACAAATATATAATAGCAGAGCAAAGTTATACAATTAGGTAAAAACAGGAAAATTATTGACCCCATTATCAAAGAATTTTGATAACTATAAATTAGGGACTTCATTTTAAAACGAGAGGCTGACCTGAGCTGTATCACTCGCATATTCATTCATACAATTCATGTTTAATCAATATTATTTATTTTTACATATTAAATAGGACTTTTGGTCTTCTCATATCTCTGCAACAGTAAAAGTTATAACAAATATGTTGCCATACTCCAGACAGGAATTTTTCAAAGGAATTCAACAGAAAAAAAAACTGCATACAAAGTCGACTTGCTATAAATAAAAAAGTTTGTATTGTTGGTGCTGGTTCATATTGGCCCCTAAGGGTTTTTATCTCAGAAACTACAATAGCTAGATCAAATCTGGTTGAAAATAATACAGACAAGAAATTTGATAAGAAATCTAATAAAAAAATTAATCAAAAATCAAAAATCAAACTTGAAATAAAAATCTAAATGTTGGATGTTGGCCCCATTACATCGTGGAAACGATGAGAGCAATAAAAATATGTTAGCATTTATATAAAGATAATTTTATAAGGAGGATAGAAAAGAAAGTAAACAAAATCCCATCTGATCACCATTTCTACTAAGTTTTGTTCCAGTGGGTTTAGAAAAAGAGATTCAAAACTGACAGTCGCCAAGATATAGCTGAAATATTGCTGAAAGTAGCGTTAAACACCAAAAATCAATCAAATCAAAACTGACAACACCCTTTTTGACACATTAGGGCCACTTTTTCCTTTTGTATACTTCCAATCAACAAAAACAATAAACATTTTAGAAGACCATTCAATGAACATTCCTACCGTTCCTACCAAGTTTGGTATCAATTGGCCCAGCGGTTTCAGAGAATAAGATTAAAATGTAAAAGTTTACAGACGATAATGCCGGCGACGACAGACGACAGTGACTGACATCAAGCGATGGCAACAGCTTAAAAGTGGGCGTTATTTCTAAATATTTGTCAGAAATTCAACCAAGTCTCAAACAAAACAATAGATATGAGTTCTCCCATTAAGGAGTGTTGAACGTTTATACATTGTATTCCATATTGTCAATCATTGTAATTGCTATGCCCCCTGTGGGTCCTTAATTGGTCAATAAAGTATTCTTCTTCTTCATATATAATATATATTACATTATTTATCTTTGTTACTATGAGCTCTGAATGTTCATAACATAAACATAATTAATTTATTTTGAATGTTTATGACTGGGATATATATATATTAAGAAAACATCCAGCAAATCGTTGTAACAAACTTTTGATTGGTTAAACAAATCAATATTATTTCTGAACAAAATGTTACGTTTTTGCCATTAAAATATAATTGATATACGTTTGTTTTAAAAATGTTAAGTACTACTCGAGGGACGGACAATACACCGATAAAACAATTAAAAGGTCTTGTTCTAAGCAAGGAAAAGAATCGATACTGATTTTATCATTTAAACACACCCATTATAATATAGTCAGTTTATCCAAAGAAATGATTTATTTGTTAAAACTAATCAAACTTGTCCAGAATTAAAACATTTGGATTATCTTAATGCAATAACAATGATGTCGTCAGAAAGACTTGTGCAGTTCGTTGTCCGCTTTGTTAAATATTCCTTTTTTTATCAAGTATGTGGTCTTTTTATAAGATTTGCATATTTTTGTAACGTGATATCATTTCTCTTTTTAGCACTCATAACTGTAGAAAATGCCTTAAATGGAATTATTAAATGTAAATCAACATGGAGAAGAGGAAACGTATGTATTCATTTTATTATAATGTTACGGTATATATTAGTAAAAATGATATGGATGTAAATGAACATGAGAGACTATCCAACATTACACTTAGACACAAATTAATGTAAAGAAACGGCTTGTAGTAAGAAAGGATATAGATGTAAATGAACGTGAGAGACTATCCAACATTACACTTAGACACAAATTAATGTAAAGAAACGGCTTGTAGTAAGAAAGGATATGGATGTAAATGAACATGAGAGACTATCCAACATTACACTTAGACACAAATTAATGTAAAGAAACGGCTTGTAGTAAAAAAGGATATGAATGTAAATGAACGTGAGAGACTATCCAACATTACACTTAGACACAAATTAATGTAAAGAAACGGCTTGTAGTAAGAAAGGATATAGATGTAAATGAACAAGAGAGACTATCCAACATTACACTTAGACACAAATTAATGTAAAGAAACGGCTTGTAGTAAGAAAGGATATAGATGTAAATGAACATGAGAGACTATCCAACATTACACTTAGACACAAATTAATGTAAAGAAAATGCTTGTAGTAAAAAAGGATATGAATGTAAATGAACGTGAGAGACTATCCAACATTACACTTAGACATAAATTAATGTAAAGAAACGGCTTGTAGTAAGAAAGGATATGGATGTAAATGAACGTGAGAGACTATCCAACATTACACTTAGACACAAATTAATGTAAAGAAACGGCTTGTAGTAAGAAAGGATGTGGATGTAAATGAACAAGAGAGACTATCCAACATTACACTTAGACACAAATTAATGTAAAGAAACGGCTTGTAGTAAGAAAGGATATGGATGTAAATGAACAAGAGAGACTATCCAACATTACACTTAGACACAAATTAATGTAAAGAAACGGCTTGTAGTAACAAAGGATATGGATGTAAATGAACGTGAGAGACTATCCAACATTACACTTAGACACAAATTAATGTACAGAAACGGCTTGTAGTAAGAAAGGATATGGATGTAAATGAACAAGAGAGACTATCCAACATTACACTTAGACACAAATTAATGTAAAGAAACGGCTTGTAGTAAGAAAGGATATGGATGTAAATGAACGTGAGAGACTATCCAACATTACACTTAGACACAAATTAATGTAAAGAAACGGCTTGTAGTAAGAAAGGATATGGATGTAAATGAACAAGAGAGACTATCCAACATTACACTTAGACACAAATTAATGTAAAGAAACGGCTTGTAGTAAGAAAGGATATGGATGTAAATGAACAAGAGAGACTATCCAACATTACACTTAGACACAAATTAATGTAAAGAAACGGCTTGTAGTAAGAAAGGATATGGATGTAAATGAACATGAGAGACTATCCAACATTACACTTAGACACAAATTAATGTAAAGAAACGGCTTGTAGTAAGAAAGGATATGGATGTAAATGAACGTGAGAGACTATCCAACATTACACTTAGACACAAATTAATGTAAAGAAACGGCTTGTAGTAAGAAAGGATATAGATGTAAATGAACATGAGAGACTATCCAACATTACGCTTAGACACAAATTAATGTAAAGAAACAGCTTGTAGTAAGAAAGGATATGAATGTAAATGAACGTGAAAGACTATCCAACATTACACTTAGACACAAATTAATGTAAAGAAACAGCTTGTAGTAAGAAAGGATATGGATGTAAATGAACGTGAGAGACTATCCAACATTACACTTAGACACACATTAATGTAAAGACGCGGCTTGTAGTAACAAAGGATATGGATGTAAATGAACGTGAGAGACTATCCAACATTACACTTAGACACAAATTAATGTAAAGAAACGGCTTGTAGTAAGAAAGGATATAGATGTAAATGAACATGAGAGACTATCCAACATTACACTTAGACACAAATTAATGTAAAGAAACGGCTTGTATTAAGAGAGGATATAGATGTAAATGAACGTGAGAGAATATCCAACATTACACTTAGACACAAATTAATGTAAAGAAACGGCTTGTAGTAAAAAAGGATATGAATGTAAATGAACGTGAGAGACTATCCAACATTACACTTAGACACAAATTAATGTAAAGAAACGGCTTGTAGTAAGAAAGGATATGGATGTAAATGAACATGAGAGACTATCCAACATTACACTTAGACACAAATTAATGTAAAGAAACGGCTTGTAGTAAGAAAGGATATGGATGTAAATGAACGTGAGAGACTATCCAACATTACACTTAGACACAAATTAATGTAAAGAAACGGCTTGTAGTAAGAAAGGATATGGATGTAAATGAACATGAGAGACTATCCAACATTACACTTAGACACAAATTAATGTAAAGAAACGGCTTGTAGTAAGAAAGGATATGGATGTAAATGAACGTGAGAGACTATCCAACATTACACATAGACACAAATTAATGTAAAGAAACGGCTTGTAGTAAGAAAGGATATGAATGTAAATGAACGTGAGAGACTATCCAACATTACACTTAGACACACATTAATGTAAAGAAACGGCTTGTAGTAAGAAAGGATATAGATGTAAATGAACGTGAGAGACTATCCAATATTACACTTAGACACAAATTAATGTAAAGAAACGGCTTGTAGTAAGAAAGGATATGAATGTAAATGAACGTGAGAGACTATCCAACATTAAACTTAGACACAAATTAATGTAAAGAAACGGCTTGTAGTAAGAAAGGATATAGATGTAAATGAACATGAGAGACTATCCAACATTACACTTAGACACACATTAATGTAAAGAAACAGCTTGTAGTAAGAAAGGATATGGACGTAAATGAACAAGAGAGACTATCCAACATTACACTTAGACACAAATTAATGTAAAGAAACGGCTTGTAGTAAGAAAGGATATAGATGTAAATGAACATGAGAGACTATCCAACATTACACTTAGACACAACTTAATGTAAAGAAACGGCTTGTAGTAAGAAAGGATATGAATGTAAATGAACAAGAGAGACTATCCAACATTACACTTAGACACAAATTAATGTAAAGAAACGGCTTGTAGTAAGAAAGGATATAGATGTAAATGAACATGAGAGACTATCCAACATTACGCTTAGACACAAATTAATGTAAAGAAACAGCTTGTAGTAAGAAAGGATATGAATGTAAATGAACGTGAAAGACTATCCAACATTACACTTAGACACAAATTAATGTAAAGAAACAGCTTGTAGTAAGAAAGGATATGGATGTAAATGAACGTGAGAGACTATCCAACATTACACTTAGACACACATTAATGTAAAGACACGGCTTGTAGTAACAAAGGATATGGATGTAAATGAACGTGAGAGACTATCCAACATTACACTTAGACACAAATTAATGTAAAGAAACGGCTTGTAGTAAGAAAGGATATAGATGTAAATGAACATGAGAGACTATCCAACATTACACTTAGACACAAATTAATGTAAAGAAACGGCTTGTATTAAGAGAGGATATAGATGTAAATGAACGTGAGAGAATATCCAACATTACACTTAGACACAAATTAATGTAAAGAAACGGCTTGTAGTAAAAAAGGATATGAATGTAAATGAACGTGAGAGACTATCCAACATTACACTTAGACACAAATTAATGTAAAGAAACGGCTTGTAGTAAGAAAGGATATGGATGTAAATGAACATGAGAGACTATCCAACATTACACTTAGACACAAATTAATGTAAAGAAACGGCTTGTAGTAAGAAAGGATATGGATGTAAATGAACGTGAGAGACTATCCAACATTACACTTAGACACAAATTAATGTAAAGAAACGGCTTGTAGTAAGAAAGGATATGGATGTAAATGAACATGAGAGACTATCCAACATTACACTTAGACACAAATTAATGTAAAGAAACGGCTTGTAGTAAGAAAGGATATGGATGTAAATGAACGTGAGAGACTATCCAACATTACACATAGACACAAATTAATGTAAAGAAACGGCTTGTAGTTAGAAAGGATATGAATGTAAATGAACGTGAGAGACTATCCAGCATTACACTTAGACACACCTTAATGTAAAGAAACGGCTTGTAGTAAGAAAGGATATGGATGTAAATGAACGTGAGAGACTATCCAACATTACACTTAGACACACATTAATGTAAAGAAACGGCTTGTAGTAAGAAAGGATATGGATGTAAATGAACATGAGAGACTATCCAACATTACACTTAGACACAAATTAATGTAAAGAAACGGCTTGTAGTAAGAAAGGATATGGATGTAAATGAACGTGAGAGACTATCCAACATTACACTTAGACACAAATTAATGTAAAGAAACGGCTTGTAGTAAGAAAGGATATAGATGTAAATGAACGTGAGAGAATATCCAACATTACACTTGGACACAAATTAATGTAAAGAAACGGCTTGTAATAAGAAAGGATATGAATGTAAATGAACGTGAGAGACTATTCAACATTACACTTAGACACAAATTAATGTAAAGAAACGGCTTGTAGTAAGAAAGGATATGGATGTAAATGAACAAGAGAGACTATCCAACATTACACTTAGACACAAATTAATGTAAAGAAACGGCTTGTAGTAAGAAAGGATATAGATGTAAATGAACATGAGAGACTATCCAACATTACACTTAGACAAAAATTAATGTAAAGAAACGGCTTGTAGTAAGAAAGGATATAGATGTAAATGAACGTGAGAGACTATCCAACATTACACTTAGACACAAATTAATCTAAAGAAACGGCTTGTAGTAAGAAAGGATATAGATGTAAATGAACATGAGAGACTATCCAACATTACACTTAGACACAAATTAATGTAAAGAAAATGCTTGTAGTAAAAAAGGATATGAATGTAAATGAACGTGAGAGACTATCCAACATTACACTTAGACATAAATTAATGTAAAGAAACGGCTTGTAGTAAGAAAGGATATGGATGTAAATGAACGTGAGAGACTATCCAACATTACACTTAGACACAAATTAATGTAAAGAAACGGCTTGTAGTAAGAATGGATGTGGATGTAAATGAACAAGAGAGACTATCCAACATTACACTTAGACACAAATTAATGTAAAGAAACGGCTTGTAGTAAGAAAGGATATGGATGTAAATGAACGTGAGAGACTATCCAACATTACACTTAGACACAAATTAATGTACAGAAACGGCTTGTAGTAAGAAAGGATATGGATGTAAATGAACAAGAGAGACTATCCAACATTACACTTAGACACAAATTAATGTAAAGAAACGGCTTGTAGTAAGAAAGGATATGGATGTAAATGAACAAGAGAGACTATCCAACATTACACTTAGACACAAATTAATGTAAAGAAACGTCTTGTAGTAAGAAAGGATATAGATGTAAATGAACATGAGAGACTATCCAACATTACACTTAGACACAAATTAATGTAAAGAAACAGCTTGTAGTAAGAAAGGATATGAATGTAAATGAACGTGAGAGACTATCCAACATTACACTTAGATGCAAATTAATGTAAAGAAACGGCTTGTAGTAAGAAAGGATATGAATGTAAATGAACGTGAGAGACTATCCAACATTACACTTAGACACAAATTAATGTAAAGAAACGGCTTGTAGTAAGAAAGGATATGGATGTAAATGAACAAGAGAGACTATCCAACATTACACTTAGACACACATTAATGTAAAGAAACAGCTTGTAGTAAGAAAGGATATGGATGTAAATGAACGTGAGAGACTATCCAACATTACACTTAGACACAAATTAATGTAAAGAAACGGCTTGTAGTAAAAAAGGATATGAATGTAAATGAACGTGAGAGACTATCCAACATTACACTTAGACACAAATTGATGTAAAAAAACGGCTTGTAGTAAGAAAGGATATGGATGTAAATGAACAAGAGAGACTATCCAACATTACACTTAGACACAAATTAATGTAAAGAAACGGCTTGTAGTAAGAAAGGATATAGATGTAAATGAACATGAGAGACTATCCAACATTACACTTAGACACAACTTAATGTAAAGAAACGGCTTGTAGTAAGAAAGGATATAGATGTAAATGAACATGAGAGACTATCCATCATTACGCTTAGACACAAATTAATGTAAAGAAACAGCTTGTAGTAAGAAAGGATATGAATGTAAATGAACGTGAAAGACTATCCAACATTACACTTAGACACAAATTAATGTAAAGAAACAGCTTGCAGTAAGAAAGGATATGGATGTAAATGAACGTGAGAGACTATCCAACATTACACTTAGACACACATTAATGTAAAGACACGGCTTGTAGTAACAAAGGATATGGATGTAAATGAACGTGAGAGACTATCCAACATTACACTTAGACACAAATTAATGTAAAGAAACGGCTTGTAGTAAGAAAGGATATAGATGTAAATGAACGTGTGAGACTATCCAACATTACACTTAGACACAAATTAATGTAAAGAAACGGCTTGTATTAAGAGAGGGTATAGATGTAAATGAACGTGAGAGACTATCCAACATTACACTTAGACACAAATTAATGTAAAGAAACGGCTTGTAGTAAGAAAGGATATGGATGTAAATAAACAAGAGAGACTATCCAACATTACACTTAGACACAAATTAATGTAAAGAAACGGCTTGTAGTAAGAAAGGATATAGATGTAAATGAACATGAGAGACTATCCAACATTACACTTAGACACAAATTAATGTAAAGAAACGGCTTGTAGTAAAACAGGATATGAATGTAAATGAACGTGAGAGACTATCCAACATTACACTTAGACACAAATTAATGTAAAGAAACGGTTTGTAATAAGAAAGGATATAGATGTAAATGAACAAGAGAGACTATCCAACATTACACTTAGACACAAATTAATGTAAAGAAACGGCTTGTAGTAAGAAAGGATATAGATGTAAATGAACATGAGAGACTATCCAACATTACACTTAGACACAAATTAATGTAAAGAAACGGCTTGTAGTAAGAAAGGATATGGATGTAAATGAACATGAGAGACTATCCAACATTACACTTAGACACAAATTAATGTAAAGCAACGGCTTGTAGTAAGAAAGGATATAGATGTAAATGAACATGAGAGACTATCCAACATTACACTTAGACACAAATTAATGTAAAGAAAGGGTTTGTAGTAAGAAAGGATATAGATGTAAATGAACATGAGAGACTATCCAACATTACACTTAGACAACAATTAATGTAAAGAAACGGCTTGTAGTAAAAAAGGATATGAATGTAAATGAACGTGAGAGACTATCCAACATTACACTTAGACACAAATTAATGTAAAGAAACGGCTTGTAGTAAGAAAGGATATGAATGTAAATGAACGTGAGAGACTATCCAACATTACACTTAGACACAAATTAATGTAAAGAAACAGCTTGTAGTAAGAAAGGATATGAATGTAAATGAACGTGAGAGAATATCCAACATTACACTTTGACACAAATTAATGTAAAGAAACAGCTTGTAGTAAGAAAGGATATGAATGTAAATGAACGTGAGAGAATATCCAACATTACACTTAGACACAAATTAATGTAAAGAAACGGCTTGTAGTAAAAAAGGATATGAATGTAAATGAACGTGAGAGACTATCCAACATTACACTTAGACACAAATTAATGTAAAGAAACGGCTTGTAGTAAGAAAGGATATGAATGTAAATGAACATGAGAGACTATCCAACATTACACTTTGACACAAATTATTGTAAAGAAACGGCTTGTAGTAAGAAAGGATATGAATGTAAATGAACGTGAGAGAATATCCAACATTACACTTAGACACAAATTAATGTAAAGAAACGGCTTGTAGTAAGAAAGGATATAGATGTAAATGAACATGAGAGACTATCCAACATTACACTTAGACACAAATTAATGTAAAGAAACGGCTTGCAGTAAGAAAGGATATGGATGTAAATGAACGTGAGAGACTATCCAACATTACACTTAGACACAAATTAATGTAAAGAAACGGCTTGTAGTAAGAAAGGATATAGATGTAAATGAACATGAGAGACTATCCAACATTACACTTAGATACAAATTAATGTAAATAAACAACTTGTAGTAAGAAAGGATATGGATGTAAATGAACATGAGAGACTATCCAACATTACATTTAGACACAAATTAATGTAAAGAAACGGCTTGTAGTAAGAAAGGATATAGATGTAAATGAACATGAGAGACTATTCAACATTACACTTAGACACAAATTAATGTAAAGAAACGGCTTGTAGTAAGAAAGGATGTGAATGTAAATGAACGTGAGAGACTATCCAGCATTACACTTAGACACACATTAGAAAACAAAGGAACAGCTTGTAGTAAGAAAGGATATGGATTGAAATGAACATGAGAGATTATCCAACATTACACTTAGGTACAAATTAGAAAAAAGGAACAGCTTGTAGTAAGAAAGGATATGGATGTAAATGAACGTGAGAGATTATCCAACATGACACTTAGACACAAATTGAAATAAAGGAACAGCTTGTAGTGAGAAAGGATATGGATGTAAATGAACATGAGAAACTATCCAACATTACACTTAGACACAAATTAAAATAAAGGAACAGCTTGTAGTGAGAAAGGATATGGATGTAAATGAACGTGAGAGACTATCCAACATATCACTTAGACACAAATTAAAGTAAAGGAACAGTTTGTAGTGAGAAAGGATATGAATTGAAATGAACATGAGAGACTATCCAACTTTACACTTAGACAAAAATTAGAGAAAAAAGGAACAGCTTGTAGTAAGAAAGGATATGGATATAAATGAACACGAGAGACTATCCATCATTACACTTAGACACAAATTAGAAAAAAGGAACAGCTTGTAGTAAGAAAGTATATGGATTTAGATGAACATGAGAGACTTCCAACATTACTAACGTAAAGGAACATTTCTTTTATTGCTGTTCTACATTTCGAAGTCACAGTAGGGTTTTCAACAATAAGAATAACTCATACCCTAAAATACAGTTGAGCGTTACTCTTTACTCGATAAACATATGGGAATCTTTGTCGTTCTGATGTTATGTGGTGTATACAATGTTATTCCCAGACGCAAGATGAAAACAAAATACTGGTGCAGTAATCTTACAAGGTGAAAACAAAATACTGGTGCAGTAATCTTACAAGGTGAACACAAAATACTGGTGCAGTAATCTTACAAGGTGAAAACAAAATACTGGTGCAGTAATCTTACAAATATCGTCACCATTATGCCCGACATCAGATTAAGAAGTTACAAATACTGCATAACATTTGAAAAAATGAAAAACAAATACATGGTTCCAATCAGGTAAGTAGTATGAAAAATAGACAGATTAATATAATGTCAAGTGGACTGACTTATTGGATAGTCGAGTTTTCTGTTTGTATCTTGCCATGAGCTTGATCTTGTTATAAATATAAATGTAGCTGATGTACTATTCCTTGGACAGTCAACAACAATCAACTAATCCTGTAATTTTGAATATTATATTCATGTGTCATTATGGTAAACCATTAGGGAACTACATCGGTGATGTAATAGCTAATGTGATAGCCTTGAATATGATAGGTCGTGGTGTCGAGAGCCAGTCGGACCAAACCAAAGACTATAAAATTGATAGCTGTTACTTCTCTGCTAATCACACAACATTAAGGAGTCATATTAAATACTACTTGACTCTGAATCAGGAGAATGTGTTCGAGCGGAGCGACATGCCTTTCTGCGGACTGTTGTTTCAGTCATCTAGCACTAAAATACGAAGCGTTTTGGGGTGTGCTGTTTGAAGACTGCTTTTCCTAGGGACAAGTCATTGGAACTAATAACCACCATTCACAGTTTTATTTTATGTAGCAGAATAGGGATTTTATCTGTATTTTATTTTATATAGAAATATATACTGATGTATGATAATAATTAATATGCTGCAGAGTAGATAGATTCATAAATTAAAATTCATTACAGATAAACGTCTACAATGATGTTTTTGATTGATCAAAGTGACTTGTTAGTCCATTGAGACTGTCCTATATGATCGTGTGTCCATTGATACTGTCCTATATGATTGTGTGTCCATTGAGACTGTTCTATGTGTTTGTTTGTCCACCGAGACTGTTCTATGTGATTGTTTGTCCATTGAAACAGTTCTAGATGATTGTTTGTCAATTAAGACTGTTCTATACATTCGTTTATCCATTGAGACTGTTCTATATGCTTGTTTGTCCATTGAGACTGTCCTATATGTTTGTTTGTTCATTGAGACTGTTCTATATGTTTGTTTGTCCATTGAGACGGTCCTATATGTTTGTTTGTTCATTGAGACTGTTATATATGCTTGTTTGTCCATTGGGACTGTTCTATATGCTTGTTTGTCCATTGAGACTGTTCTATATGCTTGTTTGGCCATTGATATTGTTTTATACATTTGTTTGTCCATTTAGACTGTCATATATGCTTGTTTGTCAATTAAGACTGTTATATACATTTGTTTGTACATTGAGACTGTTCTATGTGTTTGTTTGTCCATTGAGACTGTTCTATATGATTGTTTGTCCACTGAGACTGTTCTAGATGATCGTTTGTCAAATAAGACTGTTCTATACATTTGTTTGTCCATTGAGACTATTCTATTTGTTTGTTTGTCCATTGAGACTGTTCTATACAATTGTTTGTCCATTGAGACTGTTATATATGTTTGTCCATTGAGACTGTTCTATATGCTTGTTTGTCCATTGAGACTGTTCTATGTGATTATTCGTCCATTGAGACTGTCCTATATGTTTTTTTGTCCATTGAGACTGTTCTATGTGCTTGTTTGTCCAATGAGACTGTCCTATATGTTTGCTTGTCCATTCAGACTGTTATATGTGATTATTTGTCTATTGAGAATGTCCTATATGCTTGTTTGTCCATTAAGACTGTGCTATGTGATTTTTATTTGTCTATTGAGACTGTCCTATATGTTTGTTTGTCCATTGATACTGTTATATATGTTTGTCCATTGAGACTGTTCTATGTGCTTGTTTGTCCATTGAGACTGTTCTATATGCTTGTTTGTTCATTGAGACTGTTCTATATGATTGTTTGTCCACTGAGACTGTTCTAGATGATCGTTTGTCTATTCAGACTGTTCTATATGCCTGTTTGTTCATTGAGACTGTTCTAGATGATCGTTTGTCTATTCAGACTGTTCTATATGATCGTTTGTCTATTCAGACTGTTCTAGATGATCGTTTGTCTATTCAGACTGTTCTATATGAGTTCTACAGTCAAACATATAGTAAACGAAGTGTAAATTAATATTACGATTTTTAATATTAAAATGTTGCAACAAAAGCAAATAGAAATCGTCGATATATTGAAATGATGACACATGAACAAGATCAATGAGAACCGAATGGCATGATGACACATTTGTGGTGTTGATATATTTACAAAGCAGAAAAACATAGATGAAAAACTGCAACGATAGCGTTAACTATAATCTTTTGTCACGGTTCACTATTTCAAATAGCAATAACTATCAAAAAGCTGTGTTCCATCACAGATTTTATTGGGACACTAGAGGTCAATATAAATCACACAGCTGCATGGGTCAGACTTTGGAAATTGTAATTAATCATCAGTCTAGACCAGAGTATGTTTACTTACCTTTGGTCAAAATATAGCAATAAACTTATCATTGCTTTTGCTGTTGTGCTATGTAAGCCCTTGTTAGATTTCTAGGTCAGTTTTATATTGTATTTCGAAGAATAAAAATGTAGTAGCTATTAGCTGAGTTTGTGTTAAAGTCCTGTAGCAGGGTTGAGCTAGTTCCTGTGTTACTATTAGTTGAGTTTGTGTTAAAGTCCTGTAGCAGGCTTGGGCTAGTTCACGTGTTACTATAAGTTGAGTTTGTGTTAAAGTCCTGTAGCAGGGTTGAGCTAGTTCCTGTGTTACTATTAGCTGAGTTTGTGTTAAAGTCCTGTAGCAGGGTTGGGCTAGTTCCAGTGTTACTATTAGTTGAGTTTGTGTTAAAGTCCTGTAGCAGGGTTGAGCTAGGTCCCGTGTTACTATTAGCTGAGTTTGTGTTAAAGTCCTGTAGCAGGGTTGAACTAGTTCCTGTGTTACTATTAGCTGAGTTTGTGTTAAACCCCTGTAGCAGGGTTGAGCTAGTTCCTGTGTTACTATTAGTTGAGTTTGTGTTAAAATCCTGTAGCATGGTTGAGGAAGTTCCTGTGTTACTATTAGTTGAGTTTGTGTTAAAGTCCTGTAGCATGGTTGAGGAAGTTCCTGTGTTACTATTAGTTGAGTTTGTGTTAAAGTCCTGTATCATGGTTGAGGAAGTTGCTGTGTTACTATTAGTTGAGTTTGTGTTAAAGTCCTGTAGCATGGTTGAGGAAGTATCTCTGTTACTATTAGTTGAGTTTGTGTTAAAGCCCTGTAGCAGGGTTTAGCTAGTTCCTGTGTTACTATTAGTTGAGTTGGTGTGAAAGTCCTGTAGCATGGTTGAGGAAGTTCCTGTGTTACTATTAGCTGAGTTTGTGTTAATGTCCTGTAGCAGGTTTGAGCTAGTTCCAGTGTTACTATTAGTTGAGTTTGTGATAAAGCCCTGTAGCAGGGTTGAGCTAGTTCCTGTGTTACTATTAGATGAGTTTGTGTTAAAGTCCTGTAGTAGGGTTGAGCTAGTTCCCGTGTTACTATTAGCTGACTTTGTGTTAAAGTCCTGTATCAGGGTTGAGGAAGTTCCTGTGTTACTATTAGTTGAGTTTGTGTTAAAGTTCTGTAGCATGGTTGAGCTAGTTCCTGTGTTACTATTAGTTGAGTTTGTGTTAAAGTCCTGTAGAATGGTTGAGGAAGTTCCTGTGTTACTATTAGTTGAGTTTGTATTAAAGCCCTGTAGCAGGATTGAGCTAGTTCCAGTGTTACTATTAGGTGAGTTTGTGTTAAAGCCCTGTAGCAGGGTTGAGCTAATTCCAGTGTTACTATTAGTTGAGTTTGTGTTAAAGTTCTGTAGCAGGGTTGAGCTAGTTCCAGTGTTACTATTAGGTGAGTTTGTGTGTTAAAGTCCTGTAGCAGGGTTGAGCTAGTTCCTGTGTTACTATTAGGTGAGTTTGTGTTAAAGTCATGTAGCAGGGTTCAGCTAGGTCCTGTGTTACTATTAGTTGAGTTTGTGTTAAAGTCATGTAGCAGGGTTGAGCTAGTTCCTGTGTTACTAATAGTTGAGTTTGTGTTAAAGTCCTGTAGCAGGGTTGAGCTAGTTCCAGGGTTACTATTAGTTGAGTTTGTGTTAAAGTCCTGTAGCATGGTTGAGCTAGTTCCTGTGTTACTATTAGTTGAGTTTGTGTTAAAGTCCTGTAGAATGGTTGAGGAAGTTCCTGTGTTACTATTAATTGAGTTTGTATTAAAGCCCTGTAGCAGGGTTGAGCTAGTTCCTGTGTTACTATTAGATGAGTTTGTGTTAAAGTCCTGTAGTAGGGTTGAGCTAGGTCCCGTGTTACTATTAGATGAGTTTGTGTTAAAGCCCTGTAGCAGGGTTGAGCTAGTTACTGTGTTACTATTAGATGAGTTTGTGTTAAAGCTCTGTAGCAGGATTGAGCTAGTTCCAGTGTTACTATTAGGTGAGTTTGTGTTAAAGTCCTGTAGCAGGGTTGAGCTAATTCCAGTGTTACTATTAGTTGAGTTTGTGTTAAAGTTCTGTAGCAGGGTTGAGCTAGTTCCAGTGTTACTATTAGGTGAGTTTGTGTGTTAAAGTCCTGTAGCAGGGTTGAGCTAGTTCCTGTGTTACTATTAGTTGAGTTTGTGTTAAAGTCATGTAGCAGGATTCAGCTAGGTCCTGTGTTACTATTAGTTGAGTTTGTGTTAAAGTCCTGTAGCAGGGTTGAGCTAGTTCCAGGGTTACTATTAGTTGAGTTTGTGTTAAAGTCCTGTAGCAGGGTTGTGCTAGTTCCCGTGTTACTATTAGTTGAGTTTGTGTTAAAGTCCTGTAGCGGGGTTGAGCTAGTTCCAGTGTTACTATTAGTGAGTTTGTGTTAAAGCCCTGTAGCATGGTTGAGGAAGTTCCTGTGTTACTATTAGATGAGTTTATGTTAAAGTCCTGTAGCAGGGTTGAACTAGTTCCTGTGTTACTATTAGTTGAGTTTGTGTTAAAGCCCTGTAGCAGGGTTGAGCTAGTTCATGTGTTACTATTAGTTGAGTTTGTGTTAAAGTCCTGTAGCAGGGTTGAGCTAGTTCCTGTGTTACTATTAGTTGAGTTTGTGTTAAAGTCCTGTAGCAGGCTTGGGCTAGTTCACGTGTTACTATTAGTTGAGTTTGTGTTAAAGTCCTGTAGCAGGGTTGAGCTAGTTCCTGTGTTACTATTAGCTGAGTTTGTGTTAATGTCCTGTAGCAGGGTTGGGCTAGTTCCAGTGTTACTATTAGTTGAGTTTGTGTTAAAGTCCTGTAGCAGGGTTGAGCTAGGTCCCGTGTTACTATTAGCTGAGTTTGTGTTAAAGTCCTGTAGCAGGGTTGAACTAGTTCCTGTGTTACTATTAGCTGAGTTTGTGTTAAACCCCTGTAGCAGGGTTGAGCTAGTTCCTGTGTTACTATTAGTTGAGTTTGTGTTAAAATCCTGTAGCATGGTTGAAGAAGTTCCTGTGTTACTATTAGTTGAGTTTGTGTTAAAGTCCTGTAGCATGGTTGAGGAAGTTCCTGTGTTACTATTAGTTGAGTTTGTGTTAAAGTCCTGTATCATGGTTGAGGAAGTTGCTGTGTTACTATTAGTTGAGTTTGTGTTAAAGTCCTGTAGCATGGTTGAGGAAGTATCTCTGTTACTATTAGTTGAGTTTGTGTTAAAGCCCTGTAGCAGGGTTTAGCTAGTTCCTGTGTTACTATTAGTTGAGTTGGTGTGAAAGTCCTGTAGCATGGTTGAGGAAGTTCCTGTGTTACTATTACCTGAGTTTGTGTTAAAGTCATGTAGCAGGGTTGGGCTAGTTCCTGTGTTACTATTAGTTGAGTTTGTGCTAAAGTCCTGTAGCAGGGTCGAGCTAGTTCATGTGTTACTATTAGTTGAGTTTGTGTTAAAGTCCTGTAGCAGGGTTCAGCTATTTCCAGGGTTACTATTAGTTGAGTTTGTGTTAAAGCCCTGTAGCAGGGTTGAGCTAGTTCCAGTGGTACTATTAGTTGAGTGTGTGTTAAAGCCCTGTAGCAGGGTTGAGCTAGTTCCAGGGTTACTATTAGTTGAGTTTGTATTAAAATCCTGTAGCAGGGTCGAGCTAGTTCCAGGGTTACTATTAGTTGAGTTTGTGTTAAAGTCCTGTAGCAGGGTTGAGCTAGTTCCTGTGTTACTATTAGTTGAGTTTGTGTTAAAGTCCTGTAGCAGGGTTGGGCTAGTTCCAGTGTTACTATTAGCTGAGTTTGTGTTAAAGTCCGGTAGCAGGGTTGAGCTAGTTCCTGTGTTACTATTAGTTGAGTTTGTGTAAAAGCCCTGTAGCAAGGTTGAGCTAGTTCCCGTGTTACTATTAGTTGAGTTTGTGTTAAAGCCCTGTAGCAGGGTTGAGCTAGTTCCTGTGTTACTATTAGTTGAGTTTGTGTTAAAGTCCTGTAGCAGGGTTGAGGAAGTTCCAGTGTTACTATTAGTTGAGTTTGTGTTAATGCCCTGTAGCAGGGTTGAGCTAGTTCCACTGTTACTATTAGTTGAGTTTGTGTTAAAGCCCTGTAGTAGGGTTGAGCTAGTTCCTGTGTTACAATTAGTTGAGTTTGTGTTAAAGCCCTGTAGCAGGGTTGAGCTAGTTCCAGGGTTACTATTAGTTGAGTTTGTGTTAACGTCCTGTAGCAGGGTTGAGCTAGTTCCAGTGTTACTATTAGTTGAGTTTGTGTTAAAGCCTTGTAGCAGGGTTGAGCTAGTTCCAGGGTTACTATTAGTTGAGTTTGTGTTAAAGTCCTGTAGCAGGGTTGAGCTAGGTCCCGTGTTACTATTAGTTGAGTTTGTGTTAAAGCCCTGTAGCAGGATTGAGCTAGTTCCATGTTACTATTAGTTGAGTTTGTGTTAAAGTCCTGTAGCATGGTTGAGGAAGTTCCTGTGTTACTATTAATTGAGTTTGTGTTAAAGTCATGTAGCAGGGTTGAGGAAGTTCCAGTGTTACTATTAGTTGAGTTTGTGTTAAAGCCCTGTAGCAGGATTGAGCTAGTTCCTGTGTTACTATTAGTTGAGTTTGTGTTAAAGCCCTGTAGCAGTGTTGAGCTAGTTCCTGTGTTACTATTAGTTGAGTTTGTGTTAAAGTCCTGTAGCAAGGTTGAGCTAGTTCCTGTGTTACTATTAGTTGAGTTTTTGTTAAAGTCCTGTAGCAGGTTTGAGGAAGTTCCAGTGTTACTATTAGTTGAGTTTGTGTTAAAGTCCTGTAGCAGGGTTGAGCTAGTTCCTGTGTTACTATTAGCTGAGTTTGTGTTAAAGCCCTGTAGCAGGATGAGCTAGTTCCAGGGTTACTATTAGTTGAGTTTGTGTTAAAGTCATGTAGCAGGGTTGAGCTAGTTCCTGTGTTACTATTAGGTGAGTTTGTGTTAAAGTCCTGTAGCAGGGTTGAGCTAGTTCCATGTTACTATTAGTTGAGTTTGTGTCAAAGTCCTGTAGCATGGTTGAGGAAGTTCCTGTGTTACTATTAGTTGAGTTTGTGTTAAAGTCATGTAGCAGGGTTGAGCTAGATCCAGTGTTACTATTAGTTGAGTTTGTGTTAAAGCCCTGTAGCAAGATTGAGCTAGTTCCAGGGTTACTATTAGTTGAGTTTGTGTTAAAGTCCTGTAGCAGGGTTGGGCTAGTTCCAGTGTTACTATTAGCTGAGTTTGTGTTAAAGTCCGGTAGCAGGGTTGAGCTAGTTCCTGTGTTACTATTAGTTGAGTTTGTGTTAAAGTCCTATAGCAGGGTTGGGCTAGTTCCAGTGTTACTATAAGCTGAGTTTGTGTTAAAGTCCGGTAGCAGGGTTGAGCTAGTTCCTGTGTTACTATTAGTTGAGTTTGTGTAAAAGCCCTGTAGCAAGGTTGAGCTAGTTCCCGTGTTACTATTAGTTGAGTTTGTGTTAAAGCCCTGTAGCAGGGTTGAGCTAGTTCCTGTGTTACTATTAGTTGAGTTTGTGTTAAAGTCCTGTAGCAGGGTTGAGGAATTTCCAGTGTTACTTTTAGTTGAGTTTGTGTTAATGCCCTGTATCAGGGTTGAGCTAGTTCCACTGTTACTATTAGTTGAGTTTGTGTTAAAGCCCTGTAGCAGGGTTGAGCTAGTTCCTGTGTTACTATTAGTTGAGTTTGTGTTAAAGCCCTGTAGCAGGGTTGAGCTAGTTCCAGGGTTACTATTAGTTGAGTTTGTGCTAAAGTCCTGTAGCAGGGTTGAGCTAGTTCCTGTGTTACTATTAGTTGAGTTTGTGTTAAAGTCCTGTAGCAGGGTTGAGCTAGTTCCTGTGTTACTATTAGTTGAGTTTGTGTTAAAGTCCTGTAGCAGGGTTGAGCTAGTTCCTGTGTTACTATTAGCTGAGTTTGTGTTAAAGCCCTGTAGCAGGGTCGAGCTAGTTCCAGGGTTACTATTAGTTGAGTTTGTGTTAAAGTCATGTAGCAGGGTTGAGCTAGTTCCTGTCTTACTATTAGGTGAGTTTGTGTTAAAGTCCTGTAGCAGGGTTGAGCTAGTTCCAGGGTTACTATTAGTTGAGTTTGTGTTAAAGTCCTGTAGCAGGGTTGAGCTAGTTCCATGTTACTATTAGTTGAGTTTGTGTCAAAGTCCTGTAGCATGGTTGAGGAAGTTCCTGTGTTACTATTAGTTGAGTTTGTGTTAAAGTCATGTAGCAGGGTTGAGCTAGTTCCAGTGTTACTATTAGTTGAGTTTGTGTTAAAGCCCTGTAGCAGGATTGAGCTAGTTCCAGGGTTACTATTAGTTGAGTTTGTGTTAAAGTCCTGTAGCATGGTTGAGGAAGTTCCTGTGTTACTATTAGTTGAGTTTGTGTTAAAGTCATGTAGCAGGGTTGAGCTAGTTCCAGTGTTACTATTAGTTGAGTTTGTGTTAAAGCCCTATAGCAGGGTTGAGCTAGTTCCTGTGTTACTATTAGTTGAGTTTGTGTTAAAGTCCTGTAGCAGGGTTGGGCTAGTTCCAGTGTTACTATTAGCTGAGTTTGTGTTAAAGTCCGGTAGCAGGGTTGAGCTAGTTTCTGTGTTACTATTAGTTGAGTTTGTGTTAAAGTCCTATAGCAGGGTTGGGCTAGTTCCAGTGTTACTATAAGCTGAGTTTGTGTTAAAGTCCGGTAGCAGGGTTGAGCTAGTTCCTGTGTTACTATTAGTTGAGTTTGTGTAAAAGCCCTGTAGCAAGGTTGAGCTAGTTCCCGTGTTACTATTAGTTGAGTTTGTGTTAAAGCCCTGTAGCAGGGTTGAGCTAGTTCCTGTGTTACTATTAGTTGAGTTTGTGTTAAAGTCCTGTAGCAGGGTTGAGGAAGTTCCAGTGTTACTTTTAGTTGAGTTTGTGTTAATGCCCTGTATCAGGGTTGAGCTAGTTCCACTGTTACTATTAGTTGAGTTTGTGTTAAAGCCCTGTAGCAGGATTGAGCTAGTTCCAGGGTTATTATTAGTTGAGTTTGTGTTAAAGTCCTGTAGCAGGGTTGAGCTAGTTCCTGTGTTACTATTAGTTGAGTTTGTGTTAAAGCCCTGTAGCAGGGTTGAGCTAGTTCCAGGGTTACTATTAGTTGAGTTTGTGTTAAAGTCCTGTAGCAGGGTTGAGCTAGGTCCCGTGTTGCTATTAGTTGAGTTTGTGTTAAAGTCCTGTAGCAGGATTGAGCTAGTTCCATGTTGCTATTAGTTGAGTTTGTGTTAAAGTCCTGTAGCATGGTTGAGGAAGTTCCTGTGTTACTATTAGTTGAGTTTGTGTTAAAGTCATGTAGCAGGGTTGAGGAAGTTCCAGTGTTACTATTAGTTGAGTTTGTGTTAAAGCCCTGTAGCAGGGTTGAGCTAGTTCCTGTGTTACTATTAGTTGAGTTTGTGTTAAAGTCCTGTAGCAGGGTTGAGGAATTTCCAGTGTTACTTTTAGTTGAGTTTGTGTTAATGCCCTGTATCAGGGTTGAGCTAGTTCCACTGTTACTATTAGTTGAGTTTGTGTTAAAGCCCTGTAGCAGGGTTGAGCTAGTTCCTGTGTTACTATTAGTTGAGTTTGTGTTAAAGCCCTGTAGCAGGGTTGAGCTAGTTCAAGGGTTACTATTAGTTGAGTTTGTGTTAAAGTCCTGTAGCAGGGTTGAGCTAGTTCCTGTGTTACTATTAGTTGAGTTTGTGTTAAAGTCCTGTAGCAGGGTTGAGCTAGTTCCTGTGTTACTATTAGTTGAGTTTTTGTTAAAGTCCTGTAGCAGGTTTGAGGAAGTTCCACTGTTACTATTAGTTGAGTTTGTGTTAAAGCCCGGTAGCAGGGTTGAGCTAGTTCCAGTGTTACTATTAGTTGAGTTTGTGTTAAAGTCCTGTAGCAGGGTTGAGCTAGTTCCTGTGTTACTATTAGCTGAGTTTGTGTTAAAGCCCTGTAGCAGGGTCGAGCTAGTTCCAGGGTTACTATTAGTTGAGTTTGTGTTAAAGTTATGTAGCAGGGTTGAGCTAGTTCCTGTGTTACTATTAGGTGAGTTTGTGTTAAAGTCCTGTAGCAGGGTTGAGCTAGTTCCAGGGTTACTATTAGTTGAGTCTGTGTTAAAGTCCTGTAGCAGGGTTGAGCTAGTTCCATGTTACTATTAGTTGAGTTTGTGTCAAAGTCCTGTAGCATGGTTGAGGAAGTTCCTGTGTTACTATTAGTTGAGTTTGTGTTAAAGTCATGTAGCAGGGTTGAGCTAGTTCCAGTGTTACTATTAGTTGAGTTTGTGTTAAAGCCCTGTAGCAGGATTGAGCTAGTTCCAGGGTTACTATTAGTTGAGTTTGTGTTAAAGTCCTGTAGCATGGTTGAGGAAGTTCCTGTGTTACTATTAGTTGAGTTTGTGTTAAAGTCATGTAGCAGGGTTGAGCTAGTTCCAGTGTTACTATTAGTTGAGTTTGTGTTAAAGCCCTATAGCAGGGTTGAGCTAGTTCCTATGTTACTATTAGTTGAGTTTGTGTTAAAGTCCTGTAGCAGGGTTGGGCTAGTTCCAGTGTTACTATTAGCTGAGTTTGTGTTAAAGTCCGGTAGCAGGGTTGAGCTAGTTTCTGTGTTACTATTAGTTGAGTTTGTGTTAAAGTCCTATAGCAGGGTTGGGCTAGTTCCAGTGTTACTATAAGCTGAGTTTGTGTTAAAGCCCTGTAGCAGGGTTGAGCTAGTTCCTGTGTTACTATTAGTTGAGTTTGTGTTAAAGTCCTGTAGCAGGGTTGAGGAAGTTCCAGTGTTACTTTTAGTTGAGTTTGTGTTAAAGTCCTGTAGCAGGGTTGAGCTAGGTCCCGTGTTGCTATTAGCTGAGTTTGTTTTAAAGCCCTGTAGCAGGGTCGAGCTAGTTCCTGTGTTACTATTAGTTGAGTTTGTGTAAAAGCCCTGTAGCAAGGTTGAGCTAGTTCCCGTGTTACTATTAGTTGAGTTTGTGTTAAAGCCCTGTAGCAGGGTTGAGCTAGTTCCAGGGTTACTATTAGTTGAGTTTGTGTTAAAGTCCTGTAGCAGGGTTGAGGAATTTCCAGTGTTACTTTTAGTTGAGTTTGTGTTAATGCCCTGTATCAGGGTTGAGCTAGTTCCACTGTTACTATTAGTTGAGTTTGTGTTAAAGCCCTGTAGCAGGGTTGAGCTAGTTCCAGGGTTACTATTAGTTGAGTTTGTGTTAAAGTCCTGTAGCAGGGTTGAGCTAGGTCCCGTGTTGCTATTAGTTGAGTTTGTGTTAAAGTCCTGTAGCAGGATTGAGCTAGTTCCATGTTGCTATTAGTTGAGTTTGTGTTAAAGTCCTGTAGCATGGTTGAGGAAGTTCCTGTGTTACTATTAGTTGAGTTTGTGTTAAAGTCATGTAGCAGGGTTGAGGAAGTTCCAGTGTTACTATTAGTTGAGTTTGTGTTAAAGCCCTGTAGCAGGGTTGAGCTAGTTCCAGTCTTACTATTAGTTGAGTTTGTGTTAAAGTCCTGTAGAGGGTTGAGCTAGTTCCTGTGTTACTATTAGCTGAGTTTGTTTTAAAGCCCTGTAGCAGGGTCGAGCTAGTTCCAGTGTTACTATTAGCTGAGTTTGTGTTAAAGTCCTATAGCAGGGTTGGGCTAGTTCCAGTGTTACTATAAGCTGAGTTTGTGTTAAAGTCCGGTAGCAGCGTTGAGCTAGTTCCTGTGTTACTATTAGTTGAGTTTGTGTAAAAGCCATGTAGCAAGGTTGAGCTAGTTCCCGTGTTACTATTAGTTGAGTTTGTGTTAAAGCCCTGTAGCAGGGTTGAGCTAGTTCCTGTGTTACTATTAGTTGAGTTTGTGTTAAAGTCCTGTAGCAGGGTTGAGCTAGTTCCAGGGTTACTATTAGTTGAGTTTGTGTTAAAGTCCTGTAGCAGGATTGAGCTAGTTCCATGTTACTATTAGTTGAGTTTGTGTTAAAGTCCTGTAGCATGGTTGAGGAAGTTCCTGTGTTACTATTAGTTGAGTTTGTATTAAAGTCATGTAGCAGGGTTGAGGAAGTTCCAGTGTTACTATTAGTTGAGTTTGTGTTAAAGCCCTGTAGCAGGGTTGAGCTAGTTCCTGTGTTACTATTAGTTGAGTTTGTGTTAAAGCCCTGTAGCAGGGTTGAGCTAGTTCCTGTGTTACTATTAGTTGAGTTTGTGTTAAAGTCCTGTAGCAGGGTTGAGCTAGTTCCTGTGTTACTATTAGTTGAGTTTGTGTTAAAGTCCTGTAGCAGGTTTGAGGAAGTTCAAGTGTTACTATTAGTTGAGTTTGTGTTAAAGCCCTGTAGCAGGGTTGAGCTAGTTCCTGTGTTACTATTAGTTGAGTTTGTGTTAAAGCCCTGTAGCAGGGTTGGGCTAGTTCCAGGGTTACTATTAGTTGAGTTTGTGTTAAAGTCCTGTAGCAGGGTTGAGCTAGTTCCTGTGTTACTATTAGTTGAGTTTGTGTTAAAGTCCTGTAGCAGGGTTGAGCTAGTTCCAGGGTTACTATTAGTTGAGTTTGTGTTAAAGTCCTGTAGCAGGGTTGAGCTAGTTCCAGGGTTACTATTAGTTTAGTTTGTGTTAAAGTCCTGTAGCAGAGTTGAGCTAGTTCCAGTGTTACTATTAGTTGAGTTTGTGTTAAAATCCTGTAGCAGGGTTGAGCTAGTTCCTGTGTTACTATTAGTTGAGTTTGTGTTAAAGCCCTGTAGCAGGGTTGAGCTAGTTCCTGTGTTACTATTAGTTGAGTTTGTGTTAATGTCCTGTAGCAGGGTTGAGGAAGTTCCAGTGTTACTTTTAGTTGAGTTTGTGTTAATGCCCTGTATCAGGGTTGAGCTAGTTCCACTGTTACTATTAGTTGAGTTTGTGTTAAAGCCCTGTAGCAGGATTGAGCTAGTTGCAGGGTTACTATTAGTTGAGTTTGTGTTAAAGTTCTGTAGCAGGGTTGAGCTAGTTCCAGTGTTACTGTTAGTTGAGTTTGTGTTAAAGCCCTGTAGCAGGGTTGAGCTAGTTCCAGTGTTACTATTAGTTGAGTTTGTGTTAAAGCCCTGTAGCAGGATTGAGCTAGTTCCAGGGTTACTATTAGTTGAGTTTGTGTTAAAGTCCTGTAGCATGGTTGAGGAAGTTCCTGTGTTACTATTAGTTGAGTTTGTGTTAAAGTCATGTAGCAGGGTTGAGCTAGTTCCAGTGTTACTATTAGTTGAGTTTGTGTTAAAGCCCTATAGCAGGGTTGAGCTAGTTCCTATGTTACTATTAGTTGAGTTTGTGTTAAAGTCCTGTAGCAGGGTTGGGCTAGTTCCAGTGTTACTATTAGCTGAGTTTGTGTTAAAGTCCGGTAGCAGGGTTGAGCTAGTTTCTGTGTTACTATTAGTTGAGTTTGTGTTAAAGTCCTATAGCAGGGTTGGGCTAGTTCCAGTGTTACTATAAGCTGAGTTTGTGTTAAAATCCGGTAGCAGGGTTGAGCTAGTTCCTGTGTTACTATTAGTTGAGTTTGTGTAAAAGCCCTGTAGCAAGGTTGAGCTAGTTCCCGTGTTACTATTAGTTGAGTTTGTGTTAAAGCCCTGTAGCAGGGTTGAGCTAGTTCCCGTGTTACTATTAGTTGAGTTTGTGTTAAAGTCCTGTAGCAGGGTTGAGGAAGTTCCAGTGTTACTTTTAGTTGAGTTTGTGTTAAAGTCCTGTAGCAGGGTTGAGCTAGTTCCTGTGTTACTATTAGTTGAGTTTGTGTTAAAGCCCTGTAGCAGGGTTGAGCTAGTTCCAGGGTTACTATTAGTTGAGTTTGTGTTAAAGTCCTGTAGCAGGGTTGAGCTAGGTCCCGTGTTGCTATTAGTTGAGTTTGTGTTAAAGTCCTGTAGCAGGATTGAGCTAGTTCCATGTTGCTATTAGTTGAGTTTGTGTTAAAGTCCTGTAGCATGGTTGAGGAAGTTCCTGTGTTACTATTAGTTGAGTTTGTGTTAAAGTCATGTAGCAGGGTTGAGGAAGTTCCAGTGTTACCATTAGTTGAGTTTGTGTTAAAGCCCTGTAGCAGGGTTGAGCTAGTTCCAGTCTTACTATTAGTTGAGTTTGTGTTAAATTCCTGTAGAGGGTTGAGCTAGTTCCTGTGTTACTATTAGCTGAGTTTGTTTTAAAGCCCTGTAGCAGGGTCGAGCTAGTTCCTGTGTTACTATTAGTTGAGTTTGTGTAAAAGCCCTGTAGCAAGGTTGAGCTAGTTCCCGTGTTACTATTAGTTGAGTTTGTGTTAAAGCCCTGTAGCAGGGTTGAGCTAGTTCCAGGGTTACTATTAGTTGAGTTTGTGTTAAAGTCCTGTAGCAGGGTTGAGGAATTTCCAGTGTTACTTTTAGTTGAGTTTGTGTTAATGCCCTGTATCAGGGTTGAGCTAGTTCCACTGTTACTATTAGTTGAGTTTGTGTTAAAGCCCTGTAGCAGGGTTGAGCTTGTTCCAGGGTTACTATTAGTTGAGTTTGTGTTAAAGTCCTGTAGCAGGGTTGAGCTAGGTCCCGTGTTGCTATTAGTTGAGTTTGTGTTAAAGTCCTGTAGCAGGATTGAGCTAGTTCCATGTTGCTATTAGTTGAGTTTGTGTTAAAGTCCTGTAGCATGGTTGAGGAAGTTCCTGTGTTACTATTAGTTGAGTTTGTGTTAAAGTCATGTAGCAGGGTTGAGGAAGTTCCAGTGTTACTATTAGTTGAGTTTGTGTTAAAGCCCTGTAGCAGGGTTGAGCTAGTTCCAGTCTTACTATTAGTTGAGTTTGTGTTAAAGTCCTGTAGAGGGTTGAGCTAGTTCCTGTGTTACTATTAGCTGAGTTTGTTTTAAAGCCCTGTAGCAGGGTCGAGCTAGTTCCAGTGTTACTATTAGCTGAGTTTGTGTTAAAGTCCTATAGCAGGGTTGGGCTAGTTCCAGTGTTACTATAAGCTGAGTTTGTGTTAAAGTCCGGTAGCAGCGTTCAGCTAGTTCCTGTGTTACTATTAGTTGAGTTTGTGTAAAAGCCATGTAGCAAGGTTGAGCTAGTTCCCGTGTTACTATTAGTTGAGTTTGTGTTAAAGCCCTGTAGCAGGGTTGAGCTAGTTCCTGTGTTACTATTAGTTGAGTTTGTGTTAAAGTCCTGTAGCAGGGTTGAGCTAGTTCCAGGGTTACTATTAGTTGAGTTTGTGTTAAAGTCCTGTAGCAGGATTGAGCTAGTTCCATGTTACTATTAGTTGAGTTTGTGTTAAAGTCCTGTAGCATGGTTGAGGAAGTTCCTGTGTTACTATTAGTTGAGTTTGTATTAAAGTCATGTAGCAGGGTTGAGGAAGTTCCAGTGTTACTATTAGTTGAGTTTGTGTTAAAGCCCTGTAGCAGGGTTGAGCTAGTTCCTGTGTTACTATTAGTTGAGTTTGTGTTAAAGCCCTGTAGCAGGGTTGAGCTAGTTCCTGTGTTACTATTAGTTGAGTTTGTGTTAAAGTCCTGTAGCAGGGTTGAGCTAGTTCCTGTGTTACTATTAGTTGAGTTTGTGTTAAAGTCCTGTAGCAGGTTTGAGGAAGTTCAAGTGTTACTATTAGTTGAGTTTGTGTTAAAGCCCTGTAGCAGGGTTGAGCTAGTTCCTTTGTTACTATTAGTTGAGTTTGTGTTAAAGCCCTGTAGCAGGGTTGGGCTAGTTCCAGGGTTACTATTAGTTGAGTTTGTGTTAAAGTCCTGTAGCAGGGTTGAGCTAGTTCCTGTGTTATTATTAGTTGAGTTTGTGTTAAAGTCCTGTAGCAGGGTTGAGCTAGTTCCAGGGTTACTATTAGTTGAGTTTGTGTTAAAGTCCTGTAGCAGGGTTGAGCTAGTTCCAGGGTTACTATTAGTTTAGTTTGTGTTAAAGTCCTGTAGCAGAGTTGAGCTAGTTCCAGTGTTACTATTAGTTGAGTTTGTGTTAAAATCCTGTAGCAGGGTTGAGCTAGTTCCTGTGTTACTATTAGTTGAGTTTGTGTTAAAGCCCTGTAGCAGGGTTGAGCTAGTTCCTGTGTTACTATTAGTTGAGTTTGTGTTAAAGTCCTGTAGCAGGGTTGAGGAAGTTCCAGTGTTACTTTTAGTTGAGTTTGTGTTAATGCCCTGTATCAGGGTTGAGCTAGTTCCACTGTTACTATTAGTTGAGTTTGTGTTAAAGCCCTGTAGCAGGATTGAGCTAGTTGCAGGGTTACTATTAGTTGAGTTTGTGTTAAAGTTCTGTAGCAGGGTTGAGCTAGTTCCAGTGTTACTATTAGTTGAGTTTGTGTTAAAGCCCTGTAGCAGGGTTGAGCTAGTTCCAGGGTTACTATTAGTTGAGTTTGTGTTAAAGTCCTGTAGCAGGGTTGAGCTAGGTCCCGTGTTGCTATTAGTTGAGTTTATGTTAAAGTCCTGTAGCATGGTTGAGGAAGTTCCTGTGTTACTATTAGTTGAGTTTGTGTTAAAGTCATGTAGTAGGGTTGAGGAAGTTCCAGTGTTACTATTAGTTGAGTTTGTGTTAAAGCCCTGTAGCAGGGTTGAGCTAGTTCCAGTCTTACTATTAGTTGAGTTTGTGTTAAAGTCCTGTAGAGGGTTGAGCTAGTTCCTGTGTTACTATTAGCTGAGTTTGTTTTAAAGCCCTGTAGCAGGGTCGAGCTAGTTCCAGGGTTACTATTAGTTGAGTTTGTGTTAAAGTCCTGTAGCAGGGTTGAGCTAGTTCCTGTGTTACTATTAGTTGAGTTTGTGTTAAAGTCCTGTAGCAGGGTTGAGCTAGTTCCAGGGTTACTATTAGTTGAGTTTGTGTTAAAGTCCTGTAGCAGGGTTGAGCTAGTTCCATGTTACTATTAGTTGAGTTTGTGTTAAAGTCCTGTAGCATGGTTGAGGAAGTTCCTGTGTTACTATTAGTTGAGTTTGTATTAAAGTCATGTAGCAGGGTTGAGGAAGTTCCAGTGTTACTATTAGTTGAGTTTGTGTTAAAGCCCTGTAGCAGGGTTGAGCTAGTTCCTGTGTTACTATTAGTTGAGTTTGTGTTAAAGCCCTGTAGCAGGGTTGAGCTAGTTCCTGTGTTACTATTAGTTGAGTTTGTGTTAAAGTCCTGTAGCAGGGTTGAGCTAGTTCCTGTGTTACTATTAGTTGAGTTTGTGTTAAAGTCCTGTAGCAGGTTTGAGGAAGTTCAAGTGTTACTATTAGTTGAGTTTGTGTTAAAGCCCTGTAGCAGGGTTGAGCTAGTTCCAGTGTTACTATTAGTTGAGTTTGTGTTAAAGCCCTGTAGCAGGGTTGGGCTAGTTCCAGGGTTACTATTAGTTGAGTTTGTGTTAAAGTCCTGTAGCAGGGTTGAGCTAGTTCCTGTGTTACTATTAGTTGAGTTTGTGTTAAAGCCCTGTAGCAGGGTCGAGCTAGTTCCAGGGTTACTATTAGTTGAGTTTGTGTTAAAGTCCTGTAGCAGGGTTGAGCTAGTTCCTGTGTTACTATTAGTTGAGTTTGTGTTAAAGTCCTGTAGCAGGGTTGAGCTAGTTCCTGTGTTACTATTAGTTGAGTTTGTGTTAAATCCTGTAGCAGGTTTGAGGAAGTTCCAGTGTTACTATTAGTTGAGTTTGTGTTAAAGCCCTGTAGCAGGGTTGAGCTAGTTCCAGTGTTACTATTAGTTGAGTTTGTGTTACAGCCCTGTAGCGGGGTGGAGCTATTTCCAGGGTTACTATTAGTTGAGTTTGTGTTAAAGTCCTGTAGCAGGGTTGAGCTAGTTCCTGTGTTACTATTAGTTGAGTTTGTGTTAAAGCCCTGTAGCAGGGTCGAGCTAGTTCCAGGGTTACTATTAGTTGAGTTTGTGTTAAAGTCCTGTAGCAGGGTTGAGCTAGTTCCAGGGTTACTATTAGTTTAGTTTGTGTTAAAGTCCTGTAGCAGGGTTGAGCTAGTTCCTGTGTTACTATTAGTTTAGTTTGTGTTAAATCCTGTAGCAGGTTTGAGGAAGTTCCAGTGTTACTATTAGTTGAGTTTGTGTTAAAGCCCTGTAGCAGGGTTGAGCTAGTTCCAGTGTTACTATTAGTTGAGTTTGTGTTAAAGCCCTGTAGCGGGGTGGAGCTATTTCCAGGGTTACTATTAGTTGAGTTTGTGTTAAAGTCCTGTAGCAGGGTTGAGCTAGTTCCTGTGTTACTATTAGTTGAGTTTGTGTTAAAGCCCTGTAGCAGGGTCGAGCTAGTTCCAGGGTTACTATTAGTTGAGTTTGTGTTAAAGTCCTGTAGCAGGGTTGAGCTAGTTCCAGGGTTACTATTAGTTGAGTTTGTGTTAAAGTCCTGTAGCAGGGTTGAGCTAGTTCCAGGGTTACTATTAGTTGAGTTTGTGTTAAAGTCCTGTAGCAGAGTTGAGCTAGTTCCAGTGTTACTATTAGTTGAGTTTGTGTTAAAATCCTGTAGCAGGGTTGGGCTAGTTCCAGTGTTACTATTAGCTGAGTTTGTGTTAAAGCCCTGTAGCAGGGTTCAGCTAGTTCCAGGGTTACTATTAGATGAGTTTGTGTTAAAGTCCTGTAGCAGGGTTGAGTTAGTTCCTGTGTTACTATTAGTTGAGTTTGTGTTAAAGTCCTGTAGCAGGGTTGAGATAGTTCCAGTTTTACTATTAGTTGAGTTTGTGTTAAAGTCCTGTAGCAGGGTTGGGATAGTTCCTGTGTTACTATTAGGTGAGTTTGTGTTAAAGTCCTGTAGCAGGGTTGAACTAGTTCCTGTGTTACTATTAGTTGCGTTTGTGTTAAAGTCCTGTAGCAGGGTTGAGCTAGTTCATGTGTTACTATTAGTTGAGTTTGTGTTAAAGTCCTGTAACAGGGTTGGGCTAGTTCACCTGTTACTATTAGTTGACTTTGTGTTAAAGTCCTGTAGCAGGGTTGAGCTAGTTCCATGTTACTATTAGTTGAGTTTGTGTTAAAGTCCTGTAGCATGGTTGAGGAAGTTCCTGTGTTACTATTAGTTGAGTTTGTGTTAAAGTCATGTAGCAGGGTTGAGGAAGTTCCAGTGTTACTATTAGTTGAGTTTGTGTTAAAGCCCTGTAGCAGGGTTGAGCTAGTTCCTGTGTTACTATTAGTTGAGTTTGTGTTAAAGCCCTGTAGCAGGGTTGAGCTAGTTCCTGTGTTACTATTAGTTGAGTTTGTGTTAAAGTCCTGTAGCAGGGTTGAGTTAGTTCCTGTGTTACTATTAGTTGGGTTTGTGTTAAAGTCCTGTAGCAGGTTTGAGGAAGTTCCAGTGTTACTATTAGTTGAGTTTGTGTTAAAGTCCTGTAGCAGGGTTGGGCTAGTTCCCGTGTTACTATTAGTTGAGTTTGTGTTAAAGTCCTGTAGCAGGGTTGAGCTAGTTCCTGTATTACTATTAGTTGAGTTTGTGTTAAAGCCCTGTAGCAGGGTCGAGCTAGTTCCAGGGTTACTATTAGTTGAGTTTGTGTTAAAGTCCTGTAGCAGGGTTGAGCTAGTTCCTGTGTTACTATTAGTTGAGTTTGTGTTAAAGTCCTGTAGCAGGGTTGAGCTAGTTCTAGGGTTACTATTAGTTGAGTTTGTGTTAAAGTCCTGTAGCAGGGTTGAGCTAGTTCCAGGGTTACTATTAGTTTAGTTTGTTTTAAAGTCCTGTAGCAGGGTTGAGCTAGTTCCAGTGTTACTATTAGTTGAGTTTGTGTTAAAATCCTGTAGCAGGGTTGGGCTAGTTCCCGTGTTACTATTAGCTGAGTTTGTGTTAAGGTCCTGTAACAGGGTTGAGCTAGTTCCTGTGTTACTATTAGTTGAATTTGTGTTGAAGCCCTGTAGCAGGGTTGAGCTAGTTCCAGTGTAGTGTTACTATTAGTTGAGTTTGTGTTAAAGTCCTGTAGCAGGGTTGAGCTAGTTCCAGTGTTACTATTAGTTGAGTTTGTGTTACAATCCTGTAGCAGGGTTGAGCTAGTTTCAGTGTTACTATTAGTTGAGTTTGTGCTAAAGTCCTGTAGCAGGGTTGAGCTAGTTCATGTGTTACTATTAGCTGAGTTTGTGTTAAAGCCCTGTAGCAGGGTTCAGCTAGTTCCAGGGTTACTATTAGTTGAGTTTGTGTTAAAGTCCTGTTGTAGGGTTGAGCTAGTTCCTGTGTTACTATTAGTTGAGTTTGTGTTAAAGTCCTGTAGCAGGGTTGAGCTAGTTCCTGTGTTACTATTAGTTGAGTTTGTTTTAAAGCCCTGAAGCAAGGTTGAGCTAGTTCCTGTGTTACTATTAGTTGAGTTTGTTTTAAAGCCCTGAAGCAGGGTTGAGCTAGTTCCAGTGTAGTGTTACTATTAGTTGAGTTTGTGTTAAAGTCCTTTAGCAGGGTTGAGCTAGTTCCAGTGTTACTATTAGTTGCGTTTATGTTAAAGTCCTGTAGCAGGGTTGAGCTAGTTCCTGTGTTACTATTAGCTGAGTTTGTGTTAAAGTCCTGTAGCAGGGTTGAGCTAGTTCCTGTGTTACTATTAGTTGAGTTTGTGTTAAAGTCCTGTAGCAGGGTTGAGCTAGTTCCTGTGTTACTATTAGTTGAGTTTGTGTTTAATCCTGTAGCAGGTTTGAGGAAGTTCCAGTGTTACTATTAGTTGAGTTTGTGTTAAAGCCCTGTAGCAGGGTTGAGCTAGTTCCAGTGTTACTATTAGTTGAGTTTGTGTTACAGCCCTGTAGCGGGGTGGAGCTATTTCCAGGGTTACTATTAGTTGAGTTTGTGTTAAAGTCCTGTAGGAGGGTTGAGCTAGTTCCTGTGTTACTATTAGTTGAGTTTGTGTTAAAGCCCTGTAGCAGGGTCGAGCTAGTTCCAGGGTTACTATTAGTTGAGTTTGTGTTAAAGTCCTGTAGCAGGGTTGAGCTAGTTCCAGGGTTACTATTAGTTGAGTTTGTGTTAAAGTCCTGTAGCAGGGTTGAGCTAGTTCCAGGGTTACTATTAGTTTAGTTTGTGTTAAAGTCCTGTAGCAGGGTTGAGCTAGTTCCTGTGTTACTATTAGTTTAGTTTGTGTTAAATCCTGTAGCAGGTTTGAGGAAGTTCCAGTGTTACTATTAGTTGAGTTTGTGTTAAAGCCCTGTAGCAGGGTTGAGCTAGTTCCAGTGTTACTATTAGTTGAGTTTGTGTTAAAGCCCTGTAGCGGGGTGGAGCTATTTCCAGGGTTACTATTAGTTGAGTTTGTGTTAAAGTCCTGTAGCAGGGTTGAGCTAGTTCCTGTGTTACTATTAGTTGAGTTTGTGTTAAAGCCCTGTAGCAGGGTCGAGCTAGTTCCAGGGTTACTATTAGTTGAGTTTGTGTTAAAGTCCTGTAGCAGGGTTGAGCTAGTTCCAGGGTTACTATTAGTTGAGTTTGTGTTAAAGTCCTGTAGCAGGGTTGAGCTAGTTCCAGGGTTACTATTAGTTTAGTTTGTGTTAAAGTCCTGTAGCAGAGTTGAGCTAGTTCCAGTGTTACTATTAGTTGAGTTTGTGTTAAAATCCTGTAGCAGGGTTGGGCTAGTTCCAGTGTTACTATTAGCTGAGTTTGTGTTAAAGCCCTGTAGCAGGGTTCAGCTAGTTCCAGGGTTACTATTAGATGAGTTTGTGTTAAAGTCCTGTAGCAGGGTTGAGTTAGTTCCTGTGTTACTATTAGTTGAGTTTGTGTTAAAGTCCTGTAGCAGGGTTGAGATAGTTCCAGTTTTACTATTAGTTGAGTTTGTGTTAAAGTCCTGTAGCAGGGTTGGGATAGTTCCTGTGTTACTATTAGGTGAGTTTGTGTTAAAGTCCTGTAGCAGGGTTGAACTAGTTCCTGTGTTACTATTAGTTGCGTTTGTGTTAAAGTCCTGTAGCAGGGTTGAGCTAGTTCATGTGTTACTATTAGTTGAGTTTGTGTTAAAGTCCTGTAGCAGGGTTGGGCTAGTTCCCGTGTTACTATTAGTTGAGTTTGTGTTAAAGTCCTGTAACAGGGTTGGGCTAGTTCACCTGTTACTATTAGTTGACTTTGTGTTAAAGTCCTGTAGCAGGGTTGAGCTAGTTCCATGTTACTATTAGTTGAGTTTGTGTTAAAGTCCTGTAGCATGGTTGAGGAAGTTCCTGTGTTACTATTAGTTGAGTTTGTGTTAAAGTCATGTAGCAGGGTTGAGGAAGTTCCAGTGTTACTATTAGTTGAGTTTGTGTTAAAGCCCTGTAGCAGGGTTGAGCTAGTTCCTGTGTTACTATTAGTTGAGTTTGTGTTAAAGCCCTGTAGCAGGGTTGAGCTAGTTCCTGTGTTACTATTAGTTGAGTTTGTGTTAAAGTCCTGTAGCAGGGTTGAGTTAGTTCCTGTGTTACTATTAGTTGGGTTTGTGTTAAAGTCCTGTAGCAGGTTTGAGGAAGTTCCAGTGTTACTATTAGTTGAGTTTGTGTTAAAGTCCTGTAGCAGGGTTGGGCTAGTTCCCGTGTTACTATTAGTTGAGTTTGTGTTAAAGTCCTGTAGCAGGGTTGAGCTAGTTCCTGTATTACTATTAGTTGAGTTTGTGTTAAAGCCCTGTAGCAGGGTCGAGCTAGTTCCAGTGTTACTATTAGTTGAGTTTGTGTTAAAGCCCTGTAGCAGGGTTGAGGAAGTTCCAGTGTTACTTTTAGTTGAGTTTGTGTTAAAGTCCTGTAGCAGGGTTGAGCTAGTTCCTGTGTTACTATTAGTTGAGTTTGTGTTAAAGTCCTGTAGCAGGGTTGAGCTAGTTCCTGTGTTACTATTAGTTGAGTTTGTGTTAAAGTCCTGTAGCAGGGTTGAGCTAGTTCTAGGGTTACTATTAGTTGAGTTTGTGTTAAAGTCCTGTAGCAGGGTTGAGCTAGTTCCAGGGTTACTATTAGTTTAGTTTGTTTTAAAGTCCTGTAGCAGGGTTGAGCTAGTTCCAGTGTTACTATTAGTTGAGTTTGTGTTAAAATCCTGTAGCAGGGTTGGGCTAGTTCCCGTGTTACTATTAGCTGAGTTTGTGTTAAGGTCCTGTAACAGGGTTGAGCTAGTTCCTGTGTTACTATTAGTTGAGTTTGTGTTGAAGCCCTGTAGCAGGGTTGAGCTAGTTCCAGTGTAGTGTTACTATTAGTTGAGTTTGTGTTAAAGTCCTGTAGCAGGGTTGAGCTAGTTCCAGTGTTACTATTAGTTGAGTTTGTGTTACAATCCTGTAGCAGGGTTGAGCTAGTTTCAGTGTTACTATTAGTTGAGTTTGTGCTAAAGTCCTGTAGCAGGGTTGAGCTAGTTCCTGTGTTACTATTAGTTGCGTTTGTGTTAAAGTCCTGTAGCAGGGTTGAGCTAGATCCAGTGTTACTATTAGCTGAGTTTGTGTTAAAGCCCTGTAGCAGGGTTCAGCTAGTTCCAGGGTTACTATTAGTTGAGTTTGTGTTAAAGTCCTGTTGTAGGGTTGAGCTAGTTCCTGTGTTACTATTAGTTGAGTTTGTGTTAAAGTCCTGTAGCAGGGTTGAGCTAGTTCCTGTGTTACTATTAGTTGAGTTTGTTTTAAAGCCCTGAAGCAAGGTTGAGCTAGTTCCTGTGTTACTATTAGTTGAGTTTGTTTTAAAGCCCTGAAGCAGGGTTGAGCTAGTTCCAGTGTAGTGTTACTATTAGTTGAGTTTGTGTTAAAGTCCTGTTGTAGGGTTGAGCTAGTTCCTGTGTTACTATTAGTTGAGTTTGTGTTAAAGTCCTGTAGCAGGGTTGAGCTAGTTCCTGTGTTACTATTAGTTGAGTTTGTTTTAAAGCCCTGAAGCAAGGTTGAGCTAGTTCCTGTGTTACTATTAGTTGAGTTTGTTTTAAAGCCCTGAAGCAGGGTTGAGCTAGTTCCAATGTAGTGTTACTATTAGTTGAGTTTGTGTTAAAGTCCTTTAGCAGGGTTGAGCTAGTTCCAGTGTTACTATTAGTTGCGTTTGTGTTAAAGTCCTGTAGCAGGGTTGAGCTAGTTCCTGTGTTACTATTAGCTGAGTTTGTGTTAAAGTTGTAAGAGGCGTTAAGCACCAACAAGCAAACAAATAAACAAAAAAGCAACAAAGCAAACCCTATTTACAATCAAAACAATTTCATTGCCCCGTCTTAACTGATGTATTGTTGGTAAATGCGCTTTCGTCAATATGACCGAAATGCTGATCACAACAATGAACCAATCTATTTTTGTGTTAACAAATCTATATATTTATGCATATGTATACAGTTGTATCATCCTTAATACGTCTTTTTAACTTATTTTACAGTTATTCTCGTTCCTGTATTAGCCTGTGTCTTCACATTGATATTGCTTGTTCAAACAGATGAAAATAAATTGTGGAATATTTCGTTTTTGAAAAATAATATAGTGTCTTTTTACGAGATGAAATTCAAAAATAATACGAATACGTCGAGATTGGCAACACAAACAGAATTAAAGAATATCATATTAACTAAATTCAAAAGTACGTATTTACTGATAACAACGAAACCTAATAGTACGAATTCACCGATTTCAACGAAACCCAGTAGTACGAATTCACCGATTTCACTGAAATCAAATAGTTCGAATTCACCGATTTCAACGAAACCCAGTAGTACGAATTCACCGATTTCAACGAAACCCAGTAGTACGAATTCACCGATTTCAACGAAACTCGGTAGTACGAATTCACCGATTTCACTGAAATTAAATAGTTCGAATTCACCGATTTCAGAGAAATCGATAGGAACAACAACTTTACCAACAACAATACATAAAACTATATCTAAGACAAACATAATTACACAGATGTCGTCAATACGTTCTACCGGAACTACAAGATCAGCATCAGTAGGAACTACATTACATTTGACATCCGTAACTAAAGGGTCACCTGTTTCGTCAACATCGATTCCTACGCCAAGACAAAGCAATAACAGTTCAAGTAATACTACTCATTTTCTATGCCCTACATTTATGGGCAGATTTGGTAATATCTTATTTCAATTGGCTTCGACTTTCGGTATTGCACGGTCTAAAAACATGAGTGTCGTAGTCGGCACTAACACAGAATTAAATCGTACATTTAAATTGAATGTTGACCTCAGGAATGACACATCAGTATGTAATTCTCTCACACGTAAATATGAGCAATTTAATTGTGCATATGACCCAAATCTTTTAAAGTTTAATGGAACGCAAAATCTCAAAATTGGGTTATACCTTCAGTCTTGGAAATATTTCTATGAATTTAGAAACGAATTAAGAAAACAATTGACTTTCCGTGATAACATACAAATAGAAGCTAATAAAACAATTAATAAAATATTAGAAAAATTTTACGTTTCATCGAGAGGGGAAGTAACTCTAGTCGGTGTTCATATTCGGAGAGGAGATATGGTAAATCATTCTTTTGGATATAATGTAGCCACACCAGAATATTTATCGAAATCAGTGCAATATTTCCAGTCAAAATATAAAAATATTATATTTGTAATTGCTACACTAGATAAGAAATGGACTCAAACACACATGCCAAATAATACTATCGTAGAATATTTATCACATCCAAAGAGAGAATTTCTTGTTGCGACATTGGCATTATGTGACCATACAATAACAACAGTTGGTTCGTTTGGTTGGTGGATAGGATGGTTAACTGGAGGGGAAGTGACGTATTTTAAATGGCCAGCTAAAGAAGGGTCTAGTTTAAGAAAACAATTCAGCAAAGATTATTCGGACTATTTCTATCCAGGATGGATTGGTATATGATATTTTATACTAGGTATAAATGTAATGCGATTTCGAACTCAGGTAAATCATATTCTTAGATTACCGGAAGTGAATAATTGGTCTGTTACTGGTAGTTTTCAGCATAGTTAATTCTGGAAATCATGAATACTCAGATATGCCAAAATAAAGTCACGTTCGACTTCGACTTCACCAAATTTTACTCATTATATTTACATATTGTAGATTACAGGATTACAGGATTACAGCAGAAAAGTACCTAAGTCAGGATAATGGGCATTACAAATTGTCCAATACACTATAATGATAGCGCTCAGTGTGTTGGTCTAGTTAGTACAAACCAGGACAACTTTTTAGGACCTCACAAGAAACATTTCTGCCAAGTTTGGTTAAATTCTGTTCAACTGTTCTCAAGAAGAAGATGAAAATGTTGTTTCCCATAGGGTTTCAATGCAAACTTTGATCTCCGCTGGTGGCCATTTTGAATTTTCAAATGGGGCAAACAGTAACAACACATGTTAAAGACATTCATAGAAACATATATACCAGATTTCAATTCAATCCCTTCAGCGGTTCTTGAGAAGAAGTTTCTTGAAAATCGACCAATCAGAATTTTCAAAGTCACATGGTGGCCATGTTTTTTGACGAATCTGCACAAAAGTAACAACTCTTGTGTAGGACCTCATCGAAAACATCTCTGCCAAGTTTGGTTTTGAATTATATAAAAGACTGTCAGTCCATTTTAGAAGAAGTTGTCAGTGCTGATAGAACAAAAAATAATAATAAGATGGCAAAACTTTCAAATTAAATTTACAATTCCAACTGACCAACTTGTGAAATTAACAACTCATTAGGGTTGATTTATTTTTTATTTTTTGTGTTTTAATGCCACTTTCAGCAATATTTCAGCTATATCATGGCGACCAGTTTTAGTTGTGGAGGAAGCCAGTGTACCTGAACAACCACCGACCATAGGGAAGCAACTGGTAAACTTTATCATTAGGGTATATGGGATAAAATACAAAATATTTCATGAACAAGTTTTAATTAAATCGTCTAGGAATGAAACCCTTGTATTGTCCATATGGATCAGGATACTTGTCCCTAATTTTCCAAGTACAACAGCTTGGATTCACATGTCTGACCCCAGCTCCAAGTCAGCCATGTGCCCAAATGGTATATATACTGGCGGTAGGCTGCATACCTATTGGATCTGTTGTAATCCTCTTCATGGGGCATTACTACAAGTTCCTCTCGAAACATTCTAGCAACCCCCAACACTGCCTCATCAAGGACAATCCGATCAAAGTCATGTAATAAAGACAAGAGATTTAATAAAAACAGAGTAAAGACAGATGGTTATACATTCATCTAGAAAAATGAGCTCTATTTCCAAAAAAAGAAATCATTATACATGTAAGTGAAATAGTTTGCACAAATTCAGTTCAGAGAGAAAAAAAAAGTTTTATTTTGGAAGGAAAGATTTTCTCGTGGGACTTTCTTATGACCACAGTTTTATTTCGCTTTTTTTGTTGGTTTATGGGAGAACCATTTTGGTCTTGCAATTTTTGTTTATCAATTTACCCCTCAGGCTATTTTATATGGTTTTTTCCTAAAAAATTATTTTGATTCTGAATCTTGAAGAAAAAAATTTGGCTGGACAGGAGAGAAAAAAAAATATTCCGACTTGACATTTTCACAGTTTAATCATATACAAAATTTTGAAGAAAAAACATTATTCCAGCACTTCGCCAATCTAATTAAATAAGGGTAATAACAAAATTATCGAACTCCGAACAATCTTACAAAGGGAAAGTCAAAACTCATAAGTATATAAACAGACAAAATCAGTCAACAACCGGAAAACTGTGAAAACCGTAATGACCCTGACTTGGTACAGGCATTTCTAAAGAAATGGTGGGTTGAATCAGATTTTAAAGCGCCAAACCTCCCCCTTTCATTACGGCTCAAAGTCTCCTGCTGTCACTATAACAATATTTACAACAATACTTGAACGAAACAGGTAAAACAGTTGTCAAATCAGCGCCAAACTCAGTGAAGTAAATGTCAAAAACACTTTTACATCACACATTGAAAAACAAAATATTTTTGACATTTTTGTTGACACCTTATCTTTATACATTTTCACTATGTGAAAATCCATCGTTTATAGTCTTTTCTGCAGAGACGGAATATATTTCGACAAGATCTTGGTATCGGAATATAAACTTTTTAAGAGATCGAATAAGGCGAATCTTTTTATAGCCCTGATCCAGTAGCCTGTTTCTCAGATGAAGATGACGCTTCAGGAAATCAGAATAATTGCTACTGGCCCTTGCATAAGCTACTACACGAGCGACCAGCAAAAAAAGATAGAAAATAGGGAGCAAGTATGTAGATCTAATTATACCCCCGCTCCCCGAAGGGGGAGGGGGTATACTGTTTTACCTCTGTCCATCTGTCTGTCTGTCCGTCCGTCCGTCCGTCCGTCCTTCCAAGATATTTTTCGTCGCATTTTTCTCAGCAACTATTGATGGCAAAAATCTGATATTTGGTCACAAGCTTCATATAGGTACCTCATATAGTGGGATGCGTTTTTGGACCTGTCAGATTCCTACTTCCTGTTTGCCGACTTAGTTGGTTTTTATACACATTGAACATACATGCACATATTTCTCAACAACTATTGATGGCAGAAATCTGGTATTTGGTCACGAGCTTCATATAGGTACCCCATATCATGGGAAGTGGCAGTGGTATCATAAGTGAGCATTAGCTCACAGTTCACCTTGTTTTAATTAGATTGGCACTTCGCCGGAAAATAAGAAAATATGATTTTACGGCGAAAAAACGTGACATAGCCCTCTTCAAGGTAAATGGTCAGTCCCATATTATTTTGCAGCAACTGTCTTGTGGAACTAGAAGTAAGGTCTCTTTTGTTTCTAATCCAGCCCAAATTTCTCTGAAACATTCCAGTCAATTAACAAATAAAACAACACTGGTTTCATCAGACATGTAGTTCACTGTGTTCTACATGTATGTCTCTGTTTTCATATTGTCGGTAAAAGTGGCTAAAATAAATTAATTTAACATGTGTATCGAAATCTCGGGGAACAACTTCATAACTTATATGAGGAAAAAAACTAATTTAGTTATTTTTAAGGCCGGCAAAAAATTCCGATCGAAAATACGTAGTTGCTATAAAACGATTTGTCCCCATGGGGTGCCTCCTCAGGGCTCCTGGCATGTTTTCAATGGTTATCGTGGAAATATCGGCTGAATCTGTTAAGGCATGTAGTTTTCATCAAAGAAAATCTATTCCTGATACAGAAATTATTTATTCTACGTCTTTTAGATACAATCGGTTCGCAAATAGCTTTTTTCCTCAACTTTTATAGAAACTTACCTCAATATCCATGCTGCAGCATCCGGGCTACTGGCATAAAAATAGATAAATAAATAGAGTTGGCCTCGCCCAGGTCAGTGCATAATTAATTAGCTTCCGGTAACGATGGTCAGCTTTTTTAATCGAAAAAACAACGTTTCGGAGCGTATTCGTCAATAATTCGGTGTTTAATCTTCATTTTATGAAGGTCAGTACGGAAATCGACAATAATTTTGGGTATGAAAAAATTACGCAGCTGGTAGACAATATGCCTTTAAATAACTGTTTGTACAAATGAGGTGTCTTGCATAGTTCATTTATTGGGTTTTGTTAAATATATTGATATTTCTTCTTTAAAAAATGGAATTAAATAATTGGTATTTATAACATTAAGGACACAAAACATTTAACAAGGATTTCCAGAAAGGTAAGTGCCTTTGTCAACATGGTTTGGGATTACCAATATAGATTTAAATTCCAAATAAAACTCAACCAAGTAAGATTCTTTGTTAGAAACCATATACGTTTGTCATTATTTTTGAAGATAATAAATCACCTTTCACACGTATGAACTCTTTTGATCAATTATTGAAATTGGAAGCTATGTCCCAACCATCATCTAAGTATATAGCCATATTTACATATCTGACCTCCACTATGTAGCTAACAGTCGTACAACATTTGCAAATATGTGACCTGCAGAAGATAGTCCGAATGGAAGACATTTAAATATAAAATGTTAAATACCGTCAGGAAAATACCACACACAGTCTACATATTTTTGAGGTTTAGTAATATGTTGGTACCCGATAGAATTTTATTATAATTCCATCTTTAATGACGTATTGTAATGCTTCAAAAACACCCTCAAACTTGAACTTCAGTAATGCTGTAATTCATTTGCATGCCGTAATTCCAGAATTAAGTTTTCTTTTTCAGAATCGCCAATCGCTAAACCCGCAGGAATAGCGTCCGATCAGGGTACATGTATATTACTTTGACATTAGATAATAACGTTAGTTTGTAATAAATATTAAAATAACTGTTTGTACAAATAAGGTGTGTTGCATAGTTCATTGATTGGGTTTTGTTAGATATATTGATATTTGATCTTTAAAAGAATGGAATAAAATAACCGGTATTTCTAACATTAAGGACAAAATTGTTAGCATTTATCAAGGATTTTCAAAGCGATAAGTGTCTATTTTAACATGGTTTGGGATTACTAATATAGATTTTCAAATAAAACCCAACCAAGTCAGTTTCTTAGTTAGAAATAATATACTTGTGTCATTATATTTGAAGATAACTTTTCACACGTATGAACTTTACTTTATCAGCTATCGAAATTGGAAGCTGTGTCCCAACCACCATCTAAGTATGTAACCATCTTTGCATGTCTGACCTCCACTATGTAGCTAGCAGTCGTAAACCACAATAGTTTTCATGATCTTCATGTATAGTAATATGGTGGTAACAGCTTTTCAGATCGACAAGGATCATCAATGAGGAAAGGAACCAATTGGGATTTCGGATAATGGGACATATTCGTTGTCATTTGTGATGCAGATATTCCGTAACGGTTCCCCACACCATGGTGGCGACTGAACACTTTCGAAGTGATGACTTCAACTTGACTTTAAGGAACCCTTGCTTTAGTAGCTTTGTTGTAACTATACATGTAGCTACAACTCTATCGCGAAATCATGATAGGAACCACTACTCTAGAATATCGTGCCAAGTGAGAGATATATGCTCCATATCCAAAGGTTCTAGTTAACGAGGAAACATTAAGATTATAGGTTTTCCGTACGGATCAAGGTTGATATCGCTCTATCCAGGCAACGACTTATCCAGTATTGGATGAGGAGGTTCCATTGTATATTATCACAACACCTTTTAATGTTCCTTATCGCCATTTTACATTGTATCGTCACGGTATGTGTTTTCGTGTGTCATCTGTTTTCGTTTTATCCATTTTATTTTGATTTCCACAGCGCACGCATTATTTTTGACGTTTCTTTCGGTTTCTATTTATGGAACATAAACAAGACTACAGCTGACATCTGTAAAAGATGCTAAAGTTTGCTTTTAAAGACGTAAGTACCAAAAACAGTGAACCTACCTACTGAACCATACTTTGTGTAATGCCAAAAATTTACTTCATTTATAAAGTAGCTGAAAAAAATCCAGAGGGGCTATATAAAATTTAACTATGTCGTCTGCCTCTCAGACACCGGCTCTTCCTGTCATGTAACTGTCATGGGGTCACTGATCGTACTTGTAAACAAAAGAGCTGACTGAAATGTGCCTGTTTCTTATATAAAATACATGTCACTTTGCAGTGCATTGTGGTTTCAGCACTAAAAAAAACATCTAAAGTAAACACAATTTTGAAAGTGGTCATTTTCAAACATTCTGTTATTTTATTTAGATGTAGTATGATTTGGTAGATGGCCAGAACCATGAAATTTTAAAACCAGCCATTTCCGGATTATATATTCGTTTCCATCCCGTATATCGGCCTTGATTTTACTTCACACGAAAACAGATGACGCCATTTTACTGACAACAAAAGTTGCCAGATAATCGAGAGTATATTAAAATACAAGAATGTCTTTAAAAACAATCTTATGTACAAAGAAATATTTAACCAGCCATTCTTTGAAAATTCCAATCGTCATATGAATGAAGGGTTAACACTGTTAGTTTAGGTGAAAAAGATTTTTCTATCTTACCCCGGCTCCAGGGTAAGAAAAGCTACACGCCGTTTTTCCCGCAAAATTGTTTTCCATTGTTGAATTAAATTGTCGATTTATAGTGTCTTGGCAGTATTTTAAATGTATTTCACAATAAAAATACAATAAAATACAATGTATTTTATTTATAAATATATTATAAATGCTACTACAACAGCGATAAATGCCTGTAAAAAACATTATTTGACGTTGGTCAAAGGGAGGTAATTGTTTTTATTTACGTTAGTTACCTAACAAGGGAGAGTACTCTATATTTTCTCAACGTAAACAAATATTGAAAGAGATGAGAAATTGAGTCAAACATTGTAAAAGGTGCAAGATTTTGTTATTGTAGAATCTATCACAAGTTTGTTAACTTTAATATGAAACCGGCACGGCCTTGAATGCTCGCGCATTTGAAAATTATCTGGCAATTTCATCAAAAAGTGTCGAGATTTGTTGGGCCGAGATATATTGGGGACGACTTTTTTTTAGGGCCGAATCTAGTCTCATTCAATCGAGCTGTCGTTCCTTTATTCGAGTTATCGTTTCTTTGAACCGTAATGAGAGCGGGAGGTTTGGCGCCTTAAAATCTGATTCAACCCACCATTTCTTTAGAAATGCCTGTACCAAGTCAGGGTCATTACGGTTTTCACAGTTTTCCGGTTGTTGACTGATTTTGTCTGTTTATATAATTATGAGTTTTGACTTTCCCTTTGTAAGATTGTTCGGAGTTCGGTAATTTTGTTATTACCTTTATTTCTTACGAAATCTCAAAAGTTAACTTCCGCGTAGAAACAAAAATTCTTGTCAGTATGTCAGAAGAGATTTAATAAATTAAAAAATATCAATATAAGTAAAACAAGCTGGCAAAATGACTTTTATTACACACGGGTTCCAGGTTTCAGTGGTATCGGACGTACGAGAGAGGGTACGAGACTTCAGGATCACATTTACGCTTTATGTTAAGAAGATCTTCATTAGTTGAGTGTGTTAGTGTGTTACCCGGAAACCGGTGTTTACAAAACGTAGAATTTTTTTTTCTTCGACAATATGTTCAACCATGTTTGTTAAAAAATCCTAAGTACACATTCTATACCATAAAGAGCTCGCTTAAGCTCGCATATTATTTTGAACCTCTTTAAAGTTGTAAAATGAAAATCGTGTTTTATTTTAATATGAAACCGGCACGGCCATGAATGCTCGTGCATCTGAAAATTATCTGGCAATTTCACGCTCATCCAGTGTATCAAAAAGTGTCGAAATTTTTTGGGCCGAGATATATTGGGGACGACTTTTTTTTAAGGCCGAATCTAGTCTCATTCAATCGAGCTGTCGTTCCTTTATTGGAGTTATCGTTCCTTACGAAATCTCAAAAGTTAACATCCGCGTAGAAACAAAAATTCTTGTCAGTATGTCAGAAGAGATTTAATAAATGAAAAAATATCAATATAAGTAAAACAAGCTAACAAAATGACTTTTATTACACACAGGTTCCGGGTTTCAGTGATATCTGAAGTACGAGAGAGGGTACGAGACTTCAGGATCACCTTTGCGCTTTATGTTAAGAAGATCTTCATTAGTTGAGTGTGTTAGTTTGTTACACGGAAACCGGTGTTTACAAAGCATCGAAATTTTTTTTCGTCGATATTATGTTCAGCCATGTTTGTTAAAGGACTAATGACACAAAAAATAAATTTCTCAATTTTGTTTGATTTGATCATTAAATAAACTATAAACATTGTCTTAATTGAAAATAACCTCCTAGGACGCCCATTTTATTGATTATTACCTTTTGAAATCGCTCCGATCTCTGACCTATACATTTTAATGAGCTAAGTGGTCACGTGATTACGTGACGTCACATGCGCCAAAGGATGGCTTCCATGATAAACGATCATGAGCGATCGAAGTGAGACAGTAAACAGCCGATAAATATCATGGACAGTGATGACAGCAATATCTCCGTTCATGTTGGTGATTTAGACATCCAGCCGTATCAGTTCGAGCCATTATGTAATGATGAAAGTCAACAGGAAAGAGAACATTCAACATCAGAAGACTCGGATATCGACGAAAGTTCCCAAGGCCAGCTCAAGACAGACATGTCAAAAGGTGAGGTTTTGTTTATTTGTAGAAAATATTCGAAAAAAAAACACGCGATTGAACGAAAAACTGTAATAATATAAGTCAACAGGTTGTACTGACGATGATATCTTACCACCCCCCTAATTTACGAAAGTTTTAACGAATAAAGATGACTGTCGTAGTGCCTCATAAGTCCCCCTTTTTTAGGATTCTACTTCGTACATGTATAAAATTAACCCCGACACATTTCGAACAGGAGAGATTAAAAACGAAAGACTAAGCCCATCTGACTTTTGTAAGTGCTACAGCCATATTGATACTGATAGTGAGAGTCTTGTCAGGTAAAGAGAAAATTGAGTAATTGTAACATTATTTTCACTCAAATGAAGCAGCAAACAAATAATTCACAATCCACAATCCTAAGTACACATGTTATACCATAAAGAGCTCGCTTAAGCTCGCATATTACGTGGCATTTTGGTCCTGTGGCTGTGATACGATTCGCAAATTAATGCACCAAACTACACAACAAGCAAACAAACATTGACACGGTAGAAAGGGATGAGAAAAAGAGTCAAACACCGTAAAAGGTGCAAGATAGTAAAATCTGTGACAACTTATAAAAAGATTTAAATCGTATTGGACTCGGACAAGCCTCGTCCGATACGATTTAAATCTTGCCCTCGGGTGTCACAGATTTTACTATCTTGCACCTCTCCCGGTGTTAGACCCTATATTTCTCACCCCTTGGATAAAGTAGTCCGTTAGTTTAGGTGAAAAAGATTTTTCTATCTTACCCCGGCTCCAGGGTAAGACAAGCTACACGCCGTTTTTCCCGCAAAATTGTTTTCCATTGTTGAATTAAATTGTCGATTTAGTGTCTTGACAGTATTTTAAATGTATTTCACAATAAAAATACATTGTATTTATAAATATATTATAAATGCTACTACAACAGCGATAAATGCCTGTAAACAAATTTATTTGACGTTGGTCAAAGGGAGATAATTGTTTTTATTTACGTTAGTTACCTAACAAGGGAGAGTACTTTATATTTTCTCAACGTAAACAAATATTGAAAGAGATGAAAAAAAGAGGCAAACATCGTAAAAGGTGCAAGATTTTGTTATTGTAGAATATATCACAAGTTTGTTAACTTTATTATTTTGAACCTCTTTAAAGTTGTAAAATGAGCATCTTGTTTTATTTTATTACGTGACATTTTGGTCCTGTGGCTATGATACGGTTCGCAAATTAATGCACCAAACTACACAACAAGTAAACAAACATTGACACGGTAGAAAGGGGTGAGAAAAAGAGTCAAACACCGTAAAAGGTGCAAGATAGTAAAATCTGTGACAACTTCGGGTAAGATTTAAATCGTATTGGACTCGGACAAGCCTCGTCCGATACGATTTAAATCTTGCCCTCGGGTGTCACAGATTTTACTATCTTGCACCTCTCCCGGTGTTAGACCCCATATATTTTTTATATAGTGGGTTTGTCTAGTTGCAATATTATTACGTCACAGTATAAATTACTCTTCAACATTCCTGCAATATTATTACGTCACAGTATAAATTACTCTTCAACATTCCTGCAATATTATTACGTCACAGTATAAATTACTCTTCAACATTCCTGCAATATTATTACGTCACAGTATAAATTACTCTTCAACATTCCTGCAATATTTTAAATTATATTAACTTTTTCATTTTTGTTTGTTTGTTTGTTTGTTTTGTGGCGCTTAACGCCACTTTCAGCAATATTTTAGTTATGGGGTTTTTTTCATTAGGAAGAAAAAGAGATTCAAATTTCTGAAATTCAATGTCATTATCTCTCGTTTTCTCCTACGCTGAAATCGCAATCCGTTCCTTTCCTCATTCATGACTTATCTCCGAGTTTCTTAAAAAGTAAAACGACAGATGTCACATCCGGAGCAGGAACTATTGTACTGAGCATGAGTTCATCCCGATTTGTAATGGGTACGTGTTGCACGAACATTAGTATGTTGTATAGTGCTTTGTATATCATTGTAACTTCATTTTCCCCTGATCTATTGGCCATTGTGTTGCATAGGAACAACGGATCTCGCTCCAGTGTTATAGCAGATATTCGTAGTAATGTTCTGATCCTTTCTTTATTTCTCAATGTTCAGATTTCCAGTTGTCACAGGTAAATTGAAGAAGGATAGAATGACTATAATCAAATGTCAATAGGACAAGCAATGATCTACAAAACACTGTACAGAAAAAACAAGCGAATGCACAACACAACCACCACTAAAACCGCAGTGAACTCAGTTGCTTCTGGATAATATGTGGTCCTATAAGTGTGATAGTAACAAGTGTTATATACTTCAAATACCGCGATCACCTGGTTAATTATAATTGGAATTGTTTGAGCCTTCTTGTTTAACACAAGGGATTATAAAACTATCTTAACCCCCGCAACTTTTTACTGTAGAATATGTGCGAAGAGAGGAAAGTGAGCGGTCATGTATATGTGAATTAGAGGAAAGTGAGCGGTCATGTATATGCGAATTAGAGGAAAGTGAGCGGTCATGTATATGTGAATTAGAGGAAAGTGAGCGGTCATGTATATGTGAATTAGAGGAAAGTGAGCGGTCATGTATATGTGAATTAGAGGAAAGTGAGCGGTCATGTATATGTGAATTAGAGGAAAGTGAGCGGTCATGAAAATGTGAATTAGAGGAAAGTGAGCGGTCATGTATATGTGAATTAGAGGAAAGTGAGCGGTCATGTATATATGAATTAGAGGAAAGTGAGCGGTCATGTATATGTGAATTAGAGGAAAGTGAGCGGTCATGTATATGTGAATTAGAGGAAAGTGAGCGGTCATGTATATGTGAATAAGAGGAAAGTGAGCGGTCATGTATATGTGAATTAGAGGAAAGTGAGCGGTCATGTATATGTGAATAAGAGGAAAGTGAGCGGTCATGTATATGTGAATTAGAGGAAAGTGAGCGGTCATGTATATGTGAATTAGAGGAAAGTAAGCGGTCATGTATAAGTGAATTAGAGGACGCTGGTTTTGCCTCTTTATCTATGATTTTTGGATTAAATTTTGGAACTGTTCTGGTGGTTTACTGTATTGTATATGTATATCTTGAGTTTATCCCCTGTGTTTAGTGGGGTTTGTGTTACTCGATCTTTAGATTTATATGTATGTTTTGTAGATCGTTGGTTGTCCTTTTGTCCTTTTTCTTTTAGCATTGTATTGTCTGTCCTTCTTTGTTTTATGGATTCTGATTACCCATGTGGATTCCATTCAAACGCTTTCTCTATAATCCAGAATATTTAAGTATTCTTCAAACTCCAATTTTGATTTCATAATTCTAGAGTTAATAGCGCTTGGCGAGTTTTGAATCAATGAATCCTAATTCAGAAGAAAAACAATGATCACATATTCGTTGTTTAATTATACTTTGCAGGAAGAGTTGGAAGATATCAAAGGAGTAATCAGAATCCGTGAATCGAAGAAGGAAAGACAACACAATGGCCAAAAGAAGGAAAGACAAAACAATGGTCAAAAGAAAAAGTACTAAAGAGCAAACAACGATCTACAAAACACTACACAGAAAACTAAAGATCGAAAAAGACGAACCCCATTAAATACAGGGGGTGAACTAAGATGCTCCGGAAGGGTAAGCAGTTTCTGTTCCTCTAAGATTTGTATTTCCCAAATATATGCAACACCACAATCATAAAATATATTACAAAATATATCCATTTAGTTTGAACATCATTCTGTGAATTCATATGTAGAACAAGCCTGTACAATAACATGTGATAGATTTGTTTACTTATCACTTATTACCTTTACACACTAATTGTTCTATTTTAATATCTATATTAAGAGGAAATTGACCTACAATGAAATTCACCATACACAAAGAAGTTACTTTCAAATATAAGAGAGTGCTGCAAAAATTCAAGTGAACCTTTTTATAATACATCATTATTGCCACAGTTCCAATCTTCACATCCATACAGGTGTATGGGATGGACCATCTTATGGAAAAGATCAGTTATAGATACACATATAATTGATAAATCCTTCCTATTTTCAGAACCTCATACATAGTTTTTATAAATCTCTATTTTGAAACTGTCAGTGCATAGCAGATATACAGAGAAATTACAAGAACAACGATATACAATAAATTACAGGGAAGGTAGATGGACTGATGAAATTAGGCGGGAGGACAGACTACCTTATTAACATATCTAGTAATAAAAACGTAGATATCAAATTTAGTGCGCACGACGCGGTTCTGGAATAACCTTCATCAGGTACACTCAGAATAACCTTCATCAGGTACACTCAGAATAACCTTCATCGGGTACACTCAGAATAACCTTCATCAGGTACGCTCAATATCGAAATACTGGAAAACCAAATAATTTAAAAGTGTTCCCCGGTTGCAATCTAAATTATCGGCGGCCACAGACCCACCCCAGTGCCAATCTAAATTATCGGCCCCAGACCCACCCAGTGCCATTCATTTACCTGCAGGATCTTGTTCTCGTCATAAATAGGAGCTAAAGTACTGCTTGACGTTAAACAATCAATCAATCAATCAATCAATCAGACATGATGTCATGGTTTTAAAGGGTTGTCTACCAGAATATACATGTAGATAGATATATAATTTATTTATTCGGTATCACATACATAGAATGCGCACAATGAACAACCTAACGACTTGTTACATGTACTTCACTTCCCCCAATGACATGTATACAAGTGCTTTGTTTATGTATATTTTTGTGTACATGTAATTGTATTTACATGTGTATGAACTACTGTTTATTCTAACATTAATTATCTGACAATGTTGTTGTGAAATCATATGACCGTGTATTGATTCGCACCAATGAAAACACAAAACTAATAAAGCCATTATATATTATATCTATGTATATATTACTGTGTATTTCAATGGAGTTCACCTATCCCATTCCCGACAGGTGGGGCATGTGTACTATCAGTTATTCGATTTCAAGATGGCGGACGGCGATCAGCTGTGGTCAGTACCGAAGCTCGATTATGATCTACTACGCCGAAATGCATCGACAAACGGTCGAAAAACTGACATGATTGAAAGGTACATATTACACCGAAAACCCAAGCATACGATTTATATTCGTTACTTTTCAATATTATTGTATTTGTTGAATGTCCAAATTGCCCCGACTGAAAATAAAACATCATTAAAATTATGATGACGGATCAGTTTGAAAGTGCTTTCGTGACAGGATTCAGAGACAAGACCAGGAGAATTTGTCATATTTATGCTATCCATTATAATTGAAAAAGAAGATTATAAAACCAGATGGGATTCATATCCAGGCATAGGTTAGGGGAAAAAATCATTTTTATTAAAAAAAAACTGACCCAACTTTTTACACACCTTTTCTTTTTATTAAATATTCAAAAACAACACACTGAAAGCATCATATACATGTCATCATTCAGAATGTGAAAAAATGGGGCATATTTTCAATAGAAAATAATTATGGGGCTTTCAATTTTTAAGAAACATTTTACATTTAAAAAAAAAACATTAATTTTTTCACAATTTTTTTATCTTTGAAATATAACTATACAATCATGTGTAATTACCTCAATAAATATATTAATTTAAATGATGCTCATTACATTCGGTATACATCTTTATGAAATTTGTTCAAAAAATGTATTCCTTAAGCTTATTTGTCTGGTATATTTTCAAAACTGTGCAGCAATAAAAAAAAAAAAAAAAAACAATCCATACTATAGTGTTTTATCTAGGACTGAAAAGGGCATGGTATTTTTTTTCTTCTTAAATTTAATGCCCTCCCTCAATTTTTAAAAGTAGGGAGGGCAATTGCCCCCAGCTCTTTCGCCTATGAAGTGGTATTAGTGAAGTTCGAACTACAGACTCATATGGAGCATCTGAATTCATGTCAGTCCGGATTTTTAGTTGTTTGTGCGTCTTAGTCTTCAGTTTTCTGGGTATTCGTAATTTTTTGTCAGGCATTAAATATTTGTCTTTTTGTCATGTTATACTTGTATATTTATATCATATATTGTTATTAAAGTAATATATTGACCCTTTAAGCTTAAGACTATTTAAGCGAAGGGGCTAGTCACTACTAACAGTAGCTAGAGAAAAAAAAGGTTTCATGAATCACGAAAACATTAACAACTTTTTAATGAATATTATTACCTGATGTAATCAGTGTCAATAAATACACAATTTAAAAATTTAACTATCCTATGGTGAAGATTAAAATACATGTACATCTGTAGTTAATAATATGTCTTAAATACAGTCCTTTGTACAAGATGCTTTTGAAGTACCGATACTTGTTTGAGTGGTTTATTTATCTGTATGTGTACTTTGTGTAACATTACAATCATTATGGCTTCTATAGTACAAGGTAGTACATTTCAATAAAGTTGAAAAGATGTCAGTTCAAATCTGACTGGAAGCTAATCTATGAGCTTTTTAATGTGTGTTTGATGATATTGACTATTAACTAACTTCAACTAAGCAACTTTGGCACAAGTCCCTTGCTTAATGAAAGTTTTGAAGGACTGCTCCTTTTTCAGTGTGATTTTTATACAACCACAGAAATTTTGTTGTGATGGTATTATGTTATTGGTCTGTAGACAAAATGGTTTCCTATCTCATTGGTGATGTAATGGTTAGCATTCTCGCCTTGAGTGTGTTAGATCCATGGGATAGAGCCCCAGTCTGGTCAAACCAAAGACTAAAATTGTTAATTGTTCTTCTCTGCTATTAAAGCATGCAAGTAAGAACAAAGACTGGCCGGCTAGGAATCGGAATATTCATTAATGTGACCGAGTGGAGTGACATGTCTTCCCACTCACTTGTTTTCTTTATTAGACACCAACAATTTTATTAGTGAAGGAGGGAGGGGGGCATGGGATTTTTTATGTCTGTCAGTAGAGAATCCAATTTTTTTTCAAGCATCAGGTAGATCAAAAATATTTTTTATACATAGATACATGAGGTAAAAGATACATGCATACGAGACCTAAATAATTATTGTGTGTTTAGGGTTACCGGTAACCCTGTGAAAAAGGTTAGGTAAAGGTGACCAGGATTTCTTTTTTTTTGCATTGGATATATTGGGCATGCAGCTGTTCCAAGACTGTGCTTGTTGAGAAAAACTAATATAATAGCTAGGATTATAGGCACTAAATTTTAGGTAGGGTCGAGTTAACCTAAACAAGCAATATTTGTTTAGGGCTGAGGTGTATTCAGGTCTACTTTAAAAGTTGGACATAGTGGAAAATAGACGATTTTTATTCTAAAAAAAATCCCCCCCCCCCCCCACTCAGTAGTAAAATGGTTAGTGCTTTATGTCTTATTAAATATATGGAACACTATGCTTAGAGGAGCTATTTCTTAAGTAAAAGTAATATAAACTTTTTATTCAATCAACACTGGAAGACATCTAACTTAATAATCCCGACACTCTGAGAAGCCGATGTCCTTGAAATGTCATTATGACTTTATGTGCCGAGCAAACCACGTCGTATTTCCCTGACGTCCACGGACCTCTCGTCGCATGGTCAGTCTTCTTGATAGCTACCCTCATCTTGTTAAACACAGCATTTGTGGCATTTTACACGAATACATATACATTTTTTGTAAATCAATATCGTAGTTTACATTAGTTACGATATTGATGCTAGCCGAGGAGTTCCGAAAGTAATAACTGATGGAACACATGCGCCACCTATTAGCGTAAAAATCGTAGGTGAACCCCATTTTATAATAGATATATAATAACACCATAAAGCTGGGCGTTTTATTATATGTGAAGGTTGGCATTTTATAGATATATAATAACACCATAAAGCTGTTCGTTTTGTTGTATGTGAAGGTTGGCATTTTACTTCCATGTGGAAAGCACTTGCAATACTTCATCATTTCATTACGAGTGGAGGTTTGGGCCCATAAAGCTAGTTTAACCCTGCCACTTTTTATTTAGGTGTCTGTACCAAGTCAGGAAAGTGAGCTGTCATGTATGTATGTGTTAGTCAGTGGCGGATTTAGAGGGGGCGTGCGGGGCGTGCGGGGCGTGCGCCCCCTACAATTCGCAAAGCATATGTTATATAACGTTAATTAAGCAGTTCAATAAATAACTTTTTCACGAATGTTTAACTCGTGACCTGTAGTAAAATATTCTTACACATTGTAAATACACGTTGGATGTGCTCGCTGATTCATATATGTATTCGCCGTCAGTAGTTCAAAGATTATTCCATTCTGATTGGTTCCGAGGTACCAGGCATCAACTATTTTCACACGCTAATTAAACATTATTTCTGCAGTCAATTTTAAAACTACATGTACACGTGCTATTTAGAAATTATAAAATGGACGAAAATTCTAGGCCAAGAAAACAAGCAAGATTGGATACATTTCTGATTCCTCGACGAGACGAGAAAAGTTAAAAGTAAACTAAAAAGTAAATTCAATCAATACTTCGAATAATTAATTTAACAATTGATCTCATTTATAAAACATACAACGAAAACCTATAACGAGAGAATCAGATGATGAAACTGAGACAGTGTGGAGAAACTTGAGTGTCCCAAGAAAATGATCACTTCTCTTTAAATAATGGTTCAAATAGTTCTTGAATTCGAAATTCTGCAATTTCATATGAAAAAAAAAAATATAAGTTTGATTTGTATACAAATACCCGAAAATGTTGCCTTTTACTTTTCAAGTAAAGATCAGTAAAAATACGCGTTGGTATATTGTACATTAAAATACAAAAGTAATATATTAATAAATAAAAAAAGAATTAGCGGCAATTTATTTGTAACAATCTCTGCATCTGCCCGAGGTATTTGCACAAGAAAGTGTGAACAAATCCTTTGTCCGGGTATGTTTATATTATTTATATCTAGCAATGGATGTCTGTACAATTTTTTTACAAATTTTTAACAAAAAATTCTGACTACAATATATTTGTAATAAATTAATATCTACAACTGCACATGAAAGTGTGAAAATAATTTCGACAAAATGGTTTATGCATATCTCACACCTGATTTCCGTAAACATATTTCTCGAGAACTTTGATACATTTTGTTTGTTTGATCTTTTAGTGTAATGAGGTTTTTACGCCCGTTGCTCAAACACTTGATGTCCGTCCGTTCGTCCGTCCGTCTGTAAGATTTCTGCAATCCGCAACTCCCCTGACTGTAACCGCGCAATTGATTGACGTTAAACTATATAATGTACTTGAAATGCATTGTAGTTGTCCACAATGGTTTTTAGATTTTTCATTGAAGGCCGGGTGGAGGGGGTAGGAGGATGTTTCTGCAACCCGCAACTCCTAAATCAGGGGCGGATCCAGGGGGGGGGGGGTGCGCACCCGGCGCGCTCCCCCCTAAAATTGGAAAAGGTATGATTTGTTTGCGTAAAATGGTGATTTTTCACACGAAATACTCCAAAAATTTTCCCACCTCCCTCCGCTCGGCGCAATTTTTTAAAGTGCGCCCACCCCCCCTAACTTGAAATCCTGGATCCGCCCCTGTTAGTGTATCTCTGTTGCCCTTTTCTACGACTTTGATATATGATTTAGAATTGCTCTGACCGTGGGTTATTCTTTGTTTTTCATTTTATCACAATAATTGGTATTCTTTTTGTTTATTAAAGGAAGGTATATAATACGTAGATATATTAATTATTAGTAATTTTTACTAATAATTTTTTTATCGGTTATTTCACAATTGTAACACAGCTTTGTGATTTTTTTTGTTGTGTTTTGACCTTTTCTTAATACTAATAATTTTTTTATCGGTTATTTCACAATTTTAGCACGGCTTTGTGATTTGTTTGTTGTGTTTTGACCTTTTTTTTTAATGAAAGGTTTAGTGACGTCACGTTAGACCGCGCATGACAAATGACCAATAGCTGATAATTTCTAGTATCACGAGTCGGTGTTCAACTGAACGTTGTTACTAAATTTATTGGGTAGTAAAGATCAAAGGAAACTTCCTTGTTAACAGCAACCTTCTATCAATGAAATAATGATAGGAACCACAAGCTATGAAATCTTTAGCCTAATTTTGTTTGAGAGTATATGCTTCAGGGCATAAAGTGCCACAATATTTTATTCCAGCTTTGGTAAATATCATGGGTGGCTCTCAGACTTAATATTACTTGAAAAGCAACCATGCATACCTCAAACTAGAAGAACAGTAACTGTAATATAAAACAATTGGATTTCGAAAAAGTTAATCAAACTTTGAAAATATATCGCAAAACTCTCAAACCTGATATTTGTTAGAAAAATACTTAGCAACCACACAGAACACCAGAACAACGACGTCCAGATGTATCGTTTATCGACAGAAGTACAACTCAACTGCAGGTTAGGGATCGTTTTACGCTCAGTTTAAGATATGAATTATTCTCATTGTGACTGTGTAAAGGAGAACAGCAATAAAAGTGGTGTTCTTTTACTTGAATTTGTGTCCAAGTGTGATGTTGGATAGTCTCTCCTCTTCTCAGCTCATTTACACTCATATCTTTTCTTATTTATTGAGTGAAGCCATAAGAACAAAACATGTGACATGGAATACAATGTAATTTGATCTTAAAATATAAGGATTCCAACTTTGGAAAATATTCATGAGATCTCTGAAAAGTAATTAGCAACCGTAAATGTCTAAAATCCTAAGAACAGAACCTGATATAGTAGGAATAATTGGATTAAATAATATTTGAATTCCAACTTTGATAAAAATTCCTATAGAAGACTTACAGCCCTATTAGTTGATACAACTGCAGGAAGATTCGTCTCACAGTTATGTGTATGTGATAGACGGTTGGTGGTATTTATTATCATGGATATAAAGGAGAGATATTTGTTTGAGTTCACTTTAAGATTTGCCAACCATACTGTTTTAGCAATACTGTTACGGTATCAATTGAAACGTATATATTAACATGTACTAAACCAACGTTGTTACTTAATATATCGGCACATAAATTAAGGGTTAGATAAAGAGGATTGTGGTGTTTTAACGCGATTTTCAACAATACAACACACAATTAATTTACAAATATTATATCTATGACCTAAGTCAGATGTAAACAAAAACAACAAAATATTAAAGGAAGGACATGGAAATAAGATACAAGTTTAATAGACGTAAACTAAATAACGACATGTCATTTATAAGTCATTAGCGGTATGAAATACTTGGCTTTACAATGTATACCTGGAAGCAATTTAAAAAGTTAATGCATCAAAGATTTCTGCTTTCTATTGAACTTCGATATTTTAATGTGATATCAACAAATAACTTCCGTAATTGGTCTTGTGTATGTATTGCAGTATTTAAGTATAGTATGAGAACATGGGAGTAACACAGTGGCTCTCTAGATTCTTTGCTGTAGTAATGTTGATTGCAGATCAGCACGAAGGTAAGATATATTAAGTAAAAGACTAATGACGTTTTAGGCACCATTGCAGTCACTCTATTTCTATTTGTTTGGCTTAATATATAAAACGTTAGAGGTAATCAAGAATGGAAAATCAAGATACACTGAAAACATTGGGCACAAAAGACACAAGACAAATACAAACAATGTAAGAAACACAACACAGAAAGATAAAAAGATCAGCAACACGGACCCCACCACAAATTGGAGGTGAACCCAGGTGTTCACGACAGGTAAGCAGTTCATATTTAATTATGACCACAAAACCTGTTTTTGAGGGTTTTGTTTTTAATTTATTTTCATTGTTTAACTTACAAACGTAGTCACCACTGTCAGTATTTACTAGAGAAACCCGAATGTACAATCACGAATAAACAATCCAGAGACACAGGCAACATTTGGTACATGACACAGAACGAAGACAAACAAAAACAAAAACACAACACAGAAACGTAAAAATATGAGCAACACGAAAACACAACACATAAAATAAACATATGAGGAACACGGTCCCCGTTTTCAAACGAATGGGATGAACCCAGATACTCTCGAAAGGTACGCAGTTCCTTTTTCTTTTAGAACGTAAGAAACATGCCGTATTAGTCCTAAGTGGTTGCTCTATGAGTTGCTGTAACAAATATGACGATCATTCACTGTTTAAACGTACCACAAAATATTTTTTGTATTGTTTTTGTAGAGACACATACCGCCATGAGTCTATGACTTGCCGTCACTTACAGTAATTTTCTTCAGTCAATATGAAATTTCGCAATATCCCATTAAAGATGAACTCTCATATCTAACACACTTACTCTTTGCGAGCACCAGGTTTCATCCCGTTTTTTTATGAGTTCCCTGTTGCACCTTTTTATGTTCGTTCTGTGTCCTGTGTGCCTAATGTTGACGGTATTTCTGGATTGTCTATTCTCGTTGGCCCCTTCGATTTCTCTACCGTATATCAACAATAGATGGTATTCTAAAGAAAATCCAATTTCTGCAATTATGTAGAGTAATGTCCCCTATTTTGATACATTTATTTCCGTTACAGTTATATGTTTTGTAAAGCTAACGGATGGATGAGGAATATAACGACTTGCTTATTCGGGTCATGAACACCCTTCACTACATCGTGATATTTGGTAATAATTTGTGGATATTTTCAGCTTGATTTGTCACGAATAGCGAGATGGTCGACATGTTTGCTGCAAAAAATGATAATAAAAAATCAACAAGTTGAAAACAAGGACAGTGATGGTTGTTTTTCATGTTAAATAATAAGTTGGATTGAAAAACACAATATTGTGTATTAAGAAAATTTTAAGATACCAAAGGGGTAACCAGAAACCCTAAGTCGAAGAAGGACAGACAATACAAAGGACAAACCATAAAGAGCATAAGGAAAAACAATGATCTACAAAAAAAACTACACAGAAAACTAAAGATCGAACGACACGAACCCCACTATAAACCGAGAGCAGTTGGACAAGCTCTTGTGTTACATTACCAACACTGACTAATACAATCCTACTAAAAACCGAGAGCAGTTGGACAAGCTCTTGTGTAACATTACCAACACTGACTAATACAATCCTACTAAAAACCGAGAGCATTGGACAAGCTCTTGTGTAACATTACCAACACTGACTAATACAATCCTACTACAAATTGAGAGTAATTGGACAAACTCTTGTGTAACATTACCAACACAGACTAATACAATCCTACTAAAACTGAGAATAGTTGGACAAACTCATGTGTAACATTACCAACACTGACTAATACAATCCTACTAAAAGCTGAGAATAGTTGGACAAACTCTTGTGTAACATTACCAACACTGACTAATACAATCCTACTAAAAACTGAGAGTAGTTGGACAAACCTTGTGTAACATTACCAACAAAGACTAATACAATCCTACTACAAACTGAGAATAGTTGGACAAACTCTTGTGTAACATTACCAACACTGACTAATGCAATCCTACTACAAACTGAGAGTAGTTGGACAAACTCTTGTGTAACATTACCAACACTGACTAATACAATCCTACTAAAAACCGATAGCAGTTGGACAAGCTCTTGTGTAACATTACCAACACTGACTAATACAATCCTACTAAAAACCGAGAGCATTGGACAAGCTCTTGTGTAACATTACCAACACTGACTAATACAATCCTACTACAAATTGAGAGTAGTTGGACAAACTCTTGTGTAACATTACCAACACTGACTAATACAATCCTACTAAAAACTGAGAGTAATTGGACAAACTCTTGTGTAACATTACCAACACTGACTAATACAATCCTACTAAAACTGAGAATAGTTGGACAAACTCATGTGTAACATTACCAACACTGACTAATACAATCCTACTAAAAGCTGAGAATAGTTGGACAAACTCTTGTGTAACATTACCAACACTGACTAATACAATCCTACTGAAAACTGAGAGTAGTTGGATAAACCTTGTGTAACATTACCAACACAGACTAATACAATCCTACTACAAACTGAGAATAGTTGGACAAACTCTTGTCTAACATTACCAACACTGACTAATACAATCCTACTGAAAACTGAGAGTAGTTGGATAAACCTTGTGTAACATTACCAACACAGACTAATACAATCCTACTACAAACTGAGAGTAGTTGGACAAACTCTTGTCTAACATTACCAACACTGACTAATACAATCCTACTAAAAACTGAGAGTAGTTGGACAAACTCTTGTGTAACATTACCAACACTGACTAATGCAATCCTACTACAAACTGAGAGTAGTTGGACAAACTCTTGTGTAACATTACCAACACTGACTAATACAATCCTACTAAAAACCGATAGCAGTTGGACAAGCTCTTGTGTAACATTACCAACACTGACTAATACAATCCTACTAAAAACCGAGAGCAGATGGACAAGCTCTTGTGTAACATTACCAACACTGACTAATACAATCCTACTACAAATTGAGAGTTGTTGGACAAACTCTTGTGTAACATTACCAACACTGACTAATACAATCCTACTAAAAACTGAGAGTAATTGGATAAACTCTTGTGTAACATTACCAACACTGACTAATACAATCCTACTAAAACTGAGAGTAGTTGGACAAACTCTTTTGTAACATTACCAATGCTGACTAATACAATCCTGCTAAAAACTGAGAATAGTTGGACAAACTCTTGTGTAACATTACCAACACTGACTAATACAATCCTACTAAAAACTGAGAATAATTGGACAAATTCTTGTGTAACATTACCAACACTGACTAATGCAATCCTACTACAAACTGAGAGTAGTTGGACAAACTCTTGTGTAACATTACCAACACTGACTAATACAATCATACCAAAAACTGAGAGCAGTTGGACAAACTCTTGTGTAACATTACCAACACTGACTAATACAATCCTACTACAAACTGAGAGTAGTTGGACAAACTCTTGTGTAACATTACCAACACTGACTAATACAATCCTACTACAAACTGAGAGTAGTTGGACAACTCTTGTGTAACATTACCAACACTGACTAATACAATTCTACTAAAACCTGCGAATATTTGGACAAACTCTTGTGTAACATTACCAACACTGACTAATACAATCCTACTACAAATTGAGAGTAGTTGGACAAACTCTTGTGTAACATTACCAACACTGACTAATACAATCATACTCAAAACTGAGAGTAGTTGGACAAACTCTTGTGTAACATTACCAACACTGACTAATACAATCCTACTAAAAACCGATAGCAGTTGGACAAGCTCTTGTGTAACATTACCAACACTGACTAATACAATCCTACTAAAAACCGAGAGCATTGGACAAGCTCTTGTGTAACATTACCAACACTGACTAATACAATCCTACTACAAATTGAGAGTAGTTGGACAGACTCTTGTGTAACATTACCAACACTGACTAATACAATCCTACTAAAACTGAGAGTAATTGGACAAACTATTGTGTAACATTACCAACACTTACTAATACAATCCTACTAAAACTGAGAATAGTTGGACAAACTCATGTGTAACATTACCAACACTGACTAATACAATCCTACTAAAAGCTGAGAATAGTTGGACAAACTCTTGTGTAACATTACCAACACTGACTAATACAATCCTACTGAAAACTGAGAGTAGTTGGACAAACCTTGTGTAACATTACCAACACAAACTAATACAATCCTACTACAAACTGAGAATAGTTGGACAAACTCTTGTGTAACATTACCAACACTGACTAATGCAATCCTACTACAAACTGAGAGTAGTTGGACAAACTCTTGTGTAACATTACCAACACTGACTAATACAATCCTACTAAAAACCGATAGCAGTTGGACAAGCTCTTGTGTAACATTACCAACACTGACTAATACAATCCTACTAAAAACCGAGAGCAGTTGGACAAGCTCTTGTGCAACATTACCAACACTGACTAATACAATCCTACTAAAAACCGAGAGCAGTTGGACAAGCTCTTGTGTAACATTACCAACACTGACTAATACAATCCTACTACAAATTGAGAGTAGTTGGACAAACTCTTGTGTAACATTACCAACACTGACTAATACAATCCTACTAAAAACTGAGAGTAATTGGATAAACTCTTGTGTAACATTACCAACACTGACTAATACAATCCTACTAAAACTGAGAGTAGTTGGACAAACTCTTTTGTAACATTACCAATGCTGACTAATACAATCCTACTAAAAACTGAGAATAGTTGGACAAATTCTTGTGTAACATTACCAAAACTGACTAATACAATCATACCAAAAACTGAGAGCAGTTGGACAAACTCTGGTGTAACATTACCAACACTGACTAATACAATCCTACTACAAACTGAGAGTAGTTGGACAAACTCTTGTGTAACATTACCAACACTGACTAATACAATCCTACTACAAACTGAGAGTAGTTGGACAACTCTTGTGTAACATTACCAACACTGACTAATACAATTCTACTAAAACCTGCGAATATTTGGACAAACTCTTGTGTAACATTACCAACACTGACTAATACAATCCTACTAAAAACTGAGAGTAGTTGGACAAACTCTTGTGTAACATTACCAACACTGACTAATACAATCATACTCAAAACTGAGAGTAGTTGGACAAACTCTTGTGTAACATTACCAACACTGACTAATACAATCCTACTAAAAACTGAGAGTAGTTGGACAAACTCTTGTGTAACATTACCAACACTGACTAATACAAGCCTACTAAAAACTGAGAGTAGTTAGACAAACTCTTGTGTAACATTACCAACACTGACTAGTACAACCCTACTAAAAACTGAGAGTAGTTGGACAAACTCTTGTGTAACATTACCAACACTGACTAATACAATCCTACTAAAAACTGAGAGTAGTTGGACAAACTCTTGTGTAACATTACCAACACTGACTAATACAATCCTACTACAAACTGAGAGCAGTTGGACAAACTCTTGTGTAACATTACCAACACTGACTAATACAATCATACTAAAAACTGAGAGCAGTTGGACAAACTCTTGTGTAACATTACCAACACTGACTAATACAATCCTACTACAAACTGAGAATAGTTGGACAAACTCTTGTGTAACATTACCAACACTGACTAATACAATCCTACTAAAAATTGAGAGTAGTTGGACAAACTCTTGTGTAATATTACCAACACTGACTAATACAATCCTACTAAAAACTGAGAGCAGTTGGACAAACTCTTGTATAACATTACCAACACAGACTAATACAATCCTACTGAAAACAGAGCAGTTGAACAAACTCTTGTGTAACATTACCAACACTGACTAGTACAACCCTACTAAAAACTGAGAGTAGATGGACAAACTCTTGTGTAACATTACCAACACTGACTAATACAATCCTACTAAAAACCGAGAGCAGTTGGACAAGCTCTTGTGTAACATTACCAACACTGACTAATACAATCCTACTAAAAACCGAGAGCAGTTGGACAAGCTCTTGTGTAACATTACCAACACTGACTAATACAATCCTACTACAAATTGAGAGTAGTTGGGAAAACTCTTGTGTAACATTACCAACACTGACTAATACAAGCCTACTAAAAACTGAGAGTAGTTAGACAAACTCTTGTGTAACATTACCAACACTGACTAGTACAACCCTACTAAAAACTGAGAGTAGTTGGACAAACTCTTGTGTAACATTACCAACACTGACTAATACAATCCTACTAAAAACTGAGAGTAGTTGGACAAACTCTTGTGTAACATTACCAACACTGACTAATACAATCCTACTACAAACTGAGAGCAGTTGGACAAACTCTTGTGTAACATTACCAACACTGACTAATACAATCATACTAAAAACTGAGAGCAGTTGGACAAGCTCTTGTGTAACATTACCAACACTGACTAATACAATCCTACTACAAACTGAGAATAGTTGGACAAACTCTTGTGTAACATTACCAACACTGACTAATACAATCCTACTAAAAATTGAGAGTAGTTGGACAAACTCTTGTGTAATATTACCAAGACTGACTAATACAATCCTACTAAAAACTGAGAGCAGTTGGACAAACTCTTGTATAACATTACCAACACAGACTAATACAATCCTACTGAAAACTGAGAACAGTTGAACAAACTCTTGTGTAACATTACCAACACTGACTAGTACAACCCTACTAAAAACTGAGAGTAGTTGGACAAACTCTTGTGTAACATTACCAACACTGACTAATACAATCCTACTAAAAACCGAGAGCAGTTGGACAAGCTCTTGTGTAACATTACCAACACTGACTAATACAATCCTACTAAAAACCGAGAGCAGTTGGACAAGCTCTTGTGTAACATTACCAACACTGACTAATACAATCCTACTACAAATTGAGAGTAGTTGGGAAAACTCTTGTGTAACATTACCAACACTGACTAATACAAGCCTACTAAAAACTGAGAGTAGTTAGACAAACTCTTGTGTAACATTACCAACACTGACTAGTACAACCCTACTACAAACTGAGAGTAGTTGGACAAACTCTTGTGTAACATTACCAACACTGACTAATACAATCCTACTAAAAACTGAGAGTAGTTGGACAAACTCTTGTGTAACATTACCAACACTGACTAATACAATCCTACTACAAACTGAGAGCAGTTGGACAAACTCTTGTGTAACATTACCAACACTGACTAATACAATCATACTAAAAACTGAGAGCAGTTGGACAAACTCTTGTGTAACATTACCAACACTGACTAATACAATCCTACTGAAAACTGACAGTAGTTGGACAAACTCTTGTGTAACATTACCAACACTGACTAATACAATCCTACTAAAAACTGAGAGCAGTTGGACAAACTCTTGTGTAACATTACCAACACAGACTAATACAATCCTACTGAAAACTGAGAGCAGTTGGACAAACTCTTGTGTAACATTACCAACACTGACTAATACAATCCTACTACAAACTGAGAATAGTTGGACAAACTCTTGTGTAACATTACCAACACTGACTAATACAATCCTACTAAAAATTGAGAGTAGTTGGACAAACTCTTGTGCAACATTACCAACACTGACTAATACAATCCTACTAAAAACTGAGAGCAGTTGGACAAACTCTTGTGTAACATTACCAACACAGACTAATACAATCCTACTGAAAACTGAGAGTAGTTGGACAAGCTCTTGTGTAACATTACCAACACTGACTAATACAATCCTACTACAAATTGAGAGTAGTTGGGCAAACTCTTGTGTAACATTACCAACACTGACTAATACAATCCTACTAAAAACTGAGAGTAATTGGATAAACCCTTGTGTAACATTACCAACACTGACTAATACAATCCTACTAAAACTGAGAATAGTTGGACAAACTCTTGTGTAACATTACCAACACTGACTAATACAATCCTACTAAAAACTGAGAATAATTGGACAAATTCTTGTGTAACATTACCAACACTGACTAATGCAATCCTACTACAAACTGAGAGTAGTTAGACAAACTCTTGTGTAACATTACCAACACTGACTAATACAATCATACCAAAAACTGAGAGCAGTTGGACAAACTCTTGTGTAACATTACCAACACTGACTAATACAATCCTACTACAAACTGAGAGTAGTTGGACAAACTCTTGTGTAACATTACCAACACTGACTAATACAATCCTACTAAAAACCGATAGCAGTTGGACAAGCTCTTGTGTAACATTACCAACACTGACTAATACAATCCTACTAAAAACCGAGAGCATTGGACAAGCTCTTGTGTAACATTACCAACACTGACTAATACAATCCTACTACAAATTGAGAGTAGTTGGACAAACTCTTGTGTAACATTACCAACACTTACTAATACAATCCTACTAAAACTGAGAATAGTTGGACAAACTCATGTGTAACATTACCAACACTGACTAATACAATCCTACTAAAAGCTGAGAATAGTTGGACAAACTCTTGTGTAACATTACCAACACTGACTAATACAATCCTACTGAAAACTGAGAGTAGTTGGACAAACCTTGTGTAACATTACCAACACAGACTAATACAATCCTACTACAAACTGAGAATAGTTGGACAAACTCTTGTGTAACATTACCAACACTGACTAATACAATCCTACTAAAAACTGAGAGTAGTTGGACAAACTCTTGTGTAACATTACCAACACTGACTAATGCAATCCTACTACAAACTGAGAGTAGTTGGACAAACTCTTGTGTAACATTACCAACACTGACTAATACAATCCTACTAAAAACCGATAGCAGTTGGACAAGCTCTTGTGTAACATTACCAACACTGACTAATACAATCCTACTAAAAACCGAGAGCAGTTGGACAAGCTCTTGTGCAACATTACCAACACTGACTAATACAATCCTACTAAAAACCGAGAGCAGTTGGACAAGCTCTTGTGTAACATTACCAACACTGACTAATACAATCCTACTACAAATTGAGAGTAGTTGGACAAACTCTTGTGTAACATTACCAACACTGACTAATACAATCGTACTAAAAACTGAGAGTAATTGGATAAACTCTTGTGTAACATTACCAACACTGACTAATACAATCCTACTAAAACTGAGAGTAGTTGGACAAACTCTTTTGTAACATTACCAATGCTGACTAATACAATCCTACTAAAAACTGAGAATAGTTGGACAAACTCTTGTGTAACATTACCAACACTGACTAATACAATCCTACTAAAAACTGAGAATAGTTGGACAAATTCTTGTGTTACATTACCAACACTGGCTAATGCAATCCTACTACAAACTGAGAGTAGTTGGACAAACTCTTGTGTAACATTACCAACGCTGACTAATACAATCATACCAAAAACTGAGAGCAGTTGGACAAACTCTGGTGTAACATTACCAACACTGACTAATACAATCCTACTACAAACTGAGAGTAGTTGGACAAACTCTTGTGTAACATTACCAACACTGACTAATACAATCCTACTACAAACTGAGAGTAGTTGGACAACTCTTGTGTAACATTACCAACACTGACTAATACAATTCTACTAAAACCTGCGAATATTTGGACAAACTCTTGTGTAACATTACCAACACTAACTAATACAATCCTACTAAAAACTGAGAGTAGTTGGACAAACTCTTGTGTAACATTACCAACACTGACTAATACAATAATACTCAAAACTGAGAGTAGTTGGACAAACTCTTGTGTAACATTACCAACACTGACTAATACAATCCTACTAAAAACTGAGAGTAGTTGGACAAACTCTTGTGTAACATTACCAACACTGACTAATACAAGCCTACTAAAAACTGAGAGTAGTTAGACAAACTCTTGTGTAACATTACCAACACTGACTAGTACAACCCTACTAAAAACTGAGAGTAGTTGGACAAACTCTTGTGTAACATTACCAACACTGACTAATACAATCCTACTAAAAACTGAGAGTAGTTGGACAAACTCTTGTGTAACATTACCAACACTGACTAATACAATCCTACTACAAACTGAGAGCAGTTGGACAAACTCTTGTGTAACATTACCAACACTGACTAATACAATCATACTAAAAACTGAGAGCAGTTGGACAAACTCTTGTGTAACATTACCAACACTGACTAATACAATCCTACTACAAACTGAGAATAGTTGGACAAACTCTTGTGTAACATTACCAACACTGACTAATACAATCCTACTAAAAATTGAGAGTAGTTGGACAAACTCTTGTGTAATATTACCAACACTGACTAATACAATCCTACTAAAAACTGAGAGCAGTTGGACAAACTCTTGTATAACATTACCAACACAGACTAATACAATCCTACTGAAAACTGAGAGCAGTTGAACAAACTCTTGTGTAACATTACCAACACTGACTAGTACAACCCTACTAAAAACTGAGAGCAGTTGGACAAACTCTTGTGTAACATTACCAACACTGACTAATACAATCCTACTAAAAACCGAGAGCAGTTGGACAAGCTCTTGTGTAACATTACCAACACTGACTAATACAATCATACTAAAAACTGAGAGCAGTTGGACAAACTCTTGTGTAACATTACCAACACTGACTAATACAATCCTACTACAAACTGAGAATAGTTGGACAAACTCTTGTGTAACATTACCAACACTGACTAATACAATCCTACTAAAAATTGAGAGTAGTTGGACAAACTCTTGTGTAATATTACCAACACTGACTAATACAATCCTACTAAAAACTGAGAGCAGTTGGACAAACTCTTGTATAACATTACCAACACAGACTAATACAATCCTACTGAAAACTGAGAGCAGTTGAACAAACTCTTGTGTAACATTACCAACACTGACTAGTACAACCCTACTAAAAACTGAGAGTAGTTGGACAAACTCTTGTGTAACATTACCAACACTGACTAATACAATCCTACTAAAAACCGAGAGCAGTTGGACAAGCTCTTGTGTAACATTACCAACACTGACTAATACAATCCTACTAAAAACCGAGAGCAGTTGGACAAGCTCTTGTGTAACATTACCAACACTGACTAATACAATCCTACTACAAATTGAGAGTAGTTGGGAAAACTCTTGTGTAACATTACCAACACTGACTAATACAAGCCTACTAAAAACTGAGAGTAGTTAGACAAACTCTTGTGTAACATTACCAACACTGACTAGTACAACCCTACTACAAACTGAGAGTAGTTGGACAAACTCTTGTGTAACATTACCAACACTGACTAATACAATCCTACTGAAAACTGACAGTAGTTGGACAAACTCTTGTGTAACATTACCAACACTGACTAATACAATCCTACTACAAACTGAGAATAGTTGGACAAACTCTTGTGTAACATTACCAACACTGACTAATACAATCCTACTAAAAATTGAGAGTAGTTGGACAAACTCTTGTGCAACATTACCAACACTGACTAATACAATCCTACTAAAAACTGAGAGCAGTTGGACAAACTCTTGTGTAACATTACCAACACAGACTAATACAATCCTACTGAAAACTGAGAGCAGTTGGACAAACTCTTGTGTAACATTACCAACACTGACTAGTACAACCCTACTAAAAACTGAGAGTAGTTGGACAAACTCTTGTGTAACATTACCAACACTGACTAATACAATCCTACTAAAAACCGAGAGCAGTTGGACAAGCTCTTGTGTAACATTACCAACACTAACTAATACAATCCTACTAAAAACCGAGAGCAGTTGGACAAGCTCTTGTGTAACATTACCAACACTGACTAATACAATCCTACTACAAACTGAGAGTAGTTGGACAAACTCTTGTGTAACATTACCAACACTGACTAATACAATCCTACTACAAACTGAGAGTAGTTGGACAACTCTTGTGTAACATTACCAACACTGACTAATACAATTCTACTAAAACCTGCGAATATTTGGACAAACTCTTGTGTAACATTACCAACACTGACTAATACAATCCTACTAAAAACTGAGAGTAGTTGGACAAACTCTTGTGTAACATTACCAACACTGACTAATACAATCATACTCAAAACTGAGAGTAGTTGGACAAACTCTTGTGTAACATTACCAACACTGACTAATACAATCCTACTAAAAACTGAGAGTAGTTGGACAAACTCTTGTGTAACATTACCAACACTGACTAATACAATCCTACTAAAAACTGAGAGTAGTTGGACAAACTCTTGTGTAACATTACCAACACTGACTAATACAATCCTACTACAAACTGAGAGCAGTTGGACAAACTCTTGTGTAACATTACCAACACTAACTAATACAATCATACTAAAAACTGAGAGCAGTTGGACAAACTCTTGTGTAACATTACCAACACTGACTAATACAATCCTACTGAAAACTGAGAGTAGTTGGACAAACTCTTGTGTAACATTACCAACACTGACTAATACAATCCTACTACAAACTGAGAATAGTTGGACAAACTCTTGTGTAACATTACCAACACTGACTAATACAATCCTACTAAAACCTGAGAGCAGTTGGACAAACTCTTGTGTAACATTACCAACACTGACTAATACAATCCTACTAAAAACCGAGAGCAGTTGGACAAGCTCTTGTGTAACATTACCAACACTGACTAATACAATCCTACTACAAATTGAGAGTAGTTGGACAAACTCTTGTGTAACATTACCAACACTGACTAATACAATCCTACTAAAAACTGAGAGTAATTGGACAAACTCTTGTGTAACATTACCAACACTGACTAATACAATCCTACTAAAACTGAGAGTAGTTGGACAAACTCTTTTGTAACATTACCAATGCTGACTAATACAATCCTGCTGAAAACTAAGAATAGGTGGACAAACTCTTGTGTAAAACTACCAACAATGACTAATACAATCCTACTAAAAGCTGAGAATAGTTGGACAAACTCTTGTGTAACATTACCAACACTGACTAATGCAATCCAACTACAAACTGAGAGTAGTTGGACAAACTCTTGTGTAACATTACCAACACTGACTAATACAATCATACCAAAAACTGAGAGTAGTTGGACAAACTCTTGTGTAACATTACCAACACTGACTAATACAATCCTACTAAAAACCGAGAGCAGTTGGACAAGGTCTTGTGTAACATTACCAACACTGACTAATACAATCCTACTAAAAACCGAGAGCAGTTGGATAAGCTCTTGTGTAACATTACCAACACTGACTAATACAATCCTACTAAAAACTGAGAATAGTTGGACAAACTCTTGTGTAACATTACCAACACTGACTAATACAATCCTACTACAAACTGAGAATAGTTGGACAAAATCTTGTGTAACATTACCAACACTGACTAATACAATCATACTAAAACTGAGAGTAGTTGGACAAACTCTTGTGTAACATTACCAACACTGACTAATACAATCCTACTAAAAACCGAGAGCAGTTGGACAAGCTCTTGTGTAACATTACCAACACTAACTAATACAATCCTACTAAAAACCGAGAGCAGTTGGACAAGCTCTTGTGTAACATTACCAACACTGACTAATACAATCCTACTACAAACTGAGAGTAGTTGGACAAACTCTTGTGTAACATTACCAACACTGACTAATACAATCCTACTACAAACTGAGAGTAGTTGGACAACTCTTGTGTAACATTACCAACACTGACTAATACAATTCTACTAAAACCTGCGAATATTTGGACAAACTCTTGTGTAACATTACCAACACTGACTAATACAATCCTACTAAAAACTGAGAGTAGTTGGACAAACTCTTGTGTAACATTACCAACACTGACTAATACAATCATACTCAAAACTGAGAGTAGTTGGACAAACTCTTGTGTAACATTACCAACACTGACTAATACAATCCTACTAAAAACTGAGAGTAGTTGGACAAACTCTTGTGTAACATTACCAACACTGACTAATACAATCCTACTAAAAACTGAGAGTAGTTGGACAAACTCTTGTGTAACATTACCAACACTGACTAATACAATCCTACTACAAACTGAGAGCAGTTGGACAAACTCTTGTGTAACATTACCAACACTAACTAATACAATCATACTAAAAACTGAGAGCAGTTGGACAAACTCTTGTGTAACATTACCAACACTGACTAATACAATCCTACTGAAAACTGAGAGTAGTTGGACAAACTCTTGTGTAACATTGCCAACACTGACTAATACAATCCTACTACAAACTGAGAATAGTTGGACAAACTCTTGTGTAACATTACCAACACTGACTAATACAATCCTACTAAAACCTGAGAGCAGTTGGACAAACTCTTGTGTAACATTACCAACACTGACTAATACAATCCTACTAAAAACCGAGAGCAGTTGGACAAGCTCTTGTGTAACATTACCAACACTGACTAATACAATCCTACTACAAATTGAGAGTAGTTGGACAAACTCTTGTGTAACATTACCAACACTGACTAATACAATCCTACTAAAAACTGAGAGTAATTGGACAAACTCTTGTGTAACATTACCAACACTGACTAATACAATCCTACTAAAACTGAGAGTAGTTGGACAAACTCTTTTGTAACATTACCAATGCTGACTAATACAATCCTACTGAAAACTAAGAATAGGTGGACAAACTCTTGTGTAAAACTACCAACAATGACTAATACAATCCTACTAAAAGCTGAGAATAGTTGGACAAACTCTTGTGTAACATTACCAACACTGACTAATGCAATCCAACTACAAACTGAGAGTAGTTGGACAAACTCTTGTGTAACATTACCAACACTGACTAATACAATCATACCAAAAACTGAGAGTAGTTGGACAAACTCTTGTGTAACATTACCAACACTGACTAATACAATCCTACTAAAAACCGAGAGCAGTTGGACAAGGTCTTGTGTAACATTACCAACACTGACTAATACAATCCTACTAAAAACCGAGAGCAGTTGGATAAGCTCTTGTGTAACATTACCAACACTGACTAATACAATCCTACTAAAAACTGAGAATAGTTGGACAAACTCTTGTGTAACATTACCAACACTGACTAATTCAATCCTACTACAAACTGAGAATAGTTGGACAAAATCTTGTGTAACATTACCAACACTGACTAATACAATCATACTAAAACTGAGAGTAGTTGGACAAACTCTTGTGTAACATTACCAACACTGACTAATACAATCCTACTAAAAACTGAGAGTAGTTGAACAAACTCTTGTGTAACATTACCAACACTGACTAATACAATCCTGCTAAAAATCGAGAGCAGTTGGACAAACTCTTGTGTAACATTACCAACACTGACTAATACAATCCTACTAAAACCTGAGAGTAGTTAGACAAACTCTTGCGTAACATTACCAACATTGACTAGTACAACCCTACTAAAAACTGAGAGTAGTTGGACAAACTCTTGTGTAACATTACCAACACTGACTAATACAATCCTACTAAAAACTGAGAGCAGTTGGACAAGCTCTTGTGTAACATTACCAACACTGACTAATACAATCCTACTACAAATTGAGAGTAGTTGGACAAACTCTTGTGTAACATTACCAACACTGACTAATACAATCCTACTAAAAACTGAGAGTAATTGGACAAACTCTTGTGTAACATTACCAATGCTGACTAATACAATCCTACTGAAAACTGAGAATAGGTGGACAAACTCTTGTGTAACATTACCAACAATGACTAATACAATCCTACTAAAAGCTGAGAATAGTTGGACAAACTCTTGTGTAACATTACCAACACTGACTAATACAATCCTACTACAAACTGAGAGCAGTTGGACAAATTCTTGTGTAACATTACCAACACAGACTAATACAATCCTACTACAAACTGAGAATAGTTGGACAAACTCTTGTGTAACATTACCAACACTGACTAATGCAATCCTACTACAAACTGAGAGTAGTTGGACAAACTCTTGTGTAACATTACCAACACTGACTAATACAATCCTACTAAAAACTGAGAGTAGTTGAACAAACTCTTGTGTAACATTACCAACACTGACTAATACAATCCTGCTAAAAATCGAGAGCAGTTGGACAAACTCTTGTGTAACATTACCAACACTGACTAATACAATCCTACTAAAAACTGAGAGTAGTTAGACAAACTCTTGCGTAACATTACCAACATTGTCTAGTACAACCCTACTAAAAACTGAGAGTAGTTGGACAAACTCTTGTGTAACATTACCAACACTGACTAATACAATCCTACTACAAACTGAGAGCAGTTGGACAAACTCTTGTGTAACATTACCAACACTAACTAATACAATCATACTAAAAACTGAGAGCAGTTGGACAAACTCTTGTGTAACATTACCAACACTGACTAATACAATCCTACTGAAAACTGAGAGTAGTTGGACAAACTCTTGTGTAACATTACCAACACTGACTAATACAATCTTACTACAAACTGAGAGTAGTTGGACAAACTCTTGTGTAACATTACCAACACTGACTAATACAATCATACTAAAAATTGAGAGTAGTTGGACAAACTCTTGTGTAACATTACCAACACTGACTAATACAATCCTACTACAAACTGAGCGCAGTTGGACAAACTCTTGTGTAACATTACCAACACTGACTAATACAATCCTACTAAAAACCGAGAGCAGTTGGACAAGCTCTTGTGTAACATTACCAACACTGACTAATACAATCCTACTACAAATTGATAGTAGTTGGACAAACTCTTGTGTAACATTACCAACACTGACTAATACAATCCTACTAAAAACTGAGAGTAATTGGACAAACTCTTGTGTAACATTACCAACACTGACTAATACAATCCTACTAAAACTGAGAGTAGTTGGACAAACTCTTTTGTAACATTACCAATGCTGACTAATACAATCCTACTGAAAACTGAGAATAGTTGGACAAACTCTTGTGTAACATTACCAACAATGACTAATACAATCCTACTAAAAGCTGAGAATAGTTGGACAAACTCTTGTGTAACATTACCAACACTGACTAATACAATCCTACTGAAAACTGAGAGTAGTTGGACAAACTCTTGTGTAACATTACCAACACAGACTAATACAATCCTACTACAAACTGAGAATAGTTGGACAAACTCTTGTGTAACATTACCAACACTGACTAATACAATCCTACTACAAACTGAGAGTAGTTGGACAAACTCTTGTGTAACATTACCAACACTGACTAATACAATCATACCAAAAACTGAGAGTAGTTGGACAAACTCTTGTGTAACATTACCAACACTGACTAATACAATCCTACTACAAACTGAGAGTAGTTGGACAAGCTCTTGTGTTACATTACCAACACTGACTAATAAAATCCTACTAAAAACCGAGAGCCGTTGGACAAACTCTTGTGTAACATTACCAACACTGACTAATACAATCCTACTACAAACCGAGAGCAGTTGGACAAGCTCTTGTGTAACATTACCAACACTGACAAATACAATCCTACTAAAAACCGAGAGCAGTTGGACAAGGTCTTGTGTAACATTACCAACACTGACTAATACAATCCTACTAAAAACCGAGAGCAGTTGGATAAGCTCTTGTGTAACATTACCAACACTGACTAATACAATCCTACTAAAAACTGAGAATAGTTGGACAAACTCTTGTGTAACATTACCAACACTGACTAATACAATCCTACTACAAACTGAGAATAGTTGGACAAACTCTTGTGTAACATTACCAACACTGACTAATACAATCATACTCAAAACTGAGAGTAGTTGGACAAACTCTTGTGTAACATTACCAACACTGACTAATACAATCCTACTGAAAACTGAGAGTAGTTGGACAAACTCTTGTGTAACATTACCAACACAGACTAATACAATCCTACTACAAACTGAGAATAGTTGGACAAACTCTTGTGTAACATTACCAACACTGACTAATGCAATCCTACTACAAACTGAGAGTAGTTGGACAAACTATTGTGTAACATTACCAACACTGACTAATACAATCCTACTGAAAACTGAGAGTAGTTGGACAAACTCTTGTGTAACATTACCAACACAGACTAATACAATCCTACTACAAACTGAGAATAGTTGGACAAACTCTTGTGTAACATTACCAACACTGACTAATGCAATCCTACTACAAACTGAGAGTAGTTGGACAAACTCTTGTGTAGCATTACCAACACTGACTAATGCAATCATACCAAAAACTGAGAGTAGTTGGACAAACTCTTGTGTAACATTACCAACACTGACTAATACAATCCTACTACAAACTGAGAGTAGTTGGACAAACTCTTGTGTAACATTACCAACACTGACTAATACAATCCTACTCAAAACTGAGAGTAGTTGGACAAACTCTTGTGTAACATTACCAACACTGACTAATACAATCCTACTGAAAACTGAGAGTAGTTGGACAAACTCTTGTGTAACATTACCAACACAGACTAATACAATCCTACTACAAACTGAAAATAGTTGGACAAACTCTTGTGTAACATTACCAACACTGACTAATACAATCCTACTAAAAACTGAGAGTAGTTGGACAAACTCTTGTGTAACATCACCAACACTGACTAATACAATCCTACTACAAACTGAGAGTAGTTGGACAAACTCTTGTGTAACATTACCAACACTGACTAATGCAATCATACCAAAAACTGAGAGTAGTTGGACAAACTCTTGTGTAACATTACCAACACTGACTAATACAATCCTACTAAAAACCTAGAGCAGTTGGACAAGCTCTTGTGTAACATTACCAACACTGACTAATACAATCCTACTACAAATTGAGAGTAGTTGGACAAACTCTTGTGTAACATTACCAACACTGACTAATACAATCCTACTAAAAACTGAGAGTAATTGGACAAACTCTTGTGTAACATTACCAACACTGACTAATACAATCCTACTAAAACTGAGAGTAGTTGGACAAACTCTTTTGTAACATTACCAATGCTGACTAATACAATCCTACTGAAAACTGAGAATAGTTGGACAAACTCTTGTGTAACATTACCAACAATGACTAATACAATCCTACTAAAAGCTGAGAATAGTTGGAAAAACTCTTGTGTAACATTACCAACACTGACTAATACAATCCTACTGAAAACTGAGAGTAGTTGGACAAACTCTTGTGTAACATTACCAACACAGACTAATACAATCCTACTACAAACTGAGAATAGTTGGACAAACTCTTGTGTAACATTACCAACACTGACTAATACAATCCTACTACAAACTGAGAGTAGTTGGACAAACTCTTGTGTAACATTACCAACACTGACTAATACAATCATACCAAAAACTGAGAGTAGTTGGACAAACTCTTGTGTAACATTACCAACACCGACTAATACAATCCTACTACAAACTGAGAGTAGTTGGACAAGCTCTTGTGTTACATTACCAACACTGACTAATAAAATCCTACTAAAAACCGAGAGCCGTTGGACAAACTCTTGTGTAACATTACCAACACTGACTAATACAATCCTACTACAAACCGAGAGCAGTTGGACAAGCTCTTGTGTAACATTACCAACACTGACAAATACAATCCTACTAAAAACCGAGAGCAGTTGGACAAGGTCTTGTGTAACATTACCAACACTGACTAATACAATCCTACTAAAAACCGAGAGCAGTTGGATAAGCTCTTGTGTAACATTACCAACACTGACTAATACAATCCTACTAAAAACTGAGAATAGTTGGACAAACTCTTGTGTAACATTACCAACACTGACTAATACAATCCTACTACAAACTGAGAATAGTTGGACAAACTCTTGTGTAACATTACCAACACTGACTAATACAATCATACTCAAAACTGAGAGTAGTTGGACAAACTCTTGTGTAACATTACCAACACTGACTAATACAATCCTACTGAAAACTGAGAGTAGTTGGACAAACTCTTGTGTAACATTACCAACACAGACTAATACAATCCTACTACAAACTGAGAATAGTTGGACAAACTCTTGTGTACCATTACCAACACTGACTAATGCAATCCTACTACAAACTGAGAGTAGTTGGACAAACTCTTGTGTAACATTACCAACACTGACTAATACAATCCTACTGAAAACTGAGAGTAGTTGGACAAACTCTTGTGTAACATTACCAACACAGACTAATACAATCCTACTACAAACTGAGAATAGTTGGACAAACTCTTGTGTAACATTACCAACACTGACTAATGCAATCCTACTACAAACTGAGAGTAGTTGGACAAACTCTTGTGTAACATTACCAACACTGACTAATGCAATCATACCAAAAACTGAGAGTAGTTGGACAAACTCTTGTGTAACATTACCAACACTGACTAATACAATCCTACTACAAACTGAGAGTAGTTGGACAAACTCTTGTGTAACATTACCAACACTGACTAATACAATCCTACTAAAAACTGAGAGTAGTTGGACAAACTCTTGTGTAACATTACCAACACTGACTAATACAATCCTACTGAAAACTGAGGGTAGTTGGACAAACTCTTGTGTAACATTACCAACACAGACTAATACAATCCTACTACAAACTGAAAATAGTTGGACAAACTCTTGTGTAACATTACCAACACTGACTAATACAATCCTACTAAAAACTGAGAGTAGTTGGACAAACTCTTGTGTAACATTACCAACACTGACTAATACAATCCTACTACAAACTGAGAGTAGTTAGACAAACTCTTGTGTAACATTACAAACACTGACTAGTACAACCATACTAAAAACTGAGAGTAGTTGGACAAACTCTTGTGTAACATTACCAACACTGACTAATACAATCCTACTAAAAACTGAGAGTAGTTGGACAAACTCTTGTGTAACATTACCAACACTGACTAATACAATCCTACTAAAAACTGAGAGTAGTTAGACAAACTCTTGTGTAACATTACCAACACTGACTAGTACAACCCTACTAAAAACTGAGAGTAGTTGGACAAACTCTTGTGTAACATTACCAACACTGACTAATACAATCCTACTAAAAACTGAGAGTAGTTGGACAAACTCTTGTGTAACATTACCAACACTGACTAATACAATCCTACTACAAACTGAGAGTAGTTGGACAAACTCTTGTGTAACATTACCAACACTGACTAATACAATCATACTAAAAACCGAGAGCAGTTGGACAAACTCTTGTGTAACATTACCCACACTGACTAATACAATCCTACTGAAAACTGAGAGTAGTTGGACAAACTCTTGTGTAACATTACCAACACTGACTAATACAATGCTACTACAAACTGAGAATAGTTGGACAAACTCTTGTGTACCATTACCAACACTGACTAATACAATCCTACTACAAATTGAGAGTAGTTGGACAAACTCTTGTGTAACATTACCAACACTGACTAATACAATCCTACTAAAAACTGAGAGTAGTTGGACAAACTCTTGTGTAACATTACCAACACTGACTAATACAATCCTACTATAAACTGAGAGCAGTTGGACAAACTCTTGTGTAACATTACCAACACTGACTAATACAATCATACTAAAAACTGAGAGCAGTTGGACAAACTCTTGTGTAACATTACCAACACTGACTAATACAATCCTACTAAAAACTGAGAGTAGTTGGACAAACTCTTGTGTAACATTACCAACACTGACTAATACAATCCTACTAAAAACTGAGAGTAGTTAGACAAACTCTTGTGTAACATTACCAACACTGACTAATACAATCCTACTACAAATTGAGAGTAGTTGGACAAACTCTTGTGTAACATTACCAACACTGACTAATACAATCCTACTAAAAACTGAGAGTAGTTGGACAAACTCTTGTGTAACATTGCCAACACTGACTAATACAATCCTACTACAAACTGAGAGCAGTTGGACAATCTCTTGTGTAACATTACCAACACTGACTAATACAATCATACTAAAAACTGAGAGCAGTTGGACAAACTCTTGTGTAACATTACCAACACTGACTAATACAATCCTACTGAAAACTGAGAGTAGTTGGACAAACTCTTGTGTAACATTACCAACACTGACTAATACAATCCTACTACAAACTGAGAATAGTTGGACAAACTCTTGTGTAACATTACCAACACTGACTAATACAATCCTACTAAAAACTGAGAGTAGTTGGACAAACTCTTGTGTAACATTATCAACACTGACTAATACAATCCTACTACAAACTGAGAGTAGTTGGACAAACTCTTGTGTAACATTACCAACACTGACTAATACAATCCTTCTAAAAACTGAGAGCAGTTGGACAAACTCTTGTGTAACATTACCAACACTGACTAATGCAATCCTACTGAAAACTGAGAGCAGTTGGACAAACTCTTGTGTAACATTACCAACACTGACTAATACAATCCTACTACAAACTGAGAGCAGTTGGACAAACTATTGTGTAACATTACCAACACTGACTAATACAATCCTACTAAAAACTGAGAGTAGTTGGACAAACTATTGTGTAACATTACCAACACTGACTAATACAATCCTACTAAAAACTGAGAGTAGTTGGACAAACTCTTGTGTAACATTACCAACACTGACTAATACAATCCTACTAAAAACTGAGAGCAGTTGGACAAACTCTTGTGTAACATTACCAACACTGACTAATACAATCCTACTGAAAACTGAGAGCAGTTGGACAAACTATTGTGTAACATTATCAACACTGACTAATACAATCCTACTAAAAACTGAGAGTAGTTGGACAAACTCGTGTGTAACATTACCAACACTGACTAATACAATCCTACTACAAACTGAGAGCAGTTGGACAAACTCTTGTGTAACATTACCAACACTGACTAATACAATCCTACTGAAAACTGAGAGCAGTTGGACAAACTATTGTGTAACATTACCAACACAGACTAATACAATCCTACTAAAACTGAGAGCAGTTGGACAAACTATTGTGTAACATTACCAACACTGACTAGTACAACCCTACTAAAAACTGAGAGTAGTTGGACAAACTCTTGTGTAACATTACCAACACTGACTAGTACTTTTTATATTTGTATATATTTTCACTAATTAAAGCATAAAATGGAAAGGGGACTATAGAAAGATAATTACATTCTGTTAGATCTTTACTTGTTTATTTACTGTTTACATGAATAGTGTAACCATTATACGGGATTAGCATGTCAGTTGGATGCAGACTTATGAAATATGTTTATGTAAATATTTCATATTCCTGAATTGGGCAATTAACTGCCAGATTTGAAAACAAAACAAACATTACAACGGGCGTCCTGCAATTACCAATGCAATTACATATTTTCGCTTACCGGGTCACTTGAAACTCCCTGACCTTTGAACACAAATTGGCATAAATTATGATCGTACATAACCATTTATCGATTCAGTCACAATTGATTACAGAATGAATAACGCTGACTTCATTCTATTATAATTACAGGTTCGAATTTAACATATGAACACATATTGTTATGTGAACATTCCAGCGTAGAACTGTTGTGTCCAGATAATCATGTGATAGAAAATGTCAACATGTCATTGGCTGAAAATGTAGATATCGAAGAAACTTGTAGATTGTCGAATGAAGATTACTCCTCTAATAATGCCAAGATATCAATCCTCGATTCATGTATTGGTAATTCCAGGTGCATTGTATCCGACACAGATGTAGATTTTTCGCAGATTTCAGATATAACTTGGCTAGTTCGTATATCATTTTATTGTGTTCGTAAGTATATGTAGCACTTAATAAAATGAAAAACAAAAAATACCTCACAGTCGGAACAGTTCCAAAATCCAATAGAAAAATGGTATAAAGAGGCAAAATTAATACCCCTAGCACACAAATACATCACCGCTCAAACACCTCGCTTGGTACAGGCACATCAATAAAATGTGGCAGGGTTAAACTAGTCTTTCTCTTATTGAAAATATTGATATCGATATAATCTACAACAAGACTTGAACAGTGCTTGTCGATTATATAGGCTTCCTGAGATTGAAAGCTTTAACAAGCGAATAAATGAAAAGATCAATGAAGACATGTGCACAGTTTGCCCCCATGGGTATTCCGATGATTTGTTTAAAAAACAAACTCGACATAGTCGACAAATATGTTACCGATAGGAAACCCCAGCATTCTGATGACTGCCTTTACTGTCTAGCATTTTTTGTCCTTTGTTTCGTAATTCATGATCCAAAACTAAAAATTGTAATGTTGCTTACTATTTTGAAAGTTAAATGTGCTGTGAATGATTTCATATTGCTTTGGTTTTTTTTAACTTTGATGGAGATTTGTAGTATAAAGTGTATCTAGGTCAAATGTTTGGATAGATGATTTTTTCTTAAAGAGCGAAAATTAAATTTTCCAAAAGATCTTTAGTCCAAATTTGGTTGATGCAACAACGTGAATAGACTTTGTCACAATATAACTGTTTTATTACATCGAATATCCTACACACTACAGTGCCATAATTACTTGGTCAAATCTGACAACAGATACCAAATGATGACCCATATTCAGTAAATTCTGCAAGTCATGTCATACTTTTACCAAGTTGAGGCTAACAAGGGAATTACCATCGTTTTTTTTTCGCGTGCGGTTGTTATAACCATACAACCTAACGTCCAACGGTTTTTCGAACGGAATGTCAAATGTAATGTGACGTTCTTTAGACTAATCAAATACAAGATATTTACTATAATATATGAGTATGTAATAAATAGTCATTATTGTGACTGTAGACAAAACATTTATAGGAATAATTCTTACAAGCAAAAACAATAAAAACATTAGATATCAAATTTAGTAAGCAATGTTCGTTTCATGAATAACCTTCATAAGGTACGATCAAAATCGAAAGATTTCCGTCCGAACGAGTTTTAAAAGTCGAAATTTAGGCACATCACAAATAATAATATCAAGACGCTATTTCTGAGCAAATCTATTAAAGCATGGTATTTCATACGCGAAATCATGAAGCAATCCCACCATGGTGAACTCGTAGGGAAGGGAGGGTGGTGCTAATGTAAGGAAACATGCAACTAAGATATATTTTTGAAATTCAAAGCAGTTTATAAAAATCAAAATGAGTTGCATCTTGCTTAAATCTTATCCAATTGAGGGAAGAGGTGGCTAAATGATATTTTAAAAAAATCCATAGTTTTGACTATTTTAATATCTATGCTTAGAATAAGATGATATAGTATTTTATTTATGTTAATTACAGGTACAACTAATGATGACCATTATCAAAAACCAATACTAACTGTTTGTCCTTATGATATGAGTTCTGTTGGTTGTTCTCAACGTATTAGGAAAATTAAAATAAAATCCATTGAGTTACCGAGAGACACATCAGTATGTAACACAACATCTACAATACAGCAATGTGAACATATGACAGAACTAAATGTAAAAAAATCCTGTAATAATAAACAACAATGTTTACCAAATGTTTGGAATACATCGACAGATACCTGGGACGACTGTATTAAGATTCCTAAGGTTGTTAACATCTCCTTTTCGTGTAAAGGTAATATGTATATTTAAATTAAACCATTAGTGCATTACGGTATCAATTTTGGGACAAGAGTAACTCGCTGGCGCGCGACTAGTGGAACTGGAAGTGCTTACCCTGCGGGGGTACATGTTTTCACTCCCGGGTTTTAGTGGGGTTTGTGCTGCTCAATATTTAGTTTTCTGCATGGGGTTTTGTAGATGATTGTTTGTCCGTTGGTCCTTTTTCTGTTGGCCTCTGTTGTACAGTTCCGTCAATAGATACCATCCGAGGTTTTGTCTTTATTAGTGCTCTACAGCACAATTTCTGGCATATTGCTCTGTTGCATTTGCATGGTTCATCCGTGGGGTATTGGTGGGATCCATGCTGCTCATCTTCTTAGTTTTCTGGGTTGTGTTTTGTTCTTGTTTCTGTGCTCTTATGCCCAATATTGCATGTTATCTCTGGATTATCCATCACTGATTGCCTTATGGATTTCTCTAAGAAAAGCAGTAATTATAAGCCGTAAATATGAAGTCTGCTTCATAAGAATAAAGAAACAAGTCGGCGAGAAGAGGGGCACAGTTGGTACCAATATGAATGCTGATTCTGTTGGAAACAAATACACCAAACATATGGCAAATATGTTATCAATAGAAAAACTTGCATATGTTAATAATCAGAGTAGTTAATTTTACAAGAAAAGTTTAAAGATACCAAAGAGGTAATCAGAAACAGCAAGTCTAATAAGGACAGACAGCACAATGTCCACAAGAAAAAGTACGACAAATGATCTAAACAACCCTACACAGAAAACTAAAGATCGAACGACACAGACCGCACTAGGTGTTTTATAATGAAAAATAAAAAAAATACCATGCGTTCTAAACAATTCCACAATGCAATATCAAGATCGTAGAAAGAGGCAAAATGGATACCCCTAACACACAAATACATCACAGTAATTCGCAGGACATGGAATACAATGGCCAAAAATAAAAGGACAAGAAGACAAACAATGGTAGACACAACACAGAAGACTACAGATTGAACAATACGAACCCCAGTAAAACCGTATGTAAATACTATCAGAGCAATTCTAAATTTCAATAGATAAATCGTAGGAAGAGACAAAGGCGATACCTCTTACACACTTATACATGATCGCTCATTTTCATGGCTTGGTACAGACATTTCAATAAAAAGTGGCGGGGTTAACAAGTTTTATGGGCCCAAACCTCCCCTTTTTATTTTGTAATCAATAAAAGTTTAAGGAAATATATTAACGGTGCACATCAAATACAGAATAGAGTTAATATGTACACCCACTGTCTTTCAGACTGCACAAATATAACAAATAATGTATTTAAATACTAATAAGAACAAATGTTATAAAATAAGATTAAGAAAATAAGCAATATACTAGTACGTTTATGAAAAAGTTTGATTGATCAACTACTTATTGTTACGTAATTACCTTATGAATTGTAGGTCAATGAATGTTCTGAATTGTTATTCTTTTTTTTTTTCTAATTAGAACTATTATAAAATAGAAATTACACAACTTATATGTTAATTTATTCATTTACTTCTAGAGATCTCATCGAATCATTTATCGAATCGTCTTCCTGCAGAGGAAAACAGAGGTGCGACAATAGGTAAGATAAATAGTCTGGAGATAATTGGTATTGCATAATTGAATATAGATAATTAAGAGGAGTTTGAAGATAGCAAAGGGGTAATCATATTCCGTAAATCAAAGAAAGACAGACAACACAATGGCCAAAAGAAAAAGGATGATAAGAACAAAACAAAAAACACCCCCTCCCGAATAAAAAACAACAAACAAACAAACAAATAAATAAGTAAATAAACAAAAACAAAAAAACAGATAGAAATAAACTTGATTTAATCCAACAACTAGTTTTATGCGCCATAATACAGATATTGTACTAAATGTTGCGTCAAAGGATATGCTAAGAAAGGTTTGAAAATACCACAAAGGAGCAACCGGTCCCGTAAATCTTAGAAGGACAGACAATGAAATGCCAAAGAAAACCGACAAAGGGAAAAAACGATATACAAAATACTACACAGAGAACTAAAGATCGAACAACACGAACCCCATTAAGGAAGCTCATATAGATTATGTGTTCTTTTATTGTGATTCTCATATTATAACACATAGATGCCCAGCTGAATCAGCATATAAAGATCAACTTCCGTCATCGTCCACGTCTTTGTCACACTATTGTTAATCTACCACTATTCTTCCTAGATGGAATTTAACCAAACTTTAGCACAGTATCTATATTTTAATCATTGACATTTGATACAGGTATATCATTAGGAGTTATTGGAGGATTAGCAGTTATTGTATGTATTGGAGTTGCTTACTTTTGTTTCGTTAGAAGGTAAATTTATTCAGATTATTTTTATTCTAAATATTGTTTCTTTCGATTCCACTATATATAAAAATAATGTACATATAAAAGATTGGAGATACCATTTATCAAACTTGGTGGACGCGTTTTTCAAAAAAGAATTCCTATGGATACCAACAGTGCTCCTCTTCTCACAGACTTGTTCCTTTATTCGTGCGAGGTAGAATATATACAGAGACTTCTCATGAAAACGAAAAAACCTTGCCCGATCCTTCAAGTTCCGCAATATAAAAGGTGTCATTTCATTAGTAAGCTTGGGATAAAGGATATCAAAGATACAACTAGACATGCCACAAAAGAGATTATTTCAATTTTCCCATTGCGAACTTCCCATGTATATTCAGCAACATCTTAGCAGCACCTGCAGATGGAGTATATACCTACAACCAAAGATACACATGTATCATATGACTGAGAGGGCTAAATGTTGGTAATGTTCCAACCTACTGTCAACGGTTATCTACGGCTGTGGGAGATGAACCTTAGTTTTACAAATATTTCACAAATGTATTGTTTTTAAATGTCTGAATGAATATCGATTAAGAAAGGTTTGAATATACCAAATGGTAGTCAGTAGCCGTAAATTTATGTCAACACCGAAACCGAAACTTACAGAAACATTAAAATGATTATTAACGTTTACACTTCAAGACGAAAACAACTCAGGACATAGTATAAGGAGTTTTAAACGAAACTGATATGCTCATAATTTTGTTCCGATTGTACCAAAATTGTATGTAACAATGTTTGTGGTAGACGGCATTTTAAAGGATTATTTTGACTTTTTGTGCTAATAAACAGTCTATATTATTTAACGACTAACAATACAAACGTAGATATCAAGTTTAGTGGGAACGACGCGTTTCTGGGATAAACATCATCAACAGATTGGAAAGCAAAATAATATCAAAAGTTTTGCGATCAAGTAAACCAGAAGGCCTATGCAGGTTAGCCAAAAGTCCATTAGTAAACCAGAAGGTCTATACAGATTAGTCAAAGTCCATTAGTAAACCAGAAGGTCTATACAGGTTAGTCAAAGTCCATTAGTAAACCAGAAGGTCTATACAGGTTAGCCAAAGTCCATTAGTAAACCAGAAGGTCTATACAGGTTAGTCAATGTCCATTAGTAAACTAGAAGGTCTATACAGGTTAGCCAAAGTCCATTAGTAAACCAGAAGGCCTATACAGGTTAGTCAAAGTCCATTAGTAAACCAGAAGGCCTATACAGGTTAGTCAAAGTCCATTAGTAAACTAGAAGGTCTATACAGGTTAGCAAAGTCCATTAATAAACCAGAAGGCCTATACAGGTTAGCGAAAGTCCATTAGTAAATCTTATACGCGTTTCCAGTAAACCGATTTGTAGCTGATTTTGTTGTGTCGTATGTGTTAAATTATATTTCCTTGTGCACAAATTATATATTTATGACATCATGAAGCGATTGTTTGTCGTCAGTTATTATTGACACATTTCCGGGTTTTTATTTATAAGCCATGAAAATAGTGATACATGTACGTACATTGTATTGGCAAATCACGTGTCTCTATTTCAATGGATGACACTGATACTTCCGGGGCAAATGACCTTACTCTTTGTTTTTTGGATTAAGCTTGCGTTATTTCATGTTTTATTTTACTTTGGCTTTTGCTATGGTGATATATGGATGATGATGTAATTTTGTTTGTCATTAATTAGGCCTCTTGTGCAATGTGCCACATATTACTTTTCAAGTAGGATTTGGTCTGTATGGTTAAATTACATGATTATGAGCGTACCTGATGAAGATTATTGCATAAGCGCGTCATGTGCAATAAATTAGATATCTACGTTTTCATTAGATAAATTTCTGTTAACATTAAAATATATGCAGATTTACTATAAAACCAAATAATTATTTTTATAGCAGTTTATTGTTCGAAAAGTGATACATTTATTTCTCTTGTAGATCAAAACAAACATGCGTCAGGAAGAAAGGTGCACACACCTATGACAACACTGGTGATTTTCTAGGAAACCAACCCGTTGCCATGGATGCATATCAAAACTTGACAGAAAACAAAGATAAACAAAAAGAAATAAATAAAATTGTTCCCGAGATGACAGCATCGGCTTTGGAATATAAAACTGAAACCCATAACAATGAATACGATTATGCAGAAACAGAGCCATACATTGCACAACCTGAAACAAAGAAACAAATCATTTCAAGGGAGTATGCGATCTTAGATCCACTAGAAACCGGATTTAGCCGAACTGCAATAGAAAACACTGACAAGGAATCAGGTGACACTGATACCAACGTAGAGGATCAATACATATCATCTGACGGACAATATAACCAATTATACCCTAGACGTGTTTCAGGGGGAACAAATAATATATACAGCCATTCCATTGATAATATGTATGACGTATCACAACATGACAGGAACCATTCAACAGATCAAACATATGATCATTGTTTCGGGCAGACGACTGATGACGATTACGATGTTTCCAAGGTAACGCACGGAACATCGAGATGATATTTATTATATTGTTTTCCATGTCAAAAGTATTGAGGCATTTAATCAAAAAATAAATATGAAGGATTGATTGATTGTTACCTAATGTCAAACAATAATGTCACCTTTATACAAGATTAGAACATATATATGTTGTGTACATGTTATTATTTTGTACAAGTTATAACTTGTACAAAATATTTATACAAGTTATAACTTATATAACACCATCATACAAGTTATAACTTGTCCAATTATTGCTATGCAAGTTATAACTTGTACAATTGTGATTGAAAATATATCGTAACTTGTACAACTTTGTTGTGCATAGGCCTATTTGTATTATTTGTGTTGGAAACATGACAGCTACATGTATGTCAACTGTATTGACAGTAGATATTCAATATCCAATATCTCATTTTATTTTTTTTTTTGCTTTGGGGTAATTACATATTTATTTGTATACCCAGTGTTGACGAAAGATCGGATCGCATTATAAATAGAAACTTTGAAATTTCTTGAGATTTAAATCAAATTTAATTAGACTAAATGAATTTTTCAAACATGTATTGTCAAGAAACACATATCTCATAGAGGCATTGAATGTCTCTTAAAATGCATTTGTTGGCACATGACAAAGATGCATGACATCTGGAATTACACAATATATTTTTCCGTTTACACTTGCATTTCCCAGTTTTGCAGCCACTACGGCAGCTGCAATGAATATGCCCTTGACCACCATAGAAAGAAAGCAACTGCACGGCTTTTCTCACACTTATTTCTGTATTATCAGGAACATCTAAGATAGTTAATTCATGTCCATGAATTTTCTCAATTTGATTTCGACACAAAAGTCCACTTATTACCCCAACTGTTGTACCAATTTTGTATCCATTTACAGTGTTGTCTACAATGATTCCTCTAATGTTTCTACAGTCTTATCGAACCACGATCTATGAATGTTATCATATGGGTTAATTACACATATAGGCCACTGTAAATAAAACTGTACAAGTTATGATGTATATTCAATCACAATTGTACAAGTTATAACTTGTATAGCAATAATTGGACAAGTTATAACTTGTATAGCAATAATTGGACAAGTTATAACTTGCATAGCAATAATTGGACAAGCTATAACTTGTATGATGGTGTTATACAAGTTATAACTTGCATAAATATTTTGTACAAGTTATAACTTGTACAAAATAATAACATGTACACTGTATATTAATCGACTAATTGTGATAGGTGGTATCCTTGTATAATTGGTTTTATACCGCAATCTGGAAAGTCTGCTTCCTATTTCCATAACCTCTGGTATCGTGTTGGATTGTGATATAAATGTGACACACTTACTCCTCCATAGTCTACTATTATCAAGTCGATAACGATAGCACAACAAGGCGTATGTGTGTTTGTTCGTTTTCTTTACTGTGTAAAACACTATCGACCATTGTGCACCATCTACTAGTATATTAAGTTTGCTTGTGGTCCTATAATTATGACTAAGGACTCCTGTTTCAGGAAACTAAATTGAAATAACAAAAATGCAACAAGAAAACTTAGTAAAGTAATTCTTACTCGTCGTCCCAACAACATAAGCAACAAATTAAAATATTGAGAAAACACTAGAAAATAAAATCCACACTATCGGAACAGTTCCCAAGTTGATAGTTTGTTAATATTAAGTCAGCAATATTTCAGATTTACTATTTCAAAAGTCAAAATAGTTTAAGCAGAAACGACTATAGTGTAAGAGATTACTCATTGGAAATTGAAACTTGTCGATGCAATCATATATCATGAAAAATAAAAGAGTATGCACATCATGGAAAATGATGGACAACATCTCTTTATTGATTGTAACAATTACTTTTTATATCTGTCCTTCAATTTTCGACTTCTGATAAAAGGTTTGTATCTTCAAACTGTTCTTGGAATAACTTGTTCTCATTAAAAAATAAGAACCTTTACCAAGGTTTTACTGAAGACGTAACATTGTAAAAATAATAAAAATATTTTTTAATCCTTTTGTCTTATTTACGTTATTTCTGTTTGTTTACGTATAGTGGTGTCCAACACATATTGTGTTGTGTTTTTTGTTTGTTTTATCTTAGACTTGTATCGGATAATATGAAGTAGCCGGCCGCGATACTGGTACTACAATACTGGTAATACCAGTATTTTACCAGTATCTTCCAGTATCTGCAATACTGGTACAGATACTGGTAAATACTAGTATTCCAGTATCTTCCAGAATTTTTCAGTATCTGCAATACTAGAAGATACTGGTCATTGCCAAAATATGAGTATTGTAGATACCGGAAGATTCTGGGAAATACTGGTAATACCAGTATTGCAGATACTGGAAGATTCTGGAAAATACTGGTAATACCAGTATTGCAGATACTGGAAGATTCTGGAAAATACTGGTAATACCAGTATTGCAGATACTGAAAAATACTGGTTATACCAGTATTGCAGATATTTGAAGATTAGGTAGAATTCCGGTTAACCCGAGTTTTTATGTCTACATTATACTAAAAGAATTGAATATAATTCATACTCATACGTCATTTCTGCTGTACATAACATAAGAGGCAAAAGCCCTGTAATGTCAAAATATTTTGTATGGTTCCTTAGAGTTTGATATATATTGGTAAGGTAATTTGACATGACTGGGCGGAGCCTAATACTAACGGTAAATACAATGAGCTGTGATTTACAGTTAGAATTAGGCTCTGTCCACTCGTGTCAAATTGCCAGATACTAGAGTTTCCAGTATTGTGTGTTTTACAATACTAGTATTACCAGTATTGCTGGATGACGAATACTGGAGCTTCCAGTATTGTGTGTTTTACAATACTAGTATTACCATTATTGTTGGATGAAGAATACTAGAGTTTCCAGTGTTGTGTGCTTTACAATACTAGTATTACCAGTATTGTTGGATGAAGAATATTGGAGCTTCCAGTATCGTGTGTTTTACAATACTAGTATTACCAGTATTGTTGGATGAAGAATACTGGAGCTCCCGGTATTGTGCATAGATCAACGATTCTGGTATTCCAGTATTGTAAATGCACGATACTGGTACATCCAGTATTGTATATGTACGATACTGGTATTACCAGTATTGTAACATTACAATACTGGTATTTCTAGTATTGTACAGTGTTACAATACTGGTATTACCAGTATTGTAATATTTGCAATACTGGTATTTCTAGTATTGTGAATATTATAATACTGGTAATACTAGTATTGTAAATATTACAATACTGGTAATACCAGTATCGCGGCCGGCTGCTTCATATTATCCCTTGTGTCTTATGTACCCAATGTTACCAGTTTCTCTTGATTGTCTATTTTTGATTGCTCCGTCGGTATTTGTAACGTTTATTTTAACCTTTATCACGTTTCTGTGACTTAGAATGAGGAAAATGGGGTCCATGTCTACATTTCCTACAGGAAATTGACTGTTATACACTGTATTGTGTGTGTATTGTTTGGCATTGTATTTGTGTGACATATGGTAGAGTGTTAATGGTAATAAAGGTATAATAATCACGACCAGAACAATATGACATACAATGTATAATATGGGCAAGCAGCTGACACTAGGGTGAGTCTTGGGGCTAAAGCTTACATTACCACACACAGAAAAGAGGTATAATATTGGATATAGGCAGATAATTTGTCTTGCAAAGGGCAGCGGCCATTCCTAACAAACTGTTGCTAATAACGTGTTGTTGCAAGTTGTATTTTATGAGTGCAAGGAACGTGATATCATTGATACACGAAGCATAAGTGTGAATTCGTCTCACACAGCTAGCGGACGCCCTTTTCTTGATAGGAATTGGTGAATGTTGCACTCCTCAGCGGAGAAACTGTACATTTCAATGATAAATATATCTTGCAAACCATATATATATATATCTTCCCGAAAAACTTACTACTTGGCGTATCATACCCTTAGGGATATAGATCCAGTGCTAATAATATAAACGTGTATATCTAGTTTAGTGCACCCATCGCGTTTCTGTGATAACCTTTATCAGGTACGCTTAAAGTCAACAGATTGTAACGCTTAATAATTTAAAAGTCTCTGGTACAAAACTAATGGATCTACACAGAATGGCCAACATTGATTGAGGTTACCTATGGATCTACACAGAATGGCCAACATTGATTGAGGTTACCTATGGATCTACACAGAATGGCCAACATTGATTGAGGTTACCTATGGATCTACACAGAATGGCCAACATTGATTGAGGTTACCTATGGATCTACACAGAATGGCCAACATTGATTGAGGTTGCCTATGGATCTACACAAAATGGCCAACATTAATTGAGGTTACCTATGGATCTACACAGAATGGCCAACATTGATTGAGGTTACCTATGCCTAAGGGAGGTGATTCTAGTATGATTATTATTAGCCACTCTTTATCAAAGAGTTACATGACTGAAACCACAAGCTCAGAGAGCTATATAATTGTTCAACAGAAAGATCAAGGATCATATATGTTACATTAAGTAATGCACAATATATACCTTTCCAGGGGCGGGTCCAGGATTTCAAGCTAGGGGGAGCGCACTTAAAAAAATTGCGCCGAGCGGAGTGAGGCGCGAACATTTTTGGGGTATTTCGTGTGAAAAATCACCATTTTACACCAAAAAATCTTATTTTTTCCAATTTTAGGGGGGCGCGCCGAGTGCGCCCCCCTCCCTGGATCCGCACCTGCTTTCGCTATTGATATAAACTATATGTGCCTATCTCCACTGGAGTTGTCAGTTCGAGTCCCGTTCATCGTGAGGTGTACTCGATTCAAGATTATGTGAAAAAGTTTGTGAGTGACTTTCGATGGTTTTCTCCAATTTCCTCCACCAATTATACTCACCGCCACAATATAACTGAATTAGTGTTGCAAGTGACATTTAACACCCTACCATAACCCTAACTCTAACCTATAAACTATATGGGATATACTACAGATAATTGTTTCCCCGAAGTCAGTGACAACATGTGACCAACCTCTACTCTTTTTATTCTGTTTTTATAATTGTCTTTGTTTTCAATAAAAACACATTTCTAAACGAAAAAAAATAACGATCTATGATACATTAAAAAACGTAGATATAAAAAAAGATAAGTGTGTACGACACGAGGCGTTTCTGAAATAACCGTCATCTGGTACACTCAAAATCAAAAGATTGAAAAGGCAAATAATTTAAAAGTCTTTTGGAGCAAGTACTTAAAGCAAAAGGTCTAAACAGTATAGCCAAGATCGGCTACGGTCATATATGCCTGAATGGGGAAAACCTTTGCTGAGCGGATTTGTTTGCAACATACTAAACAGTCAAATCTATATATAAAAAAATCAAACAAAAACACAAAGCAATGCGTAACCTTGTACTCTAGAACCTTGTGCTCTAGAACGTAACCTTGTACTCTAGAACCTTGTACTCTAGAACGTAACCTTGTACTCTAGAACCTTGTGCTCTAGAACGTAACCTTGTACTCTAGAACCTTGTACTCTAGAACGTAGCCTTGTACTCTAGAACCTTGTACTCTAGAACGTAACCTTGTACTCTAGAACCTTGTGCTCTAGAACGTAACCTTGTACTCTAGAACCTTGTACTCTAGAACGTAACCTTGTACTCTAGAACCTTGTGCTCTAGAACGTAACCTTGTACTCTAGAACCTTGTACTCTAGAACGTAGCCTTGTACTCTAGAACCTTGTACTCTAGAACGTAACCTTGTACTCTAGAACCTTGTGCTCTAGAACGTAACCTTGTACTCTAGAACCTTGTGCTCTAGAACGTAACCTTGTACTCTAGAACCTTGTACTCTAGAACGTAGCCTTGTACTCTAGAACCTTGTACTCTAGAACGTAACCTTGTACTCTAGAACCTTGTGCTCTAGAACGTAACCTTGTACTCTAGAACCTTGTACTCTAGAACGTAACCTTGTACTCTAGAACCTTGTGCTCTAGAACGTAACCTTGTACTCTAGAACCTTGTACTCTAGAACGTAGCCTTGTACTCTAGAACCTTGTACTCTAGAACGTAACCTTGTACTCTAGAACCTTGTGCTCTAGAACGTAACCTTGTACTCTAGAACCTTGTACTCTAGAACGTAACCTTGTACTCTAGAACCTTGTGCTCTAGAACGTAGCCTTGTACTCTAGAACCTTGTACTCTAGAACGTAGCCTTGTACTCTAGAACCTTGTACTCTAGAACGTAACCTTGTACTCTAGAACCTTGTGCTCTAGAACGTAACCTTGTACTCTAGAACCTTGTACTCTAGAACGTAGCCTTGTACTCTAGAACCTTGTACTCTAGAACGTAGCCTTGTACTCTAGAACCTTGTACTCTAGAACGTAACCTTGTACTCTAGAACCTTGTACTCTAGAACGTAACCTTGTACTCTAGAACCTTGTGCTCTAGAACGTAACCTTGTACTCTAGAACCTTGTACTCTAGAACGTAGCCTTGTACTCTAGAACCTTGTACTCTAGAACGTAACCTTGTACTCTAGAACCTTGTGCTCTAGAACGTAACCTTGTACTCCAGAACCTTGTGCTCTAGAACGTAACCTTGTACTCTAGAACCTTGTGCTCTAGAACGTAACCTTGTACTCTAGAACCTTGTACTCTAGAACCTTGTACTCTAGAACGTAGCCTTGTACTCTAGAACCTTGTACTCTAGAACGTAACCTTGTACTCTAGAACCTTGTGCTCTAGAACGTAGCCTTGTACTCTAGAACCTTGTACTCTAGAACGTAACCTTGTACTCCAGAACCTTGTGCTCTAGAACGTAACCTTGTACTCTAGAACCTTGTGCTCTAGAACGTAACCTTGTACTCTAGAACCTTGTGCTCTAGAACGTAACCTTGTACTCTAGAACCTTGTGCTCTGGAACGTAGCCTTGTACTCTAGAACGTAACCTTGTACTCTAGAACGTAACCTTGTACTCTAGAACCTTGTGCTCTAGAACGTAGCCTTGTACTCTAGAACCTTGTACTCTAGAACGTAACCTTGTACTCCAGAACCTTGTGCTCTAGAACGTAGCATTGTACTCTAGAACCTTGTGCTCTAGAACGTAACCTTGTACTCTAGAACCTTGTGCTCTAGAACGTAACCTTGTACTCTAGAACCTTGTGCTCTGGAACGTAGCCTTGTACTCTAGAACCTTGTGCTCTAGAACGTAACCTTGTACTCTAGAACCTTGTGCTCTAGAACGTAACCTTGTACTCTAGAACCTTGTGCTCTAGAACGTAACCTTGTACTCTAGAACCTTGTGCTCTAGAACGTAGCCTTGTACTCTAGAACCTTGTGCTCTAGAACGTAACCTTGTACTCTAGAACCTTGTGCTCTAGAACGTAACCTTGTACTCTAGAACCTTGTGCTCTAGAACGTAACCTTGTACTCTAGAACCTTGTGCTCTAGAACGTAACCTTGTACTCTAGAACATTGTGCTCTAGAATGTAACCTTGTACTCTAGAACCTTGTGCTCTAGAACGTAGCCTTGTACTCTAGAACCTTGTGCTCTAGAACGCAACCTTGTACTCTAGAACCTTGTGCTCTAGAACGTAGCCTTGTACTCTAGAACCTTGTGCTCTAGAACGTAACCATGTACTCTAGAACCTTGTGCTCTAGAACGTAACCTTGTACTCTAGAACCTTGTACTCTAAAACGTAGCCTTGTACTCTAGAACGTAACCTTGTACTCTAGAACGTAACCTTGTACTCTAGAACGTAACCTTGTACTCTAGAACGTAGCCTTGTATTCTAGAATGTAACCTTGTACTCTAGAACGTAACCTTGTACTCTAGAACGTAAACTTGTACTCTAGAACGTAACCTTGTACTCTAGAACGTAACCTGGTATTCTAGAACGTAACCTTGTACTCTAGAACGTAACCTTGTACTCTAGAACGTAACCTTGTACTCTAGAACGTAACCTTGTACTCTAGAACGTAACCTTGTACTCTAGAACGTAAACTTGTACTCTAGAACGTAACCTTGTACTCTAGAACGTAACCTTGTACTCTAGAACGTAACCTTGTACTCTAGAACCTTGTACTCTAGAACGTAACCTTGTACTCTAGAACCTTGTACTCTAGAACGTAACCTTGTACTCTAGAACGCAACCTTGCAGAACGTAATCTTGTACTCTAGAACGTAACCTTGTACTCTAGAACGTAACCTGGTATTCTAGAACGTAGCCTTGTACTCTAGAACGTAACCTTGTACTCTAGAACCTTGTGCTCTAGAACGTAACCTTGTACTCTAGAACCTTGTACTCTAGAACGTAACCTTGTACTCTAGAACCTTGTGCTCTAGAACGTAACCTTGTACTCTAGAACCTTGTACTCTAGAACGTAGCTTTGTACTCTAGAACCTTGTACTCTAGAACGTAACCTTGTACTCTAGAACCTTGTGCTCTAGAACGTAACCTTGTACTCTAGAACCTTGTACTCTAGAACGTAACCTTGTACTCTAGAACCTTGTGCTCTAGAACGTAACCTTGTACTCTAGAACCTTGTACTCTAGAACGTAGCCTTGTACTCTAGAACCTTGTACTCTAGAACGTAACCTTGTACTCTAGAACCTTGTGCTCTAGAACGTAACCTTGTACTCTAGAACCTTGTACTCTAGAACGTAGCCTTGTACTCTAGAACCTTGTACTCTAGAACGTAGCCTTGTACTCTAGAACCTTGTACTCTAGAACGTAACCTTGTACTCTAGAACCTTGTACTCTAGAACGTAACCTTGTACTCTAGAACCTTGTGCTCTAGAACGTAACCTTGTACTCTAGAACCTTGTACTCTAGAACGTAGCCTTGTACTCTAGAACGTAACCTTGTACTCTAGAACCTTGTGCTCTAGAACGTAGCCTTGTACTCTAGAACCTTGTACTCTAGAACGTAACCTTGTACTCCAGAACCTTGTGCTCTAGAACGTAACCTTGTACTCTAGAACCGTGTACTCTAGAACGTAACCTTGTACTCTAGAACCTTGTACTCTAGAACGTAGCCTTGTACTCTAGAACCTTGTACTCTAGAACGTAACCTTGTACTCTAGAACCTTGTGCTCTAGAACGTAGCCTTGTACTCTAGAACCTTGTACTCTAGAACGTAACCTTGTACTCCAGAACCTTGTGCTCTAGAACGTAACCTTGTACTCTAGAACCTTGTGCTCTAGAACGTAACCTTGTACTCTAGAACCTTGTGCTCTAGAACGTAACCTTGTACTCTAGAACCTTGTGCTCTGGAACGTAGCCTTGTACTCTAGAACGTAACCTTGTACTCTAGAACCTTGTGCTCTAGAACGTAGCCTTGTACTCTAGAACCTTGTACTCTAGAACGTAACCTTGTACTCCAGAACCTTGTGCTCTAGAACGTAGCATTGTACTCTAGAACCTTGTGCTCTAGAACGTAACCTTGTACTCTAGAACCTTGTGCTCTAGAACGTAACCTTGTACTCTAGAACCTTGTGCTCTGGAACGTAGCCTTGTACTCTAGAACCTTGTGCTCTAGAACGTAACCTTGTACTCTAGAACCTTGTGCTCTAGAACGTAACCTTGTACTCTAGAACCTTGTGCTCTAGAACGTAACCTTGTACTCTAGAACCTTGTGCTCTAGAACGTAGCCTTGTACTCTAGAACCTTGTGCTCTAGAACGTAACCTTGTACTCTAGAACCTTGTGCTCTAGAACGTAACCTTGTACTCTAGAACCTTGTGCTCTAGAACGTAACCTTGTACTCTAGAACCTTGTGCTCTAGAACGTAACCTTGTACTCTAGAACATTGTGCTCTAGAATGTAACCTTGTACTCTAGAACCTTGTGCTCTAGAACGTAGCCTTGTACTCTAGAACCTTGTGCTCTAGAACGCAACCTTGTACTCTAGAACCTTGTGCTCTAGAACGTAGCCTTGTACTCTAGAACCTTGTGCTCTAGAACGTAACCATGTACTCTAGAACCTTGTGCTCTAGAACGTAACCTTGTACTCTAGAACCTTGTACTCTAAAACGTAGCCTTGTACTCTAGAACGTAACCTTGTACTCTAGAACGTAACCTTGTACTCTAGAACGTAACCTTGTACTCTAGAACGTAGCCTTGTATTCTAGAATGTAACCTTGTACTCTAGAACGTAACCTTGTACTCTAGAACGTAAACTTGTACTCTAGAACGTAACCTTGTACTCTAGAACGTAACCTGGTATTCTAGAACGTAACCTTGTACTCTAGAACGTAACCTTGTACTCTAGAACGTAACCTTGTACTCTAGAACGTAACCTTGTACTCTAGAACGTACCCTTGTACTCTAGAACGTAACCTTGTACTCTAGAACGTAAACTTGTACTCTAGAACGTAACCTTGTACTCTAGAACGTAACCTTGTACTCTAGAACGTAACCTTGTACTCTAGAACCTTGTACTCTAGAACGTAACCTTGTACTCTAGAACCTTGTACTCTAGAACGTAACCTTGTACTCTAGAACGCAACCTTGCAGAACGTAACCTTGTACTCTAGAACGTAACCTTGTACTCTAGAACGTAACCTGGTATTCTAGAACGTAGCCTTGTACTCTAGAACGTAATCTTGTACTCTAGAACGTAACCTTGTACTCTAGAACGTAACCTTGTACTCTAGAACGTAGCCTTGTACTCTAGAACGTAACCTTGTACTCTAGAACGTAACCTTGTACTCTAGAACGTAAACTTGTACTCTAGAACGTAACCTTGTACTCTAGAACGTAACCTTGTATTCTAGAACGTAACCTTGTACTCTAGAACCTTGTACTCTAGAACGTAACCTTGTACTCTAGAACGCAACCTTGCAGAACGTAACCTTGTACTCTAGAACGTAACCTTGTAGAACGTAACCTTGTACTCTAGAACGTAACCTTGTAGAACGTAACCTTGTACTCTAGAACGTAACCTTGTTCTCCAGAACATGTAGAAATATAGATTCTCCTTCAGTTGCCCGTGGGCTACGATATTTCTCCTCTCAAGAGGGTTAAATTTTAAATTAAATTTAACTCTCGAGTGGAGAAATATCGTAACCCACTTGGGCAACTGAAGGAGAATTTGTTTCCCCCATTATTTAACACGAACTTTATTTCAAAATCCGATTCAATTACCGGTTTGACAACATGCGGGGAAAGGCACGAGACATTTTAATCCTCTAGAGGATTACAGATTTTTCCACCACTGGTTCAACGGGGTTAAAACGGGAGAAGAGTGTTTTTCTTGTTTTTGTTTTACGCATGATGACTTCTCAAATTTTTTACGACATTTATTTTAAAGATGTTAGAGTTATTAATGACGTATAAAATACCGGATTTATTTCTATAACTTGTTATGACACGGACATCCTTTAATCAATAAACAATACATTTATTTTATCAAATGTTGGAGAAAATGAATTGTATTTCCTGCTTTTTTGTTTAATTGTAAGTAGATATATTATTGATAAACATGTACTAATCAAGTACTGGACAATTGATATTTGAAATCAGATTAATAACAACATTCTGGTGAATATGTACATGTAGATATCATATTTAAAACAGTGTCCACATGTCCTTATAAAAACCATGTTCGGTTCGTCTCTACCTCCAGTTGTTTGTAGGAGGCCTCATTCCTATTTACGTCATTTGTGTTTGTTTGCGTATAGTGGTGTCCAACACATATTGTGTTGTGTTTTTGCTTTGTTTTACTTCATCTTGTGTATCTTATGTTGTTAGTTTCTCTGCATTGTCCACTTTTAATAGCCCATTTGGTATTCTCTAACGTTTATTTACATCCGTTGCGTGGCATAATATATGATTAATAAACTATAAATACAAACCATTTGTATGCGTTTTGACAAGGGGGTGATTATGACACTTTAGGTGTTTTAAAAATACAATGATCGACAATAGTTATGCAAAAAGTACATGTATTCATAATTAACACTTTTAATAAATCATAATTAACACATTTAATAAATCATAATTAACACATTTAATAAATCACAATTAACACATTTAATAAATCATAATTAACACATTTAATAAATCATAATTAACACATTTAATAAATCATGATTAACACATTTAATAAATCATAATTAACACATTTAATCAATCATAGTTAACACATTTAATCAATCATAATTAACACATTTAATAAATCATAATTAACACATTTAATAAATCATAATTAACACATTTAATCAATCATAATTAACACATTTAATCAATCATAATTAACACATTTAATCAATCATGATTAACACATTTAATAAATCTGGTGTAACTAGTAGAGTAAGAACTGTTTTTTTTTCTAAATATGTAGTTTTCTATCCCTGTGGTAGTTACTCCGGTTTTAAGTCGATTTTTTTTTTCTGAATATGTAGTTTTCTATCCATGTGGTAGTTGTTTTTTATTTAAACCCAGATAACTCAAATATTGGTTAATTTGACGAATCATCTTTGGTTACATTGACGTTGGTACTAAGATAGCATTCTGTACATGTTGTCTTTAAACATTTTCAAGGGACAACTAATTTTTCAAAATTAAATATATCAAATTCTTAGATGTCCCTTTGATAATTGTTCAGCGGATACAATTAGTTCTCGGTCGATCAACTATAGTATATTGTTAAGTATGGTCACATTCTTAGCCCATTAGTAATATTGATAATTATGAAGTTAATTCACTTTATTCAAATGAAAATAAATTTTTTATTTACTAGTTTGCTAGAATGTTCTAATAGCAATGCATAGCGTAGCTTAGCACATACAGCTATACATGTATTATATTTGTAATTGAAATGTACAGTTGTATGTAGAAGGGCTCGTGTCTTATTTACGTTATTTGTGTTTGTTGGCATATTAGGTTGTGTTTTTGTTTAGTTTTTCTTCATCTTGTCAGTTTTTCTGGATTGTCCATTTCTGATTCCCCTTTCGGTAATCCCTAGCGTTTATGTAACAAGAAACCATATTTGATACTGTACCGCGGACACAACACAGTGATTAAATGTCCAAAACTAGACTAAGGGTGTTCTGTCCATGTGACATTTGCTGCTGTGGTTCAATCTAAGCAAAATATACATGGAACATGTTATATAAGACGAAATGCACAAATGTTTCACTGAGTGACTGAGTGAGTGAGAGATTGTTGTTAAACGCCAATTCAGCCATATCATGGCGAGAACAAGTTAATTTTCAATGAGATGATGATGAGGTCCGCCTTATTCTAGACCAACACGCTAGGTTGGATTGTTATAGTGCTAGTTCACTGAAACAACAGTCCGCGGGTAGACATGTCGCTCCACTCGAACACATTATTCTGATTTCGAGCAAACCAGTCTTTGCTATTTCTCCTTGCGTGCTTAGTGGAGAAGCAACAAATACCAATTTTATAGTCTTTGGTTTGACCCGACCGGGGCTCGAACACACGTTCTACAGCACTCGAGGCAAGCACGCTAACCATTACGCCACCGATGCGGTTCAAATGTGTCTATGTCAATGTAAATAAAATCTAACCAAAAAAATAATACATGTACATATGATACATATAGTACATTTGGTTACTAATTACATATACTTGTTGAATTCACGTTCGCTTAATTCATCGCCCACACCTCGATGAAAATTAATGGTATTTATTTGTCTTTACATACAACGTATAAACTGGCCATAACTGTATTATATTGTTAGAATAAATTAGCATTATATGTAAATCTATTAAAATCTATTAAAATGAAATAAAATATAAATAAATCGATGTACATATCTATAATCTTTCCAATGAAAAGTAACCAATAACAGGAATAACTACAAAACATATATGGAAATAAAATTAAAAAAGATCTACCATAAAACCTGGACTACTACAATCCTCCAAGAGACAAGATCACTCACAAAATGATCACACATAACTGAAAATAGATCAAGGCAAAATACCAATTAGAAGAAATATTGCAAAAACATACCATGAATAGACAATAATATCAGTGAAAAATTTAAATAACAACACTAGGATAACACGTACTCCATCAAAGCCTTATGCAACCACTGTCTTATGAGTGTTGACATCTCCTCCACCATGCATGATTTCCGTCGTCAATGTAATAATTAAATAAAGAAGTATTCTACCCCATAGAAATTAATTCGAATTTTGGTTACCTTAAAAGTAAACAATTAATTTTCCTATTAATTTCACTCGAAACATCTGTTGATTTAATTGGTGTTTAACGACACTTTTAGCAGAAGTTAAGCTATATCGTGGCGTCTGTTTATCTGACAATAACTGAAAAATGACCATTGCTAAATGATATAGGCATTGGTCTAGTCGTAGTCAGACAAACGTGATATCAAAATAACATTGAACAGATCTACATTGGGACAAGAATCAAATTTTGAGAGTACCAAAGGGGCAATCAGAGCCGTAAATCGAAGGACAGACAATACAATGGCTAAAAGAAAAAGTATAAAAGGTCAAACAATGATCTACAAAACACTACACAGAAAACTAAAGATCGAGCAACACGATCCCCATTAAAAACTTTAAGTAAAGTATCGTCAATAGTTTTATTTTCTTTTTCTTTTTTTTACAGGAACGCATACAACAATGCCTTCAGATGTCACGTCTGCTGTAATAGGTACGTTCGCATGCTGTGTAGCGATTTAAGTTCATATAGCGATAAACAAGGCAAAATTATGCATTAAATAGTTACAAGTAGTAAAGCTGAAGTGGGTGTTCTAACATGACCTATTCATTATTAAAGGGTAATGTGTCCTGTCTTAGTTTGCATTGCCTCATCAATACAACAACATTACGACAAAGCGACAACATTTAAATATTAAAAAAACAAACAACCAAAGCAAGAAAACTTGTAGCAAATGAACTTAATAACTCGGGAAAATAGGCTTAAGTTTATTAAAGTCGCTTTCATTAACAAAAATCTAGTTACGGCAAACGTCTAAATCTTGGTGGTAAAGATACCATTGTAATAAGTCCGTGTTACTGTGAAATAATAGTGTTCATTGTCTGTCTATGCATATTATGACATTCTTTTAAGCAGGATACAATGGGTGATTGATTGCTAGCAAAGTGAGCAATTGTGATTCTATATCATGACGAACTCAGGATGCTTAAATTGAATGAAATGGTGGTTATTTCTGCTTTGATTTTTATAATGGTGGTTCACTGAAACAAACAAAAAAATAAAAAATGGAAGAACTAATATTTGAACTATCACACATGTCAAATAAGACGTTTATCCACAATGCAATAGCATTTCTGAATAGGTCAATTAATGTCCCATATTTTTCATGATTTATTAACTTCCTATTGCTTTCCATCATATTTTAAATTTGCATTATTTTTAATTTATTGCAGATGTATCTCTCGGGCTAATTGTTGGAATAGTAACAGTTACCACGACAATCTACTTTTGTTGTATCAGAAGGTATACTAATTATAATCACAATATGAAATTACTGTTTATTGATTTTGTTGGTTTTTTCAGTTGTTTCCCCAAATGTAGATTTGTACATTTGAACAATGCAAATATACTATTAAAGGGAACGACCATTTAACTTGTTTTTTTTTCTGAAAAAATATTCGGATTCCCAATGTTGCTGAAAAAAATATTCTGATTTTGGTGGAGGAAAAAAAAATAATCTGATTCAGAGTTTTTGTCATATAACCTAATGTTAAATTCTGGAAAAAAAAGTAGCTCATTGATTATTGTTGGGGTTTTTTTTCTAATGGTATCTCGTTATTGGTCAGTATCTAAACCGTTATTAAACAGTATAATTTAAACTTTTCGTTAATAACTTTTCGTTATTAAACAGTATAATTTAAACTTTTCGTTAATAACTTTTCGTTATTAAACAGTATAATTTAAGCTAGCTCAATATTGAACAATATAATATCCCGTTGTTGGAAAATGTAAACGCCCGTTATGTGATAATACAAATATCATTGTTGAACAACATACAAACCTGTCAATACACAATATAAACCCAGTATTGGACTAAAAATCCATTATTATTATTTGACAATATCAAGCTCTTTTGAACAATGTTATTGTACCAAGTAAACCTATATATGACTATATAAAAGTCCATGATTGACAAAATAATGGCCCGCTATTGCACTATATAGACCACCATATAAGTTCATATTCAAAATTGTATTGTCGTTAATTCATCAGAATTGTGGTAAACAAGTGGAAGATTAGTTCAAGAAGAGTGTGAAGATGCCAAAAGTGTAATCAGAACCCGATGTTATAGAAATACAAGTGTAATCAGAACCCGATGTTATAGAAATACAAGTGTTCAGAACCCGATGTTATAGAAATACAAGTGTTCAGAACCCGATGTTATAGAAATACAAGTGTTCAGAACCCGATGTTATAGAAATACAAGTGTAATCAGAACCCGATGTTATAGAAATACAAGTGTTCAGAACCCGATGTTATAGAAATACAATTGTAATCAGAACCCGATGTTATAGAAATACAAGTGTAATCAGAACCCGATGTTATAGAAATACAAGTGTAATCAGAACCCGATGTTATAGAAATACAAGTGTAATCAGAACCCGATGTTATAGAAATACAAGTGTAATCAGAACCCGATGTTATAGAAATACACGTGTTCAGAACCCGATGTTATAGAAATACAAGTGTAATCAGAACCCGATGTTATAGAAATACAAGTGTAATCAGAACCCGATGTTATAGAAATACAAGTGTAATCAGAACCCGATGTTATAGAAATACAAGTGTAATCAGAACCCGATGTTATAGAAATACAAGTGTTCAGAACCCGATGTTATAGAAATACAAGTGTAATCAGAACCCGATGTTATAGAAATACAAGTGTTCAGAACCCGATGTTATAGAAATACAATTGTAATCAGAACCCGATGTTATAGAAATACAAGTGTAATCAGAACCCCATGTTATAGAAATACAAGTGTAATCAGAACCCGATGTTATAGAAATACAAGTGTTCATGTGCAGAACCCGATGTTATGGATATACAAGTGTTCAGAACCCGATGTTATAGAAATACAAGTGTTCAGAACCCGCTGTTATAGAAATACAAGTGTAATCAGAACCCGATGTTATAGAAATACAAGTGTTCAGAACCCGATGTTATAGAAATACAATTGTAATCAGAACCCGATGTTATAGAAATACAAGTGTAATCAGAACCCGATGTTATAGAAATACAAGTGTAATCAGAACCCGATGTTATAGAAATACAAGTGTAATCAGAACCCGATGTTATAGAAATACAAGTGTAATCAGAACCCGATGTTATAGAAATACAAGTGTTCAGAACCCGATGTTATAGAAATACAAGTGTAATCAGAACCCGATGTTATAGAAATACAAGTGTAATCAGAACCCGATGTTATAGAAATACAAGTGTAATCAGAACCCGATGTTATAGAAATACAAGTGTTCATGTGCAGAACCCGATGTTATGGAAATACAAGTGTTCAGAACCCGATGTTATAGAAATACAAGTGTTCAGAACCCGATGTTATAGAAATACAAGTGTAATCAGAACCCGATGTTATAGAAATACAAGTGTAATCAGAACCCGATGTTATAGAAATACAAGTGTTCAGAACCCGATGTTATAGAAATACAAGTGTAATCAGAACCCGTTGTTATAGAAATACAAGTGTTCAGAACCCGATGTTATAGAAATACAAGTGTTCAGAACCCGATGTTATAGAAATACAAGTGTTATAAAAAGCTTTAATTTATTGTGAACTGAAAAGTAATATATCTATCCCGATGATCTGAATAAAAAGCACAACGGCATAATGATCTACGTTTGTCGATCTAATTGTGTATGTCGTATAATATAACCGATCCTGCTTAGCTGATTTAGTTTACTTGTTCATAATAGCACGGCTGGTAATCGGCACAAGCAGAACAGTCGGTTCTGCAAAGAAATTCGTGAGGATAACTTCCGGTTTTGGTGGAGGAGAGTTCACGAAGACGCTTCGCAAGGTATGTACATGTCAAAAATTGAAATTTGCTTTTTTACTGCTCGAATATTGCAAAATCAGAGAATGCTATGCTGTGGCGAACTTTCACGATTAGAAACATGTATAATTTATTGTTGTATATGAACTGTAACTCTCGCAAAATCAATCGTCCCACGAAAAACATGACGAAAATTGTGACACTCTTACATTTCTAAGTTGTTCTTGACAAAGATGCAAGTTAAATTTTCAATATTTTTTCATCGTGAGAGTCTAAATGTAATCGGGGATACATTCCGATTCGTCAGAAGTAAATTGAAGTCTAGATAAATCTACAACTGTCAATTTTCTCGTTTTCCTGCTTGAGGAGATCGGTTCTGATAGAGCACATTGCGAATGCATGAGGAGATTTGCTAGTTTTGTTAATTGTTTTCTGCAAAATTGATAAATTGACACTTTTAAACATAAAACTGATAAATACTGTGTCCACTTTCAGGAGATGTCAGGATTCAAAAGAAAGAGGAAATGGGGACTGATATTGACTCTTTACAAAAAACAATTTCGATATAGATTGCCTGTATCACCGCAAAGGAAACGAACAAAAACAAGCAGCAGTACACCAAATTTAAAATCCCCATCAATCAGGACACCAAGTTTATTAAAAAAATCTCTTTCAATTTCAAAATATTTATATTCTTTCAAACGGGTTTCCACACCTATTCGGCGTTGAAGATCCTGTTAAAATGTCACTTTCATGTTTTGGGCCAGACATAAACCGAATGAAGCGACCACCAAATAACTTTCTCCCTAACCAAAAAAATTGGAGAGTTGATGGCGAATATCTCATTTGACGTGATTCATCTTTGTCAAACCATTCTACAATGTCCAAAAACAACTCAAATGCAATGTTATTCAAAGGGAATTTTCCATCTTGTACTAATTTAAAGAAATTCAATAGCTTGTCCTTTTTCCCAACATCAGAAAGTTTGTCAAGAACATCTTGAAAAACTTCAACTACTGAAGCTTCTTCCTTCGGGTCAACTTCTATCATGCCTATACTTTCATCAAGATTCATAAAGGAAACATTTTGTAGATCTGCGGTGAAGTTTCCGTCATCTTTAGTAAAAAGGTTGCGCCGAATAGGTGTGGAAACCCGTTTGAAAGGATATAAATATTTTGAAATTGAAAGAGATTCTTTTAATAAACCTGGTGTCCTGGTTGATGGGGATTTTAAATTTGGTGTACTGCTACTTGTTTTTGTTCGTTTCCTTGGCGGTGATACAGGCAATCTATATCGAAATGGTTTTTTGTAAAGAGTCAATGTCAGTCCCCTTTTCCTCTTTCCCTTGAATCCTGGCATCTCCTGAAAGTGGACAGAGAATAGTTTATTTTGATTAGAGTATTTATCAGTGTTATGTTTATCAATTTTGCAGAAAACAATTAACAAAACTAGCAAATCTCCTCATGCATTCGCAATGTGCTCTATCAGAACCGATCTCCTCAAGCAGGAAAACGAGAAAATTGAGTTTGTAGATTTATCTAGACTTCAATTTACTTCTAACGAATCGGAATTTATCCCCCATTACATTTATACTCTCACGATGAAAAAATATTGAAAATTTAACTTGCATCTTTGTCAAGAACAATTTAGAAATGTAAGAGTGTCACAATTTTCGTCATGTTTTTCGTGGGACGATTGATTTTGCGAGAGTTACAGTTCATATACAACAATAAACTATGCATGTTTCTAATCGTGAAAGCATTCGCCACAGCATAGGATTCTCTGATTTTGCAATATTCGAGCAGTAAAAAAGCAAATTTCAATTGTTGACATGTACATACCTTGCGAAGCGTCTTCGTGAACTCTCCTCCACCAAAACCGGAAGTTATCCTCACGAATTTCTTTGCAGAACCGACTGTTCTGCTTGTGCCGATTACCAGCCGTGAATAGAGACTTTTAAATTGTTTGGCTTTCCAGCCTCTTGACTATGATCGTACCTAATGAAGGTTAATCCAGAAACCCATCGGGTGTACTAAATTGGATATAGATATATGCAATTCATTTACTATAAATCATGTCAATTGATACTTTGGTCACTCTATATACATGTATATGAAGTTATTCATTAATTAGCACAACAAACTCTAGATAAGGATATTCCATTCTACCTTACCCTATAGAGATACTCTGTGTTATGTCAACAAACTCTAGATAAGGATATTCCATTCTACATTACCCTATAGAGATACTATGTGTTATGTCAACAAACTCTAGATAAGGTTATTCCATTCTACATTACCCTATAGAGATACTATGTGTTATGTCAACAAACTCTAGATAAGGATATTCCATTCTTCATTGCCAAATAGAGATACTCTGTTATGTCAACAAACTCTAGATAAGGATATTCCATTCTTCATTACCCTATAGAGATACTCTGTGTTATGTCAACAAACTCTAGATAAGGATATTCCATTCTACATTACCCTATAGAGATACTCTGTGTTATGTCAACAAACTCTAGATAAGGATATTCCATTCTACATTACCCTATAGAGATACTCTGTGTTATGTCAACAAACTCTAGATAAGGATATTCCATTCTTCATTACCCTATAGAGATACTCTGTGTTATGTCAACAAACTCTATATAAGGATATTCTATTCTACATTACCCTATAGAGATACTCTGTGTTATGTCAACAAACTCTAGATAAGGATATTCCATTCTTCATTACCCTATAGAGATACTATGTGTTATGTCAACAAACTCTAGATAAGGATATTCCATTCTTCATTACCCTATAGAGATACTCTGTGTTATGTCAACAAACTCTAGATAAGGATATTCCATTCTACATTACCCTATAGAGATACTCTGTGTTATGTCAACAAACTCTAGATAAGGATATTCCATTCTACATTACCCTACAGAGATACTCTGTGTTATGTCAACAAACTCTAGATAAGGATATTCCATTCTTCATTACCCTATAGAGATACTCTGTGTTATGTCAACAAACTCTAGATAAGGATATTCCATTCTTTATTGCCCTATGGAGATACTCTGTGTTATGTCAACAAACTCTAGATAAGGATATTCCATTCTTCATTACCCTATAGAGATACTCTGTGTTATGTCAACAAACTCTAGATAAGGATATTCCATTCTTCATTACCCTATAGAGATACTCTGTGTTATGTCAACAAACTCTAGATAAGGATATTCCATTCTTCATTACCCTATAGAGATACTCTGTGTTATGTCAACAAACTCTAGATAAGGATATTCCATTCTTCATTACACTATAGAGATACTCTGTTATGTCAACAAACTCTAGATAAGGATATTCCATTCTTCATTACCCTATAGAGATACTCTGTGTTATGTCAACAAACTCTAGATAAGGATATTCCATTCTTCATTACCCTATAGAGATACTCTGTGTTATGTCAACAAACTCTAGATAAGGATATTCCATTCTTCATTTCCCTATAGAGATACTATGTGTTATGTCAACAAACTCTAGATAAGGATATTCCACTCTACATTACCCTATAGAGATACTCTGTGTTATGTCAACAAACTCTAGATAAGGATATTCCATTCTACATTACCCTATAGAGATACTATGTGTTAGGTCAACAAACTCTAGATAAGGATATTCCATTCTTCATTACCCTATAGAGATACTCGGTTATGTCAACAAACTCTAGATAAGGATATTCCATTCTTCATTACCCTATAGAGATACTCTGTGTTATGTCAACAAACTCTAGATAAGGATATTCCATTCTTCATTACCCTATAGAGATACTCTGTGTTATGTCAACAAACTCTAGATAAGGATATTCCATTCTTCATTTCCCTATAGAGATACTATGTGTTATGTCAACAAACTCTAGATAAGGATATTCCATTCTACATTACCCTATAGAGATACTCTGTGTTATGTCAACAAACTCTAGATAAGGATATTCCATTCTACATTACCCTATAGAGATACTCTGTGTTATGTCAACAAACTCTAGATAAGGATATTCCATTCTGCATTACCCTATAGAGATACTCTGTGTTATGTCAACAAACTCTAGATAAGGATATTCCATTCTTCATTACCCTATAGAGATACTCTGTGTTATGTCAACAAACTCTAGATAAGGATATTCCATTCTACATTACCCTATAGAGATACTCTGTGTTATGTCAACAAACTCTAGATAAGGATATTCCATTCTTCATTACCCTATAGAGATACTCTGTGTTATGTCAACAAACTCTAGATAAGGATATTCCATTCTACATTACCCTATAGAGATACTATGTGTTATGTCAACAAACTCTAGATAAGGATATTCCATTCTTCATTACCCTATAGAGATACTCTGTGTTATGTCAACAAACTCTAGATAAGGATATTCCATTCTACAATACCCTATAGAGATACTCTGTGTTATGTCAACAAACTCTAGATAAGGATATTCCATTCTTCATTACCCTATAGAGATACTCTGTGTTATGTCAACAAACTCTAGATAAGGATATTCCATTCTTCATTGCCCTATAGAGATACTATGTGTTATGTCAACAAACTCTAGATAAGGATATTCCATTCTTCATTGCCAAATAGAGATACTCTGTTATGTCAACAAACTCTAGATAAGGATATTCCATTCTTCATTACCCTATAGAGATACTCTGTGTTATGTCAACAAACTCTAGATAAGGATATTCCATTCTACATTACCCTATAGAGATACTCTGTGTTATGTCAACAAACTCTAGATAAGGATATTCCATTCTACATTACCCTATAGAGATACTCTGTGTTATGTCAACAAACTCTAGATAAGGATATTCCATTCTTCATTACCCTATAGAGATACTCTGTGTTATGTCAACAAACTCTATATAAGGATATTCTATTCTACATTACCCTATAGAGATACTCTGTGTTATGTCAACAAAATCTAGATAAGGATATTCCATTCTTCATTACCCTATAGAGATACTATGTGTTATGTCAACAAACTCTAGATAAGGATATTCCATTCTTCATTACCCTATAGAGATACTCTGTGTTATGTCAACAAACTCTAGATAAGGATATTCCATTCTACATTACCCTATAGAGATACTCTGTGTTATGTCAACAAACTCTAGATAAGGATATTCCATTCTACATTACCCTACAGAGATACTCTGTGTTATGTCAACAAACTCTAGATAAGGATATTCCATTCTTCATTACCCTATAGAGATACTCTGTGTTATGTCAACAAACTCTAGATAAGGATATTCCATTCTTCATTGCCCTATGGAGATACTCTGTGTTATGTCAACAAACTCTAGATAAGGATATTCCATTCTTCATTACCCTATAGAGATACTCTGTGTTATGTCAACAAACTCTAGATAAGGATATTCCATTCTTCATTGCCAAATAGAGATACTCTGTTATGTCAACAAACTCTAGATAAGGATATTCCATTCTTCATTACCCTATAGAGATACTCTGTGTTATGTCAACAAACTCTAGATAAGGATATTCCATTCTTCATTACCCTATAGAGATACTCTGTGTTATGTCAACAAACTCTAGATAAGGATATTCCATTCTTCATTACCCTATAGAGATACTCTGTTATGTCAACAAACTCTAGATAAGGATATTCCATTCTTCATTACCCTATAGAGATACTCTGTGTTATGTCAACAAACTCTAGATAAGGATATTCCATTCTTCATTACCCTATAGAGATACTCTGTGTTATGTCAACAAACTCTAGATAAGGATATTCCATTCTTCATTTCCCTATAGAGATACTATGTGTTATGTCAACAAACTCTAGATAAGGATATTCCACTCTACATTACCCTATAGAGATACTCTGTGTTATGTCAACAAACTCTAGATAAGGATATTCCATTCTACATTACCCTATAGAGATACTATGTGTTAGGTCAACAAACTCTAGATAAGGATATTCCATTCTTCATTACCCTATAGAGATACTCTGTTATGTCAACAAACTCTAGATAAGGATATTCCATTCTTCATTACCCTATAGAGATACTCTGTGTTATGTCAACAAACTCTAGATAAGGATATTCCATTCTACATTACCCTATAGAGATACTCTGTGTTATGTCAACAAACTCTAGATAAGGATATTCCATTCTTCATTACCCTATAGAGATACTCTGTGTTATGTCAACAAACTCTAGATAAGGATATTCCATTCTTCATTTCCCTATAGAGATACTATGTGTTATGTCAACAAACTCTAGATAAGGATATTCCATTCTACATTACCCTATAGAGATACTCTGTGTTATGTCAACAAACTCTAGATAAGGATATTCCATTCTACATTACCCTATAGAGATACTCTGTGTTATGTCAACAAACTCTAGATAAGGATATTCCATTCTGCATTACCCTATAGAGATACTCTGTGTTATGTCAACAAACTCTAGATAAGGATATTCCATTCTTCATTACCCTATAGAGATACTCTGTGTTATGTCAACAAACTCTAGATAAGGATATTCCATTCTACATTACCCTATAGAGATACTCTGTGTTATGTCAACAAACTCTAGATAAGGATATTCCATTCTTCATTACCCTATAGAGATACTCTGTGTTATGTCAACAAACTCTAGATAAGGATATTCCATTCTACATTACCCTATAGAGATACTATGTGTTATGTCAACAAACTCTAGATAAGGATATTCCATTCTTCATTACCCTATAGAGATACTCTGTGTTATGTCAACAAACTCTAGATAAGGATATTCCATTCTACAATACCCTATAGAGATACTCTGTGTTATGTCAACAAACTCTAGATAAGGATATTCCATTCTTCATTACCCTATAGAGATACTCTGTGTTATGTCAACAAACTCTAGATAAGGATATTCCATTCTTCATTGCCCTATGGAGATACTCTGTGTTATGTCAACAAACTCTAGATAAGGATATTCCATTCTTCATTACCCTATAGAGATACTCTGTGTTATGTCAACAAACTCTAGATAAGGATATTCCATTCTTCATTGCCAAATAGAGATACTCTGTTATGTCAACAAACTCTAGATAAGGATATTCCATTCTTCATTACCCTATAGAGATACTCTGTGTTATGTCAACAAACTCTAGATAAGGATATTCCATTCTACATTACCCTATAGAGATACTCTGTGTTATGTCAACAAACTCTAGATAAGGATATTCCATTCTTCATTACCCTATAGAGATACTATGTGTTATGTCAACAAACTCTAGATAAGGATATTCCATTCTTCATTACCCTATAGAGATACTCTGTGTTATGTCAACAAACTCTAGATAAGGATATTCCATTCTACAATACCCTATAGAGATACTCTGTGTTATGTCAACAAACTCTAGATAAGGATATTCCATTCTACATTACCCTACAGAGATACTCTGTGTTATGTCAACAAACTCTAGATAAGAATATTCCATTCTTCATTACCCTATAGAGATACTCTGTGTTATGTCAACAAACTCTAGATAAGGATATTCCATTCTACATTACCCTATAGAGATACTCTGTGTTATGTCAATAAACTCTAGATAAGGATATTCCATTCTTCATTACCCTATAGAGATACTCTGTGTTATGTCAACAAACTCTAGATAAGGATATTCCATTCTTCATTGCCCTATGGAGATACTCTGTGTTATGTCAACAAACTCTAGATAAGGATATTCCATTCTTCATTACCCTATAGAGATACTCTGTGTTATGTCAACAAACTCTAGATAAGGATATTCCATTCTTCATTGCCAAATAGAGATACTCTGTTATGTCAACAAACTCTAGATAAGGATATTCCATTCTTCATTACCCTATAGAGATACTCTGTGTTATGTCAACAAACTCTAGATAAGGATATTCCATTCTTCATTACCCTATAGAGATACTCTGTGTTATGTCAACAAACTCTAGATAAGGATATTCCATTCTTCATTACCCTATAGAGATACTCTGTTATGTCAACAAACTCTAGATAAGGATATTCCATTCTTCATTACCCTATAGAGATACTCTGTGTTATGTCAACAAACTCTAGATAAGGATATTCCATTCTTCATTACCCTATAGAGATACTCTGTGTTATGTCAACAAACTCTAGATAAGGATATTCCATTCTTCATTTCCCTATAGAGATACTATGTGCTATGTCAACAAACTCTAGATAAGGATATTCCATTCTACATTACCCTATAGAGATACTCTGTGTTATGTCAACAAACTCTAGATAAGGATATTCCATTCTACATTACCCTATAGAGATACTATGTGTTAGGTCAACAAACTCTAGATAAGGATATTCCATTCTTCATTACCCTATAGAGATACTCTGTTATGTAAAAAAACTCTAGATAAGGATATTCCATTCTTCATTACCCTATAGAGATACTCTGTGTTATGTCAACAAACTCTAGATAAGAATATTCCATTCTACATTACCCTATAGAGATACTCTGTGTTATGTCAACAAACTCTCGATAAGGATATTCCATTCTTCATTACCCTATAGAGATACTCTGTGTTATGTCAACAAACTCTAGATAAGGATATTCCATTCTTCATTTCCCTATAGAGATACTATGTGTTATGTCAACAAACTCTAGATAAGGATATTCCATTCTACATTACCCTATAGAGATACTCTGTGTTATGTCAACAAACTCTAGATAAGGATATTCCATTCTTCATTACCCTATAGAGATACTCGGTTATGTCAACAAACTCTAGATAAGGATATTCCATTCTTCATTACCCTATAGAGATACTCTGTGTTATGTCAACAAACTCTAGATAAGGATATTCCATTCTTCATTACCCTATAGAGATACTCTGTGTTATGTCAACAAACTCTAGATAAGGATATTCCATTCTTCATTTCCCTATAGAGATACTATGTGTTATGTCAACAAACTCTAGATAAGGATATTCCATTCTACATTACCCTATAGAGATACTCTGTGTTATGTCAACAAACTCTAGATAAGGATATTCCATTCTACATTACCCTATAGAGATACTCTGTGTTATGTCAACAAACTCTAGATAAGGATATTCCATTCTGCATTACCCTATAGAGATACTCTGTGTTATGTCAACAAACTCTAGATAAGGATATTCCATTCTTCATTACCCTATAGAGATACTCTGTGTTATGTCAACAAACTCTAGATAAGGATATTCCATTCTACATTACCCTATAGAGATACTCTGTGTTATGTCAACAAACTCTAGATAAGGATATTCCATTCTTCATTACCCTATAGAGATACTCTGTGTTATGTCAACAAACTCTAGATAAGGATATTCCATTCTACATTACCCTATAGAGATACTATGTGTTATGTCAACAAACTCTAGATAAGGATATTCCATTCTTCATTACCCTATAGAGATACTCTGTGTTATGTCAACAAACTCTAGATAAGGATATTCCATTCTACAATACCCTATAGAGATACTCTGTGTTATGTCAACAAACTCTAGATAAGGATATTCCATTCTTCATTACCCTATAGAGATACTCTGTGTTATGTCAACAAACTCTAGATAAGGATATTCCATTCTTCATTGCCCTATAGAGATACTATGTGTTATGTCAATATACTCTAGATAAGGATATTCCATTCTTCATTGCCAAATAGAGATACTCTGTTATGTCAACAAACTCTAGATAAGGATATTCCATTCTTCATTACCCTATAGAGATACTCTGTGTTATGTCAACAAACTCTAGATAAGGATATTCCATTCTACATTACCCTATAGAGATACTCTGTGTTATGTCAACAAACTCTAGATAAGGATATTCCATTCTACATTACCCTATAGAGATACTCTGTGTTATGTCAACAAACTCTAGATAAGGATATTCCATTCTTCATTACCCTATAGAGATACTCTGTGTTATGTCAACAAACTCTATATAAGGATATTCTATTCTACATTACCCTATAGAGATACTCTGTGTTATGTCAACAAACTCTAGATAAGGATATTCCATTCTTCATTACCCTATAGAGATACTATGTGTTATGTCAACAAACTCTAGATAAGGATATTCCATTCTTCATTACCCTATAGAGATACTCTGTGTTATGTCAACAAACTCTAGATAAGGATATTCCATTCTACATTACCCTATAGAGATACTCTGTGTTATGTCAACAAACTCTAGATAAGGATATTCCATTCTACATTACCCTACAGAGATACTCTGTGTTATGTCAACAAACTCTAGATAAGGATATTCCATTCTTCATTACCCTATAGAGATACTCTGTGTTATGTCAACAAACTCTAGATAAGGATATTCCATTCTTCATTGCCCTATGGAGATACTCTGTGTTATGTCAACAAACTCTAGATAAGGATATTCCATTCTTCATTACCCTATAGAGATACTCTGTGTTATGTCAACAAACTCTAGATAAGGATATTCCATTCTACATTACCCTATAGAGATACTCTGTGTTATGTCAACAAACTCTAGATAAGGATATTCCATTCTTCATTACCCTATAGAGATACTATGTGTTATGTCAACAAACTCTAGATAAGGATATTCCATTCTTCATTACCCTATAGAGATACTCTGTGTTATGTCAACAAACTCTAGATAAGGATATTCCATTCTACAATACCCTATAGAGATACTCTGTGTTATGTCAACAAACTCTAGATAAGGATATTCCATTCTACATTACCCTACAGAGATACTCTGTGTTATGTCAACAAACTCTAGATAAGGATATTCCATTCTTCATTACCCTATAGAGATACTCTGTGTTATGTCAACAAACTCTAGATAAGGATATTCCATTCTACATTACCCTATAGAGATACTCTGTGTTATGTCAATAAACTCTAGATAAGGATATTCCATTCTTCATTACCCTATAGAGATACTCTGTGTTATGTCAACAAACTCTAGATAAGGATATTCCATTCTTCATTGCCCTATGGAGATACTCTGTGTTATGTCAACAAACTCTAGATAAGGATATTCCATTCTTCATTACCCTATAGAGATACTCTGTGTTATGTCAACAAACTCTAGATAAGGATATTCCATTCTTCATTGCCAAATAGAGATACTCTGTTATGTCAACAAACTCTAGATAAGGATATTCCATTCTTCATTACCCTATAGAGATACTCTGTGTTATGTCAACAAACTCTAGATAAGGATATTCCATTCTTCATTACCCTATAGAGATACTCTGTGTTATGTCAACAAACTCTAGATAAGGATATTCCATTCTTCATTACCCTATAGAGATACTCTGTTATGTCAACAAACTCTAGATAAGGATATTCCATTCTTCATTACCCTATAGAGATACTCTGTGTTATGTCAACAAACTCTAGATAAGGATATTCCATTCTTCATTACCCTATAGAGATACTCTGTGTTATGTCAACAAACTCTAGATAAGGATATTCCATTCTTCATTTCCCTATAGAGATACTATGTGCTATGTCAACAAACTCTAGATAAGGATATTCCATTCTACATTACCCTATAGAGATACTCTGTGTTATGTCAACAAACTCTAGATAAGGATATTCCATTCTACATTACCCTATAGAGATACTATGTGTTAGGTCAACAAACTCTAGATAAGGATATTCCATTCTTCATTACCCTATAGAGATACTCTGTTATGTCAACAAACTCTAGATAAGGATATTCCATTCTTCATTACCCTATAGAGATACTCTGTGTTATGTCAACAAACTCTAGATAAGAATATTCCATTCTTCATTACCCTATAGAGATACTCTGTGTTATGTCAACAAACTCTCGATAAGGATATTCCATTCTTCATTACCCTATAGAGATACTCTGTGTTATGTCAACAAACTCTAGATAAGGATATTCCATTCTTCATTACCCTATAGAGATACTCGGTTATGTCAACAAACTCTAGATAAGGATATTCCATTCTTCATTACCCTATAGAGATACTCTGTGTTATGTCAACAAACTCTAGATAAGGATATTCCATTCTTCATTACCCTATAGAGATACTCTGTGTTATGTCAACAAACTCTAGATAAGGATATTCCATTCTTCATTTCCCTATAGAGATACTATGTGTTATGTCAACAAACTCTAGATAAGGATATTCCATTCTACATTACCCTATAGAGATACTCTGTGTTATGTCAACAAACTCTAGATAAGGATATTCCATTCTACATTACCCTATAGAGATACTCTGTGTTATGTCAACAAACTCTAGATAAGGATATTCCATTCTGCATTACCCTATAGAGATACTCTGTGTTATGTCAACAAACTCTAGATAAGGATATTCCATTCTTCATTACCCTATAGAGATACTCTGTGTTATGTCAACAAACTCTAGATAAGGATATTCCATTCTACATTACCCTATAGAGATACTCTGTGTTATGTCAACAAACTCTAGATAAGGATATTCCATTCTTCATTACCCTATAGAGATACTCTGTGTTATGTCAACAAACTCTAGATAAGGATATTCCATTCTACATTACCCTATAGAGATACTATGTGTTATGTCAACAAACTCTAGATAAGGATATTCCATTCTTCATTACCCTATAGAGATACTCTGTGTTATGTCAACAAACTCTAGATAAGGATATTCCATTCTACAATACCCTATAGAGATACTCTGTGTTATGTCAACAAACTCTAGATAAGGATATTCCATTCTACATTACCCTATAGAGATACTCTGTGTTATGTCAACAAACTCTAGATAAGGATATTCCATTCTACATTACCCTATAGAGATACTCTGTGTTATGTCAACAAACTCTAGATAAGGATATTCCATTCTTCATTACCCTATAGAGATACTCTGTGTTATGTCAACAAACTCTAGATAAGGATATTCCATTCTTCATTACCCTATAGAGATACTCTGTGTTATGTCAACAAACTCTAGATAAGGATATTCCATTCTACATTACCCTATAGAGATACTCTGTGTTATGTCAACAAACTCTAGATAAGGATATTCCATTCTTCATTACCCTATAGAGATACTCTGTGTTATGTCAACAAACTCTAGATAAGGATATTCCATTCTACATTACCCTATAGAGATACTATGTGTTATGTCAACAAACTCTAGATAAGGATATTCCATTCTTCATTACCCTATAGAGATACTCTGTGTTATGTCAACAAACTCTAGATAAGGATATTCCATTCTACAATACCCTATAGAGATACTCTGTGTTATGTCAACAAACTCTAGATAAGGATATTCCATTCTACATTACCCTATAGAGATACTCTGTGTTATGTCAACAAACTCTAGATAAGGATATTCCATTCTACATTACCCTATAGAGATACTCTGTGTTATGTCAACAAACTCTAGATAAGGATATTCCATTCTTCATTACCCTATAGAGATACTCTGTGTTATGTCAACAAACTCTATATAAGGATATTCTATTCTACATTACCCTATAGAGATACTCTGTGTTATGTCAACAAACTCTAGATAAGGATATTCCATTCTTCATTACCCTATAGAGATACTATGTGTTATGTCAACAAACTCTAGATAAGGATATTCCATTCTTCATTACCCTATAGAGATACTCTGTGTTATGTCAACAAACTCTAGATAAGGATATTCCATTCTACATTACCCTATAGAGATACTCTGTGTTATGTCAACAAACTCTAGATAAGGATATTCCATTCTACATTACCCTACAGAGATACTCTGTGTTATGTCAACAAACTCTAGATAAGGATATTCCATTCTTCATTACCCTATAGAGATACTCTGTGTTATGTCAACAAACTCTAGATAAGGATATTCCATTCTTCATTGCCCTATGGAGATACTCTGTGTTATGTCAACAAACTCTAGATAAGGATATTCCATTCTTCATTACCCTATAGAGATACTCTGTGTTATGTCAACAAACTCTAGATAAGGATATTCCATTCTTCATTGCCAAATAGAGATACTCTGTTATGTCAACAAACTCTAGATAAGGATATTCCATTCTTCATTACCCTATAGAGATACTCTGTGTTATGTCAACAAACTCTAGATAAGGATATTCCATTCTTCATTACCCTATAGAGATACTCTGTGTTATGTCAACAAACTCTAGATAAGGATATTCCATTCTTCATTACCCTATAGAGATACTCTGTTATGTCAACAAACTCTAGATAAGGATATTCCATTCTTCATTACCCTATAGAGATACTCTGTGTTATGTCAACAAACTCTAGATAAGGATATTCCATTCTTCATTACCCTATAGAGATACTCTGTGTTATGTCAACAAACTCTAGATAAGGATATTCCATTCTTCATTTCCCTATAGAGATACTATGTGTTATGTCAACAAACTCTAGATAAGGATATTCCACTCTACATTACCCTATAGAGATACTCTGTGTTATGTCAACAAACTCTAGATAAGGATATTCCATTCTACATTACCCTATAGAGATACTATGTGTTAGGTCAACAAACTCTAGATAAGGATATTCCATTCTTCATTACCCTATAGAGATACTCTGTTATGTCAACAAACTCTAGATAAGGATATTCCATTCTTCATTACCCTATAGAGATACTCTGTGTTATGTCAACAAACTCTAGATAAGGATATTCCATTCTACATTACCCTATAGAGATACTCTGTGTTATGTCAACAAACTCTAGATAAGGATATTCCATTCTTCATTACCCTATAGAGATACTCTGTGTTATGTCAACAAACTCTAGATAAGGATATTCCATTCTTCATTTCCCTATAGAGATACTATGTGTTATGTCAACAAACTCTAGATAAGGATATTCCATTCTACATTACCCTATAGAGATACTCTGTGTTATGTCAACAAACTCTAGATAAGGATATTCCATTCTACATTACCCTATAGAGATACTCTGTGTTATGTCAACAAACTCTAGATAAGGATATTCCATTCTGCATTACCCTATAGAGATACTCTGTGTTATGTCAACAAACTCTAGATAAGGATATTCCATTCTTCATTACCCTATAGAGATACTCTGTGTTATGTCAACAAACTCTAGATAAGGATATTCCATTCTACATTACCCTATAGAGATACTCTGTGTTATGTCAACAAACTCTAGATAAGGATATTCCATTCTTCATTACCCTATAGAGATACTCTGTGTTATGTCAACAAACTCTAGATAAGGATATTCCATTCTACATTACCCTATAGAGATACTATGTGTTATGTCAACAAACTCTAGATAAGGATATTCCATTCTTCATTACCCTATAGAGATACTCTGTGTTATGTCAACAAACTCTAGATAAGGATATTCCATTCTACAATACCCTATAGAGATACTCTGTGTTATGTCAACAAACTCTAGATAAGGATATTCCATTCTTCATTACCCTATAGAGATACTCTGTGTTATGTCAACAAACTCTAGATAAGGATATTCCATTCTTCATTGCCCTATGGAGATACTCTGTGTTATGTCAACAAACTCTAGATAAGGATATTCCATTCTTCATTACCCTATAGAGATACTCTGTGTTATGTCAACAAACTCTAGATAAGGATATTCCATTCTTCATTGCCAAATAGAGATACTCTGTTATGTCAACAAACTCTAGATAAGGATATTCCATTCTTCATTGCCCTATGGAGATACTCTGTGTTATGTCAACAAACTCTAGATAAGGATATTCCATTCTTCATTACCCTATAGAGATACTCTGTGTTATGTCAACAAACTCTAGATAAGGATATTCCATTCTTGATTGCCAAATAGAGATACTCTGTTATGTCAACAAACTCTAGATAAGGATATTCCATTCTTCATTACCCTATAGAGATACTCTGTGTTATGTCAACAAACTCTAGATAAGGATATTCCATTCTTCATTACCCTATAGAGATACTCTGTGTTATGTCAACAAACTCTAGATAAGGATATTCCATTCTTCATTACCCTATAGAGATACTCTGTTATGTCAACAAACTCTAGATAAGGATATTCCATTCTTCATTACCCTATAGAGATACTCTGTGTTATGTCAACAAACTCTAGATAAGGATATTCCATTCTTCATTACCCTATAGAGATACTCTGTGTTATGTCAACAAACTCTAGATAAGGATATTCCATTCTTCATTTCCCTATAGAGATACTATGTGTTATGTCAACAAACTCTAGATAAGGATATTCCACTCTACATTACCCTATAGAGATACTCTGTGTTATGTCAACAAACTCTAGATAAGGATATTCCATTCTACATTACCCTATAGAGATACTATGTGTTAGGTCAACAAACTCTAGATAAGGATATTCCATTCTTCATTACCCTATAGAGATACTCTGTTATGTCAACAAACTCTAGATAAGGATATTCCATTCTTCATTACCCTATAGAGATACTCTGTGTTATGTCAACAAACTCTAGATAAGGATATTCCATTCTACATTACCCTATAGAGATACTCTGTGTTATGTCAACAAACTCTAGATAAGGATATTCCATTCTTCATTACCCTATAGAGATACTCTGTGTTATGTCAACAAACTCTAGATAAGGATATTCCATTCTTCATTTCCCTATAGAGATACTATGTGTTATGTCAACAAACTCTAGATAAGGATATTCCATTCTACATTACCCTATAGAGATACTCTGTGTTATGTCAACAAACTCTAGATAAGGATATTCCATTCTACATTACCCTATAGAGATACTCTGTGTTATGTCAACAAACTCTAGATAAGGATATTCCATTCTGCATTACCCTATAGAGATACTCTGTGTTATGTCAACAAACTCTAGATAAGGATATTCCATTCTTCATTACCCTATAGAGATACTCTGTGTTATGTCAACAAACTCTAGATAAGGATATTCCATTCTACATTACCCTATAGAGATACTCTGTGTTATGTCAACAAACTCTAGATAAGGATATTCCATTCTTCATTACCCTATAGAGATACTCTGTGTTATGTCAACAAACTCTAGATAAGGATATTCCATTCTACATTACCCTATAGAGATACTATGTGTTATGTCAACAAACTCTAGATAAGGATATTCCATTCTTCATTACCCTATAGAGATACTCTGTGTTATGTCAACAAACTCTAGATAAGGATATTCCATTCTACAATACCCTATAGAGATACTCTGTGTTATGTCAACAAACTCTAGATAAGGATATTCCATTCTTCATTACCCTATAGAGATACTCTGTGTTATGTCAACAAACTCTAGATAAGGATATTCCATTCTTCATTGCCCTATGGAGATACTCTGTGTTATGTCAACAAACTCTAGATAAGGATATTCCATTCTTCATTACCCTATAGAGATACTCTGTGTTATGTCAACAAACTCTAGATAAGGATATTCCATTCTTCATTGCCAAATAGAGATACTCTGTTATGTCAACAAACTCTAGATAAGGATATTCCATTCTTCATTACCCTATAGAGATACTCTGTGTTATGTCAACAAACTCTAGATAAGGATATTCCATTCTACATTACCCTATAGAGATACTCTGTGTTATGTCAACAAACTCTAGATAAGGATATTCCATTCTTCATTACCCTATAGAGATACTATGTGTTATGTCAACAAACTCTAGATAAGGATATTCCATTCTTCATTACCCTATAGAGATACTCTGTGTTATGTCAACAAACTCTAGATAAGGATATTCCATTCTACAATACCCTATAGAGATACTCTGTGTTATGTCAACAAACTCTAGATAAGGATATTCCATTCTTCATTACCCTATAGAGATACTCTGTGTTATGTCAACAAACTCTAGATAAGGATATTCCATTCTACATTACCCTATAGAGATACTCTGTGTTATGTCAATAAACTCTAGATAAGGATATTCCATTCTTCATTACCCTATAGAGATACTCTGTGTTATGTCAACAAACTCTAGATAAGGATATTCCATTCTTCATTGCCCTATGGAGATACTCTGTGTTATGTCAACAAACTCTAGATAAGGATATTCCATTCTTCATTACCCTATAGAGATACTCTGTGTTATGTCAACAAACTCTAGATAAGGATATTCCATTCTTCATTGCCAAATAGAGATACTCTGTTATGTCAACAAACTCTAGATAAGGATATTCCATTCTTCATTACCCTATAGAGATACTCTGTGTTATGTCAACAAACTCTAGATAAGGATATTCCATTCTTCATTACCCTATAGAGATACTCTGTGTTATGTCAACAAACTCTAGATAAGGATATTCCATTCTTCATTACCCTATAGAGATACTCTGTTATGTCAACAAACTCTAGATAAGGATATTCCATTCTTCATTACCCTATAGAGATACTCTGTGTTATGTCAACAAACTCTAGATAAGGATATTCCATTCTTCATTACCCTATAGAGATACTCTGTGCTATGTCAACAAACTCTAGATAAGGATATTCCATTCTTCATTTCCCTATAGAGATACTATGTGCTATGTCAACAAACTCTAGATAAGGATATTCCATTCTACATTACCCTATAGAGATACTCTGTGTTATGTCAACAAACTCTAGATAAGGATATTCCATTCTACATTACCCTATAGAGATACTATGTGTTAGGTCAACAAACTCTAGATAAGGATATTCCATTCTTCATTACCCTATAGAGATACTCTGTTATGTCAACAAACTCTAGATAAGGATATTCCATTCTTCATTACTCTATAGAGATACTCTGTGTTATGTCAACAAACTCTAGATAAGAATATTCCATTCTACATTACCCTATAGAGATACTCTGTGTTATGTCAACAAACTCTCGATAAGGATATTCCATTCTTCATTACCCTATAGAGATACTCTGTGTTATGTCAACAAACTCTAGATAAGGATATTCCATTCTTCATTTCCCTATAGAGATACTATGTGTTATGTCAACAAACTCTAGATAAGGATATTCCATTCTACATTACCCTATAGAGATACTCTGTGTTATGTCAACAAACTCTAGATAAGGATATTCCATTCTACATTACCCTATAGAGATACTCTGTGTTATGTCAACAAACTCTAGATAAGGATATTCCATTCTGCATTACCCTATAGAGATACTCTGTGTTATGTCAACAAACTCTAGATAAGGATATTCCATTCTTCATTACCCTATAGAGATACTCTGTGTTATGTCAACAAACTCTAGATAAGGATATTCCATTCTACATTACCCTATAGAGATACTCTGTGTTATGTCAACAAACTCTAGATAAGGATATTCCATTCTTCATTACCCTATAGAGATACTCTGTGTTATATCAACAAACTCTAGATAAGGATATTCCATTCTACATTACCCTATAGAGATACTATGTGTTATGTCAACAAACTCTAGATAAGGATATTCCATTCTTCATTACCCTATAGAGATACTCTGTGTTATGTCAACAAACTCTAGATAAGGATATTCCATTCTTCATTACCCTATAGAGATACTCTGTTATGTCAACAAACTCTAGATAAGGATATTCCATTCTTCATTACCCTATAGAGATACTCTGTGTTATGTCAACAAACTCTAGATAAGGATATTCCATTCTTCATTACCCTATAGAGATACTCTGTGTTATGTCAACAAACTCTAGATAAGGATATTCCATTCTTCATTTCCCTATAGAGATACTATGTGCTATGTCAACAAACTCTAGATAAGGATATTCCATTCTACATTACCCTATAGAGATACTCTGTGTTATGTCAACAAACTCTAGATAAGGATATTCCATTCTACATTACCCTATAGAGATACTATGTGTTAGGTCAACAAACTCTAGATAAGGATATTCCATTCTTCATTACCCTATAGAGATACTCTGTTATGTCAACAAACTCTAGATAAGGATATTCCATTCTTCATTACCCTATAGAGATACTCTGTGTTATGTCAACAAACTCTAGATAAGAATATTCCATTCTACATTACCCTATAGAGATACTCTGTGTTATGTCAACAAACTCTCGATAAGGATATTCCATTCTTCATTACCCTATAGAGATACTCTGTGTTATGTCAACAAACTCTAGATAAGGATATTCCATTCTTCATTTCCCTATAGAGATACTATGTGTTATGTCAACAAACTCTAGATAAGGATATTCCATTCTACATTACCCTATAGAGATACTCTGTGTTATGTCAACAAACTCTAGATAAGGATATTCCATTCTACATTACCCTATAGAGATACTCTGTGTTATGTCAACAAACTCTAGATAAGGATATTCCATTCTGCATTACCCTATAGAGATACTCTGTGTTATGTCAACAAACTCTAGATAAGGATATTCCATTCTTCATTACCCTATAGAGATACTCTGTGTTATGTCAACAAACTCTAGATAAGGATATTCCATTCTACATTACCCTATAGAGATACTCTGTGTTATGTCAACAAACTCTAGATAAGGATATTCCATTCTTCATTACCCTATAGAGATACTCTGTGTTATATCAACAAACTCTAGATAAGGATATTCCATTCTACATTACCCTATAGAGATACTATGTGTTATGTCAACAAACTCTAGATAAGGATATTCCATTCTTCATTGCCCTATAGAGATACTCTGTGTTATGTCAACAAACTCTAGATAAGGATATTCCATTCTACAATACCCTATAGAGATACTCTGTGTTATGTCAACAAACTCTAGATAAGGATATTCCATTCTTCATTACCCTATAGAGATACTCTGTGTTATGTCAACAAACTCTAGATAAGGATATTCCATTCTTCATTGCCCTATGGAGATACTCTGTGTTATGTCAACAAACTCTAGATAAGGATATTCCATTCTTCATTACCATATAGAGATACTCTGTGTTATGTCAACAAACTCTAGATAAGGATATTCCATTCTTCATTGCCAAATAGAGATACTCTGTTATGTCAACAAACTCTAGATAAGGATATTCCATTCTTCATTACCCTATAGAGATACTCTGTGTTATGTCAGCAAACTCTAGATAAGGATATTCCATTCTTCATTACCCTATAGAGATACTCTGTGTTATGTCAACAAACTCTAGATAAGGATATTCCATTCTTCATTACCCTATAGAGATACTCTGTTATGTCAACAAACTCTAGATAAGGATATTCCATTCTTCATTACCCTATAGAAATACTCTGTGTTATGTCAACAAACTCTAGATAAGGATATTCCATTCTTCATTACCCTATAGAGATACTCTGTGTTATGTCAACAAACTCTAGATAAGGATATTCCATTCTTCATTTCCCTATAGAGATACTATGTGTTATGTCAACAAACTCTAGATAAGGATATTCCATTCTACATTACCCTATAGAGATACTCTGTGTTATGTCAACAAACTCTAGATAAGGATATTCCATTCTACATTACCCTATAGAGATACTATGTGTTATGTCAACAAACTCTAGATAAGGATATTCCATTCTACATTACCATATAGAGATACTCTGTTATGTCAACAAACTCTAGATAAGGATATTCCATTCTTCATTACCCTATAGAGATACTCTGTGTTATGTCAACAAACTCTAGATAAGGATATTCCATTCTATATTACCCTATAGAGATACTCTGTGTTATGTCAACAAACTCTAGATAAGGATATTCCATTCTACATTACCCTATAGAGATACTCTGTGTTATGTCAACAAACTCTAGATAAGGATATTCCATTCTTCATTTCCCTATAGAGATACTATGTGTTATGTCAACAAACTCTAGATAAGGATATTCCATTCTACATTACCCTATAGAGATACTCTGTGTTATGTCAACAAACTCTAGATAAGGATATTCCATTCTACATTACCCTATAGAGATACTCTGTGTTATGTCAACAAACTCTAGATAAGGATATTCCATTCTGCATTACCCTATAGAGATACTCTGTGTTATGTCAACAAACTCTAGATAAGGATATTCCATTCTTCATTACCCTATAGAGATACTCTGTGTTATGTCAACAAACTCTAGATAAGGATATTCCATTCTACATTACCCTATAGAGATACTCTGTGTTATGTCAACAAACTCTAGATAAGGATATTCCATTCTTCATTACCCTATAGAGATACTCTGTGTTATGTCAACAAACTCTAGATAAGGATATTCCATTCTTCATTACCCTATAGAGATACTCTGTGTTATGTCAACAAACTCTAGATAAGGATATTCCATTCTTCATTTCCCTATAGAGATACTATGTGCTATGTCAACAAACTCTAGATAAGGATATTCCATTCTACATTACCCTATAGAGATACTCTGTGTTATGTCAACAAACTCTAGATAAGGATATTCCATTCTACATTACCCTATAGAGATACTATGTGTTAGGTCAACAAACTCTAGATAAGGATATTCCATTCTTCATTACCCTATAGAGATACTCTGTTATGTCAACAAACTCTAGATAAGGATATTCCATTCTTCATTACCCTATAGAGATACTCTGTGTTATGTCAACAAACTCTAGATAAGAATATTCCATTCTACATTACCCTATAGAGATACTCTGTGTTATGTCAACAAACTCTCGATAAGGATATTCCATTCTTCATTACCCTATAGAGATACTCTGTGTTATGTCAACAAACTCTAGATAAGGATATTCCATTCTTCATTTCCCTATAGAGATACTATGTGTTATGTCAACAAACTCTAGATAAGGATATTCCATTCTACATTACCCTATAGAGATACTCTGTGTTATGTCAACAAACTCTAGATAAGGATATTCCATTCTACATTACCCTATAGAGATACTCTGTGTTATGTCAACAAACTCTAGATAAGGATATTCCATTCTGCATTACCCTATAGAGATACTCTGTGTTATGTCAACAAACTCTAGATAAGGATATTCCATTCTTCATTACCCTATAGAGATACTCTGTGTTATGTCAACAAACTCTAGATAAGGATATTCCATTCTACATTACCCTATAGAGATACTCTGTGTTATGTCAACAAACTCTAGATAAGGATATTCCATTCTTCATTACCCTATAGAGATACTCTGTGTTATATCAACAAACTCTAGATAAGGATATTCCATTCTACATTACCCTATAGAGATACTATGTGTTATGTCAACAAACTCTAGATAAGGATATTCCATTCTTCATTGCCCTATAGAGATACTCTGTGTTATGTCAACAAACTCTAGATAAGGATATTCCATTCTACAATACCCTATAGAGATACTCTGTGTTATGTCAACAAACTCTAGATAAGGATATTCCATTCTTCATTACCCTATAGAGATACTCTGTGTTATGTCAACAAACTCTAGATAAGGATATTCCATTCTTCATTGCCCTATGGAGATACTCTGTGTTATGTCAACAAACTCTAGATAAGGATATTCCATTCTTCATTACCATATAGAGATACTCTGTGTTATGTCAACAAACTCTAGATAAGGATATTCCATTCTTCATTGCCAAATAGAGATACTCTGTTATGTCAACAAACTCTAGATAAGGATATTCCATTCTTCATTACCCTATAGAGATACTCTGTGTTATGTCAGCAAACTCTAGATAAGGATATTCCATTCTTCATTACCCTATAGAGATACTCTGTGTTATGTCAACAAACTCTAGATAAGGATATTCCATTCTTCATTACCCTATAGAGATACTCTGTTATGTCAACAAACTCTAGATAAGGATATTCCATTCTTCATTACCCTATAGAAATACTCTGTGTTATGTCAACAAACTCTAGATAAGGATATTCCATTCTTCATTACCCTATAGAGATACTCTGTGTTATGTCAACAAACTCTAGATAAGGATATTCCATTCTTCATTTCCCTATAGAGATACTATGTGTTATGTCAACAAACTCTAGATAAGGATATTCCATTCTACATTACCATATAGAGATACTCTGTTATGTCAACAAACTCTAGATAAGGATATTCCATTCTTCATTACCCTATAGAGATACTCTGTGTTATGTCAACAAACTCTAGATAAGGATATTCCATTCTACATTACCCTATAGAGATACTCTGTGTTATGTCAACAAACTCTAGATAAGGATATTCCATTCTACATTACCCTATAGAGATACTCTGTGTTATGTCAACAAACTCTAGATAAGGATATTCCATTCTTCATTTCCCTATAGAGATACTATGTGTTATGTCAACAAACTCTAGATAAGGATATTCCATTCTACATTACCCTATAGAGATACTCTGTGTTATGTCAACAAACTCTAGATAAGGATATTCCATTCTACATTACCCTATAGAGATACTCTGTGTTATGTCAACAAACTCTAGATAAGGATATTCCATTCTGCATTACCCTATAGAGATACTCTGTGTTATGTCAACAAACTCTAGATAAGGATATTCCATTCTTCATTACCCTATAGAGATACTCTGTGTTATGTCAACAAACTCTAGATAAGGATATTCCATTCTACATTACCCTATAGAGATACTCTGTGTTATGTCAACAAACTCTAGATAAGGATATTCCATTCTTCATTACCCTATAGAGATACTCTGTGTTATGTCAACAAACTCTAGATAAGGATATTCCATTCTACATTACCCTATAGAGATACTATGTGTTATGTCAACAAACTCTAGATAAGGATATTCCATTCTTCATTGCCCTATAGAGATACTCTGTGTTATGTCAACAAACTCTAGATAAGGATATTCCATTCTACAATACCCTATAGAGATACTCTGTGTTATGTCAACAAACTCTAGATAAGGATATTCCATTCTTCATTACCCTATAGAGATACTCTGTGTTATGTCAACAAACTCTAGATAAGGATATTCCATTCTTCATTGCCCTATGGAGATACTCTGTGTTATGTCAACAAACTCTAGATAAGGATATTCCATTCTTCATTACCCTATAGAGATACTCTGTGTTATGTCAACAAACTCTAGATAAGGATATTCCATTCTTCATTGCCAAATAGAGATACTCTGTTATGTCAACAAACTCTAGATAAGGATATTCCATTCTTCATTACCCTATAGAGATACTCTGTGTTATGTCAGCAAACTCTAGATAAGGATATTCCATTCTTCATTACCCTATAGAGATACTCTGTGTTATGTCAACAAACTCTAGATAAGGATATTCCATTCTTCATTACCCTATAGAGATACTCTGTTATGTCAACAAACTCTAGATAAGGATATTCCATTCTTCATTACCCTATAGAAATACTCTGTGTTATGTCAACAAACTCTAGATAAGGATATTCCATTCTTCATTACCCTATAGAGATACTCTGTGTTATGTCAACAAACTCTAGATAAGGATATTCCATTCTTCATTTCCCTATAGAGATACTATGTGTTATGTCAACAAACTCTAGATAAGGATATTCCATTCTACATTACCCTATAGAGATACTCTGTGTTATGTCAACAAACTCTAGATAAGGATATTCCATTCTACATTACCCTATAGAGATACTATGTGTTATGTCAACAAACTCTAGATAAGGATATTCCATTCTACATTACCATATAGAGATACTCTGTTATGTCAACAAACTCTAGATAAGGATATTCCATTCTTCATTACCCTATAGAGATACTCTGTGTTATGTCAACAAACTCTAGATAAGGATATTCCATTCTACATTACCCTATAGAGATACTCTGTGTTATGTCAACAAACTCTAGATAAGGATATTCCATTCTACATTACCCTATAGAGATACTCTGTGTTATGTCAACAAACTCTAGATAAGGATATTCCATTCTTCATTACCCTATAGAGATACTCTGTTATGTCAACAAACTCTAGATAAGGATATTCCATTCTTCATTACCCTATAGAAATACTCTGTGTTATGTCAACAAACTCTAGATAAGGATATTCCATTCTTCATTACCCTATAGAGATACTCTGTGTTATGTCAACAAACTCTAGATAAGGATATTCCATTCTTCATTTCCCTATAGAGATACTATGTGTTATGTCAACAAACTCTAGATAAGGATATTCCATTCTACATTACCCTATAAAGATACTCTGTGTTATGTCAACAAACTCTAGATAAGGATATTCCATTCTACATTACCCTATAGAGATACTATGTGTTATGTCAACAAACTCTAGATAAGGATATTCCATTCTACATTACCATATAGAGATACTCTGTTATGTCAACAAACTCTAGATAAGGATATTCCATTCTTCATTACCCTATAGAGATACTCTGTGTTATGTCAACAAACTCTAGATAAGGATATTCCATTCTTCATTACCCTATAGAGATACTCTGTGTTATGTCAACAAACTCTAGATAAGGATATTCCATTCTTCATTACCCTATAGAGATACTCTGTTATGTCAACAAACTCTAGATAAGGATATTCCATTCTTCATTACCCTATAGAGATACTCTGTGTTATGTCAACAAACTCTAGATAAGGATATTCCATTCTTCATTACCCTATAGAGATACTCTGTGTTATGTCAACAAACTCTAGATAAGGATATTCCATTCTTCATTTCCCTATAGAGATACTATGTGTTATGTCAACAAACTCTAGATAAGGATATTCCACTCTACATTACCCTATAGAGATACTCTGTGTTATGTCAACAAACTCTAGATAAGGATATTCCATTCTTCATTACCCTATAGAGATACTCTGTGTTATGTCAACAAACTCTAGATAAGGATATTCCATTCTGCATTACCCTATAGAGATACTCTGTGTTATGTCAACAAACTCTAGATAAGGATATTCCATTCTACATTACCCTATAGAGATACTCTGTGTTATGTCAACAAACTCTAGATAAGGATATTCCATTCTTCATTACCCTATAGAGATACTCTGTGTTATGTCAACAAACTCTAGATAAGGATATTCCATTCTGCATTACCCTATAGAGATACTCTGTGTTATGTCAACAAACTCTAGATAAGGATATTCCATTCTGCATTACCCTATAGAGATACTCTGTGTTATGTCAACAAACTCTAGATAAGGATATTCCATTCTTCATTACCCTATAGAGATACTCTGTGTTATGTCAACAAACTCTAGATAAGGATATTCCATTCTACATTACCCTATAGAGATACTATGTGTTATGTCAACAAACTCTAGATAAGGATATTCCATTCTTCATTACCCTATAGAGATACTCTGTGTTATGTCAACAAACTCTAGATAAGGATATTCCATTCTACAATACCCTATAGAGATACTCTGTGTTATGTCAACAAACTCTAGATAAGGATATTCCATTCTTCATTACCCTATAGAGATACTCTGTGCTATGTCAACAAACTCTAGATAAGGATATTCCATTCTTCATTGCCCTATGGAGATACTCTGTGTTATGTCAACAAACTCTAGATAAGGATATTCCATTCTTCATTACCCTATAGAGATACTCTGTGTTATGTCAACAAACTCTAGATAAGGATATTCCATTCTTCATTGCCAAATAGAGATACTCTGTTATGTCAACAAACTCTAGATAAGGATATTCCATTCTTCATTACCCTATAGAGATACTCTGTGTTATGTCAACAAACTCTAGATAAGGATATTCCATTCTTCATTACCCTATAGAGATACTCTGTGTTATGTCAACAAACTCTAGATAAGGATATTCCATTCTTCATTACCCTATAGAGATACTCTGTGTTATGTCAACAAACTCTAGATAAGGATATTCCATTCTTCATTACCCTATAGAGATACTCTGTTATGTCAACAAACTCTAGATAAGGATATTCCATTCTTCATTACCCTATAGAAATACTCTGTGTTATGTCAACAAACTCTAGATAAGGATATTCCATTCTTCATTATCCTATAGAGATACTCTGTGTTATGTCAACAAACTCTAGATAAGGATATTCCATTCTTCATTTCCCTATAGAGATACTATGTGTTATGTCAACAAACTCTAGATAAGGATATTCCATTCTACATTACCCTATAGAGATACTCTGTGTTATGTCAACAAACTCTAGATAAGGATATTCCATTCTACATTACCCTATAGAGATACTATGTGTTATGTCAACAAACTCTAGATAAGGATATTCCATTCTACATTACCATATAGAGATACTCTGTTATGTCAACAAACTCTAGATAAGGATATTCCATTCTTCATTACCCTATAGAGATACTCTGTGTTATGTCAACAAACTCTAGATAAGGATATTCCATTCTACATTACCCTATAGAGATACTCTGTGTTATGTCAACAAACTCTAGATAAGGATATTCCATTCTACATTACCCTATAGAGATACTCTGTGTTATGTCAACAAACTCTAGATAAGGATATTCCATTCTTCATTACCCTATAGAGATACTCTGTGTTATGTCAACAAACTCTAGATAAGGATATTCCATTCTACATTACCCTATAGAGATACTCTGTGTTAGGTCAACAAACTCTAGATAAGGAAATTCCATTCTTCATTACCCTATAGAGATACTCTGTGTTATGTCAACAAACTCTAGATAAGGATATTCCATTCTTCATTGCCCTATGGAGATACTCTGTGTTATGTCAACAAACTCTAGATAAGGATATTCCATTCTACATTACCCTATAGAGATACTCTGTGTTAGGTCAACAAACTCTAGATAAGGATATTCCATTCTTCATTACCCTAAAGAGATACTCTGTGTTATGTCAACAAACTCTAGATAAGGATATTCCATTCTTCATTGCCCTATGGAGATACTCTGTGTTATGTCAACAAACTCTAGATAAGGATATTCCATTCTTCATTACCCTATAGAGATACTCTGTGTTATGTCAACATACTCTAGATAAGGATATTCCATTCTTCATTGCCAAATAGAGATACTCTGTTATGTCAACAAACACTAGATAAGGATATTCCATTCTGCATTACCCTATAGAGATACTCTGTGTTATGTCAACAAACTCTAGATAAGGATATTCCATTCTTCATTACCCTATAGAGATACTCTGTTATGTCAACAAACTCTAGATAAGGATATTCCATTCTTCATTACCCTATAGAGATACTCTCTGTTATGTCAACAAACTCTAGATAAGGATATTCCATTCTTCATTACCCTATAGAGATACTCTGTGTTATGTCAACAAACTCTAGATAAGGATATTCCATTCTTCATTTCCCTATAGAGATACTATGTGTTATGTCAACAAACTCTAGATAAGGATATTCCATTCTACATTACCCTATAGAGATACTCTGTGTTAAGTCAACAAACTCTAGATAAGGATATTCCATTCTACATTACCCTATAGAGATACTATGTGTTATGTCAACAAACTCTAGATAAGGATATTCCATTCTACATTACCCTATAGAGATACTATGTGTTATGTCAACAAACTCTAGATAAGGATATTCCATTCTTCATTACCCTATAGAGATACTCTGTGTTATGTCAACAAACTCTAGATAAGGATATTCCATTCTACATTACCCTATAGAGATACTCTGTGTTATGTCAACAAACTCTAGATAAGGATATTCCATTCTTCATTACCCTATAGAGATACTCTGTGTTATGTCAACAAACTCTAGATAAGGATATTCCATTCTTCATTACCCTATAGAGATACTATGTGTTATGTCAACAAACTCTAGATAAGGATATTCCATTCTACATTACCCTATAGAGATACTCTGTTATGTCAACAAACTCTAGATAAGGATATTCCATTCTTCATTACCCTATAGAGATACTCTGTGTTATGTCAACAAACTCTAGATAAGGATATTCCATTCTTCATTACCCTATAGAGATACTCTGTGTTATGTCAACAAACTCTAGATAAGGATATTCCATTCTACATTACCCTATAGAGATACTCTGTGTTATGTCAACAAACTCTAGATAAGGATATTCCATTCTACATTACCCTATAGAGATACTCTGTGTTATGTCAACAAACTCTAGATAAGGATATTCCATTCTACATTACCCTATAGAGATACTATGTGTTATGTCAACAAACTCTAGATAAGGATATTCCATTCTTCATTACCCTATAGAGATACTATGTGTTATGTCAACAAACTCTAGATAAGGATATTCCATTCTTCATTACCCTATAGAGATACTATGTGTTATGTCAACAAACTCTAGATAAGGATATTCCATTCTTCATTACCCTATAGAGATACTCTGTGTTATGTCAACAAACTCTAGATAAGGATATTCCATTCTTCATTACCCTATAGAGATACTCTGTGTTATGTCAACAAACTCTAGATAAGGATATTCCATTCTACATTACCCTATAGTGATACTCTGTGTTATGTCAACAAACTCTAGATAAGGATATTCCATTCTACATTACCCTATAGAGATACTCTGTGTTATGTCAACAAACTCTAGATAAGGATATTCCATTCTACATTACCCTATAGAGATACTATGTGTTATGTCAACAAACTCTAGATAAGGATATTCCATTCTTCATTACCCTATAGAGATACTATGTGTTATGTCAACAAACTCTAGATAAGGATATTCCATTCTACATTACCCTATAGAGATACTCTGTGTTATGTCAACAAACTCTAGATAAGGATATTCCATTCTACATTACCCTATAGAGATACTCTGTGTTATGTCAACAAACTCTAGATAAGGATATTCCATTCTTCATTACCCTATAGAGATACTCTGTGTTATGTCAACAAACTCTAGATAAGGATATTCCATTCTACATTACCCTATAGAGATACTATGTGTTATGTCAACAAACTCTAGATAAGGATATTCCATTCTTCATTGCCCTATAGAGATACTCTGTGTTATGTCAACAAACTCTAGATAAGGATATTCCATTCTTCATTGCCCTATAGAGATACTCTGTGTTATGTCAACAAACTCTAGATAAGGATATTCCATTCTTCATTACCCTATAGAGATACTCTGTGTTATGTCAACAAACTCTAGATAAGGATATTCCATTCTACATTACCCTATAGAGATACTATGTGTTATGTCAACAAACTCTAGATAAGGATATTCCATTCTTCATTGCCCTATAGAGATACTCTGTGTTATGTCAACAAACTCTAGATAAGGATATTCCATTCTCCATTACCCTATAGAGATACTCTGTGTTATGTCAACAAACTCTAGATAAGGATATTCCATTCTTCATTACCCTATAGAGATACTCTGTGTTATGTCAACAAACTCTAGATAAGGATATACCATTCTTCATTACCCTATAGAGATACTCTGTGTTATGTCAACAAACTCTAGATAAGGATATTCCATTCTTCATTACCCTATAGAGATACTCTGTGTTATGTCAACAAACTCTAGATAAGGATATTCCATTCTACATTACCCTATAGAGATACTCTGTGTTATGTCAACAAACTCTAGATAAGGATATTCCATTCTACATTACCCTATAGAGATACTCTGTGTTATGTCAACAAACTCTAGATAAGGATATTCCATTCTTCATTACCCTATAGAGATACTCTGTGTTATGTCAACAAACTCTAGATAAGGATATTCCATTCTTCATTACCCTATAGAGATACTCTGTGTTATGTCAACAAACTCTAGATAAGGATATTCCATTCTTCATTACCCTATAGAGATACTCTGTGTTATGTCAACAAACTCTAGATAAGGATATTCCATTCTTCATTACCCTATAGAGATACTCTGTGTTATGTCAACAAACTCTAGATAAGGATATTCCATTCTACATTACCCTATAGAGATACTCTGTGTTATGTCAACAAACTCTAGATAAGGATATTCCATTCTACATTACCCTATAGAGATACTCTGTGTTATGTCAACAAACTCTAGATAAGGATATTCCATTCTTCATTACCCTATAGAGATACTCTGTGTTATGTCAACAAACTCTAGATAAGGATATTCCATTCTTCATTACCCTATAGAGATACCCTGTGTTATGTCAACAAACTCTAGATAAGGATATTCCATTCTTCATTACCCTATAGAGATACTCTCTGTTATGTCAACAAACTCTAGATAAGGATATTCCATTCTTCATTACCCTATAGAGATACTCTGTGTTATGTCAACAAACTCTAGATAAGGATATTCCATTCTTCATTTCCCTATAGAGATACTATGTGTTATGTCAACAAACTCTAGATAAGGATATTCCATTCTACATTACCCTATAGAGATACTCTGTGTTATGTCAACAAACTCTAGATAAGGATATTCCATTCTACATTACCCTATAGAGATACTATGTGTTATGTCAACAAACTCTAGATAAGGATATTCCATTCTACATTACCCTATAGAGATACTATGTGTTATGTCAACAAACTCTAGATAAGGATATTCCATTCTTCATTACCCTATAGAGATACTCTGTGTTATGTCAACAAACTCTAGATAAGGATATTCCATTCTACATTACCCTATAGAGATACTCTGTGTTATGTCAACAAACTCTAGATAAGGATATTCCATTCTTCATTACCCTATAGAGATACTCTGTGTTATGTCAACAAACTCTAGATAAGGATATTCCATTCTTCATTACCCTATAGAGATACTATGTGTTATGTCAACAAACTCTAGATAAGGATATTCCATTCTACATTACCCTATAGAGATACTCTGTTATGTCAACAAACTCTAGATAAGGATATTCCATTCTTCATTACCCTATAGAGATACTCTGTGTTATGTCAACAAACTCTAGATAAGGATATTCCATTCTTCATTACCCTATAGAGATACTCTGTGTTATGTCAACAAACTCTAGATAAGGATATTCCATTCTACATTACCCTATAGAGATACTCTGTGTTATGTCAACAAACTCTAGATAAGGATATTCCATTCTACATTACCTTATAGAGATACTCTGTGTTATGTCAACAAACTCTAGATAAGGATATTCCATTCTACATTACCCTATAGAGATACTATGTGTTATGTCAACAAACTCTAGATAAGGATATTCCATTCTTCATTACCCTATAGAGATACTATGTGTTATGTCAACAAACTCTAGATAAGGATATTCCATTCTTCATTACCCTATAGAGATACTATGTGTTATGTCAACAAACTCTAGATAAGGATATTCCATTCTTCATTACCCTATAGAGATACTCTGTGTTATGTCAACAAACTCTAGATAAGGATATTCCATTCTTCATTACCCTATAGAGATACTCTGTGTTATGTCAACAAACTCTAGATAAGGATATTCCATTCTACATTACCCTATAGTGATACTCTGTGTTATGTCAACAAACTCTAGATAAGGATATTCCATTCTACATTACCCTATAGAGATACTCTGTGTTATGTCAACAAACTCTAGATAAGGATATTCCATTCTACATTACCCTATAGAGATACTATGTGTTATGTCAACAAACTCTAGATAAGGATATTCCATTCTTCATTACCCTATAGAGATACTCTGTGTTATGTCAACAAACTCTAGATAAGGATATTCCATTCTACATTACCCTATAGAGATACTCTGTGTTATGTCAACAAACTCTAGATAAGGATATTCCATTCTACATTACCCTATAGAGATACTCTGTGTTATGTCAACAAACTCTAGATAAGGATATTCCATTCTTCATTACCCTATAGAGACACTCTGTGTTATGTCAACAAACTCTAGATAAGGATATTCCATTCTACATTACCCTATAGAGATACTATGTGTTATGTCAACAAACTCTAGATAAGGATATTCCATTCTTCATTGCCCTATAGAGATACTCTGTGTTATGTCAACAAACTCTAGATAAGGATATTCCATTCTTCATTGCCCTATAGAGATACTCTGTGTTATGTCAACAAACTCTAGATAAGGATATTCCATTCTTCATTACCCTATAGAGATACTCTGTGTTATGTCAACAAACTCTAGATAAGGATATTCCATTCTACATTACCCTATAGAGATACTATGTGTTATGTCAACAAACTCTAGATAAGGATATTCCATTCTTCATTGCCCTATAGAGATACTCTGTTTTATGTCAACAAACTCTAGATAAGGATATTCCATTCTCCATTACCCTATAGAGATACTCTGTGTTATGTCAACAAACTCTAGATAAGGATATTCCATTCTTCATTACCCTATAGAGATACTCTGTGTTATGTCAACAAACTCTAGATAAGGATATACCATTCTTCATTACCCTATAGAGATACTCTGTGTTATGTCAACAAACTCTAGATAAGGATATTCCATTCTTCATTACCCTATAGAGATACTCTGTGTTATGTCAACAAACTCTAGATAAGGATATTCCATTCTACATTACCCTATAGAGATACTCTGTGTTATGTCAACAAACTCTAGATAAGGATATTCCATTCTACATTACCCTATAGAGATACTCTGTGTTATGTCAACAAACTCTAGATAAGGATATTCCATTCTTCATTACCCTATAGAGATACTCTGTGTTATGTCAACAAACTCTAGATAAGGATATTCCATTCTTCATTACCCTATAGAGATACTCTGTGTTATGTCAACAAACTCTAGATAAGGATATTCCATTCTTCATTACCCTATAGAGATACTCTGTGTTATGTCAACAAACTCTAGATAAGGATATTCCATTCTTCATTACCCTATAGAGATACTCTGTGTTATGTCAACAAACTCTAGATAAGGATATTCCATTCTACATTACCCTATAGAGATACTCTGTGTTATGTCAACAAACTCTAGATAAGGATATTCCATTCTACATTACCCTATAGAGATACTCTGTGTTATGTCAACAAACTCTAGATAAGGATATTCCATTCTTCATTACCCTATAGAGATACTCTGTGTTATGTCAACAAACTCTAGATAAGGATATTCCATTCTTCATTACCCTATAGAGATACCCTGTGTTATGTCAACAAACTCTAGATAAGGATATTCCATTCTACATTATCCTATAGAGATACTCTGTGTTATGTCAACAAACTCTAGATAAGGATATTCCATTCTACATTACCCTATAGAGATACTCTGTGTTATGTCGGATTTGTTGGTACATGCAGTTGTATTCTTCTTAAAATGACCGTTCAACCGTTCAATAGATTATTAAATAAGGGGAACTTCAGCCTTGCAAGTGTATAATAGTAATAGCTTTATATGGAATAAACGGACAAACACGATACCAATCAAAGTGATATGTAATATACACCATCCCAAAATTCTATAAAAGTTAGTATATCATGCCTTAGGCGGAGTGTAGTGGCGCTCCCGATTATGGTACAATAAATCCAGTCTTGTAAGTTTTCAACCTCATCTTTTACTGACAATTAGTACCCTGTGCTTTCATTACGTATAACTTCATACTACATTTTGTACTTTCAGTGTTGTCTTGTTCGTTGACTTTTGTCTATTGTGTAATTGTAGAGTCTAAAAATTGTCTTTCTAAGTGATGGGAGTGAGTTTGAGTTCCTTGCTTAGGTGTTGTTACAATGGCTGTCCTTTTATCTGCATCGACTTAACCTTTCAGTGTTTTATTTCTAGTGTTGAGGAAATTATATTCCTTTTTCGAGGCTACTGGGGCGGCATCGTCGATTATCTTCCTAGTCTTGACACCGGTCTTAATTGACTGTTTCCTGAGCTCTGCTTTGCTGTTGAGTGAGATGTTAATTGTATCATTGCCTTCTTGGTAGGTCCATGTTAACACTTTCTCTTCAATGTGTCCCTCTGTTAGCAGGTTGACTAAGTTGCTGATAGAAATTATATGTCCATATTATTGTTATTCCTTTAAAACAGTATACCTGAACTGCATGATCTGTACTCATTAAATGACTGAATGAAATGCAATTCCCGTACTACTTCCGTATTACAAAATTGATATTTAAATAAATTTTAAAATTACTATGGTTATACATTTGTATCTTATTTAAAAATTAACTTGCGGATGTTTATTAGAAAAAAAATATACCACCCATAGAAACATTATAATCGCAAACTCAGGTACGCGGTCAGAATTTTTCAGAGAGAATGGGGTTTATAAACTGGTGGTGCGACGTGGTCTTGTGGCCGTGCCGCCGTGTGTCAAAATCTGGACTTTAATAGTCATAGTTCAATTGAAATTAATATCTGGAAGAAACCGCGTCGGTGATGTAATGGTTAGAGTGCTCTCCTCGAGTGCGATAGATAGTAGGTTAGAGTCCCGATTGGATCAAACCAAAGACTATAAAATTTGTAATTGTTGCTTTTCCGCTGAGCACGCAGCATTAAAGAGAAAGAGCAAATACTTGTTGGCTGAGAATCTGGATAATGTGTCCGAGTGGGGTGACATGTCTATCAGCTTTCTGTTGTTTCAGTGAGCTAGCACTATGAAACCCCAACTAAGCGTTTTGGTCTAGTAAAAAGCGGACCACATCATCATCTCATTGACAATTAATTTGTTCTCGCCATGATATAGCTGAACAATTGCTGAGTTGTCGTTAAACGACAATCACTCACCCACTCACTCCAATCTTGAAGACTACAGTGATATGCCATTAATTTCGAAGGTTAGTTTCGACTGTTTTTCAGATGTAAGTTCGAAGACATTGATTGGGAAAATCGATTCTTTTTTTTGTGACAACAGAAAGCTTTTTTACGATGTCATATATGTAATTTTATTTGCAATTTTTATGTGATTGCATAACTTATGACAGAATTATATCACATGGCATAATATAAATACGTTATACTTCACATAAAATTATTCTATTGCATGAATAATTACGCTGTTCCATAAATAGAATTATGCGATTTTATAGATGATTATGCTATTGCATAAATTTAGGTTTACGATGGTTCAAAGCTGCATTATTAATGTAATGTGATGGCACTGTTCCCGCGCCATAGAAATAATTCTGAAATTGTGCACGCATGTATAATTCAATTTAATTTTATTCAATTTTTTAAAGTAACGTTAATTATTACATTTGAGATCTCCGAGTATAAAAAATAGCTGCTTCTGATAAAAAAAAAGCGCGGGGGGGGGGGGGGGGGGGGGGGGGGTAACGTCTAGGGCTAAACAAATATTACACCCATGTTCACATTATCGTTTAATATGAATGTCGGAAATAAAACAATGCATTTTTGATATATTATTGCTTTTGCAATTTTGATTTCAACTGTGGTCATTGTGTCATCTGTTTGTATTTTATGCGATTATCCTACTTTTCTGGTTTTTAGTTAAACCGGAAGTTCGGTTTTGTTCTGTGATTATAATCAACTTCGAACATCCTTTGTTCAAGACAAAAAAACTTTGGCTCCAAAATTGAAGTTAAATTAAGTTAGTAATCATATACATAATTTAAATGCATTGTAAATTTGATAGATTTATGTATGATGAACTTATTTTGTTCAGTCTATGTACCAAATAAGAGAATACCAATGAAATGTTTTTCCAGCCAAGTTGAGGGACTTGACCTGGTTTGTTTGTTATGGTCAATAAAATCGCCCAAAACACACTATTTAAAACACTTTGCGTTGTCAAAATTGACGTGAAGTAATCTTTGAAATTATGCATAGATGTTTGCCATTGACATCTTATTTAAGTACACTTAAAATTACACGGTCAGTGTCCGTATGTCAACTTCTTTGTAATTAGCACTGATTAAATAGTCGCAGCCCTACTATGAAGTGTTGGGGCATGTTCTTGAAAATTGTAGATAAAAAAAGTAATGATTAACTAGAACAACCAGTTGTTCCATGTCAATAATGTCGAGGTTTTCTTTGCTGTAATATAACAATATTTTCTGACTTTCCACAAACCCAGAAATGACATAACTTCATACAGAATTGAATGGTATTAAAAGAATTACTTGTTGCTACCATTTACCTTTTTTCAGACTATCAAAGCAGACATATCGAAATATGCCAGACTGTCGGACCTGACAGGTAAAAATCAAGCCGGTCCGAAAGTCCGGTAAAACTTTGCTCTCTACTTCGGTCAGGAAACAATTTTCTCTTTGTCGGTCCGTCAATCAGTGTCTTTAAAAGTCAATCTTTCTTGCAATAACATGTTTATTTCTTTAAATAAGCGTTTTCTGTGAATAACTTAGCTTGACCATTGTGTAATCCTAATCGAGTAACTACCCTTAAAGAATTATAATTCGTCCCAAACATAGATCGGCAATCGACTAGATCAGTCTTTAAAATAAACCAAAACGATTATCATTTTAACCATTTGTATTTTGAAAATATATATTCGTAAGTTTGTTTATGTTAATAAAGTTTGTATTCTTCATTAAATATGTTCTTAAAACCTAATTTCTTGGTACATTGTCATTTGTAAAAAAAATCGGCTTGGCTTAATGGTCCGACATGGTTGGGTACGAAAGATTCATGATTTGATATATACAGTGCAGCCCAGAGGGAAAACGCAAAATCTGCAATACCATCAAGGACAAAATCAACAGGTCACAGTGATTCAACACGGACCATGATCGTGGACAAATTCTATGATCGTTTTCATCACAATCGCGGATCCGTCGTGATGTCGCGCACAATGAACAACTACATTTTTGTACAATGTACTTTATAAACCTACGTGTACAAAGTATCTCGATCGTATAAAGTTTACCTTAAAAAATCAATGCAAATGTGGTCAGTTTTATTGCATGTGGACCTGATAAGAAATTATGCTTATCTTTGAAGCGATAAGGTTGTAAAGAAAGTTCATATCCTGTCATTAATTTCAAGTGCGGTGTTGTCTTATTTGATATTACACAAAGTATCTTAATGCTCAAGTAAGCATCACGTGGAGATTATCCTCGCCTGTCAATCAACACTAAACAGCAACACACACCTGTCTGAAATGTAGAAAAGGAATTTAGTAAAATTGAAGCTCTATCAAATATATCTCAAATTCAACGTTTGAGAGAATCTATTTCCAAATAGATTTATGAAGATAAAAATTGGACAATTTCGTGAAATTGCTGATATATTGTATTACTCCAAGTGCATGCATATAAGAAAGTCATTCTGTTATCGCTTCAAATGTTAGGAAAGGGTGGGGCATGTTTTTGGTGGTAATCTGCCACATACTGTGAAGGAAAATTCTAACTATGCATAACATAAAACTCAGAATTTAAAATGCATAAATATATTTCTAAACAAATTTTATAAAGAGATATCTTGGAAACGTTTGAAAATGGTAGACAGGAAATTGTATAAGGAATGTAAATGTAAAGAAAAAAAACCTGTCAAAATCTGACTCAAAAATTAAGTCAAAATTTTGAGTGCTGGTCCCATTTTGACCCTCCATATGTACATGTATGTATGGATGTGTCTATTTTTATATACAGTGTAGTGCACACATTGAACTCGGTCACTAAAAGTCAAATACACAGTTACCTGAGGCTGAGGGATTGATTTAAAAACAAACCGAGAAGGATTGTGAATCAATCAATGACCGTATTTGCGTCCTTGGTAGAATATTGCCATAAAAAGGCATAAATACATATGTACATGTTTTTAAATTAAGAAAAGTTTGAAGATACCAAAAGGGTAATCTGAAGTCGTATAAAATTGAAGGACAGAGCATTAAATAACAACAAATCTCGGCATAGAAGGATTTTCTGTATTTTGTTGGCGTTTTGATAACTGAGTTTAAGAGTATTTATGCATCATGCTAAATAGTCTATGAAAAAAAATCCACGTAAATTTTCTGAAGGGTCTTTGCTTTTAAAAATGACCCGGCAAGAAGGTACAATTTCAATTTTTATTGCAGAAATTGAATAAGATGGCCTACATGTATGTATATCCAGGGCAGGCTGATTGAATTTTTTAGCTTAAAAATGAAGATAACTTTTTTTTTTAGCTTAAAAACATTTTAACTATTGAAGTGTGCAGACACGTTTCTTGAATAACCTTCGTCAAGTACGCTCAGAGTCTAAAGATTGGAAAGCCAAATAATAATAATAAGCTAAAAAAGTGTTATTGGAAAAAGGAAAACCGTTGTGAATTGTAACAATAACAATTTAGTATTCTTTTTTGATAATTTGTGTGGTCCTTAAAAGGACCGTTATAAATTAAATCTTCAGTTCCCAAGTGGAATCTGTACTGCTTTGGCCCTTTGTCTAACTTCTTCATCTTCCGTTAGTTTCTGGTTGAAGTACAGGTATATAATATTTTTTCCACTTGATCGCTCTCTGAACAAGAAGTTTGGAACTGTTGTAGTTGCAGTGCCTTTCATCAGGATGCATACAGGGACAACTTTATAGATGTGGTCTATGTATATATTACATTGTTCTGTTGTCATCTCCTCTATCCAGAACTTCTGAATACACTGCAACAGTTCATTCTTTGTCTTTGGCTCAGATCTTGCTATATTTCTCTTCATCTGATTCCACACCACCTCAACTGGGTTAATGTTTGGACTCTCTGAAGGCCAAACTGTCCACCAGTTGATATCATTTTCTTCCATAAATTGTTTTGCCATGTTTGATCGATGTTTTGGATCGTTGTCTTGTTGAAATCTGTGGGAGTCAGGGAATCTTTCTTTGATGAATGGAAGAAGGTTGCCTCTCAAAATGCTGTTGGTGAAAAACTCTTTTTCCATTATGCCATCAAACATTGTGATCTTGGAAGGACCTCTTCTGGTAATTACCACCCACACATGCACCATAAGGGGATACTTTGGTTTTGGTAGTGCTGCTGGTAATGAACCCTTTAGTCTGTACATTACTGTCTTGTTCTGATGCAACCGGATTGAACTTTTATCTGAAAAGATGATGTCATCAAATGTTTCGTTGGTGTCAATTAGCATCTGACAAAACTCTACCCGTTTAACTTTGTTAACCTCTCTCACCAGTTGACCGTAGCGCGGCTTGGAAGCACTAAATCTGACTTCCTCTATGGCACGTTTGGTTGTTGACAGCCTAAACTGTGCACCAGCAGCCTTCAGAAGCACATGTACTGTATTCATTATTATTTTATTTGTTTTAAGGTCAAAATGGAGTTGTCTGTTTTTTGCATGTGGAACCAATTTTGATATATTTGTTTATGCTTCAGATAAAAATATACCAACAGATTTTGAATGTCTCTTACGGTTTTCAACATACAAAATGTAGATAAAAATACAGGTGATTATCAACTCGTGAGAGAAAAAAATAACACCGATGTAAACCAATCGAAATGTTGGGATTAGATAATATGCAAAACAAGATGCGTACTCATATATCCTATAAATAAAATGTATGCCATCCCTGAAAAAAAAACACGGTATCAAATGATTAACTGCACAAATAAATTTCAATGTGCATATTAAGATTACGAAGCATTGTGATGACGAAGAATAAACGATTGCAGGTACAATCACGTGTAGTATTCATTATGAATGAACATTTCAATAATTACAATCCGTGATGGCCTCCTGAAGACATTGCGTTCTGTCCGTCATGTCCATGTTGTTTCGCGGACCGTCCAGGTATACACAGACTTCTCGTTAATTCCACGTTGCGATAATCCTTGAAAAGATGCGGACTTTGCGTTTTCCCTCTGGGCTGTACTGTACAATACGGACGAACTGGAAACCGAAAGATAATTGCCAAAACACATTAGAGTCGGCATTTCTTTCAGAGAGTTAGTCGGCAAGAAAAACAAACAATACCTTATTTACTTATGACCACATTAAAAATAACATTCTATAAAAATATTAAAAGTGTTCTTGTATTGGTAAACCATAATTTTCTTATCTTAGGTGGAAAAGTGGGAGGGGGGTGGTGTGAATTTAATGTCTGGACAGAATTTTTTTTCACAAAGACATTGATGATGATGATGATTATGAAGATGAATGTTATGATTTCCAGGATGAGCTTTTTAATTTTGAACAAATATTGGGAATATCACGAGATAATTGAATACCTAAAAATGTATTCTTGAAGTAAACATGTTAAACAAATAAATAAGTTTTTAATGGCGATGCGGAATATGTGGTGGCATTTTAGGTTTTATTCGGTCAGACAGTTTTTTTAAATTGTCTGACCGAATGTCAGACACATTGTCTTGGATGTTCGATATGTCTGTCAAAGAAGATAAATATAGGAGTTATTATTAATGATGTACTTCAGTCCTATATATAACATAACTGTCAACCTGTGAGAAAGTACAAAAGTCAGTTATCACCTACTTTTGAAACAGCATGTGATAAACTCATTTGACTGACATTTAGGGTACTCATATGAACTATATATATTCTTAAGAAGTAAAACCAGATTAGGGGGCCATTATGATCGTATGGTAATTTGGTTTACAATTACCTATGCAATCAGTGCTACTACATGTATCACCACTAAAGTTGTGAGTTTGAATCCTGATCATGGTGAGGTGAACTCGGTAAAACATTATGTGATAAAGTTTGTCAGTGATTTATGGTACATGTAGGTCAGTTGTTTTCCTCGAATATTCCGGTTTCCTCCTCCAATAAAATTGACCGCTACGATATAACTGAAGTAGTGTTGAAAGTGCCGTTAAATACCATAATCCTAGCCCTACCCATATAAAGCAATATTCTTTTCATGAAATTTGAAATTTATCTAGGCACAAATAAATTACTACCATTAGTAGAATCTTAAAGAATAATCTAGTGTTGATTGTGTACACTAAGTAAAACGATTGCACAAGTATTAAAGAGCACATTTATGTATACATTTATACACCTGTACATCTTTATGTATACATTTATACACCTGTACATCTTTTATGTATACTTTTATACACCTGTACATCTTTATGTTTTTGATGGAAATTTAGACAAATGCTAGAAGATGTAGGAAAACTTTAATTTATAATTTATATTGTGCAGCATATTTTGCAATTAACATACATGTAGTTTATCAATATTATTGTTAGTCTGTTTCACTCCAGGGATACAATAAATTACAAATACCTTGATCTGATTAAAAAAAATCATCAGTGAAAATTTAGACCAGAATCAAAACTTTCTATGAAGGAATTGTTTTTATTTGAAATTGTCATGATCAATAGTGGAGAAGAGTTTGAAGATACAAATGGAATAATCTGATTCTGCATATCAAAGGACAGACAACACAATGGTCAAAAGAAAAAGGACAAACAAGATCTACAAAAGACTACACAGAAAAATAAAAATCGAGCAAAATAACCCCCCACCCAAAAAACTGGGTGTGAGCTCAGATGCTCCTGAAGGGTAAGCAGTTCCTGCTGCATGAGTGGCACTCGTCATGTTTCTCTAGTTTCAAACCCGGTGATGTCATGAATGAGGAAAGGACCGGGAAGTGCTTACAAAAAATGGAACATATCCATGGTAATATTTGTGCCACAGATATTTCATAACAGTTAACCAAGTCATTGTGGCGACCATGTTTATATACAGTAGGCATGATAGTTGGCCTGTTGCTTTTATATCATTTCAACAAAATTTAACAATTTGAGACAATGACATTTTCACAAATAGAAAACTTAGGGTCAATTTTCTCAAATGCTAATATAATTGCATATTTGATGATTCAACCAACCAACATGGCTTCTTTTACAGTAAATAGAACATTAGGGAAAAACACTCTGGGGAGGAGTTTTAGATCTGTTTTGTTCAATGCCTATTTTAATCAGGTGAGAGATACAAGCTCTTGAGAGCCTCTGGTTTTTAAATATAATATAATGTAAAAAAAAATATATGAAAAGATGTATTTATTTTTTTTGTAATTCGTTATAATATATAGGTTATCTCAATATTGATATTTTCTCTAGATGAGAAATTGAAGGTCGTTATTGACCAATTGAATGAGTACAGGCTTCAAGGAGCATCAATTTCATACCTCAGACAGTGTACTGTCATGTTCTACACGTATATATATATATTATATATATATATATACAAAAATCTCTAGATTAATTTCCGAACGTTGCGGCCTTCCTCAGCGGAAGTTTATTACATATATATGAAAAGATGTATTTAAATTTATTACATATATATGAAAAGATGTATTTAAATTTATTACATATATATGAAAAGATGTATTTAAATTTTGGTAAACCAAAAAAGAAGTTCTTAAATCTAAAAATATTTTAAACTTCCGCTGAGGAAGGCCGCAACGTTCGGAAATTAATCTAGAGATTTTTGTGTAAATTATTTAGAGACTTTAATATATATATATATATATATATATATATATATATATATATATATATATATATATATACACAGTATTTATATACATGTATGCACAGAATTTTCCCTTGGCTGTTTTATAAAATGTTCCTATAGGTAAACCAAAAAAGAAGTTCTTAAATCTAAAAATATTTTATAAAAATAACTTTTTGTCATTAAATGGTGGGGAAAAATAGCCTCCTGGAAAAAAGGACATTAAATTTACAGGTTGTCAAAAGTTTGTTAATTCATTAACGATTACAAAATGAATACTAAATTATTAAATATTTTTACTATTTTCAGATATGTGATGACTGTCTAAGATGGGGAGTTGAGGTTGGAGTCCAGTTTTGGACAATGGAGAGCCTAATAAAGGGACTAAGACCAAGAAAGCTGGATGCCTGTATTGAAAATATCACAAGGACTTTAGTGCAGAGAAGTCAAGATGAAAGACCTCATCACTCAACCAACCAAAATAATTTTTACAGAACTGAAACATGTCATAATTCTAATGACAATGATAACTCTATCAAGATCAAAATTCGCAAAGTAGGCACATATCAAACTCCTGAAGAACTCAAACCATACGAATGTCCGATATGCCATAAAAAAATCAGCAACCAAGCCAACCTCCGAACACATATCCGAACTCATACGGGTGACAAACCACATCGCTGTGGTATATGTGGAAAAAGTTTCAGTCGTAATGGTACACTCCAGACACATCTTACCATTCATTCAGGCGTGAAGTTATTCAAGTGTGAAATATGCGGCAGAGAAATCAGGGACCGTGGAAATCTGTCAAAGCACATGAAAATACACCTTAGCAATATTGTTCCTAAAAAAGAAAATGGACCAATCAACGAATCACAAATATATATTCCTAAAACTGACATGGAAATTATAAATAATTCAATAAAAGAGGCAACCAAGAAAGGACTTGATGCCATGAATACGTCTCAATTAGATCTGATTAAAAATGAAATATATGCACTGAATAATTCACAACTAGAAAATATGGCAAAAGAACAAGAAGTAAGGACCGAATCTAGAATGGACACTCCTAAAGTACAAAACAAGTCAAACAATGACTCCTTCTTAATGTCAGAAAAGGGAGGTAACTCATCATCATCATCAAAGGAGGACAAGAATTTAGAAGATGAAACACCAGCTGACAAAAATTTACCAAAATCTTACACAAAGAAAAATTGTGGATTACCGTATGAAAGAAATAGGCATTCTCAGGATAATGTAATCAGTTATAATTGTGGACTCTGTCTAATAGCATTTTCTAATACAGACTCTTACTTTTCACACATGATGACACATGCGAGGGATCAACGTTACAGTCGTAGAGGGCCAGATTATATGGATGATGAAGAAGGAAATTTGACCAAACATAAACAACAGCTTAAGCAGGAAATGGAAGAAAATTTAGCTGCCCCTGGGGAACAAGAAATGTTTGCAGCGTATGAAAGGGAAATGAGAGCATGGGATCAACGTTTTAGTCAAAGAGGGCACGATGTGATGGACATACAGGAAATTGATTTGTCCAAAAATACACAACTACTGAAGCAGGTAAAGCAAGGTATAGTAGACCCGGTAGAGCAAGAAATGTTAGATGCATATGAAACAGAACTCAAAGCTTTTCACGCACAGAAAATAAAACAAGATGAAAGAAATCTCAAATCTACCAGTGAACAAAAGATGATGGATGCCGATGAACAAAATATGACCCTTGAAGAAAAAAGGAAAGAAAAGAGTATCTTTAAGTGTGGTATTTGTGGTGATGAATACAAGACCAAAGATAGCTTTGAAGATCATATAACCATTCACAAGGTTGATAAGCCATATCAGTGTACAATTTGTCTTGAACAATTCAAAGAGCTTCGGTACCTGCAGAAACACATAAGAGGCCATCGAGGATTGAATCCATATTGGTGTGAGAAATGTGGAAAAGAATTTAATCAAAGTATCTACCTGATTGAACATCTGCAAACCCATGCATCAGATGAACAGCCTTGTAGTAGCAACATGAATGGTGACTTCAATAACAGATCGACAAACATACCTCATCTACGCCAACCTCAAGGGGACAGTCAAGATATGTTTATTGTCATTGAGTAAATTTTTGTTTATTTTCTGTGTAGTCATAATTTAGATCTGATTTAATCTTGACAAATCTATGCTGTTCTATGTACTGATTTTTGTATTTCACATGTATGATATTACTTTTTACAACATGTAGTAATTTTGTTTTTTAACATTTGAACCATTATATACAATGTACTTAAGCATTTAAAAGTATTGAAATAGTATTACACCAAAATTTATATTTACCCAATCATTTGGTTTTTTGAAGGAGTGAGCAAATGCTTTCTTTTTCTTTTTTAAAAGTAATACTTCAGGAATAAGGAGGATTTTTATACAAAAATATATCGTCTTGTTGTAAGTATATCCTTACGTTTTCAAACAATTTCATTACAAGGAGATGGAACTCATGAATTTTTGTCACTATTTTGTTCCAAATATTTTTCTTGGAAAATTGTTCTAGTCTAAAATTGTTGTTAATATTCCAAAGAACTAGTAGACATCAGCATGGTTTTGCCAAGTGTAAGAATTTGTTTTCTTAATGAAAAAATTATTATTTATTTTGTCACTGTTAATATTGACTTTTTCATGAAGTAATTGATAAAGGACTACTTTTTACTGGATACAGTACAGTCAGGAATATACCGTGATAAATCACTGTGATAGACATATCACTCTTCATAATCGTCATAAATATAAGTATCAGAAATGAAAAAAACATCAGCAGTGAGAGTGGTAACACAGCATTTCAGTGTGATTCTCAAGATGTTAAGCCACTGTTTCACTGCAATTCACTTATGTTAAACCAGTGTTTCACTGCGAGTATCATATGTTAAACTAGTGTTTCACTGTGATTCACTGAAGTTAAATCAGTGTTTCACTGTGATTCACTGATGTTAAACCAGTGTTTCACTGTGATTCACTGAAGTTAAATCAGTGTTTCATTGTGATTCACTGATGTTAAATCAGTGTTTCACTGTTGTTAAACTGATGTTAATCCAGTGTTTCACTGAAGTTAAACCAGTGTTTCACTGTGATTCACTGATGTTAATCCAGTGTTTCACTGATGTTAATCCAGTGTTTCACTGAAATTAAATCAGTGTTTCACTGATTCACTGATGTTAAACCAGTGTTTCACTGTGATTCACTGAAGTTAAATCAGTGTTTCACTGTGATTCACTGAAGTTAAATCAGTGTTTCACTGTGATTCACTGATGTTAATCCAGTGTTTCACTGAAGTTAGACCAGTGTTTTTTAAAAGAAACACCTTGCTAGTTACTGTATAAGATATCTCCATTTTCTAATCAAGCATACAGTTGATTATTGACGTTATATATAGGTTGTAGAAGATGTATATGTGGGTTTTTTTTTCTCTTTTGAGGAATTTTATTGTTTAATAATATAATAAAGACAAATTTTTATTTTGAAATAATGTGTAATACTGTTGTTATTGTACTTAAAGATATGATTTACATTATGTAGCTTAAAGCGTGCCATATTTAACCTAATTTTATGTAATATAGTATCATACATATACATCAATAAGAATCTCAGGAAAAGAAAACTCATTCACAAGGTACAGGACATCATATGTTTATATTATTGTTAATTAACGAGTGCTAATTTTTAACATGTGTCCAGTATATTCCATATTGTTTAGACTATAAGGATATCTTTACTATATATAAGAAGAAAATATGTGTGTAAAGTTAAAAAAAAAAAGGAAGAGAAGTCTCTGACTTATAGTCTGAAAAATGTGGTACCTGCTAGTGCTAGGACTTTTGTCTATTAAAACCAGTGATTTGTTACTACCCTTTGTTACATGTAATATCATTTGTCGTGTTGTGCCATTTTTTCCAGGGAAAGTTAAATACTCTTCAATAAATGTATTCAATAATGTATTATTCTGCTGTATGATTAACTTATATATTGTACTCATTTTTTTTCTGACATCTTGTAAGCATATGATATATTGGAGAGGGTCTATATCTGATACACAAGTATAAATTCATAAGGAGGCTCATTTAACCAAATTTAAGAACAGGGAAGTGAAAGTAAATTGCCCTTATTTGGAATGTGTATAAAGTACTTAAATATATGATAAGTTCAATATAATTAAAATGAGATATTTGTTTATATTTTTATGTGGCATTTGAATAAAATCTAGACAATGGCTTATGATAGACATTTAATATAATTTTAACTAAAATCGTCATACTGTTCAATACCTAGACTTTTTGAAGGCTTGTTACTGATTGGTCACTTGAACTGTAATCGTTGATGGTGGTTTTCTCCACCAATAAAACTGACCGCCATGATATAACTGAAATATTGTTGAGTGGCATTAAACACCATCAAACAAACAAACAAAAATGTAATCTCTGATGTGTCCCAATACTGAATTTCATAAGATGTGGATTGCCAAAGAAAAACAGATAAGTTCTAATTATAATTATACTGTTAAATATCTCTACGAACGATCTGTGAACGTATACTTATATGTGTTTTAGTGAACACACATGTACATTGTACTTAATTTATATACTTTTCAATAATGTACAGGGTTTTATATTGTGTACATTTTGTGTACATGCTGGAAAATGGTATTTGATGCTAGAATTTGGTGCATGTAGTTTTACTATAAATTAAATGAAATTTGTATATTATTCTATTTTTAGAAATGTAAATCTCAAGTTTGAAGAGTTATATCTAAGTTATCTTTCCCTGGAAGCACATCATGAATTTTATCCACAGATGGGAGATATGAGACATTTTAGACACATTTTTTTTTGGTGAAATTTATTATATTTTCAATGAGGATATTAAAGCTTTGTCTGCTGAAATATTGTATTAATTTTTTTAAATATGTTATTTTCTATAAATATCTTTAAAAGTAGACATAAAACAAGGATATATTAAAAAGTTCTTGAAATCTTGTGAAATTATGTGTCCAGGTCTTTCAAGGGTGAAACGATAAGATTAAAAACCTTTTAATAAAAATATTAATATAGTAAATACAACAAAACCTGTCATAAGAGACTTCTCTTATAAGAGAGAAGTCACCTCAACAAGAACCAGTTTATATAGTTTTCTTCTTGTGTTGTAAAACATTATTCTTCAGAAAAATTGTCAAGCTGTGCTTAGTAATATCTGAAGTAAAATGTCAAAAAGCACCAGATAAAACTTCACACTTTGGTTATTGGTTAAAAACTCAATAGATCAGAATGAATAATATTACAGTGATTCAGCTAGGTAACAGTCTCAGGACATTTGCCCACCTATTTCTCAAATTGTCCCAAAGAACTTTATAAAAATTAGTTTAATTATTAAGAAATGTCTTGAAGAAATTTTGATAAAACTGGCAATTATCCTGAAGATTTCAAGGTTGAACTGATACACTAATATTTTATAGTAATAAGAAGTTACTCATTTTCTTATTTTATGGCTCAGATTCTACAAAGTATAAACAATTAAAATATTTGTCATTAAAGTATTAAACTGATTTTTTCCCTAGCATTTTGTTATAATGGGCATTTCTAGTGCTAATATTGTTTTTTTTCCTATATTGTTACACATTGTATAATTAGACACTACAAATTAAAAAAAATAAATAAATAAACCAAGCCTTAACAACCAGAAAGGATATGGTACGGTACATGTATAACAAAAATAATGTACATATTTGAATGTATATCAGCGTTCAGTAATACTCTTACTTATTATAATATTATAGCCTTGTTGTTTGAGCTTAGCTAGTTTTTAGAGGTATGCTGTTGCCATGTTTTACAATGTGCCATTGTTAATGTTGTCATGTGACTATTTTACTGCTTGATGTGTCATTGTAACCATATTTGTATTGTTTTTTATATCATTGATTTATTAAAATGTTACTCATCTTAAAAGTACATTTGTATAATTTTTCAGATTAATGATATTATTTTTTAGAGTATGATATATTATAATGTGTTTTCATTGAAAATTATAATTTTTTTTAAAAAGTGATAGATAAGTCAAGGGTACTTATATAAGAAACATGTGCATATCTTCTTTTCTTTTGTTTCAGGTTTTTTATAAATTTTTTTCATTTAAATACACAAATGTAGCTCTTCCTAAAAATACATGTTTGAGGTAGTGTAATTATAAGTCAACCTTTTATAATTTGATGAAAGAAAATTAAATTTCATGGCATTGTGGTGCTGTTTTCTATATAACCATTTACATCCTTTAATTTCTAATTCTCAGGAGCTTTGAGGAAAAAAATGGGGGGGGGGGGGGGGGGGTTGTCCCACCAGAAGCTGTCAGGGACCCAGACTCCTAGTCGACAAAATGTACCCACCCTGTCCATAGCATAAAATTTTGCTTCCGCACTGCAATCTTATATTCAATGGCTAGGATAAATCCTGTATCTGACATTCAACATCTATGAAGTTTGTTTTTCTTTATAACATATTATATATGTTATTAGACAAAAGGTTGATTTGTATTTAACTACAATGTATCTAATGTATTATATTTAACTACAATGTATCTAATGTATTATATTTAACTGCTGTTATATATGTTCAGCTTGACATGGTGTAGATAAATGTCCATACATGCATTATATACCGGTTTATTCCTGTTTAGAAGCAAAAATTAAGCAAATATTCTTAAGTTTTTATGTGGGTCTATTTTTAGTAATTCTATGTTCAACAAATATACACTAAGAAAAAAAACCTTCCATTTGAATACTTTCAATAGATGTAGATGTTTATCATGAAAAAGTTTAAAGCTAAATGATTAAATCTTGAAATTACAAAAATAAGCATGTACTTGTATTAGGACGTTTTAATGTAAACCACTTTTAATGTATATATTCAAATGTGCTTCCTAAAAAATTCTACATCAGAAAATTCCACCTAGTTATTTGAGTTCAGGAGGTTACATTTTCAAAGTAATTTCACTAGAAGGCAGCTTATGGTAATTTCCACTCCATTTAAAAAGAGAGACGGGTCCCTAAGGTAAATCTGTTGAACAGTGATGAGGATTTTTAATTCCCTTTGAATCGTTATATAGAAAAGCATTTTCATTCTTGTTTCATCAGAAATCATTTGTTTTGGTAAAGAAAAATGTCTAGATTTTTATTGGGTGTATTTCCTGATAAGGGACCTTGTTCCAATCTATTTAAGATATAGTAAAAATAAGGAGGAGAAAATAATTTTGCTAGATATTGTATCTGTTTCTTTCATATGGCCATGATGTTCATTCTAATTCTAAGTTATTATTTCTCCTGGAGTAAAATATATCACTCGAGCTTCCATGACAGTACACCAACTTGAAAAAAAATCGTCTTTATTTCTGATCCCTGATAAAAAAAAAAATTGATAACTTATCGTTGTCGTTCAAAATTAAAAGATTTTTTTTCTACATTTAAAGATGTAATGATTAATGAAGTATAGAGATTCATATTTTAGTTTATCTAATTTTGAAATACACACAGTTATTCTTGCTATCTGAAATTCAGATAATTTGTTTTAGTGGATATCTCGAATGTAAGTTCTGGTAAGTTCATAGTAGTTTTTAACTTAAGTTATCCCTGATAACTCCACTACTCTGATATCTTGCCCCTCTGTGGCAACAAGACTTAACTCTACTTCAATACTCTGTGTTTGAGTTTATAATTGACTATTTCCTCAGAGATGAAAGTTTTTCTCTGATCACCAGATTTCCTCTTTTTGGGGGTTATCAAACTTGATCCAAACAGCTAAAAAATGAAGATATTTTGTTACTGAATAGGTAGTTTCCTCTTTTAACATCAGTGACCACTTTCATCTCTGAATCTTTTCTGTATAAGAGCTAGATCTGAAAATATCAAAGTTGCATAATTATTTTAGAGTTTGTAGATATGTACCTGTATGTACACACTTTTGTGTTCATTGTTTTTATTTGTTTGTTTATTTGTGTGTTTTATTAACTTATTTCATAGTATTTGGTAGCTAAACTTTACAGACAAAAATGACATACATGGGATATATTCTGGATTATTTTTAGATCAGTAGCTTTTTAACAGAAAATCTTTAGAGTTAAATTTATCTTAAAATTAAAAAAAAATAAGATGGATTGTTAAAGACTTACGATAAATTTTACTTTTATGATTTATTTTTATGAAAACGGCTACAGGTGCAGAAATCTTATATTTTTTCAACAGAAATTACTTTATGTGTACCATTAGCAGATTCCAAGCCATTTACAGTAGTATTAATATTATTTGACATGGTGAAGATCAAATATTTTAAACATATACATTTGTATCAGTTTAATGTAGATACGTCAACACATATGTAGGACACCAATTAACATTTGTCTTCCACGACAATTTGCATGTCTTTATTTTGTTGAAATAAGGCTAAAATTAACTTGTTAATGCTATTTTTGCTGATAATTATTGTGGGTTTTTTTACAATAAAGATAATTAATTCGGGCAAAGATTACGATTTTTGTATATATAATAAATGGGTGTAACTCATGTATGGCAGTTTTTTCAGTAAACAATATCAGCATTGAAGTGATTATTGAGAGCATTTTAATTATTTTTTTAGATTAATTTAATACTGAGATTTTGTTTGTATTTTGATATTTAACATTCAGGTGAGATGTTTGAAGTGTAGGTTTAAGGGAGTATTGTGATGTACAGGGTAGAGACAAAGAGTACATTTATTTTACAATGCAACCTTTCTAAACAAAACACCTTGTTGTGCCAACTTTGTTTCTTCAAAATAGACCTGTAGGTTAATATTGCAAAGGTTTCAGACATTTGTACTAGATCTAATGGTGGATTTACATAGAATTCTGGTTTGGTTTATACAGGTTTCACTGTAAATTAATTGTAAGAATATTGCTCTTGTCTTGTAAGTTCTATTTTCCACTGGCCAGTAAAATTTCAGGAAAGACAACTTGGGATAATGATCATTTGAGGTTCTAGTGGTTCATATAATAAACTACATTGAGAATTTTATCTTTTTAACTTTGTGACTTTTCTCATTAAAGAAATAAGAAGGTAGGCTATCAATCTTCATGAAAAAGCAGATGAATGACCTGAATATTGACCTTACAATAATAGGGGGAAAAAGTTTGTTTTTTTTAATTTCCAAATCTGCAATTATATTTTGGCTATCTAATAAGAATAGTGGAGCATTCTTTTGTTTCCCATATTAAATTTTCGACATTGTATTGTTTAACATGAACAAGTTAAAATGTCAAAAATAATTTTATTTCAATGTTTTTGTTTTGAAATTCATTTTATTTTATAAATCATATATTTTATATTTGCAAAATGGCTGTATTTATGTGTTATTCTTCAGCTGTGTGACCATAAAGATGGCATCATTCAAAGATATTTTTAGATATTATTGTATTCATAAAAATTTATGTTTGCAAAACCCTCATTCTTGGTCAGTCATATTTGGAACAGAGTTTTTAAGGCTCCACATTTTATAGCAATATATATATATATATACATGTATTATGAGATTTCAATTTCATTTTTTTAACGAGTGAAAATAAATTCTATTTAGAAATGTATGTGATATGTTTTTTATTAAGGCTAAAACTGTATCTACTCATATAAATTCTTTTGTGTTAATACATTAATACAAGGTCATTTTACGGAAACATAAATGGTATGTCTCCCTTTATTAACAAATTCTGTCTTTTTTTAATATAAAATGTATGACAAACTGTTATTATTAAATTCATTTTTTTAACCAATATCATTATTGAGATATTGATAGCATTTTTGTCATGCATAGGGCTCTTTTTTTTTAATTATACGTACTTTAATACTAAGGTTCTTGTGACTGTCATAGCAAATATTTATGATTTGTTTATATGATCCATAACAAGTCTAATTACTGATAATGATGTCGGTGGGTCCAATGACAGTGCATCTGTAATGTTATGAAGTGTAAATGAGCCCGAAGGCTGACATACTAATCCAGGGCATATCTTGCTGAACAATAATGTCCAACATTTTTATTTAGACTTTATTTTAATAAAAAATTATTTATATTGAGAAACATTTTTGCAACATTTTTTTTTATTTTTAAACATTTTGAACAATTTCTATTTATAGAAATAAAAAGACTCAAAGGTGCTACACAATTTAACTGAAGTTTACATATTTTGAAGGATGTTTTGCATTTATACTTGAATTTAATTTAATATTAAAGGTCATATCAATTCCAGGTTAAAATATCTGATAACAGAACAGTTGTGATCACGCTGGCCGAATTATGACATTTTGTTCTTACTCTTGGTTGGTTATTCTTGTTACAATTGATCAGATATTATATTTCTTCCTCTGTCAAAAAAGACATATATCTAATTTAGTGTGCATTAAGTGATTCTGTAGTAACCATCATCAGGTACATTTTTGTACGCTCAAAATCAAAAGATTGGAAAGCCAAATAATTTAAAAGTTTTTGGTAGCAAGAAAACCGAAGAGGATGTCATTTTACATATAGTGAATGTGCCGTCACATTGCCCAAATTAAAAAAAAATCTACAACAAGATTAGATAAACATAGCATTAAAATACAATGAGAGGAATGATTTTGTTTTGGCTTAAAAAATATTGATGATGTTGGTATGAATAAGTGGGTTGTCTACCTTTGATCAATGTATTTACAAGCATAGTGTCATGGTTTGGTCCAGGTTGTGTCAATATAGGTATTATTTTTGTACATTAAGTAAGAAAAATACTTTTTTACCAAATTAAAATATTAATAGGATACATTTTATTTCTACATTTATTTGTATTTTTACAAATATTACTAAAGATCAGATTATAATTAAACACATGCCATGTTTTTATGTTATATTTTTTTTTGGTCAAAAATGATTATATCACAGAAAGTTATAAAATTAGAATTTCTTCACTGGTGTAATATTATTGACACATGAAATCAGATTGCTGAACATAATCTGTTTTTTGTCTAAATGTCTTTGTTTTTATTATCATGTATAATAGTAACCAAGAAGACCACACAGGTAAATAGTGGCAGGTTTTTAGTAAGTACCTCTTCTGCAGGTTTAATTATTTATTTTCAACTAAGGGTATTCCCTGATTATCATGTGACTGATGATAATAAGTGGTGCTTCTGTCTATGTTTGTTATCCCCTCGCCAACGAAGTTGCGAAGGGATATAGTAACGCTACCGTCCGTCCTTCCGTAACATCCTTGTGAACACTCTAGGATCAATATCCTTCAGTGGATTTTGACCAAACTTGGTACATATTTAGTCCTTAAGAGAATCTGGAACCCTATTGATTTTCAAGGTCAAAGGTCAAGGTCACCGGGTCAAATGTTTACCACAACATCCTTGTGAACACTAGAATCAACATCCTTCAATGGATTTTGACTAAACTTGGTACATACTTAGTCCTTAGGAGAGTCTGGAACCCTATTGATTTTCAAGGTCATAGGTCAATGGTCAAGGTCACTCGGTAAATTTTTTACTGTGTAACATCCTTGTGAACACTATAGAATCAACATCCTTCAATGGATTTTGACCAAACTTGGTGCATACATAGTCCTTAGGAGAGTCTGGAACCCTATTAATTTTCAAGGTCAAAGGTCACCTGGTCAAATTTTTACCGCATAACATCCTTGTGAACACTCTAGAATCAAGATCCTTCAATGGATTTTGACCAAACTTGGTACATACTTAGTCCTTAGGAAAGTCTGGAACCTTATTGATTTTCAAGGTCAAAGGTCAATATCACCGGGTCAAATTTTTACTGCGTAACATCCTTGTGAACACTAGAATCAACATCCTTCAATGGATTTTGACCAAACTTGGTACAGACTTAGACCTTAAGAGAATCTGGAACCCTATTGATTTTCAAGGTCAAAGGTCAAGGTCACAGGGTCTAATTTTTAGGCAAGGGGATATGCCACGCTTTGTGTTGCCCTTGTTATCACTTGTATAAAGAATATATATATATATACTATGGATTTCTCAGAGCATTATCACATTGAAGGTAAAGCCTGTAATATGATATGCGATGGAAGTCTATTTTGAGCAAAACATATTAACGATAGTACGTTTATTGAGGATTGGTCAAAGTGATGCCAATATTATGTCAGTTTAGAAATCAGTGATATATGTTTGTATCAGGCTTGTCACTAATTAACAGATATTATTGCATGTTAAGATTAAAGGGAAACTTTATAAATCATCTGTGAAGTTAATAACTGCTTAGATTTATGTTGCTGTTAAGTACATAGGTCAATCAGAAATTGTTGCAAAAAATATCATATCTTTGTTCCACTGTTCATCATATCTGTTTGAGATATCCTCCCACAATTACTCTGGTAGTCATGATATAGCTGAACAATTTATAAACACCAATAGCCTCATCTTTTTTTGAGGTTTTAAATGTACAAATTATAACATAAAATGTGTTCACAACAATTTAATTTATGAATCAGTATATTTATTAGAACATGTTATACATGAATTTAAATGTTGTTGATGGTATCTTGTTCAGAATTTGCCCCATCTTGCAAAAAAATAATTCCTTATATAAAATAATGAATTGTAATTTATTCTGCCTTGTTTGTGGCACTCCTAAAGGGATAAAGCTTAACACTGGCCACATAGCGCAAGACCACAAAAAATTGATTTGGGCTAGTAGCCCAACTGGCTACTTAAATTTGATTGTTTCATTTGCAAATTCAGTTGCTGGGCTACTAAAATTGTTATTCTAAGGGGCCCAGCTGGCAACTGCAGCGAAAATACTGCCTCTCTTGTGTGACTGCTAGATTACTTTTATACTTGGTATCCTATGTCTGTGTATACAGTCTTTGTTATTGCTTGTTTAACATGTTGCTGCCATGTAGTATTATTGTTTAGATCTTGTGCTGATAGTTATAGAACTGTTGTTGTTCAAATAAATACCAGAAATTGTGTATTGCCTTTTTCAATTTATCCTTAAGAAAAGATATATTAACCAATGATGATCAACAATATCACCAATATCAATAAAACAAACAATCACCTCACCTGAACTCATTGAACATATAAAAGACCATGACATATGACCATAGAAATCCAAGTCCATGCAACACTAATGAATACAGAAGATCTTGCATTGAATCCTGTTCAGGGCCAACCAAATAGTTTATAAGAGTTTGAAGATACCAAAGGGGTAATCAGAATCCGTAAATTGAAGAACAGACAACACAATGGCCAAAAGAAAAAGTACAAACAACGGTGTACAAATCGTACACATAAAACTAAAGATCGAGTAACACAAATACCACTAAAAACCTGGGATGAACTCAGGTGCTCCAGAAGGGTAAGCAGTTACTGCCCCTTTAGTGGCACCCGTCCTGTTAATCTAGTTACAAACCCGGTGATACGTCATGAATTGTGGAAAGAACCAGGGGTGTGATTACAAGTGGAAACTCAGTATTGACTATTTCACATGTGTTCCTGTGGTATGCATGTATCATTGAGGACCAAGGGAAAACTGGATACTTGGTGGTTGGGATAATGTGTCCTAGTGAAACAACATCTTCAGCTTAGTCTGTTGGTGTGGTACAAAGTAGGCATCGTCATATCATTTCACTTAAAAATAATTCTTTCTTGTCATAATAAAGCTGAAGTATTGCTTACTTTGTGTAAAACACACTCATCAAAATATATGCAAACAAATTTTCCATTTATGTCTTAGTAATTTTTCTACTAATATATTAGTTAATTTCGTATGGGTACCAACTGTGCTCCCCTTCTCACTGATCTGTTCCTTTATTTGTGCAGGCAGATTTCATACAGGGGCTTCTCAAAAAAAATGGAAAGTAGCTAGTCCGATTCTTTAATTTCACATTTCGCATCATAGGTGATGCCCTTTCACTAAATAATTATAAGTTTGGTGACTTTGTTGATCGCATCTATCCAATTGAGTCTGAAATAAAGGATACCACAGATACAGCTATGTCTGCTTCATACCTTGACCTACACTTAGAAATTGACAGTGAGTGCCTGTTAAGAACGAAACTGCATGACAAAAGAAATTATTCAATTTTCCCATCGTGGACGTTCTATTTATATGTAGCAACACTCCAGCACCACCTGCATATGGAGTATATATCTCTCAGTTGATACGATATTATAGAGCTTGTGGTCCCTATGATGATTTTCTTGACATAAGAGTTGCTGCTAACAAGGAAGCCAGGTTCCTAGTGGTTAAGTTGAAGTCTTCAACTAAAAAGTTTTACGCTTGCCACCATGACCTGGTTAACCGTTACAGAGTATCTATGTCACAAATTAACACTAATATATTCCACTTGTCTTAATCACAATTCGGTCCTTTCCTCATTCATGACTTATCACCGAGTTTGTAATAAGAGTAACACGACGGGTGCCACACCCTTACTCAACACCTGAGTTCAGCCCCGGTCTTAAGTGGGGTTTGTGTTGCTCAAACTTTATTTTTCTGTGCTCTGTAATGTTTTGTAGATCAATGTTTGTCCTTTTTGATCATTGTATTGTTTGTTCTTCGATTTACGGCTTCTGATTACCCCTTTGATTTACGGCTTCTGATTACCCCTTTGATTTACGGCTTCTGATTACCCCTTTGATTTACGGATTCTGATTACCCCTTAGATTTAGGGCTTCTAATTACCCCTTTGATTTACACTTCTGATTACCCCTTTGATTTACGGCTTCCGATTACCCCTTAGATTTACGGCTTCTGATTACCCCTTTGATTTACGGCTTCTGATTACCCCTTGGATTTAGGGCTTCTAATTACCCCTTTGATTTACGACTTCTGATTACCCCTTTGATTTATGACTTCTGATTACCCCTTCGGTTTACGGCTTCTGATTACCCCTTGGATTTAGGGCTTCTAATTACCCCTTTGATTTACGGCTTCGGATTACCACTTTGGTTTACGGCTTCTGATTACCCCTTCGGTTTACGGCTTCTGATTACCCCTTAGATTTACGGCTTCTGATTACCCCTTTGGTTTACGGCTTCTGATTACCTCTTTGGCTTACGGCTTCTAATTAACCCTTAGATTTACGGCTTCTGATTACCCATTTTGGTTTACGGCTTCTGATTACCCCTTTGGTTTACGGCTTCTGATTACCTCTTTGGCTTACGGCTTCTAATTAACCCTTAGATTTACGGCTTCTGATTACCCCTTTGGTTTACGGCTTCTGATTACCCCTTAGATTTACGGCTTCTGATTACCCCTTTGGTTTACGGCTTCTGATTACCCCTTAGGTTTACGGCTTCTGATTACCCCTTTGATTTACGGCTTCTGATTACCCCTTTGGTTTACGGCTTCTGATTATCCCTTTGGTTTACGGCTTCTGATTAACCCTTTGATCTACGGCTTCTTAGTACCCCTTAGATTTACAGCTTCTGATTACCCCTTAGGTTTACGGCTTCTGATTACCCCTTAGATTTACGGCTTCTGATAACCCCTTAGATTTACGGCTTCCGATTAGTTCTTTGATTGATGGCTTCTGATTACCCCTTAGATTTACGGCTTCTGATTACCCCTTGGATTTACAGCTTATGATTACCCCTTTAACTGATGGCTGCTGATTACCCCTTTGATTTATGGCTTCTGATTACCCTTTGATTTACGGCTTCTGATTACCCCTTTGGTTTACGGCTTCCGATTACTTCTTTGATTGATGGCTTCTGATTACCCCTTAGATTTACTGCTTCTGATTACCCCTTTGATTTACGGCTTCTGATTACCCCTTTGATTTATGGCTTCTGATTACCCCTTTGATTTACGGTTTCTGATTACCCCTTTGATTTACCGCATCTGATTACCCATTTGATTCACGACTTCTGATTACCCCTTTGGCTTACGGCTTCTGTTACAACATTAACATTAGTGTTACTAAATCTTCTGTTATAACATTAACATTAGTGTTAATAAATCTTCTGTTACAACATTAACATTAGTGTTAATAAATCTTCTGTTACAACATTAACATTAGTGTTACTAAATCTTCTGTTACAACATTAACATTAGTATTACTAAATCTTCTGTTACAACATTAACATTAGTGTTACTAAATCTTCTGTTACAACATTAACATTAGTGTTACTAAATCTTCTGTTACAACATTAACATTAGTGTTCCTAAATCTTCTGTTACAACATTAACATTAGTGTTACTAAATCTTCTGTTACAACATTAACATTAGTGTTACTAAATCTTCTGTTATAACATTAACATTAGTTACTAAATCTTCTGTTACAACATTAACATTAGTGTTACTAAATCTTCTGTTATAATATTAACATTAGTTACTAAATCTTCTGTTACAACATTAACATTAGTGTTACTAAATCTTCTGTTATAACATTAACATTAGTGTTACTAAATCTTCTGTTATAACATTAACATTAGTTACTAAATCTTCTGTTACAACATTAACATTAGTGTTCCTAAATCTTCTGTTACAACATTAACATTAGTGTTAATAAATCTTCTGTTACAACATTAACATTAGTGTTACTAAATCTTCTGTTACAACATTAACATTAGTGTTACTAAATCTTCTGTTACAACATTAACATTAGTGTTACTAAATCTTCTGTTACAACATTAACATTAGTGTTACTAAATCTTCTGTTACAACATTAACATTAGTGTTACTAAATCTTCTGCTACAACATTTACATTAGTGTTCCTAAATCTTCTGTTACAACATTAACATTAGTGTTACTAAATCTTCTGTTACAACATTAACATTAGTGTTACTAAATCTTCTGTTACAACATTAACATTAGTGTTACTAAATCTTCTCCTACAACATTAACATTAGTGTTACTAAATCTTCTGCTACAACATTAACATTAGTGTTACTAAATCTTCTGTTACAACATTAACATTAGTGTTCCTAAATCTTCTGTTACAACATTAGCATTAGTGTTACTAAATCTTCTGTTACAACATTAACATTAGTGTTACTAAATCTTCTGTTACAACATTAACATTAGTGTTACTAAATCTTCTGTTACAACATTAACATTAGTGTTACTAAATCTTCTGTTATAACATTAACATTAGTGTTAATAAATCTTCTGTTACAACATTAACATTAGTGTTAATAAATCTTCTGTTACAACATTAACATTAGTGTTACTAAATCTTCTGTTACAACATAAACATTAGTGTTAATAAATCTTCTGTTACATCATTAACATTAGTGTTAATAAATCTTCTGTTACAACATTAACATTAGTGTTACTAAATCTTCTGTTATAACATTAACATTAGTGTTACTAAATCTTCTGTTATAACATTAACATTAGTTACTAAATCTTCTGTTACAACATTAACATTAGTGTTACTAAATCTTCTGTTACAACATTAACATTAGTGTTACTAAATCTTCTGTTACAACATTAACATTAGTGTTACTAAATCTTCTGTTACAACATTAACATTAGTGTTAATAAATCTTCTGTTACAACATTAACATTAGTGTTAATAAATCTTCTGTTACAACATTAACATTAGTGTTCCTAAATCTTCTGTTACAACATTAACATTAGTGTTACTAAATCTTCTGTTACAACATTAACATTAGTGTTACTAAATCTTCTGTTACAACATTAACATTAGTGTTACTAAATCTTCTGTTACAACATTAACATTAGTGTTAATAAATCTTCTGTTACAACATTAACATTAGTGTTACTAAATCTTCTGTTACAACATTAACATTAGTGTTCCTAAATCTTCTGTTACAGCATTAACATTAGTGTTACTAAATCTTCTGTTACAACATTAACATTAGTGTTACTAAATCTTCTGTTACAACATTAACATTAGTTACTAAATCTTCTGTTAAAACATTAACATTAGTGTTACTAAATCTTCTGTTATAACATTAACATTAGTGTTACTAAATCTTCTGTTACAACATTAACATTAGTGTTACTAAATCTTCTGTTACAACATTAACATTAGTTACTAAATCTTCTGTTACAACATTAACATTAGTGTTACTAAATCTTCTGTTATAACATTAACATTAGTGTTCCTAAATCTTCTGTTACAACATTAACATTAGTGTTACTAAATCTTCTGTTACAACATTAACATTAGTGTTACTAAATCTTCTGTTACAACATTAACATTAGTGTTAATAAATCTTCTGTTACAACATTAACATTAGTGTTAATAAATCTTCTGTTACAACATTAACATTTGTGTTCCTAAATCTTCTGTTACAACATTAACATTAGTGTTCCTAAATCTTCTGTTACAACATTAACATTAGTTTTACTAAATCTTCTGTTACAACATTAACATTAGTTACTAAATCTTCTGTTACAACATTAACATTAGTGTTAATAAATCTTCTGTTACAACATTAACATTAGTGTTAATAAATCTTCTGTTACAACATTGACATTAGTGTTACTAAATCTTCTGTTACAACATTAACATTAGTGTTCCTAAATCTTCTGTTACAATATTAACATTAGTGTTACTAAATCTTCTGTTACAACATTAACATTAGTGTTACTAAATCTTCTGTTACAATATTAACATTAGTATTACTAAATCTTCTGTTACAACATTAACATTAGTGTTAATAAATCTTCTGTTACAACATTAACATTAGTGTTACTAAATCTTCTGTTACAACATTAACATTAGTGTTCCTAAATCTTCTGTTACAACATTAACATTAGTGTTACTAAATCTTCTGTTACAACATTAACATTAGTGTTACTAAATCTTCTGTTACAACATTAACATTAGTGTTACTAAATCTTCTGTTACAACATTAACATTAGTGTTACTAAATCTTCTGTTACAACATTAACATTAGTGTTACTAAATCTTCTGTTACAACATTAACATTAGTGTTACTAAATCTTCTGTTACAACATTAACATTAGTGTTAATAAATCTTCTGTTACAACATTAACATTAGTGTTAATAAATCTTCTGTTACAACATTAACATTAGTGTTACTAAATCTTCTGTTACAACATTAACATTAGTGTTACTAAATCTTCTGTTACAACATTAACATTAGTGTTACTAAATCTTCTGTTACAACATTAACATTAGTGTTACTAAATCTTCTGTTACAACATTAACATTAGTGTTACTAAATCTTCTGTTACAACATTAACATTAGTGTTACTAAATCTTCTGTTACAACATTAACATTAGTGTTAATAAATCTTCTGTTACAACATTAACATTAGTGTTACTAAATCTTCTGTTACAACATTAACATTAGTGTTACTAAATCTTCTGTTACAACATTAACATTAGTGTTAATAAATCTTCTGTTACAACATTAACATTAGTGTTAATAAATCTTCTGTTACAACATTAACATTAGTGTTACTAAATCTTCTGTTACAACATTAACATTAGTGTTCCTAAATCTTCTGTTACAACATTAACATTAGTGTTACTAAATCTTCTGTTACAACATTAACATTAGTGTTACTAAATCTTCTGTTACAACATTAACATTAGTGTTACTAAATCTTCTGTTACAACATTAACATTAGTGTTACTAAATCTTCTGTTACAACATTAACATTAGTGTTACTAAATCTTCTGTTACAACATTAACATTAGTGTTCCTAAATCTTCTGTTACAGCATTAACATTAGTGTTACTAAATCTTCTGTTACAACATTAACATTAGTGTTACTAAATCTTCTGTTACAACATTAACATTAGTTACTAAATCTTCTGTTAAAACATTAACATTAGTGTTACTAAATCTTCTGTTATAACATTAACATTAGTGTTACTAAATCTTCTGTTACAACATTAACATTAGTGTTACTAAATCTTCTGTTACAACATTAACATTAGTTACTAAATCTTCTGTTACAACATTAACATTAGTGTTACTAAATCTTCTGTTATAACATTAACATTAGTGTTCCTAAATCTTCTGTTACAACATTAACATTAGTGTTACTAAATCTTCTGTTACAACATTAACATTAGTGTTACTAAATCTTCTGTTACAACATTAACATTAGTGTTAATAAATCTTCTGTTACAACATTAACATTAGTGTTAATAAATCTTCTGTTACAACATTAACATTTGTGTTCCTAAATCTTCTGTTACAACATTAACATTTGTGTTCCTAAATCTTCTGTTACAACATTAACATTAGTGTTCCTAAATCTTCTGTTACAACATTAACATTAGTTTTACTAAATCTTCTGTTACAACATTAACATTAGTTACTAAATCTTCTGTTACAACATTAACATTAGTGTTAATAAATCTTCTGTTACAACATTAACATTAGTGTTAATAAATCTTCTGTTACAACATTGACATTAGTGTTACTAAATCTTCTGTTACAACATTAACATTAGTGTTCCTAAATCTTCTGTTACAATATTAACATTAGTGTTACTAAATCTTCTGTTACAACATTAACATTAGTGTTACTAAATCTTCTGTTACAATATTAACATTAGTATTACTAAATCTTCTGTTACAACATTAACATTAGTGTTAATAAATCTTCTGTTACAACATTAACATTAGTGTTACTAAATCTTCTGTTACAACATTAACATTAGTGTTCCTAAATCTTCTGTTACAACATTAACATTAGTGTTACTAAATCTTCTGTTACAACATTAACATTAGTGTTACTAAATCTTCTGTTACAACATTAACATTAGTGTTACTAAATCTTCTGTTACAACATTAACATTAGTGTTACTAAATCTTCTGTTACAACATTAACATTAGTGTTACTAAATCTTCTGTTACAACATTAACATTAGTGTTACTAAATCTTCTGTTACAACATTAACATTAGTGTTACTAAATCTTCTGTTACAACATTAACATTAGTGTTAATAAATCTTCTGTTACAACATTAACATTAGTGTTACTAAATCTTCTGTTACAACATTAACATTAGTGTTACTAAATCTTCTGTTACAACATTAACATTAGTGTTACTAAATCTTCTGTTACAACATTAACATTAGTGTTACTAAATCTTCTGTTACAACATTAACATTAGTGTTACTAAATCTTCTGTTACAACATTAACATTAGTGTTACTAAATCTTCTGTTACAACATTAACATTAGTGTTAATAAATCTTCTGTTACAACATTAACATTAGTGTTACTAAATCTTCTGTTACAACATTAACATTAGTGTTACTAAATCTTCTGTTACAACATTAACATTAGTGTTACTAAATCTTCTGTTACAACATTAACATTAGTTACTAAATCTTCTGTTACAACATTAACATTGGTGTTCCTAAATTTTCTGTTACAACATTAACATTAGTGTTACTAAATCTTCTGTTACAATATTAACATTAGTGTTACTAAATCTTCTGTTACAACATCAACATTAGTGTTACTAAATCTTCTGTTACAACATTAACATTAGTGTTACTAAATCTTCTGTTACAACATTAACATTAGTGTTACTAAATCTTCAGTTACAACATTAACATTAGTGTTACTAAATCTTCTGTTACAACATCAACATTAGTGTTACTAAATCTTCTGTTACAACATTAACATTAGTGTTCCTAAATCTTCTGTTACAACATTAACATTAGTGTTCCTAAATCTTCTGTTACAACATTAACATTAGTGTTACTAAATCTTCTGTTACAACATTAACATTAGTTACTAAATCTTCTGTTACAACATTAACATTAGTGTTCCTAAATCTTCTGTTACAACATTAACATTAGTGTTACTAAATCTTCTGTTACAATATTAACAAACCAGAATCCAGAATGAACAAACCAGAATCCAGAATGAACAAACCAGAATCCAGAATGAACAATCCAGAATCAGGAATGAACAAACCAGAATCCAGAATGAACAATCCAGAATCCAGAATGAACAAACCAGAATCCAGAATGAACAATCCAGAATCCAGAATGAACAAACCAGAATCCAGAATGAACAATCCAGAATCCAGAATGAACAAACCAGAATCCAGAATGAACAATCCAGAATCCAGAATGAACAATCCAGAATCCAGAATGAACAAACCAGAATCCAGAATCCAGAATGAACAATCCAGAATCCAGAATGAACAATCCAGAATCCAGAATGAACAATCCAGAATCCAGAATTAACAAACCAGAATCCAGAATGAACAATCCAGAATCCAAAATGAACAAACCAGAATCCAGAATGAACAATCCAGAATCCAGAATGAACAAACCAGAATCCAGAATGAACAAACCAGAATCCAGAATGAACAATCCAGAATTCAGAATGAACAATCCAGAATCCAGAATGAACAAACCAGAATTTAGAATGAACAATTCAGAATCTAGAATGAACAAACCAGAATCTAGAATGAACAATTCAGAATCTAGAATGAACAAACCAGAATCTAGAATGAACAATCCAGAATCCAGAATGAACAATCCAGAATCCAGAATGAACAATCCAGAGACAGACAACATTGAGTACAAGACGCAGAAATAAGAAAGACAAACACGCACACAAAACATAGAAAACGAAAAAACAAAAGATGAGTTAAACAAGCCCAACCAAGAAACCTGCTTCTTATAAGACACCCGACATGTTACTCATAGTCGAGTCCTATAAAAGTCTTGACGGTATTAGAGATGATAACTAATGTACGAGTACTATAAAAGTCTTGACGGTATTAGAGATGATAACTAATGTACGAGTACTATAAAAGTCTTGATGGTATTAGAGATGATAACTAATGTACGAGTACTATAAAAGTCTTGACGGTATTAGAGATGATAACTAATGTACGAGTACTATAAACGTCTTGACGGTATAAGAGATGATAACTAATGTACGAGTACTATAAAAGTCTTGATGGTATTAGAGATGATAACTAATGTACAAGTACTATAAAAGTCTTGACGGTATTAGAGATGATAACTAATGTACGAGTACTATAAAAGTCTTGACGGTATTAGAGATGATAACTAATGTACGAGTACTATAAAAGTCTTGACGGTATTAGAGTTAACTAATGTACGAGTACTATTAAAGTCTAGACGGTATTAGAGATGATAACTAATGTACGAGTACTATAAAAGTCTTGACGGTATTAGAGATGATGTCTAATGTACGAGTACTATAAAAGTCTTGATGGTATTAGAGATGATAACTAATGTACAAGTACTGTAAAAGTCTTGACGGTATTAGAGATGATAACTAATGTACGAGTACTATAAAAGTCTTGACAGTATTAGAGATGATAACTAATGTACGAGTACTATAAAAGTCTTGACGGTATTAGAGATGATAACTAATGTACGAGTACTATAAAAGTCTTGACGGTATTAGAGATGATAACTAATGTACGAGTACAATAAAAGTCTTGACGGTATTAGAGATGATAACTAATGTACGAGTACTATAAAAGTCTTGACGGTATTAGAGATGATAACTAATGTACGAGTCCTATAAAAGTCTTGACAGTATTAGAGATAACTAATGTACGAGTACTATAAAAGTCTTGACTGTATTAGAGATGATAACTAATGTACGAGTCCTATAAAAGTCTTGACAGTATTAGAGATGATAACTAATGTACGAGTACTATAAAAGTCTTGACGGTATTAGAGATGATAACTAATGTACGAGTACTATACAAATCTTGACGGTATTAGAGATAACTAATGTACGAGTACTATAAAAGTCTTGACGGTATTAGAGATGATAACTAATGTACGAGAACTATAAAAGTCTTGACGGTATTAGAGATGATAACTAATGTACGAGTACTATAAAAGTCTTGACGGTATTAGAGATGATAACTAATGTACGAGTACTATACAAATCTTGACGGTATTAGAGATAACTAATGTACGAGTACTATAAAAGTCTTGACGGTATTAGAGATGATAACTAATGTACGAGTACTATAAAAGTCTTGACGGTATTAGAGATGATAACTAATGTACGAGTACTATAAAAGTCTTGACGGTATTAGAGATGATAACTAATGTACGAGTACTATACAAATCTTGACGGTATTAGAGATAACTAATGTACGAGTACTATAAAAGTCTTGATGGTATTAGAGATGATAACTAACGTACGAGTACTATACAAATTTTGACGGTATTAGAGATAACTAATGTACGAGTACTATAAAAGTCTTGACGGTATTAGAGATGATAACTAATGTACGAGTACTATAAAAGTCTTGAGGGTATTAGAGATGATAACTAATGTACGAGTACTATAAAAGTCTTGACGGTATTAGAGATGATAACTAATGTACGAGTACAATAAAAGTCTTGACGGTATTAGAGATGATAACTAATGTACGAGTACTATTAAAGTCTTGACGGTATTAGAGATGATAACTAATGTACGAGTCCTATAAAAGTCTTGACAGTATTAGAGATAACTAATGTACGAGTACTATAAAAGTCTTGACTGTATTAGAGATGATAACTAATGTACGAGTCCTATAAAAGTCTTGACAGTATTAGAGATGATAACTAATGTACGAGTACTATAAAAGTCTTGACGGTATTAGAGATGATAACTAATGTACGAGTACTATACAAATCTTGACGGTATTAGAGAAAACTAATGTACGAGTACTATAAAAGTCTTGACGGTATTAGAGATGATAACTAATGTACGAGTACTATAAAAGTCTTGACGGTATTAGAGATGATAACTAATGTACGAGTACTATAAAAGTCTTGACGGTATTAGAGATGATAACTAATGTACGAGTACTATACAAATCTTGACGGTATTAGAGATAACTAATGTACGAGTACTATAAAAGTCTTGATGGTATTAGAGATGATAACTAACGTACGAGTACTATACAAATTTTGACGGTATTAGAGATAACTAATGTACGAGTACTATAAAAGTCTTGACGGTATTAGAGATGATAACTAATGTACGAGTACTATAAAAGTCTTGAGGGTATTAGAGATGATAACTAATGTACGAGTACTATAAAAGTCTTGACGGTATTAGAGATGATAACTAATGTACGAGTACTATAAAAGTCTTGACGGTATTAGAGATGATAACTAATGTATGAGTACTATAAAAGTCTTGACGGTATTAGAGATGATAACTAATGTACGAGTACTATAAAAGTCTTGACGGTATTAGAGATGATAACTAATGTACGAGTACTATAAAAGTCTGGACGGTATTAGAGATGATGTCTAATGTACGAGTACTATAAAAGTCTTGACGGTATTAGAGATGATAACTAATGTATGAGTACTATAAAAGTCTTGACGGTATTAGAGATGATAACTAATGTACGGGTACTATAAAAGTCTTGACAGTATTAGAGATGATGTCTAATGTACGAGTACTATAAAAGTCTGGACGGTATTAGAGATGATGTCTAATGTACGAGTACTATAAAAGTCTGGACGGTATAAGAGATGATAACTAATGTACGGGTACTATAAAAGTCTTGACAGTATTAGAGATGATGTCTAATGTACGAGTACTATAAAAGTCTTGACGGTATTAGAGATGATAACTAATGTACGGGTACTATAAAAGTCTTGATGGTATTAGAGATGATGTCTAATGTACGAGTACTATAAAAGTCTTGACGGTATTAGAGATGATAACTAATGTACGAGTACTATAAAAGTCTTGACGGTATTAGAGATGATGTCTAATGTACGAGTACTATAAAAGTCTTGACGGTATTCGAGATGATGTCTAATGTACGAGTACTATAAAAGTCTAGACGGTATTAGAGATAACTAATGTACGAGTACTATAAAAGTCTTGACGGTATTAGAGATGATAACTAATGTACGAGTACTATAAAAGTCTTGACGGTATTAGAGATGATAACTAATGTACGACTACTATAAAAGTCTTGACGGTATTAGAGATGATAACTAATGTACGAGTACTATACAAATCTTGACGGTATTAGAGACAACTAATGTACGAGTACTATAAAAGTCTTGACGGTATTAGAGATGATAACTAATGTACGAGTACTATAAAAGTCTTGACGGTATTAGAGATAACTAATGTACGAGTACTATAAAAGTCTTGACAGTATTAGAGATAACTAATGTACGAGTACTATAAAAGTCTTGACGGTATAAGAGATGATAACTAATGTACGAGTACTATAAAAGTCTTGACGGTATTAGAGATGATAGCTAATGTACGAGTACTATAAAAGTCTTGACGGTATTAGAGATGATAACTAATGTACGAGTACTATAAAAGTCTTGACGGTATTAGAGATGATAGCTAATGTACGAATACTATAAAAGTCTTGACGGTATAAGAGATGATAACTAATGTACGAGTACTATAAAAGTCTTGACGGTATTAGAGATGATAACTAATGTACGAGTACTATACAAATCTTGACGGTATTAGAGATAACTAATGTACGAGTACTATAAACGTCTTGACGGTATTAGAGATGATAACTAATGTACGAGTACTATTAAAGTCTTGACGGTATTAGAGATGATAACTAATGTACGAGTACTATAAAAGTCTTGACGGTATAAGAGATGATAACTAATGTACGAGTACTATAAAAGTCTAGACGGTATTAGAGATGATAACTAATGTACGAGTACTATAAAAGTCTTGACGGTATTAGAGATGATAACTAATGTACGAGTACTATAAAAGTCTTGACGGTATAAGAGATGATAACTAATGTACGAGTACTATAAAAGTCTTGACGGTATTAGAGATGATAACTAATGTACGAGTACTATAAAAGTCTTGACGGTATTAGAGATGATGTCTAATGTACGAGTACTATAAAAGTCTTGACGGTATTAGAGATGATAACTAATGTACGAGTACTATACAAATCTTGACGGTATTAGAGATAACTAATGTACGAGTACTATAAACGTCTTGACGGTATTAGAGATGATAACTAATGTACGAGTACTATAAAAGTCTTGACGGTATTAGAGATGATGTCTAATGTACGAGTACTATAAAAGTCTAGACGGTATTAGAGATAACTAATGTACGAGTACTATAAAAGTCTTGACGGTATTAGAGATGATAACTAATGTACGAGTACTATACAAATCTTGACGGTATTAGAGATAACTAATGTACGAGTACTATAAAAGTCTTGACGGTATTAGAGATGATAACTAATGTACGAGTACTATAAAAGTCTTGACGGTATTAGAGATAACTAATGTACGAGTACTATAAAAGTCTTGACAGTATTAGAGATAACTAATGTACGAGTACTATAAAAGTCTTGACGGTATAAGAGATGATAACTAATGTACGAGTACTATAAAAGTCTTGACGGTATTAGAGATGATAGCTAATGTACGAGTACTATAAAAGTCTTGACGGTATTAGAGATGATAACTAATGTACGAGTACTATAAAAGTCTTGACGGTATTAGAGATGATAACTAATGTACGAGTACTATAAAAGTCCTGACGTATTAGAGATGATAACTAATGTACGAGTACTATAAAAGTCTTGACGGTATTAGAGATGATAACTAATGTACGGGTACTATAAAAGTCTTGACAGTATTAGAGATGATGTCTAATGTACGAGTACTATAAAAGTCTGGACGGTATTAGAGATGATGTCTAATGTACGAGTACTATAAAAGTCTGGACGGTATAAGAGATGATAACTAATGTACGGGTACTATAAAAGTCTTGACAGTATCAGAGATGATGTCTAATGTACGAGTACTATAAAAGTCTTGACGGTATTAGAGATGATGTCTAATGTACGAGTACTATAAAAGTCTGGACGGTATAAGAGATGATAACTAATGTACGAGTACTATAAAAGTCTTGACGGTATTAGAGATGATGTCTAATGTACGAGTACTATAAAAGTCTTGACGGTATTAGAGATGATGTCTAATGTACGAGTACTATAAAAGTCTTGACGGTATTAGAGATGATAACTAATGTACGAGTACTATAAAAGTCTTGACGGTATTAGAGATGATGTCTAATGTACGAGTACTATAAAAGTCTTGACGGTATTAGAGATGATAACTAATGTACGAGTACTATAAAAGTCTTGACGGTATTAGAGATGATAACTAATGTACGAGTACTATAAAAGTCTTGACGGTATTAGAGATGATATCTAATGTACGAGTACTATAAAAGTCTTGACGGTATTAGAGATGATAACTAATGTACGAGTACTATAAAAGTCTTGACGGTATTAGAGATGATAACTAATGTACAAGTACTATAAAAGTCTTGACGGTATTAGAGATGATATCTAATGTACGAGTACTATAAAAGTCTTGACGTTATTAGAGATGATATCTAATGTACGAGTACTATAAAAGTCTTGACGGTATTAGAGATGATGTCTAATGTACGAGTACTATAAAAGTCTAGACGGTATTAGAGATAACTAATGTACGAGTACTATAAAAGTCTTGACGGTATTAGAGATGATAACTAATGTACGAGTACTATACAAATCTTGACGGTATTAGAGATAACTAATGTACGAGTACTATAAAAGTCTTGACGGTATTAGAGATGATAACTAATGTACGAGTACTATAAAAGTCTTGACGGTATTAGAGATAACTAATGTACGAGTACTATAAAAGTCTTGACAGTATTAGAGATAACAAATGTACGAGTACTATAAAAGTCTTGACGGTATAAGAGATGATAACTAATGTACGAGTACTATAAAAGTCTTGACGGTATTAGAGATGATAGCTAATGTACGAGTACTATAAAAGTCTTGACGGTATTAGAGATGATAACTAATGTACGAGTACTATAAAAGTCTTGACGGTATTAGAGATGATAGCTAATGTACGAGTACTATAAAAGTCTTGACGGTATAAGAGATGATAACTAATGTACGAGTACTATAAAAGTCTTGACGGTATTAGAGATGATAACTAATGTACGAGTACTATACAAATCTTGACGGTATTAGAGATAACTAATGTACGAGTACTATAAACGTCTTGACGGTATTAGAGATGATAACTAATGTACGAGTACTATAAAAGTCTTGACGGTATTAGAGATGATAACTAATGTACGAGTACTATAAAAGTCTTGACGGTATAAGAGATGATAACTAATGTACGAGTACTATAAAAGTCTTGACGGTATTAGAGATGATAACTAATGTACGAGTACTATAAAAGTCTTGATGGTATTAGAGATGATAACTAATGTACGAGTACTATAAAAGTCTTGACGGTATTAGAGATGATAACTAATGTACGAGTACTATACAAATCTTGACGGTATTAGAGATAACTAATGTACGAGTACTATAAACGTCTTGACGGTATTAGAGATGATAACTAATGTACGAGTACTATAAAAGTCTTGACGGTATTAGAGATGATAACTAATGTACGAGTACTATAAAAGTCTTGACGGTATAAGAGATGATAACTAATGTACGAGTACTACAAAAGTCTTGACGGTATTAGAGATGATAACTAATGTACGAGTACTATAAAAGTCTTGACGGTATTAGAGATGATAACTAATGTACGAGTACTATAAAAGTCTTGACGGTATTAGAGATGATAACTAATGTACGAGTACTATAAAAGTCTTGACGGTATTAGAGATGATAACTAATGTACGAGTACTATAAAAGTCTTGACGGTATTAGAGATGATAACTAATGTACGAGTACTATACAAATCTTGACGGTATTAGAGATAACTAATGTACGAGTACTATAAACGTCTTGACGGTATTAGAGATGATAACTAATGTACGAGTACTATAAAAGTCTTGACGGTATTAGAGATGATGTCTAATGTACGAGTACTATAAAAGTCTAGACGGTATTAGAGATAACTAATGTACGAGTACTATAAAAGTCTTGACGGTATTAGAGATGATAACTAATGTACGAGTACTATTCAAATCTTGACGGTATTAGAGATAACTAATGTACGAGTACTATAAAAGTCTTGACGGTATTAGAGATGATAACTAATGTACGAGTACTATAAAAGTCTTGACGGTATTAGAGATAACTAATGTACGAGTACTATAAAGTCTTGACAGTATTAGAGATAACTAATGTACGAGTACTATAAAAGTCTTGACGGTATAAGAGATGATAACTAATGTACGAGTACTATAAAAGTCTTGACGGTATTAGAGATGATAGCTAATGTACGAGTACTATAAAAGTCTTGACGGTATTAGAGATGATAACTAATGTACGAGTACTATAAAAGTCTTGACGGTATTAGAGATGATAGCTAATGTACGAGTACTATAAAAGTCTTGACGGTATAAGAGATGATAACTAATGTACGAGTACTATAAAAGTCTTGACGGTATTAGAGATGATAACTAATGTACGAGTACTATACAAATCTTGACGGTATTAGAGATAACTAATGTACGAGTACTATAAACGTCTTGACGGTATTAGAGATGATAACTAATGTACGAGTACTATAAAAGTCTTGACGGTATTAGAGATGATAACTAATGTACGAGTACTATAAAAGTCTTGACGGTATAAGAGATGATAACTAATGTACGAGTACTATAAAAGTCTTGACGGTATTAGAGATGATAACTAATGTACGAGTACTATAAAAGTCTTGACGGTATTAGAGATGATAACTAATGTACGAGTACTATAAAAGTCTTGACGGTATTAGAGATGATAACTAATGTACGAGTACTATACAAATCTTGACAGTATTAAAGATAACTAATGTACGAGTACTATAAACGTCTTGACGGTATTAGAGATGATAACTAATGTACGAGTACTATAAAAGTCTTGACGGTATTAGAGATGATAACTAATGTACGAGTACTATAAAAGTCTTGACGGTATTAGAGATAACTAATGTACGAGTACTATAAAAGTCTAGACGGTATTAGAGATGATAACTAATGTACGAGTACTATAAAAGTCTTGACGGTATTAGAGATGATAACTAATGTACGAGTACTATACAAATCTTGACGGTATTAGAGATAACTAATGTACGAGTACTATAAATGTCTAGACGGTATTAGAGATGATAACTAATGTACGAGTACTATAAAAGTCTTGACGGTATTAGAGATGATAACTAATGTACGAGTACTATAAAAGTCTTGACAGTATTAGAGATGATAACTAATGTACGTAAAAATCTTGACGGTATTAAAGATGATAACTAATGTACGAGTACTATAAAAGTCTTGACGGTATAAGAGATGATAACTAATGTACGAGTACTATAAAAGTCTTGACGGTATTAGAGATGATAACTAATGTACGAGTACTATAAAAGTCTTGACGGTATTAGAGATGATAACTAATGTACGAGTACTATACAAATCTTGACGGTATTAGAGATAACTAATGTACGAGTACTATAAAAGTCTTGACGGTATTAGAGATGATAACTAATGTACGAGTACTATAAAAGTCTTGACGGTATAAGAGATGATAACTAATGTACGAGTACTATAAAAGTCTGGACGGTATTAGAGATGATAACTAATGTACGAGTACTATAAAAGTCTTGACGGTATTAGAGATGATAACTAATGTACGAGTACTATACAAATCTTGACGGTATTAGAGATAACTAATGTACGAGTACTATAAAAGTCTTGATGGTATTAGAGATGATAACTAATGTACGAGTACTATACAAATTTTGACGGTATTAGAGATAACTAATGTACGAGTACTATAAAAGTCTTCACGGTATTAGAGATGATAACTAATGTACGAGTACTATAAAAGTCTTGAGGGTATTAGAGATGATAACTAATGTACGAGTACTATAAAAGTCTTGACGGTATTAGAGATGATAACTAATGTACGAGTACTATAAAAGTCTTGACGGTATTAGAGATAACTAATGTACGAGTACTATAAAAGTCTAGACGGTATTAGAGATGATAACTAATGTACGAGTACTATAAAAGTCTTGACGGTATTAGAGATGATAACTAATGTACGAGTACTATAAAAGTCTTGACGGTATTAGAGATAACTAATGTACGAGTACTATAAAAGTCTAGACGGTATTAGAGATGATAACTAATGTACGAGTACTATACAAATCTTGACAGTATTAAAGATAACTAATGTACGAGTACTATAAACGTCTTGACGGTATTAGAGATGATAACTAATGTACGAGTACTATAAAAGTCTTGACGGTATTAGAGATGATAACTAATGTACGAGTACTATAAAAGTCTTGACGGTATTAGAGATAACTAATGTACGAGTACTATAAAAGTCTAGACGGTATTAGAGATGATAACTAATGTACGAGTACTATAAAAGTCTTGACGGTATTAGAGATGATAACTAATGTACGAGTACTATAAAAGTCTTGACGGTATTAGAGATGATAACTAATGTACGGGTACTATAAAAGTCTTGACAGTATTAGAGATGATGTCTAATGTACGAGTACTATAAAAGTCTGGACGGTATTAGAGATGATGTCTAATGTACGAGTACTATAAAAGTCTGGACGGTATAAGAGATGATAACTAATGTACGGGTACTATAAAAGTCTTCACAGTATTAGAGATGATGTCTAATGTACGAGTACTATAAAAGTCTTGACGGTATTAGAGATGATGTCTAATGTACGAGTACTATAAAAGTCTGGACGGTATAAGAGATGATAACTAATGTACGAGTACTATAAAAGTCTTGACGGTATTAGAGATGATGTCTAATGTACGAGTACTATAAAAGTCTTGACGGTATTAGAGATGATGTCTAATGTACGAGTACTATAAAAGTCTTGACGGTATTAGAGATGATAACTAATGTACGAGTACTATAAAAGTCTTGACGGTATTAGAGATGATGTCTAATGTACGAGTACTATAAAAGTCTTGACGGTATTAGAGATGATAACTAATGTACGAGTACTATAAAAGTCTTGACGGTATTAGAGATGATAACTAATGTACGAGTACTATAAAAGTCTTGACGGTATTAGAGATGATATCTAATGTACGAGTACTATAAAAGTCTTGACGGTATTAGAGATGATAACTAATGTACGAGTACTATAAAAGTCTTGACGGTATTAGAGATGATAACTAATGTACAAGTACTATAAAAGTCTTGACGGTATTAGAGATGATATCTAATGTACGAGTACTATAAAAGTCTTGACGGTATTAGAGATGATAACTAATGTACGAGTACTGTAAAAGTCTAGACGGTATTAGAGATGATAACTAATGTACGAGTACTATAAAAGTCTTGACGGTATTAGAGATAACTAATGTACGAGTACTATAAAAGTCTTGACGGTATTAGAGATGATGTCTAATGTACGAGTACTATAAAAGTCTTGACGGTATTAGAGATGATAACTAATGTACGGGTACTATAAAAGTCTTGATGGTATTAGAGATGATGTCTAATGTACGAGTACTATAAAAGTCTTGACGGTATTAGAGATGATAACTAATGTACGAGTACTATAAAAGTCTTGACGGTATTAGAGATGATAACTAATGTACGAGTACTATACAAATCTTGACGGTATTAGAGATAACTAATGTACAAGTACTATAAAAGTCTTGACGGTATTAGAGATAACTAATGTACGAGTACTATAAAAGTCTTGACGGTATTAGAGATGATAACTAATGTACGAGTACTATACAAATCTTGACGGTATTAGAGATAACTAATGTACGAGTACTATAAAAGTCTTGACGGTATTAGAGATAACTAATGTACGAGTACTATAAAAGTCTTGACAGTATTAGAGATAACTAATGTACGAGTACTATAAAAGTCTTGACGGTATAAGAGATGATAACTAATGTACGAGTACTATAAAAGTCTTGACGGTATTCGAGATGATGTCTAATGTACGAGTACTATAAAAGTCTAGACGGTATTAGAGATAACTAATGTACGAGTACTATAAAAGTCTTGACGGTATTAGAGATGATAACTAATGTACGAGTACTATACAAATCTTGACGGTATTAGAGATAACTAATGTACGAGTACTATAAAAGTCTTGACGGTATTAGAGATAACTAATGTACGAGTACTATAAAAGTCTTGACAGTATTAGAGATAACTAATGTACGAGTACTATAAAAGTCTTGACGGTATAAGAGATGATAACTAATGTACGAGTACTATAAAAGTCTTGACGGTATTAGAGATGATAGCTAATGTACGAGTACTATAAAAGTCTTGACGGTATTAGAGATGATAACTAATGTACGAGTACTATAAAAGTCTTGACGGTATTAGAGATGATAGCTAATGTACGAGTACTATAAAAGTCTTGACGGTATAAGAGATGATAACTAATGTACGAGTACTATAAAAGTCTTGACGGTATTAGAGATGATAACTAATGTACGAGTACTATACAAATCTTGACGGTATTAGAGATAACTAATGTACGAGTACTATAAACGTCTTGACGGTATTAGAGATGATAACTAATGTACGAGTACTATAAAAGTCTTGACGGTATTAGAGATGATAACTAATGTACGAGTACTATAAAAATCTTGACGGTATAAGAGATGATAACTAATGTACGAGTACTATAAAAGTCTTGACGGTATTAGAGATGATAACTAATGTACGAGTACTATAAAAGTCTTGACGGTATTAGAGATGATAACTAATGTACGAGTACTATAAAAGTCTTGACGGTATTAGAGATGATAACTAATGTACGAGTACTATACAAATCTTGACGGTATTAGAGATAACTAATGTACGAGTACTATAAACGTCTTGACGGTATTAGAGATGATAACTAATGTACGAGTACTATAAAAGTCTTGACGGTATTAGAGATGATGTCTAATGTACGAGTACTATAAAATTCTAGACGGTATTAGAGATAACTAATGTACGAGTACTATAAAAGTCTTGACGGTATTAGAGATGATAACTAATGTACGAGTACTATACAAATCTTGACGGTATTAGAGATAACTAATGTACGAGTACTATAAAAGTCTTGACGGTATTAGAGATGATAACTAATGTACGAGTACTATAAAAGTCTTGACGGTATTAGAGATAACTAATGTACGAGTACTATAAAAGTCTTGACAGTATTAGAGATAACTAATGTACGAGTACTATAAAATCTTGACGGTATAAGAGATGATAACTAATGTACGAGTTCTATAAAAGTCTTGACGGTATTAGAGATGATAGCTAATGTACGAGTACTATAAAAGTCTTGACGGTATTAGAGATGATAACTAATGTACGAGTACTATAAAAGTCTTGACGGTATTAGAGATGATAGCTAATGTACGAGTACTATAAAAGTCTTGACGGTATAAGAGATGATAACTAATGTACGAGTACTATAAAAGTCTTGACGGTATTAGAGATGATAACTAATGTACGAGTACTATACAAATCTTGACGGTATTAGAGATAACTAATGTACGAGTACTATAAACGTCTTGACGGTATTAGAGATGATAACTAATGTACGAGTACTATAAAAGTCTTGACGGTATAAGAGATGATAACTAATGTACGAGTACTATAAACGTCTTGACGGTATTAGAGATGATAACTAATGTACGAGTACTATAAAAGTCTTGACGGTATTAGAGATGATAACTAATGTACGAGTACTATAAAAGTTTTGACGGTATAAGAGATGATAACTAATGTACAAGTACTATAAAAGTCTTGACGGTATTAGAGATGATAACTAATGTACGAGTACTATAAAAGTCTTGAGGGTATTAGAGATGATAACTAATGTACGAGTACTATAAAAGTCTTGACGGTATAAGAGATGATAACTAATGTACAAGTACTATAAAAGTCTTGACGGTATTAGAGATGATAACTAATGTACGAGTACTATAAAAGTCTTGACGGTATAAGAGATGATAACTAATGTACAAGTACTATAAAAGTCTTGACGGTATTAGAGATGATAACTAATGTACGAGTACTATAAAAGTCTAGACGGTATTAGAGATGATAACTAATGTATGAGTACTATAAAAGTCTTGACGGTATTAGAGATGATAACTAATGTACGAGTACTATAAAAGTCTTGACGGTATTAGAGATGATAACTAATGTACGAGTACTATAAAAGTCTTGACAGTATTAGAGATAACTAATGTACGAGTACTATAAAAGTCTAGACGGTATTAGAGATGATAACTAATGTACGAGTACTATAAAAGTCTTGACGGTATTAGAGATGATAACTAATGTACGAGTACTATACAAATCTTGACGGTATTAGAGATAACTAATGTACGAGTACTATAAAAGTCTTGACAGTATTAGAGATGATAACTAATGTACGAGTACTATAAAAGTCTTGACGGTATTAGAGATGATAACTAATGTACGAGTACTATAAAAGTCTTGACGGTATTAGAGATGATAACTAATGTACGAGTACTATAAAAGTCTTGACAGTATTAGAGATGATAACTAATGTACGTAAAAATCTTGACGGTATTAAAGATGATAACTAATGTACGAGTACTATAAAAGTCTTGACGGTATAAGAGATGATAACTAATGTACGAGTACTATAAAAGTCTTGACGGTATTAGAGATGATAACTAATGTACGAGTACTATAAAAGTCTTGACGGTATTAGAGATGATGTCTAATGTACGAGTACTATAAAAGTCTTGACGGTATTAGAGATGATAACTAATGTACGAGTACTATACAAATCTTGACGGTATTAGAGATAACTAATGTACGAGTACTATAAAAGTCTTGACGGTATTAGAGATGATAACTAATGTACGAGTACTATACAAATCTTGACGGTATTAGAGATAACTAATGTACGAGTACTATAAACGTCTTGACGGTATTAGAGATGATAACTAATGTACGAGTACTATAAAAGTCTTGACGGTATTAGAGATGATAACTAATGTACGAGTACTATAAAAGTCTTGACGGTATTAGAGATGATAACTAATGTACGAGTACTATAAAAGTCTTGACGGTATTAGAGATGATAACTAATGTACGAGTACTATAAAAGTCTTGACGGTATTAGAGATGATAACTAATGTACGAGTACTATACAAATCTTGACGGTATTAGAGATAACTAATGTACGAGTACTATAAAAGTCTAGACGGTATTAGAGATGATAACTAATGTACGAGTACTATAAAAGTCTTGACGGTATTAGAGATGATAACTAATGTACGAGTACTATAAAAGTCTAGACGGTATTAGAGATGATAACTAATGTACGAGTACTATAAAAGTCTAGACGGTATTAGAGATGATAACTAATGTACGAGTACTATAAAAGTCTAGACGGTATTAGAGATGATAACTAATGTACGAGTACAATAAAAGTCTTGACGGTATTAGAGATGATAACTAATGTACGAGTACTATAAAAGTCTAGACGGTATTAGAGATGATAACTAATGTACGAGTACTATAAAAGTCTAGACGGTATTAGAGATGATAACTAATGTACGAGTACTATAAAAGTCTTGACGGTATTAGAGATGATAACTAATGTACGAGTACTATAAAAGTCTTGACGGTATTAGAGATGATAACTAATGTACGAGTACTATAAAAGTCTAGACGGTATTAGAGATGATAACTAATGTACGAGTACTATAAAAGTCTTCACGGTATTAGAGATGATAACTAATGTACGAGTACTATACAAATCTAGACGGTATTAGAGATGATAACTAATGTATGTAAAAATCTTGACTGTATTAGAGATGATAACTAATGTATGTAAAAATCTTGACGGTATTAGAGATGATAACTAATGTATGTAAAAATCTTGACGGTATTAGAGATGATATCTAATGTACGAGTACTATAAAAGTCTTGACGGTATTAGAGATGATAACTAATGTACGAGTACTATACAAATCTAGACGGTATTAGAGATGATAACTAATGTACGAGTACTATAAAAGTCTTGACGGTATTAGAGATGATAACTAATGTACGAGTACTATAAAAGTCTTGAAGGTATTAGAGATGATAACTAATGTACGAGTACTATAAAAGTCTTGACGGTATTAGAGATGATAACTAATGTACGAGTACTATAAAAGTCTTGACAGTATTAGAGATGATGTCTAATGTACGAGTACTATAAAAGTCTTGACGGTATTAGAGATGATGTCTAATGTACGAGTACTATAAAAGTCTTGACGGTATTAGAGATGATAACTAATGTACGAGTACTATAAAAGTCTTGACGGTATTAGAGATGATAACTAATGTACGAGTACTATAAAAGTCTTGACAGTATTAGAGATGATGTCTAATGTACGAGTACTATAAAAGTCTTGACGGTATTAGAGATGATGTCTAATGTACGAGTACTATAAAAGTCTTGACGGTATTAGAGATGATAACTAATGTACGAGTACTATAAAAGTCTTGACGGTATTAGAGATGATAACTAATGTACGAGTACTATAAAAGTCTTGACAGTATTAGAGATGATAACTAATGTACGTAAAAATCTTGACGGTATTAAAGATGATAACTAATGTACGAGTACTATAAAAGTCTTGACGGTATAAGAGATGATAACTAATGTACGAGTACTATAAAAGTCTTGACGGTATTAGAGATGATAACTAATGTACGAGTACTATAAAAGTCTTGACGGTATTAGAGATGATGTCTAATGTACGAGTACTATAAAAGTCTTGACGGTATTAGAGATGATAACTAATGTACGAGTACTATACAAATCTTGACGGTATTAGAGATAACTAATGTACGAGTACTATAAAAGTCTTGACGGTATTAGAGATGATAACTAATGTACGAGTACTATAAAAGTCTTGACGGTATTAGAGATGATAACTAATGTACGAGTACTATAAAAGTCTTGACGGTATTAGAGATGATAACTAATGTACGAGTACTATAAAAGTCTTGACGGTATTAGAGATGATAACTAATGTACGAGTACTATACAAATCTTGACGGTATTAGAGATAACTAATGTACGAGTACTATAAAAGTCTTGACGGTATTAGAGATGATAACTAATGTACGAGTACTATAAAAGTCTTGACGGTATTAGAGATGATAACTAATGTACGAGTACTATAAAAGTCTTGACGGTATTAGAGATGATAACTAATGTACGAGTACTATAAAAGTCTTGACGGTATTAGAGATGATAACTAATGTACGAGTACTATACAAATCTTGACGGTATTAGAGATAACTAATGTACGAGTACTATAAACGTCTTGACGGTATTAGAGATGATAACTAATGTACGAGTACTATAAAAGTCTTGACGGTATTAGAGATGATAACTAATGTACGAGTACTATAAAAGTCTTGACGGTATTAGAGATGATAACTAATGTACGAGTACTATAAAAGTCTTGACGGTATTAGAGATGATAACTAATGTACGAGTACTATAAAAGTCTTGACGGTATTAGAGATGATAACTAATGTACGAGTACTATACAAATCTTGACGGTATTAGAGATAACTAATGTACGAGTACTATAAAAGTCTAGACGGTATTAGAGATGATAACTAATGTACGAGTACTATAAAAGTCTTGACGGTATTAGAGATGATAACTAATGTACGAGTACTATAAAAGTCTAGACGGTATTAGAGATGATAACTAATGTACGAGTACTATAAAAGTCTAGACGGTATTAGAGATGATAACTAATGTACGAGTACTATAAAAGTCTAGACGGTATTAGAGATGATAACTAATGTACGAGTACAATAAAAGTCTTGACGGTATTAGAGATGATAACTAATGTACGAGTACTATAAAAGTCTAGACGGTATTAGAGATGATAACTAATGTACGAGTACTATAAAAGTCTAGACGGTATTAGAGATGATAACTAATGTACGAGTACTATAAAAGTCTTGACGGTATTAGAGATGATAACTAATGTACGAGTACTATAAAAGTCTTGACGGTATTAGAGATGATAACTAATGTACGAGTACTATAAAAGTCTAGACGGTATTAGAGATGATAACTAATGTACGAGTACTATAAAAGTCTTCACGGTATTAGAGATGATAACTAATGTACGAGTACTATACAAATCTAGACGGTATTAGAGATGATAACTAATGTATGTAAAAATCTTCACTGTATTAGAGATGATAACTAATGTATGTAAAAATCTTGACGGTATTAGAGATGATAACTAATGTATGTAAAAATCTTGACGGTATTAGAGATGATATCTAATGTACGAGTACTATAAAAGTCTTGACGGTATTAGAGATGATAACTAATGTACGAGTACTATACAAATCTAGACGGTATTAGAGATGATAACTAATGTACGAGTACTATAAAAGTCTTGACGGTATTAGAGATGATAACTAATGTACGAGTACTATAAAAGTCTTGAAGGTATTAGAGATGATAACTAATGTACGAGTACTATAAAAGTCTTGACGGTATTAGAGATGATAACTAATGTACGAGTACTATAAAAGTCTTGACAGTATTAGAGATGATGTCTAATGTACGAGTACTATAAAAGTCTTGACGGTATTAGAGATGATGTCTAATGTACGAGTACTATAAAAGTCTTGACGGTATTAGAGATGATAACTAATGTACGAGTACTATAAAAGTCTTGACGGTATTAGAGATGATAACTAATGTACGAGTACTATAAAAGTCTTGACAGTATTAGAGATGATGTCTAATGTACGAGTACTATAAAAGTCTTGACGGTATTAGAGATGATGTCTAATGTACGAGTACTATAAAAGTCTTGACGGTATTAGAGATGATAACTAATGTACGTAAAAATCTTGACGGTATTAAAGATGATAACTAATGTACGAGTACTATAAAAGTCTTGACGGTATAAGAGATGATAACTAATGTACGAGTACTATAAAAGTCTTGACGGTATTAGAGATGATAACTAATGTACGAGTACTATAAAAGTCTTGACGGTATTAGAGATGATGTCTAATGTACGAGTACTATAAAAGTCTTGACGGTATTAGAGATGATAACTAATGTACGAGTACTATACAAATCTTGACGGTATTAGAGATAACTAATGTACGAGTACTATAAAAGTCTTGACGGTATTAGAGATGATAACTAATGTACGAGTACTATAAAAGTCTTGACGGTATTAGAGATGATAACTAATGTACGAGTACTATAAAAGTCTTGACGGTATTAGAGATGATAACTAATGTACGAGTACTATAAAAGTCTTGACGGTATTAGAGATGATAACTAATGTACGAGTACTATACAAATCTTGACGGTATTAGAGATAACTAATGTACGAGTACTATAAACGTCTTGACGGTATTAGAGATGATAACTAATGTACGAGTACTATAAAAGTCTTGACGGTATTAGAGATGATAACTAATGTACGAGTACTATAAAAGTCTTGACGGTATTAGAGATGATAACTAATGTACGAGTACTATAAAAGTCTTGACGGTATTAGAGATGATAACTAATGTACGAGTACTATAAAAGTCTTGACGGTATTAGAGATGATAACTAATGTACGAGTACTATACAAATCTTGACGGTATTAGAGATAACTAATGTACGAGTACTATAAAAGTCTAGACGGTATTAGAGATGATAACTAATGTATAAGTACTATAAAAGTCTTGACGGTATTAGAGATGATAACTAATGTACGAGTACTATAAAAGTCTAGACGGTATTAGAGATGATAACTAATGTACGAGTACTATAAAAGTCTAGACGGTATTAGAGATGATAACTAATGTACGAGTACTATAAAAGTCTAGACGGTATTAGAGATGATAACTAATGTACGAGTACAATAAAAGTCTTGACGGTATTAGAGATGATAACTAATGTACGAGTACTATAAAAGTCTAGACGGTATTAGAGATGATAACTAATGTACGAGTACTATAAAAGTCTAGACGGTATTAGAGATGATAACTAATGTACGAGTACTATAAAAGTCTTGACGGTATTAGAGATGATAACTAATGTACGAGTACTATAAAAGTCTTGACGGTATTAGAGATGATAACTAATGTACGAGTACTATAAAAGTCTAGACGGTATTAGAGATGATAACTAATGTACGAGTACTATAAAAGTCTTGACGGTATTAGAGATGATAACTAATGTACGAGTACTATACAAATCTAGACGGTATTAGAGATGATAACTAATGTATGTAAAAATCTTGACTGTATTAGAGATGATAACTAATGTATGTAAAAATCTTGACGGTATTAGAGATGATAACTAATGTATGTAAAAATCTTGACGGTATTAGAGATGATATCTAATGTACGAGTACTATAAAAGTCTTGACGGTATTAGAGATGATAACTAATGTACGAGTACTATACAAATCTAGACGGTATTAGAGATGATAACTAATGTACGAGTACTATAAAAGTCTTGACGGTATTAGAGATGATAACTAATGTATGAGTACTATAAAAGTCTTGAAGGTATTAGAGATGATAACTAATGTACGAGTACTATAAAAGTCTTGACGGTATTAGAGATGATAACTAATGTACGAGTACTATAAAAATCTTGACGGTATTAGAGATAATGTCTAATGTATGAGTACTATAAAAATCTTGACGGTATTAGAGATGATGTCTAATGTACGAGTACTATAAAAGTCTTGACGGTATTAGAGATGATAACTAATGTACGAGTACTATAAAAGTCTAGACGGTATTAGAGATGATAACTAATGTACGAGTACTATAAAAATCTTGACGGTATTAGAGATAATGTCTAATGTATGAGTACTATAAAAGTCTTGACGGTATTAGAGATGATAACTAATGTACGAGTACTATACAAATCTAGACGGTATTAGAGATGATAACTAATGTACGAGTACTATACAAATCTAGACGGTATTAGAGATGATAACTAATGTACGAGTACTATAAAAGTCTTGATGGTATTAGAGATGATAACTAATGTACGAGTACTATAAAAATCTTGACGGTATTAGAGATAATGTCTAATGTATGAGTACTATAAAAGTCTTGACGGTATTAGAGATGATAACTAATGTACGAGTACTATACAAATCTAGACGGTATTAGAGATGATAACTAATGTACCAGTACTATAAAAGTCTTGACGGTATTAGAGATGATAACTAATGTACGAGTACTATAAAAGTCTTGAAGGTATTAGAGATGATAACTAATGTACGAGTACTATAAAAGTCTTGATGGTATTAGAGATGATAACTAATGTACGAGTACTATAAAAATCTTGACGGTATTAGAGATAATGTCTAATGTATGAGTACTATAAAAATCTTGACGGTATTAGAGATGATAGCTAATGTACGAGTACTATAAAAGACTTGACGGTATTAGAGATGATAACTAATGTACGAGTACTATAAAAGTCTTGATGGTATTAGAGATGATAGCTAATGTACGAGTACTATAAAAGTCTTGACGGTATAAGAGATGATAACTAATGTACGAGTACTATAAAAGTCTTGACGGTATTAGAGATGATAACTAATGTACGAGTACTATACAAATCTTGACGGTATTAGAGATGATAACTAATGTACGAGTACTATACAAATCTTGACGGTATTAGAGATAACTAATGTACGAGTACTATAAACGTCTTGACGGTATTAGAGATGATAACTAATGTACGAGTACTATAAAAGTCTTGACGGTATTAGAGATGATAACTAATGTACGAGTACTATAAAAGTCTTGACGGTATTAGAGATGATAACTAATGTACGAGTACTATAAAAGTCTTGACGGTATTAGAGATGATAACTAATGTACGAGTACTATACAAATCTAGACGGTATTAGAGATGATAACTAATGTACGAGTACTATAAAAGTCTTGACGGTATTAGAGATGATAACTAATGTACGAGTACTATAAAAGTCTTGAAGGTATTAGAGATGATAACTAATGTACGAGTACTATAAAAGTCTTGACGGTATTAGAGATGATAACTAATGTACGAGTACTATAAAAGTCTTGACAGTATTAGAGATGATGTCTAATGTACGAGTACTATAAAAGTCTTGACGGTATTAGAGATGATGTCTAATGTACGAGTACTATAAAAGTCTTGACGGTATTAGAGATGATAACTAATGTACGAGTACTATAAAAGTCTTGACGGTATTAGAGATGATAACTAATGTACGAGTACTATAAAAGTCTTGACGGTATTAGAGATGATAACTAATGTACGAGTACTATAAAAGTCTTGACGGTATTAGAGATGATAACTAATGTACGAGTACTATAAAAGTCTTGACAGTATTAGAGATGATAACTAATGTACGTAAAAATCTTGACGGTATTAAAGATGATAACTAATGTACGAGTACTATAAAAGTCTTGACGGTATAAGAGATGATAACTAATGTACGAGTACTATAAAAGTCTTGACGGTATTAGAGATGATAACTAATGTACGAGTACTATAAAAGTCTTGACGGTATTAGAGATGATGTCTAATGTACGAGTACTATAAAAGTCTTGACGGTATTAGAGATGATAACTAATGTACGAGTACTATACAAATCTTGACGGTATTAGAGATAACTAATGTACGAGTACTATAAAAGTCTTGACAGTATTAGAGATGATAACTAATGTACGAGTACTATAAAAGTCTTGACGGTATTAGAGATGATAACTAATGTACGAGTACTATAAAAGTCTTGACGGTATTAGAGATGATAACTAATGTACGAGTACTATAAAAGTCTTGACGGTATTAGAGATGATAACTAATGTACGAGTACTATACAAATCTTGACGGTATTAGAGATAACTAATGTACGAGTACTATAAACGTCTTGACGGTATTAGAGATGATAACTAATGTACGAGTACTATAAAAGTCTTGACGGTATTAGAGATGATAACTAATGTACGAGTACTATAAAAGTCTTGACGGTATTAGAGATGATAACTAATGTACGAGTACTATAAAAGTCTTGACGGTATTAGAGATGATAACTAATGTACGAGTACTATAAAAGTCTTGACGGTATTAGAGATGATAACTAATGTACGAGTACTATACAAATCTTGACGGTATTAGAGATAACTAATGTACGAGTACTATAAAAGTCTAGACGGTATTAGAGATGATAACTAATGTACGAGTACTATAAAAGTCTTGACGGTATTAGAGATGATAACTAATGTACGAGTACTATAAAAGTCTAGACGGTATTAGAGATGATAACTAATGTACGAGTACTATAAAAGTCTAGACGGTATTAGAGATGATAACTAATGTACGAGTACTATAAAAGTCTAGACGGTATTAGAGATGATAACTAATGTACGAGTACAATAAAAGTCTTGACGGTATTAGAGATGATAACTAATGTACGAGTACTATAAAAGTCTAGACGGTATTAGAGATGATAACTAATGTACGAGTACTATAAAAGTCTAGACGGTATTAGAGATGATAACTAATGTACGAGTACTATAAAAGTCTTGACGGTATTAGAGATGATAACTAATGTACGAGTACTATAAAAGTCTTGACGGTATTAGAGATGATAACTAATGTACGAGTACTATAAAAGTCTAGACGGTATTAGAGATGATAACTAATGTACGAGTACTATAAAAGTCTTGACGGTATTAGAGATGATAACTAATGTACGAGTACTATACAAATCTAGACGGTATTAGAGATGATAACTAATGTATGTAAAAATCTTGACTGTATTAGAGATGATAACTAATGTATGTAAAAATCTTGACGGTATTAGAGATGATAACTAATGTATGTAAAAATCTTGACGGTATTAGAGATGATATCTAATGTACGAGTACTATAAAAGTCTTGACGGTATTAGAGATGATAACTAATGTACGAGTACTATACAAATCTAGACGGTATTAGAGATGATAACTAATGTACGAGTACTATAAAAGTCTTGACGGTATTAGAGATGATAACTAATGTATGAGTACTATAAAAGTCTTGAAGGTATTAGAGATGATAACTAATGTACGAGTACTATAAAAGTCTTGACGGTATTAGAGATGATAACTAATGTACGAGTACTATAAAAATCTTGACGGTATTAGAGATAATGTCTAATGTATGAGTACTATAAAAATCTTGACGGTATTAGAGATGATGTCTAATGTACGAGTACTATAAAAGTCTTGACGGTATTAGAGATGATAACTAATGTACGAGTACTATAAAAGTCTAGACGGTATTAGAGATGATAACTAATGTACGAGTACTATAAAAATCTTGACGGTATTAGAGATAATGTCTAATGTATGAGTACTATAAAAGTCTTGACGGTATTAGAGATGATAACTAATGTACGAGTACTATACAAATCTAGACGGTATTAGAGATGATAACTAATGTACGAGTACTATACAAATCTAGACGGTATTAGAGATGATAACTAATGTACGAGTACTATAAAAGTCTTGATGGTATTAGAGATGATAACTAATGTACGAGTACTATAAAAATCTTGACGGTATTAGAGATAATGTCTAATGTATGAGTACTATAAAAGTCTTGACGGTATTAGAGATGATAACTAATGTACGAGTACTATACAAATCTAGACGGTATTAGAGATGATAACTAATGTACCAGTACTATAAAAGTCTTGACGGTATTAGAGATGATAACTAATGTACGAGTACTATAAAAGTCTTGAAGGTATTAGAGATGATAACTAATGTACGAGTACTATAAAAGTCTTGATGGTATTAGAGATGATAACTAATGTACGAGTACTATAAAAATCTTGACGGTATTAGAGATAATGTCTAATGTATGAGTACTATAAAAATCTTGACGGTATTAGAGATGATAGCTAATGTACGAGTACTATAAAAGTCTTGACGGTATTAGAGATGATAACTAATGTACGAGTACTATAAAAGTCTTGATGGTATTAGAGATGATAGCTAATGTACGAGTACTATAAAAGTCTTGACGGTATAAGAGATGATAACTAATGTACGAGTACTATAAAAGTCTTGACGGTATTAGAGATGATAACTAATGCACGAGTACTATACAAATCTTGACGGTATTAGAGATGATAACTAATGTACGAGTACTATACAAATCTTGACGGTATTAGAGATAACTAATGTACGAGTACTATAAACGTCTTGACGGTATTAGAGATGATAACTAATGTACGAGTACTATAAAAGTCTTGACGGTATTAGAGATGATAACTAATGTACGAGTACTATAAAAGTCTTGACGGTATTAGAGATGATAACTAATGTACGAGTACTATAAAAGTCTTGACGGTATTAGAGATGATAACTAATGTACGAGTACTATAAAAGTCTTGACGGTATTAGAGATGATAACTAATGTACGAGTACTATACAAATCTTGACGGTATTAGAGATAACTAATGTACGAGTACTATAAAAGTCTAGACGGTATTAGAGATGATAACTAATGTACGAGTACTATAAAAGTCTTGACGGTATTAGAGATGATAACTAATGTACGAGTACTATAAAAGTCTAGACGGTATTAGAGATGATAACTAATGTACGAGTACTATAAAAGTCTAGACGGTATTAGAGATGATAACTAATGTACGAGTACTATAAAAGTCTAGACGGTATTAGAGATGATAACTAATGTACGAGTACAATAAAAGTCTTGACGGTATTAGAGATGATAACTAATGTACGAGTACTATAAAAGTCTAGACGGTATTAGAGATGATAACTAATGTACGAGTACTATAAAAGTCTAGACGGTATTAGAAATGATAACTAATGTACGAGTACTATAAAAGTCTTGACGGTATTAGAGATGATAACTAATGTACGAGTACTATAAAAGTCTTGACGGTATTAGAGATGATAACTAATGTACGAGTACTATAAAAGTCTAGACGGTATTAGAGATGATAACTAATGTACGAGTACTATAAAAGTCTTCACGGTATTAGAGATGATAACTAATGTACGAGTACTATACAAATCTAGACGGTATTAGAGATGATAACTAATGTATGTAAAAATCTTGACTGTATTAGAGATGATAACTAATGTATGTAAAAATCTTGACGGTATTAGAGATGATAACTAATGTATGTAAAAATCTTGACGGTATTAGAGATGATATCTAATGTACGAGTACTATAAAAGTCTTGACGGTATTAGAGATGATAACTAATGTACGAGTACTATACAAATCTAGACGGTATTAGAGATGATAACTAATGTACGAGTACTATAAAAGTCTTGACGGTATTAGAGATGATAACTAATGTACGAGTACTATAAAAGTCTTGAAGGTATTAGAGATGATAACTAATGTACGAGTACTATAAAAGTCTTGACGGTATTAGAGATGATAACTAATGTACGAGTACTATAAAAGTCTTGACAGTATTAGAGATGATGTCTAATGTACGAGTACTATAAAAGTCTTGACGGTATTAGAGATGATGTCTAATGTACGAGTACTATAAAAGTCTTGACGGTATTAGAGATGATAACTAATGTACGAGTACTATAAAAGTCTTGACGGTATTAGAGATGATAACTAATGTACGAGTACTATAAAAGTCTTGACAGTATTAGAGATGATAACTAATGTACGTAAAAATCTTGACGGTATTAAAGATGATAACTAATGTACGAGTACTATAAAAGTCTTGACGGTATAAGAGATGATAACTAATGTACGAGTACTATAAAAGTCTTGACGGTATTAGAGATGATAACTAATGTACGAGTACTATAAAAGTCTTGACGGTATTAGAGATGATGTCTAATGTACGAGTACTATAAAAGTCTTGACGGTATTAGAGATGATAACTAATGTACGAGTACTATACAAATCTTGACGGTATTAGAGATAACTAATGTACGAGTACTATAAAAGTCTTGACGGTATTAGAGATGATAACTAATGTACGAGTACTATAAAAGTCTTGACGGTATTAGAGATGATAACTAATGTACGAGTACTATAAAAGTCTTGACGGTATTAGAGATGATAACTAATGTACGAGTACTATAAAAGTCTTGACGGTATTAGAGATGATAACTAATGTACGAGTACTATACAAATCTTGACGGTATTAGAGATAACTAATGTACGAGTACTATAAACGTCTTGACGGTATTAGAGATGATAACTAATGTACGAGTACTATAAAAGTCTTGACGGTATTAGAGATGATAACTAATGTACGAGTACTATAAAAGTCTTGACGGTATTAGAGATGATAACTAATGTACGAGTACTATAAAAGTCTTGACGGTATTAGAGATGATAACTAATGTACGAGTACTATAAAAGTCTTGACGGTATTAGAGATGATAACTAATGTACGAGTACTATACAAATCTTGACGGTATTAGAGATAACTAATGTACGAGTACTATAAAAGTCTAGACGGTATTAGAGATGATAACTAATGTACGAGTACTATAAAAGTCTTGACGGTATTAGAGATGATAACTAATGTACGAGTACTATAAAAGTCTAGACGGTATTAGAGATGATAACTAATGTACGAGTACTATAAAAGTCTAGACGGTATTAGAGATGATAACTAATGTACGAGTACTATAAAAGTCTAGACGGTATTAGAGATGATAACTAATGTACGAGTACAATAAAAGTCTTGACGGTATTAGAGATGATAACTAATGTACGAGTACTATAAAAGTCTAGACGGTATTAGAGATGATAACTAATGTACGAGTACTATAAAAGTCTAGACGGTATTAGAGATGATAACTAATGTACGAGTACTATAAAAGTCTTGACGGTATTAGAGATGATAACTAATGTACGAGTACTATAAAAGTCTTGACGGTATTAGAGATGATAACTAATGTACGAGTACTATAAAAGTCTAGACGGTATTAGAGATGATAACTAATGTACGAGTACTATAAAAGTCTTGACGGTATTAGAGATGATAACTAATGTACGAGTACTATACAAATCTAGACGGTATTAGAGATGATAACTAATGTATGTAAAAATCTTGACTGTATTAGAGATGATAACTAATGTATGTAAAAATCTTGACGGTATTAGAGATGATAACTAATGTATGTAAAAATCTTGACGGTATTAGAGATGATATCTAATGTACGAGTACTATAAAAGTCTTGACGGTATTAGAGATGATAACTAATGTACGAGTACTATACAAATCTAGACGGTATTAGAGATGATAACTAATGTACGAGTACTATAAAAGTCTTGACGGTATTAGAGATGATAACTAATGTATGAGTACTATAAAAGTCTTGAAGGTATTAGAGATGATAACTAATGTACGAGTACTATAAAAGTCTTGACGGTATTAGAGATGATAACTAATGTACGAGTACTATAAAAATCTTGACGGTATTAGAGATAATGTCTAATGTATGAGTACTATAAAAATCTTGACGGTATTAGAGATGATGTCTAATGTACGAGTACTATAAAAGTCTTGACGGTATTAGAGATGATAACTAATGTACGAGTACTATAAAAGTCTAGACGGTATTAGAGATGATAACTAATGTACGAGTACTATAAAAATCTTGACGGTATTAGAGATAATGTCTAATGTATGAGTACTATAAAAGTCTTGACGGTATTAGAGATGATAACTAATGTACGAGTACTATACAAATCTAGACGGTATTAGAGATGATAACTAATGTACGAGTACTATACAAATCTAGACGGTATTAGAGATGATAACTAATGTACGAGTACTATAAAAGTCTTGATGGTATTAGAGATGATAACTAATGTACGAGTACTATAAAAATCTTGACGGTATTAGAGATAATGTCTAATGTATGAGTACTATAAAAGTCTTGACGGTATTAGAGATGATAACTAATGTACGAGTACTATACAAATCTAGACGGTATTAGAGATGATAACTAATGTACCAGTACTATAAAAGTCTTGACGGTATTAGAGATGATAACTAATGTACGAGTACTATAAAAGTCTTGAAGGTATTAGAGATGATAACTAATGTACGAGTACTATAAAAGTCTTGATGGTATTAGAGATGATAACTAATGTACGAGTACTATAAAAATCTTGACGGTATTAGAGATAATGTCTAATGTATGAGTACTATAAAAATCTTGACGGTATTAGAGATGATAGCTAATGTACGAGTACTATAAAAGTCTTGACGGTATTAGAGATGATAACTAATGTACGAGTACTATAAAAGTCTTGATGGTATTAGAGATGATAGCTAATGTACGAGTACTATAAAAGTCTTGACGGTATAAGAGATGATAACTAATGTACGAGTACTATAAAAGTCTTGACGGTATTAGAGATGATAACTAATGCACGAGTACTATACAAATCTTGACGGTATTAGAGATGATAACTAATGTACGAGTACTATACAAATCTTGACGGTATTAGAGATAACTAATGTACGAGTACTATAAACGTCTTGACGGTATTAGAGATGATAACTAATGTACGAGTACTATAAAAGTCTTGACGGTATTAGAGATGATAACTAATGTACGAGTACTATAAAAGTCTTGACGGTATTAGAGATGATAACTAATGTACGAGTACTATAAAAGTCTTGACGGTATTAGAGATGATAACTAATGTACGAGTACTATAAAAGTCTTGACGGTATTAGAGATGATAACTAATGTACGAGTACTATACAAATCTTGACGGTATTAGAGATAACTAATGTACGAGTACTATAAAAGTCTAGACGGTATTAGAGATGATAACTAATGTACGAGTACTATAAAAGTCTTGACGGTATTAGAGATGATAACTAATGTACGAGTACTATAAAAGTCTAGACGGTATTAGAGATGATAACTAATGTACGAGTACTATAAAAGTCTAGACGGTATTAGAGATGATAACTAATGTACGAGTACTATAAAAGTCTAGACGGTATTAGAGATGATAACTAATGTACGAGTACAATAAAAGTCTTGACGGTATTAGAGATGATAACTAATGTACGAGTACTATAAAAGTCTAGACGGTATTAGAGATGATAACTAATGTACGAGTACTATAAAAGTCTAGACGGTATTAGAAATGATAACTAATGTACGAGTACTATAAAAGTCTTGACGGTATTAGAGATGATAACTAATGTACGAGTACTATAAAAGTCTTGACGGTATTAGAGATGATAACTAATGTACGAGTACTATAAAAGTCTAGACGGTATTAGAGATGATAACTAATGTACGAGTACTATAAAAGTCTTCACGGTATTAGAGATGATAACTAATGTACGAGTACTATACAAATCTAGACGGTATTAGAGATGATAACTAATGTATGTAAAAATCTTGACTGTATTAGAGATGATAACTAATGTATGTAAAAATCTTGACGGTATTAGAGATGATAACTAATGTATGTAAAAATCTTGACGGTATTAGAGATGATATCTAATGTACGAGTACTATAAAAGTCTTGACGGTATTAGAGATGATAACTAATGTACGAGTACTATACAAATCTAGACGGTATTAGAGATGATAACTAATGTACGAGTACTATAAAAGTCTTGACGGTATTAGAGATGATAACTAATGTACGAGTACTATAAAAGTCTTGAAGGTATTAGAGATGATAACTAATGTACGAGTACTATAAAAGTCTTGACGGTATTAGAGATGATAACTAATGTACGAGTACTATAAAAGTCTTGACAGTATTAGAGATGATGTCTAATGTACGAGTACTATAAAAGTCTTGACGGTATTAGAGATGATGTCTAATGTACGAGTACTATAAAAGTCTTGACGGTATTAGAGATGATAACTAATGTACGAGTACTATAAAAGTCTTGACGGTATTAGAGATGATAACTAATGTACGAGTACTATAAAAGTCTTGACAGTATTAGAGATGATGTCTAATGTACGAGTACTATAAAAGTCTTGACGGTATTAGAGATGATGTCTAATGTACGAGTACTATAAAAGTCTTGACGGTATTAGAGATGATAACTAATGTACGAGTACTATAAAAGTCTTGACGGTATTAGAGATGATAACTAATGTACGAGTACTATAAAAGTCTTGACAGTATTAGAGATGATAACTAATGTACGTAAAAATCTTGACGGTATTAAAGATGATAACTAATGTACGAGTACTATAAAAGTCTTGACGGTATAAGAGATGATAACTAATGTACGAGTACTATAAAAGTCTTGACGGTATTAGAGATGATAACTAATGTACGAGTACTATAAAAGTCTTGACGGTATTAGAGATGATGTCTAATGTACGAGTACTATAAAAGTCTTGACGGTATTAGAGATGATAACTAATGTACGAGTACTATACAAATCTTGACGGTATTAGAGATAACTAATGTACGAGTACTATAAAAGTCTTGACGGTATTAGAGATGATAACTAATGTACGAGTACTATAAAAGTCTTGACGGTATTAGAGATGATAACTAATGTACGAGTACTATAAAAGTCTTGACGGTATTAGAGATGATAACTAATGTACGAGTACTATAAAAGTCTTGACGGTATTAGAGATGATAACTAATGTACGAGTACTATACAAATCTTGACGGTATTAGAGATAACTAATGTACGAGTACTATAAACGTCTTGACGGTATTAGAGATGATAACTAATGTACGAGTACTATAAAAGTCTTGACGGTATTAGAGATGATAACTAATGTACGAGTACTATAAAAGTCTTGACGGTATTAGAGATGATAACTAATGTACGAGTACTATAAAAGTCTTGACGGTATTAGAGATGATAACTAATGTACGAGTACTATAAAAGTCTTGACGGTATTAGAGATGATAACTAATGTACGAGTACTATACAAATCTTGACGGTATTAGAGATAACTAATGTACGAGTACTATAAAAGTCTAGACGGTATTAGAGATGATAACTAATGTACGAGTACTATAAAAGTCTTGACGGTATTAGAGATGATAACTAATGTACGAGTACTATAAAAGTCTAGACGGTATTAGAGATGATAACTAATGTACGAGTACTATAAAAGTCTAGACGGTATTAGAGATGATAACTAATGTACGAGTACTATAAAAGTCTAGACGGTATTAGAGATGATAACTAATGTACGAGTACAATAAAAGTCTTGACGGTATTAGAGATGATAACTAATGTACGAGTACTATAAAAGTCTAGACGGTATTAGAGATGATAACTAATGTACGAGTACTATAAAAGTCTAGACGGTATTAGAGATGATAACTAATGTACGAGTACTATAAAAGTCTTGACGGTATTAGAGATGATAACTAATGTACGAGTACTATAAAAGTCTTGACGGTATTAGAGATGATAACTAATGTACGAGTACTATAAAAGTCTAGACGGTATTAGAGATGATAACTAATGTACGAGTACTATAAAAGTCTTGACGGTATTAGAGATGATAACTAATGTACGAGTACTATACAAATCTAGACGGTATTAGAGATGATAACTAATGTATGTAAAAATCTTGACTGTATTAGAGATGATAACTAATGTATGTAAAAATCTTGACGGTATTAGAGATGATAACTAATGTATGTAAAAATCTTGACGGTATTAGAGATGATATCTAATGTACGAGTACTATAAAAGTCTTGACGGTATTAGAGATGATAACTAATGTACGAGTACTATACAAATCTAGACGGTATTAGAGATGATAACTAATGTACGAGTACTATAAAAGTCTTGACGGTATTAGAGATGATAACTAATGTATGAGTACTATAAAAGTCTTGAAGGTATTAGAGATGATAACTAATGTACGAGTACTATAAAAGTCTTGACGGTATTAGAGATGATAACTAATGTACGAGTACTATAAAAATCTTGACGGTATTAGAGATAATGTCTAATGTATGAGTACTATAAAAATCTTGACGGTATTAGAGATGATGTCTAATGTACGAGTACTATAAAAGTCTTGACGGTATTAGAGATGATAACTAATGTACGAGTACTATAAAAGTCTAGACGGTATTAGAGATGATAACTAATGTACGAGTACTATAAAAATCTTGACGGTATTAGAGATAATGTCTAATGTATGAGTACTATAAAAGTCTTGACGGTATTAGAGATGATAACTAATGTACGAGTACTATACAAATCTAGACGGTATTAGAGATGATAACTAATGTACGAGTACTATACAAATCTAGACGGTATTAGAGATGATAACTAATGTACGAGTACTATAAAAGTCTTGATGGTATTAGAGATGATAACTAATGTACGAGTACTATAAAAATCTTGACGGTATTAGAGATAATGTCTAATGTATGAGTACTATAAAAGTCTTGACGGTATTAGAGATGATAACTAATGTACGAGTACTATACAAATCTAGACGGTATTAGAGATGATAACTAATGTACCAGTACTATAAAAGTCTTGACGGTATTAGAGATGATAACTAATGTACGAGTACTATAAAAGTCTTGAAGGTATTAGAGATGATAACTAATGTACGAGTACTATAAAAGTCTTGATGGTATTAGAGATGATAACTAATGTACGAGTACTATAAAAATCTTGACGGTATTAGAGATAATGTCTAATGTATGAGTACTATAAAAATCTTGACGGTATTAGAGATGATAGCTAATGTACGAGTACTATAAAAGTCTTGACGGTATTAGAGATGATAACTAATGTACGAGTACTATAAAAGTCTTGATGGTATTAGAGATGATAGCTAATGTACGAGTACTATAAAAGTCTTGACGGTATAAGAGATGATAACTAATGTACGAGTACTATAAAAGTCTTGACGGTATTAGAGATGATAACTAATGTACGAGTACTATACAAATCTTGACGGTATTAGAGATGATAACTAATGTACGAGTACTATACAAATCTTGACGGTATTAGAGATAACTAATGTACGAGTACTATAAACGTCTTGACGGTATTAGAGATGATAACTAATGTACGAGTACTATAAAAGTCTTGACGGTATTAGAGATGATAACTAATGTACGAGTACTATAAAAGTCTTGACGGTATTAGAGATGATAACTAATGTACGAGTACTATAAAAGTCTTGACGGTATTAGAGATGATAACTAATGTACGAGTACTATACAAATCTAGACGGTATTAGAGATGATAACTAATGTACGAGTACTATAAAAGTCTTGACGGTATTAGAGATGATAACTAATGTACGAGTACTATAAAAGTCTTGAAGGTATTAGAGATGATAACTAATGTACGAGTACTATAAAAGTCTTGACGGTATTAGAGATGAAAACTAATGTACGAGTACTATAAAAGTCTTGACAGTATTAGAGATGATGTCTAATGTACGAGTACTATAAAAGTCTTGACGGTATTAGAGATGATGTCTAATGTACGAGTACTATAAAAGTCTTGACGGTATTAGAGATGATAACTAATGTACGAGTACTATAAAAGTCTTGACGGTATTAGAGATGATAACTAATGTACGAGTACTATAAAAGTCTTGACAGTATTAGAGATGATGTCTAATGTACGAGTACTATAAAAGTCTTGACGGTATTAGAGATGATGTCTAATGTACGAGTACTATAAAAGTCTTGACGGTATTAGGGATGATAACTAATGTACGAGTACTATAAAAGTCTTGACGGTATTAGAGATGATAACTAATGTACGAGTACTATAAAAGTCTTGACAGTATTAGAGATGATAACTAATGTACGTAAAAATCTTGACGGTATTAAAGATGATAACTAATGTACGAGTACTATAAAAGTCTTGACGGTATAAGAGATGATAACTAATGTACGAGTACTATAAAAGTCTTGACGGTATTAGAGATGATAACTAATGTACGAGTACTATAAAAGTCTTGACGGTATTAGAGATGATGTCTAATGTACGAGTACTATAAAAGTCTTGACGGTATTAGAGATGATAACTAATGTACGAGTACTATACAAATCTTGACGGTATTAGAGATAACTAATGTACGAGTACTATAAAAGTCTTGACGGTATTAGAGATCATAACTAATGTACGAGTACTATAAAAGTCTTGACGGTATTAGAGATGATAACTAATGTACGAGTACTATAAAAGTCTTGACGGTATTAGAGATGATAACTAATGTACGAGTACTATAAAAGTCTTGACGGTATTAGAGATGATAACTAATGTACGAGTACTATACAAATCTTGACGGTATTAGAGATAACTAATGTACGAGTACTATAAACGTCTTGACGGTATTAGAGATGATAACTAATGTACGAGTACTATAAAAGTCTTGACGGTATTAGAGATGATAACTAATGTACGAGTACTATAAAAGTCTTGACGGTATTAGAGATGATAACTAATGTACGAGTACTATAAAAGTCTTGACGGTATTAGAGATGATAACTAATGTACGAGTACTATAAAAGTCTTGACGGTATTAGAGATGATAACTAATGTACGAGTACTATACAAATCTTGACGGTATTAGAGATAACTAATGTACGAGTACTATAAAAGTCTAGACGGTATTAGAGATGATAACTAATGTACGAGTACTATAAAAGTCTTGACGGTATTAGAGATGATAACTAATGTACGAGTACTATAAAAGTCTAGACGGTATTAGAGATGATAACTAATGTACGAGTACTATAAAAGTCTAGACGGTATTAGAGATGATAACTAATGTACGAGTACTATAAAAGTCTAGACGGTATTAGAGATGATAACTAATGTACGAGTACAATAAAAGTCTTGACGGTATTAGAGATGATAACTAATGTACGAGTACTATAAAAGTCTAGACGGTATTAGAGATGATAACTAATGTACGAGTACTATAAAAGTCTAGACGGTATTAGAGATGATAACTAATGTACGAGTACTATAAAAGTCTTGACGGTATTAGAGATGATAACTAATGTACGAGTACTATAAAAGTCTTGACGGTATTAGAGATGATAACTAATGTACGAGTACTATAAAAGTCTAGACGGTATTAGAGATGATAACTAATGTACGAGTACTATAAAAGTCTTGACGGTATTAGAGATGATAACTAATGTACGAGTACTATACAAATCTAGACGGTATTAGAGATGATAACTAATGTATGTAAAAATCTTGACTGTATTAGAGATGATAACTAATGTATGTAAAAATCTTGACGGTATTAGAGATGATAACTAATGTATGTAAAAATCTTGACGGTATTAGAGATGATATCTAATGTACGAGTACTATAAAAGTCTTGACGGTATTAGAGATGATAACTAATGTACGAGTACTATACAAATCTAGACGGTATTAGAGATGATAACTAATGTACGAGTACTATAAAAGTCTTGACGGTATTAGAGATGATAACTAATGTATGAGTACTATAAAAGTCTTGAAGGTATTAGAGATGATAACTAATGTACGAGTACTATAAAAGTCTTGACGGTATTAGAGATGATAACTAATGTACGAGTACTATAAAAATCTTGACGGTATTAGAGATAATGTCTAATGTATGAGTACTATAAAAATCTTGACGGTATTAGAGATGATGTCTAATGTACGAGTACTATAAAAGTCTTGACGGTATTAGAGATGATAACTAATGTACGAGTACTATAAAAGTCTAGACGGTATTAGAGATGATAACTAATGTACGAGTACTATAAAAATCTTGACGGTATTAGAGATAATGTCTAATGTATGAGTACTATAAAAGTCTTGACGGTATTAGAGATGATAACTAATGTACGAGTACTATACAAATCTAGACGGTATTAGAGATGATAACTAATGTACGAGTACTATACAAATCTAGACGGTATTAGAGATGATAACTAATGTACGAGTACTATAAAAGTCTTGATGGTATTAGAGATGATAACTAATGTACGAGTACTATAAAAATCTTGACGGTATTAGAGATAATGTCTAATGTATGAGTACTATAAAAGTCTTGACGGTATTAGAGATGATAACTAATGTACGAGTACTATACAAATCTAGACGGTATTAGAGATGATAACTAATGTACCAGTACTATAAAAGTCTTGACGGTATTAGAGATGATAACTAATGTACGAGTACTATAAAAGTCTTGAAGGTATTAGAGATGATAACTAATGTACGAGTACTATAAAAGTCTTGATGGTATTAGAGATGATAACTAATGTACGAGTACTATAAAAATCTTGACGGTATTAGAGATAATGTCTAATGTATGAGTACTATAAAAATCTTGACGGTATTAGAGATGATAGCTAATGTACGAGTACTATAAAAGTCTTGACGGTATTAGAGATGATAACTAATGTACGAGTACTATAAAAGTCTTGATGGTATTAGAGATGATAGCTAATGTACGAGTACTATAAAAGTCTTGACGGTATAAGAGATGATAACTAATGTACGAGTACTATAAAAGTCTTGACGGTATTAGAGATGATAACTAATGTACGAGTACTATACAAATCTTGACGGTATTAGAGATGATAACTAATGTACGAGTACTATACAAATCTTGACGGTATTAGAGATAACTAATGTACGAGTACTATAAACGTCTTGACGGTATTAGAGATGATAACTAATGTACGAGTACTATAAAAGTCTTGACGGTATTAGAGATGATAACTAATGTACGAGTACTATAAAAGTCTTGACGGTATTAGAGATGATAACTAATGTACGAGTACTATAAAAGTCTTGACGGTATTAGAGATGATAACTAATGTACGAGTACTATAAAAGTCTTGACGGTATTAGAGATGATAACTAATGTACGAGTACTATACAAATCTTGACGGTATTAGAGATAACTAATGTACGAGTACTATAAAAGTCTAGACGGTATTAGAGATGATAACTAATGTACGAGTACTATAAAAGTCTTGACGGTATTAGAGATGATAACTAATGTACGAGTACTATAAAAGTCTAGACGGTATTAGAGATGATAACTAATGTACGAGTACTATAAAAGTCTAGACGGTATTAGAGATGATAACTAATGTACGAGTACTATAAAAGTCTAGACGGTATTAGAGATGATAACTAATGTACGAGTACTATACAAATCTAGACGGTATTAGAGATGATAACTAATGTACGAGTACTATAAAAGTCTTGACGGTATTAGAGATGATAACTAATGTACCAGTACTATAAAAGTCTTGACGGTATTAGAGATGATAACTAATGTACGAGTACTATAAAAGTCTTGACGGTATTAGAGATGATAACTAATGTACGAGTACTATAAAAGTCTTGACGGTATTAGAGATGATAACTAATGTACGAGTACTATAAAAGTCTTGACGGTATTAGAGATGATAACTAATGTACGAGTACTATACAAATCTTGACGGTATTAGAGATGATAACTAATGTACGAGTACTATAAAAGTCTTGACGGTATTAGAGATGATAACTAATGTACGAGTACTATACAAATCTTGACGGTATTAGAGATAACTAATGTACGAGTACTATAAAAGTCTTGACGGTATTAGAGATGATAACTAATGTACGAGTACTATAAAAGTCTTGACGGTATTAGAGATGATAACTAATGTACGAGTACTATAAAAGTCTTGACGGTATTAGAGATGATAACTAATGTACGAGTACTATAAAAGTCTTGACGGTATTAGAGATGATGTCTAATGTACGAGTACTATAAAAGTCTTGACGGTATAAGAGATGATAACTAATGTACGAGTACTATAAAAGTCTTGACGGTATTAGAGATGATGTCTAATGTACCAGTACTATAAAAGTCTTGACGGTATTAGAGATGATAACTAATGTACGAGTACTATAAAAGTCTTGACGTATTAGAGATGATGTCTAATGTACGAGTACTATAAAAGTCTTGACGGTATTAGAGATGATGTCTAATGTACGAGTACTATAAAAGTCTTGACGGTATTAGAGATGATGTCTAATGTACGAGTACTATAAAAGTCTTGACGGTATTAGAGATGATGTCTAATGTACGAGTACTATAAAAGTCTTGACGGTATTAGAGATGATGTCTAATGTACGAGTACTATAAAAGTCTTAACAGTATTAGAGATGATAACTAATGTACGAGTACTATAAAAGTCTTGAGGGTATTAGAGATGATAACTAATGTACGAGTACTATAAAAGTCTTGACGGTATTAGAGATGATAACTAATGTACGAGTACTATAAAAGTCTTGACGGTATTAGAGATGATAACTAATGTACCAGTACTATAAAAGTCTTGACGGTATTAGAGATGATAACTAATGTACGACCACTATAAAAGTCTTAATAGTATTAGAGATGATAACTAATGTACGTAAAAATCTTGACGGTATTAGAGATGATAACTAATGTACGAGTACTATAAAAGTCTAGACAGTATTAGAGATGAAATCTAATGTAAGAGTACTATAAAAGTCTTGACGGTATTAGAGATGATAACTAATGTACGAGTACTATAAAAGTCTAGACAGTATTAGAGATGAAATCTAATGTACGAGTATTATAAAAGTATTGACGGTATTAGAGATGATAACTAATGTACGAGTACTATAAAAGTCTAGACAGTATTAGAGATGAAATCTAATGTACGAGTACTATAAAAGTCTTGACGGTATTAGAGATGATAATTAATGTACGAGTACTATAAAAGTCTTGACGGTATTAGAGATAACTAATGTACGAGTACTATAAAATTCTTGACGGTATTAGAGATGATAACTAATGTACGAGTACTATAAAAGTCTTGACGGTATTAGAGATGATAACTAATGTACGAGTACTATAAAAGTCTTGACGGTATTAGAGATGATAACTAATGTATGAGTACTATAAAAGTCTAGACGGTATTAGAGATGATAACTAATGTACGAGTACTATAAAAGTCTTGACGGTATTAGAGATGATAACTAATGTACGAGTACTATAAAAGTCTTGACGGTATTAGAGATGATGTCTAATGTACGAGTACTATAAAAGTCTAGACGGTATTAGAGATGATAACTAATGTACGAGTACTATAAAAGTCTTGACGGTATTAGAGATGATAACTAATGTACGAGTACTATAAAAGTCTTGACGGTATTAGAGATGATAACTAATGTACGAGTACTATAAAAGTCTAGACAGTATTAGAGATGAAATCTAATGTACGAGTACTATAAAAGTCTTGACGGTATTAGAGATGATAACTAATGTACGAGTACTATAAAAGTCTTGACGGTATTAGAGATGATAACTAATGTACGAGTCCTATAAAAGTTTTGACGGTATTAGAGATGATGTCTAATGTACAAGTACTATAAAAGTCTTGACGGTATTAGAGATGATAACTAATGTACGAGTCCTATAAAAGTCTTGACGGTATTAGAGATGATAACTAATGTACGAGTACTATAAAAGTCTTCACGGTATTAGAGATGATGTCTAATGTATGAGTACTATAAAAGTCTTGACGGTATTAGAGATGATAACTAATGTACGAGTACTATAAAAGTCTTGACAGTATAAGAGATGATAACTAATGTACGAGTCCTATAAAAGTCTAGACGGTATTAGAGATGATAACTAATGTACGAGTCCTATAAAAGTCTAGACGGTATTAGAGATGATAACTAATGTACGAGTCCTATAAAAGTCTAGACGGTATTAGAGATGATAACTAATGTACGAGTCCTATAAATGTCTAGACGGTATTAGAGATGATAACTAATGTACGAGTACTATAAAAGTCTTGACGGTATTAGAGATGATGTCTAATGTACGAGTACTATAAAAGTCTTGATGGTATTAGAGATGATAACTAATATACGAATACTATAAAAGTCTTGACGGTATTAGAGATGATAACTAATGTACGATTACTATAAAAGTCTTGACGGTATTAGAGATGATAACTAATGTACGAGTACTATAAAAGTCTTGACGGTATTAGAGATGATAACTAATGTACGAGTACTATAAAAGTCTTGACGGTATTAGAGATGATGTCTAATGTACGAGTACTATAAAAGTCTTGACGGTATAAGAGATGATAACTAATGTACGAGTACTATAAAAGTCTTGACAGTATTAGAGATGATAACTAATGTACGAGTACTATAAAAGTCTAGACGGTATTAGAGATGATAACTAATGTACGAGTACTATAAAAGTCTTGACAGTATTAGAGATGATAACTAATGTACGAGTACTATAAAAGTCTAGACGGTATTAGAGATGATAACTAATGTACGAGTACTATAAAAGTCTTGACAGTATTAGAGATGATAACTAATGTACGAGTACTATAAAAGTCTAGACGGTATTAGAGATGATAACTAATGTACGAGTACTATAAAAGTCTTCACGGTATTAGAGATGATAACTAATGTCTGTAAAAATCTTGACGGTATTAGAGATGATGTCTAATGTACGAGTACTATAAAAGTCTTGACGTATTAGAGATGATAACTAATGTACGAGTACTATAAAAGTCTTCACGGTATTAGAGATGATAACTAATGTCTGTAAAAATCTTGACGGTATTAGAGATGATGTCTAATGTACGAGTACTATAAAAGTCTTGACGGTATTAGAGATGATATCTAATGTACGAGTACTATAAAAGTCTTGACGGTATTAGAGATGATAACTAATGTATGTAAAAATCTTGACGGTATTAGAGATGATGTCTAATGTACGAGTACTATAAAAGTCTTGACGGTATTAGAGATGATAACTAATGTATGTAAAAATCTTGACGGTATTAGAGATGATGTCTAATGTACGAGTACTATAAAAGTCTTGACGGTATTAGAGATGATAACTAATGTACGAGTCCTATAAAAGTCTTGACGGTATTAGAGATGATGTCTAATGTACGAGTACTATAAAAGTCTTGAGGGTATTAGAGATGATAACTAATGTACGAGTACTATAAAAGTCTTGACGGTATTAGAGATGATAACTAATGTACGAGTACTATAAAAGTCTTGAGGGTATTAGAGATGATAACTAATGTACGAGTACTATACAAATCTTGACGGTATTAGAGATAACTAATGTACGAGTACTATAAAAGTCTTGACGGTATTAGAGATGATAACTAATGTACGAGTACTATAAAAGTCTTGACGGTATTAGAGATGATAACTAATGTACGAGTACTATAAAAGTCTTGATGATATTAGAGATGATGTCTAATGTACGAGTACTATAAAAGTCTTGACGGTATTAGAGATGATAACTAATGTACGAGTACTATAAAAGTCTTGACGGTATTAGAGATGATAACTAATGTACGAGTACTATAAAAGTCTTGCAGTATTAGAGATGATAACTAATGTACGAGTACTATAAAAGTCTTGACGGTATTAGAGATGATAACTAATGTACGAGTACTATAAAAGTCTTGACGGTATTAGAGATGATAACTAATGTACGAGTCCTATAAAAGTCTAGACGGTATTAGAGATGATAGCTAATGTACGAGTACTATAAAAGTCTTGACGGTATTAGAGATGATAACTAATGTACGAGTACTATAAAAGTCTTGACGGTATTAGAGATGATAACTAATGTACGAGTACTATACAAATCTTGACGGTATTAGAGATAACTAATGTACGAGTACTATAAAAGTCTTGACGGTATTAGAGATGATAACTAATGTACGAGTACTATAAAATTCTTGACGGTATTAGAGATGATGTCTAATGTACCAGTACTATAAAAGTCTTGACGGTATTAGAGATGATAACTAATGTACGAGTACTATAAAAGTCTTGACGTATTAGAGATGATGTCTAATGTACGAGTACTATAAAAGTCTTGACGGTATTAGAGATGATGTCTAATGTACGAGTACTATAAAGTCTTGACGGTATTAGAGATGATGTCTAATGTACGAGTACTATAAAAGTCTTGAGGGTATTAGAGATGATAACTAATGTACGAGTACTATAAAATTCTTGACGGTATTAGAGATGATAACTAATGTACGAGTACTATAAAAGTCTTGACGGTATTAGAGATGATAACTAATGTACGAGTACTATAAAAGTCTTGACGGTATTAGAGATGATAACTAATGTACGAGTACTATAAAAGTCTTGACGGTATTAGAGATGATATCTAATGTACGAGTACTATAAAAGTCTTGACGGTATTAGAGATGATGTCTAATGTATGAGTACTATAAAAGTCTTGACGGTATTAGAGATGATATCTAATGTACGAGTACTATAAAAGTCTTGACGGTATTAGAGATGATAACTAATGTACGAGTACTATAAAAGTCTTGACGGTATTAGAGATGATATCTAATGTACGAGTACTATAAAAGTCTTGACGGTAATAGAGATGATAACTAATGTACGAGTACTATAAAAGTCTAGACGGTATTAGAGATGATAACTAATGTACGGGTACTATAAAAGTCTTGACGGTATTAGAGATGATAACTAATGTACGAGTACTATAAAAGTCTAGAAGGTATTAGAGATGATAACTAATGTACGAGTACTATAAAAGTCTTCACGGTATTAGAGATGATAACTAATGTACGAGTACTATAAAAGTCTTGACGGTATTAGAGATGATAACTAATGTATGTAAAAATCTTGACTGTATTAGAGATGATAACTAATGTATGTAAAAATCTTGACGGTATTAGAGATGATAACTAATGTATGTAAAAATCTTGACGGTATTAGAGATGATAACTAATGTACGAGTACTATAAAAGTCTTGACGGTATTAGAGATGATGTCTAATGTACGAGTCCTATAAAAGTCTTGACGGTATTAGAGATGATAACTAACGAGTACAATAAGTCTTGACGGTATTAGAGATGATGTCTAATGTACGAGTACTATAAAAGTCTTGACGGTATAAGAGATGATAACTAATGTACGAGTACTATAAAAGTCTTGACGGTATTAGAGATGATGTCTAATGTACGAGTACTATAAAAGTCTTGACGGTATTAGAGATGATAACTAATGTACGAGTACTATAAAAGTCTTGACGGTATTAGAGATGATGTCTAATGTACGAGTATTATAAAAGTCTTGACGGTATTAGAGATGATGTCTAATGTACGAGTACTATAAACGTCTTGATGGTATTAGAGATGATAACTAATGTACGAGTACTATAAAAGTCTTGACAGTATTAGAGATGATAACTAATGTACGAGTACTATACAAATCTTGACGGTATTAGAGATAACTAATGTACGAGTACTATAAAAGTCTTGACGGTATTAGAGATGATAACTAATGTACGAGTACTATAAAAGTCTTGACGGTATTAGAGATGATAACTAATGTACGAGTACTATAAAAGTCTAGACGGTATTAGAGATGATAACTAATGTACGAGTACTATAAAAGTCTAGATGGTATTAGAGATGATAACTAATGTACGAGTACTATAAAATTCTTGACGGTATTAGAGATGATAACTAATGTACGAGTACTATAAAAGTCTTGACGGTTTAAGAGATGATAACTAATGTACGAGTACTATAAAAGTCTTGACGGTATTAGAGATGATAACTAATGTACGAGTACTGTAAAAGTCTAGACAGTATTAGAGATGAAATCTAATGTACGAGTACTAAAAAGTCTTGACGGTATTAGAGATGATAACTAATGTACGAGTACTATAAAAGTCTTGACGGTATTAGAGATGATAACTAATGAACGAGTACTATAAAAGTCTTGACAGTATTAGAGATGATAACTAATGTACGAGTACTGTAAAAGTCTAGACAGTATTAGAGATGAAATCTAATGTACGAGTACTATAAAAGTCTTGACGGTATTAGAGATGATAACTAATGTACGAGTACTATAAAAGTCTTGACGGTATTAGAGATGATAACTAATGTACGAGTACTATAAAAATCTTGACGGTATTAGAGATGATAACTAATGTACCAGTACTATAAAAGCCTTGACGGTATTAGAGATGATAACTAATGTACGAGTACTATTAAAGTCTTGACGGTATTAGAGATGATGTCTAATGTACGAGTACTATAAAAGTCTTGACGGTATTAGAGATGATAACTAATGTACGAGTACTATAAAAGTCTTGACGGTATTAGAGATGATAACTAATGTACGAGTACTATAAAAGTCTTGACGGTATTAGAGATGATAACTAATGTACGAGTACTATAAAAGTCTTGAGGGTATTAGAGATGATAACTAATGTACGAGTACTATAAAAGTCTTGAGGGTATTAGAGATGATAACTAATGTACGAGTACTATAAAAGTCTTGACGGTATTAGAGATGATAACTAATGTACGAGTACTATAAAAGTCTTGACGGTATTAGAGATGATAACTAATGTACGAGTACTATTAAAGTCTTGACGGTATTAGAGATGATAACTAATGTACGAGTACTATAAAAGTTTTGACGGTATTAGAGATGATGTCTAATGTACGAGTACTATAAAAGTCTTGACGGTATTAGAGATGATAACTAATGTACGAGTACTATAAAAGTCTTGACGGTATTAGAGATGATGTCTAATGTATGAGTACTATAAAAGTCTTGACGGTATTAGAGATGATAACTAATGTACGAGTACTATAAAAGTCTTGACGGTATAAGAGATGATAACTAATGTACGAGTACTATAAAAGTCTTGACGGTATTAGAGATGATGTCTAATGTATGAGTACTATAAAAGTCTTGACGGTATTAGAGATGATGTCTAATGTATGAGTACTATAAAAATCTTGACGGTATTAGAGATGATGTCTAATGTACGAGTACTATAAAAGTCTTGACGGTATTAGAGATGATAACTAATGTACGGGTACTATAAAAGTCTTGACAGTATTAGAGATGATAACTAATGTACGAGTCCTATAAAAGTCTTCACGGTATTAGAGATGATAACTAATGTACGAGTACTATAAAAGTCTTGACGGTATTACAGATGATAACTAATGTACGAGTACTATAAAAGTCTTGAAGGTATTAGAGATGATAACTAATGTACCAGTACTATAAAAGTCTTGACGGTATTAGAGATGATAACTAATGTACGAGTACTATAAAAGTCTTGATGGTATTAGAGATGATAACTAATGTACGAGTACTATAAAAGTCTTGACAGTATTAGAGATGATAACTAATGTACCAGTACTATAAAAGTCTTGACGGTATTAGAGATGATAACTAATGTATGTAAAAATCTTGATGGTATTAGAGATGATAACTAATGCATGTAAAAATCTTGACGGTATTAGAGATGATAACTAATGTATGTAAAAATCTTGACGGTATTAGAGATGATAACTAATGTACGAGTACAATAAAAGTCTTGACGGTATTAGAGATGATGTCTAATGTACGAGTACTATAAAAGTCTTGACAGTATTAGAGATGATAACTAATGTACGAGTACTGTAAAAGTCTTGACAGTATTAGAGATGATAACTAATGTACGAGTACTGTAAAAGTCTTGACGGTATTAGAGATGATAACTAATGTACCAGTACTATAAAAGTCTTGACGGTATTAGAGATGATAACTAATGTACGAGTACTATAAAAGTCTTGATGGTATTAGAGATGATAACTAATGTACGAGTACTATAAAAGTCTTGACGGTATTAGAGATGATAACTAATGTACGAGTACTATAAAAGTTTTGACAGTATTAGAGATGATAACTAATGTACGAGTCCTATAAAAGTCTTGACGGTATTAGAGATGATAACTAATGTACGAGTACTATAAAAGTCTTGACGGTATTAGAGATGATAACTAATGTACGAGTACTATAAAAGTCTTGATGGTATTAGAGATGATAACTAATGTACGAGTACTATAAAAGTCTTGACGGTATTAGAGATGATAACTAATGTACGAGTACTATAAAAGTCTAGACGGTATTAGAGATGATAACTAATGTACGAGTCCTATAAAAGTCTTGATGGTATTAGAGATGATGTCTAATGTACGAGTACTATAAAAGTCTTGACGGTATTAGAGATGATAACTAATGTACGAGTACTATAAAAATCTTGACGGTATTAGAGATGATAACTAATGTACGAGTACTATAAAAGTCTTGACGGTATTAGAGATGATAACTAATGTACGAGTACTATAAAAGTCTTGACGGTATTAGAGATGATAACTAATGTTTGTAAAAATCTTGACGGTATTAGAGATGATGTCTAATGTACGAGTACTATAAAAGTCTTGACGGTATTACAGATGATATCTAATGTACGAGAACTATAAAAATCTTGACGGTATTAGAGATGATAACTAATGTACAAGTACAATAAAAGTCTTGACGGTATTAGAGATGATGTCTAATGTACGAGTACTATAAAAGTCTTGATGGTATTAGAGATGATAACTAATGTACGAGTCCTATAAAAGTCTTGACGGTATTAGAGATGATAACTAATGTACGAGTACTATAAAAGTCTTGACGGTATTAGAGATGATAACTAATGTACGAGTCCTATAAAAGTCTTGAGGGTATTAGAGATGATAACTAATGTACGAGTACTATAAAAGTCTTGACGGTATTAGAGATGATAACTAATGTACGAGTACTATAAAAGTCTTGACAGTATTAGAGATGATAACTAATGTACGAGTACTATAAAAGTCTAGACGGTATTAGAGATGATGTCTAATGTACGAGTACTATAAAATTCTTGACGGTATTAGAGATGATAACTAATGTACGAGTCCTATAAAAGTCTTGACAGTATTAGAGATGATAACTAATGTACGAGTACTATAAAAGTCTTGACGGTATTAGAGATGATAACTAATGTACCAGTACTATAAAATTCTTGACGGTATTAGAGATGATAACTAATGTACGAGTACTATAAAAGTCTTGACAGTATTAGAGATGATAACTAATGTACGAGTACTATAAAAGTCTTGACGGTATTAGAGATGATAACTAATGTACGAGTACTATAAAAGTCTTGACAGTATTAGAGATGATAACTAATGTATGAGTACTATAAAATTCTTGACGGTATTAGAGATGATAACTAATGTACGAGTCCTATAAAAGTCTTGACAGTATTAGAGATGATAACTAATGTACGAGTACTATAAAAGTCTTGACGGTATTAGAGATGATAACTAATGTACGAGTACTATAAAAGTCTTGACTGTATTAGAGATGATAACTAATGTACGAGTACTATAAAAGTCTTGACGGTATTAGAGATGATGTCTAATGTATGAGTACTATAAAATTCTTGACGGTATTAGAGATGATAACTAATGTACGAGTCCTATAAAAGTCTTGACAGTATTAGAGATGATAACTAATGTACGAGTACTATAAAAGTCTTGACAGTATTAGAGATGATAACTAATGTACGAGTCCTATAAAAGTCTTGACAGTATTAGAGATGATAACTAATGTACGAGTACTATAAAAGTCTAGACGGTATTAGAGATGATAACTAATGTACGAGTACTATAAAAGTCTTGACAGTATTAGAGATGATAACTAATGTACGAGTACTGTAAAAGTCTTGACGGTATTAGAGATGATAACTAATGTACGAGTACTATAAAAGTCTTGACGGTATTAGAGATGATAACTAATGTACGAGTACTGTAAAAGTCTTGACAGTATTAGAGATGATAACTAATGTACGAGTACTATAAAAATCTTGACGGTATTAGAGATGATAACTAATGTACGAGTACTATAAAAGTCTTGACGGTATTAGAGATGATGTCTAATGTACGAGTACTATAAAAGTCTTGACGGTATTAGAGATGATAACTAATGTATGTAAAAATCTTGACGGTATTAGAGATGATGTCTAATGTACGAGTACTATAAAAGTCTTGACGGTATTAGAGATGATAACTAATGTACGAGTACTATAAAAGTCTTGACGGTAATAGAGATGATAACTAATGTCTGTAAAAATCTTGACGGTATTAGAGATGATGTCTAATGTACGAGTACTATAAAAGTCTTGACGGTATTAGAGATGATAACTAATGTATGTAAAAATCTTGACGGTATTAGAGATGATGTCTAATGTACGAGTACTATAAAAATCTTAACGGTATTAGAGATGATGTCTAATGTACGAGTACTATAAAAGTCTTGACGGTATTAGAGATGATGTCTAATGTACGAGTACTATAAAAGTCTTGATGGTATTAGAGATGATAACTAATGTATGTAAAAATCTTGACGGTATTAGAGATGATGTCTAATGTACGAGTACTATAAAAGTCTTGACGGTATTAGAGATGATAACTAATGTACGAGTACTATTAAAGTCTTGACGGTATTAGAGATGATAACTAATGTCTGTAAAAATCTTGACGGTATTAGAGATGATGTCTAATGTACGAGTACTATAAAAGTCTTGACGGTATTAGAGATGATAACTAATGTATGTAAAAATCTTGACGGTATTAGAGATGATGTCTAATGTACGAGTACTATAAAAGTCTTGACGGTATTAGAGATGATATCTAATGTACGAGTACTATAAAAGTCTTGACGGTATTAGAGATGATAACTAATGTATGTAAAAATCTTGACGGTATTAGAGATGATGTCTAATGTACGAGTACTATAAAAGTCTTGACGGTATTAGAGATGATAACTAATGTATGTAAAAATCTTGACGGTATTAGAGATGATGTCTAATGTACGAGTACTATAAAAGTCTTGACGGTATTAGAGATGATAACTAATGTACGAGTCCTATAAAAGTCTTGACGGTATTAGAGATGATGTCTAATGTACGAGTACTATAAAAGTCTTGAGGGTATTAGAGATGATAACTAATGTACGAGTACTATAAAAGTCTTGACGGTATTAGAGATGATGTCTAATGTACGAGTACTATAAAAGTCTTGAGGGTATTAGAGATGATAACTAATGTACGAGTACTATAAAAGTCTAGACGGTATTAGAGATGATATCTAATGTACGAGTACTATAAAAGTCTTGACGGTATTAGAGATGATAACTAATGTACGAGTCCTATAAAAGTCTTGACGGTATTAGAGATGATGTCTAATGTACGAGTACTATAAAAGTCTTGAGGGTATTAGAGATGATAACTAATGTACGAGTACTATAAAAGTCTTGAGGGTATTAGAGATGATAACTAATGTACGAGTACTATAAAAGTCTTGAGGGTATTAGAGATGATAACTAATGTACGAGTACTATAAAAGTCTAGACGGTATTAGAGATGATATCTAATGTACGAGTACTATAAAAGTCTTGACGGTATTAGAGATGATAACTAATGTACGAGTACTATAAAAGTCTTGACGGTATTAGAGATGATAACTAATGTACGAGTACTATAAAAGTCTTGACGGTATTAGAGATGATAACTAATGTACGAGTACTATACAAATCTTGACGGTATTAGAGATAACTAATGTACGAGTACTATAAAAGTCTTGACGGTATTAGAGATGATAACTAATGTACGAGTACTATAAAAGTCTTGACGGTATTAGAGATGATAACTAATGTACGAGTACTATAAAAGTCTTGACGGTATTAGAGATGATGTCTAATGTACGAGTACTATAAAAGTCTTGACGGTATTAGAGATGATAACTAATGTACGAGTACTATAAAAGTCTTGACGGTATTAGAGATGATGTCTAATGTACCAGTACTATAAAAGTCTTGACGGTATTAGAGATGATAACTAATGTACGAGTACTATAAAAGTCTTGTCGTATTAGAGATGAGGTCTAATGTACGAGTACTATAAAAGTCTTGACGGTATTAGAGATGATGTCTAATGTACGAGTACTATAAAAGTCTTGACGGTATTAGAGATGATGTCTAATGTACGAGTACTATAAAATTCTTGACGGTATTAGAGATGATAACTAATGTACGAGTACTATAAAAGTCTTGACGGTATTAGAGATGATAACTAATGTACGAGTACTATAAAAGTCTAGACAGTATTAGAGATGAAATCTAATGTACGAGTACTATAAAAGTCTTGACGGTATTAGAGATGATAACTAATGTACGAGTACTATAAAAGTCTTGACGGTATTAGAGATGATAACTAATGTACGAGTCCTATAAAAGTTTTGACGGTATTAGAGATGATGTCTAATGTACAAGTACTATAAAAGTCTTGACGGTATTAGAGATGATAACTAATGTACAAGTACTATAAAAGTCTTGACAGTATTAGAGATGATAACTAATGTACGGGTACTATAAAAGTCTAGACGGTATTAGAGATGATAACTAATGTACGAGTACTATAAAAGTCTAGACGGTATTAGAGATGATAACTAATGTACGAGTACTATAAAAGTCTTGACGGTATTAGAGATGATAACTAATGTACGAGTACTATAAAAGTCTAGACGGTATTAGAGATGATAACTAATGTACGAGTACTATAAAAGTCTTGACGGTATTAGAGATGATAACTAATGTACGAGTACTATAAAAGTCTAGACGGTATTAGAGATGATAACTAATGTACGAGTACTATAAAAGTCTTGACGGTATTAGAGATGATAACTAATGTACGAGTACTATAAAAGTCTTGACGGTATTAGAGATGATAACTAATGTACGAGTACTATAAAAGTCTAGACGGTATTAGAGATGATGTCTAATGTACGAGTACTATAAAAGTCTTGAAGGTATTAGAGATGATAACTAATGTACGAGTACTATAAAAGTCTTGACAGTATTAGAGATGATAACTAATGTACGAGTACTATAAAAGTCTTGACAGTATTAGAGATGATAACTAATGTACGGGTACTATAAAAGTCTTGACAGTATTAGAGATGATAACTAATGTACGAGTACTATAAAAGTCTAGACGGTATTAGAGATGATAACTAATGTACGAGTACTATAAAAGTCTTGACGGTATTAGAGATGATAACTAATGTACGAGTACTATAAAAGTCTAGACGGTATGAGAGATGATAACTAATGTACGAGTACTATAAAAGTCTTGACGGTATTAGAGATGATAACTAATGTACGAGTACTATAAAAGTCTTGACGGTATTAGAGATGATAACTAATGTACGAGTACTATAAAAGTCTTGACGGTATTAGAGATGATAACTAATGTACGAGTACTATAAAAGTCTTGACGGTATTGGAGATGATAACTAATGTACGAGTACTATAAAAGTCTTGACAGTATGAGAGATGATAACTAATGTACGGGTACTATAAAAGTCTAGACGGTATTAGAGATGATAACTAATGTACGAGTCCTATAAAAGTCTAGACGGTATTAGAGATGATAACTAATGTACGAGTACTATAAAAGTCTTGACGGTATTAGAGATGATGTCTAATGTATGAGTACTATAAAAGTCTTGACGGTATTAGAGATGATAACTAATGTACGAGTCCTATAAAAGTCTAGACGGTATTAGAGATGATAACTAATGTACGAGTACTATAAAAGTCTTGACGGTATTAGAGATGATGTCTAATGTACGAGTACTATAAAAGTCTTGACGGTATTAGAGATGATAACTAATGTACGAGTACTATAAAAGTCTTGACGGTATTAGAGATGATGTCTAATGTATGAGTACTATAAAAGTCTTGACGGTATTAGAGATGATGTCTAATGTATGAGTACTATAAAAGTCTTGAAGGTATTAGAGATGATAACTAATGTACGGGTACTATAAAAGTCTAGACAGTATTAGAGATGATAACTAATGTACGAGTACTATAAAAGTCTTGACGGTATTAGAGATGATGTCTAATGTATGAGTACTATAAAAGTCTTGACGATATTAGATATGATAACTAATGTATGAGTACTATAAAAGTCTTCATGGTATTAGAGATGATAACTAATGTATGTAAAAATCTTGACTGTATTAGAGATGATAACTAATGGATGTAAAAATCTTGACGGTATTAGAGATGATAATTAATGTATGTAAAAATCTTGACGGTATTAGAGATGATAACTAATGTACGAGTACTATAAAAATCTTGACGGTATTAGAGATGATGTCTAATGTACGAGTACTATAAAAGTCTTGATGGTATTAGAGATGATAACTAATGTACGAGTACTATAAAAGTCTTGACGGTATTAGAGATGATAACTAATGTATGAGTACTATAAAAGTCTTGACGGTATTAGAGATGATAACTAATGTACGAGTACTATAAAAGTCTTGACGTATTAGAGATGATAACTAATGTACGAGTACTATAAAAGTCTTGACGGTATTACAGATGATAACTAATGTACGAGTACTATAAAAGTCTTGACGGTATTACAGATGATAACTAATGTACGAGTACTATAAAAGTCTTGACGGTATTAGAGATGATAACTAATGTACGAGTACTATAAGTCTTGACGGTATTAGAGATGATGTCTAATGTACGAGTACTATAAAAGTCTTGATGGTATTAGAGATGATAACTAATGTACGAGTACTATAAAAGTCTTGACGGTATTAGAGATGATAACTAACGAGTACTATAAGTCTTGACGGTATTAGAGATGATGTCTAATGTACGAGTACTATAAAAGTCTTGATGGTATTAGAGATGATAACTAATGTACCAGTACTATAAAAGTCTTGACGGTATAAGAGATGATAACTAATGTACGAGTACTATAAAAGTCTTGACGGTATTAGAGATGATGTCTAATGTACGAGTACTATAAAAGTCTTGACGGTATTAGAGATGATAACTAATGTACGAGTACTATAAAAGTCTTGATGGTATTAGAGATGATAACTAATGTATGAGTACTATAAAAGTCTTGACGGTATTAGAGATGATAACTAATGTACGAGTACTATAAAAGTCTTGACGTATTAGAGATGATAACTAATGTACGAGTACTATAAAAGTCTTGACGGTATTACAGATGATAACTAATGTACGAGTACTATAAAAGTCTTGACGGTATTAGAGATGATAACTAATGTACGAGTACTATAAAAGTCTTGACGGTATTAGAGATGATAACTAACGAGTACTATAAGTCTTGACGGTATTAGAGATGATGTCTAATGTACGAGTACTATAAAAGTCTTGATGGTATTAGAGATGATAACTAATGTACGAGTACTATAAAAGTCTTGACGGTATTAGAGATGATAACTAATGTACGAGTACTATAAAAGTCTTGACGGTATTAGAGATGATAACTAATGTACGAGTACTATAAAAGTCTTGACGGTATTAGAGATGATAACTAACGAGTACTATAAGTCTTGACGGTATTAGAGATGATGTCTAATGTACGAGTACTATAAAAGTCTTGATGGTATTAGAGATGATAACTAATGTACGAGTCCTATAAAAGTCTTGACGATATTAGAGATGATAACTAATGTACCAGTACTATAAAAGTCTTGACGGTATTACAGATGATAACTAATGTACGAGTACTATAAAAGTCTTGACGGTATTACAGATGATAACTAATGTACGAGTACTATAAAAGTCTTGACGGTATTAGAGATGATAACTAATGTACGAGTACTATAAAAGTCTTGACGGTATTAGAGATGATAACTAACGAGTACTATAAGTCTTGACGGTATTAGAGATGATGTCTAATGTACGAGTACTATAAAAGTCTTGATGGTATTAGAGATGAAAACTAATGTACGAGTCCTATAAAAGTCTTGATGGTATTAGAGATGATAACTAATGTACGAGTCCTATAAAAGTCTTGACGGTATTAGAGATGATAACTAATGTACGAGTACTATAAAAGTCTTGACGGTATTAGAGATGATAACTAACGAGTACTATAAGTCTTGACGGTATTAGAGATGATGTCTAATGTACGAGTACTATAAAAGTCTTGACGGTATTACAGATGATAACTAATGTACGAGTACTATAAAAATCTTGACGGTATTAGAGATGATAACTAATGTACGAGTACTATAAAAGTCTAGACGGTATTAGAGATGATAACTAATGTACCAGTACTATAAAAGTCTTGACGGTATAAGAGATGATAACTAATGTACGAGTACTATAAAAGTCTTGACGGTATTAGAGATGATAACTAATGTACGAGTACTGTAAAAGTCTTGACGGTATTAGAGATGATAACTAATGTACGAGTACTATAAAAGTCTAGACGGTATTAGAGATGATAACTAATGTACCAGTACTATAAAAGTCTTGACGGTATAAGAGATGATAACTAATGTACGAGTACTATAAAAGTCTTGACGGTATTAGAGATGATGTCTAATGTACGAGTACTATAAAAGTCTTGACGGTATTAGAGATGATAACTAATGTACGAGTACTATAAAAGTCTTGACGGTATTAGAGATGATGTCTAATGTACGAGTACTATAAACGTCTTGACGGTATTAGAGATGATAACTAATGTACGAGTACTATAAAAGTCTTGACGGTATTAGAGATGATAACTAATGTACGAGTACTATAAAAGTCTAGATGGTATTAGAGATGATAACTAATGTACGAGTCCTATAAAAGTCTAGACGGTATTAGAGATGATAACTAATGTACGAGTACTATAAAATTCTTGACGGTATTAGAGATGATAACTAATGTACGAGTACTATAAAAGTCTTGACGGTTTAAGAGATGATAACTAATGTACGAGTACTATAAAAGTCTTGACGGTATTAGAAATGATAACTAATGTACGAGTACTGTAAAAGTCTAGACAGTATTAGAGATGAAATCTAATGTACGAGTACTATAAAAGTCTTGACGGTATTAGAGATGATAACTAATGTACGAGTACTATAAAAGTCTTGACGGTATTAGAGATGATAACTAATGTACGAGTACTATAAAAGTCTTGACGGTATTAGAGATGATAACTAATGTACGAGTACTATAAAAGTCTAGACGGTATTAGAGATGATAACTAATGTACGAGTACTGTAAAAGTCTTGACGGTATTAGAGATGATAACTAATGTACGAGTACTATAAAAGTCTTGATGGTATTAGAGATGATAACTAATGTACGAGTACTATAAAAGTCTTGAGGGTATTAGAGATGATAACTAATGTACGAGTACTATAAAAGTCTTGACGGTATTAGAGATGATGTCTAATGTACAAGTACTATAAAAGTCTAGACGGTATTAGAGATGATAACTAATGTACGAGTACTATAAAAGTCTTGACGGTATTAGAGATGATAACTAATGTACGAGTACTATAAAAGTCTTGACGGTATTAGATATGATAACTAATGTACGAGTACTATTAAAGTCTTGACGGTATTAGAGATGATAACTAATGTACGAGTACTATAAAAGTTTTGACGGTATTAGAGATGATGTCTAATGTACGAGTACTATAAAAGTCTTGACGGTATTAGAGATGATAACTAATGTACGAGTACTATAAAAGTCTTGACGGTATTAGAGATGATGTCTAATGTATGAGTACTATAAAAGTCTTGACGGTATTAGAGATGATAACTAATGTACGAGTCCTATAAAAGTCTTGACGGTATTAGAGATGATAACTAATGTACGAGTACTATAAAAGTCTTGATGGTATTAGATATGATAACTAATGTACGAGTACTATAAAAGTCTTCACGGTATTAGAGATGATAACTAATGTTTGTAAAAATCTTGACTGTATTAGAGATGATAACTAATGTATGTAAAAATCTTGACTGTATTAGAGATGATAACTAATGTATGTAAAAATCTTGACGGTATTAGAGATGATAACTAATGTATGTAAAAATCTTGACGGTATTAGAGATGATAACTAATGTACGAGTACTATAAAAGTCTTGACGGTATTAGAGATGATAACTAATGTACGAGTACTATAAAAGTCTTGAAGGTATTAGAGATGATGTCTAATGTACGAGTACTATAAACGTCTTGACGGTATTAGAGATGATAACTAATGTATGAGTACTATAAAAGTCTTGACGGTATTAGAGATGATAACTAATGTACGAGTACTATAAAAGTCTTGACGGTATTACAGATGATGTCTAATGTACGAGTACTATAAAAGTCTTGACGGTATTAGAGATGATAATTAATGTACGAGTACTATAAAAGTCTTGATGGTATTAGAGATGATAACTAATGTATGAGTACTATAAAAGTCTTGACTGTATTAGAGATGATAACTAATGTATGTAAAAATCTTGACGGTATTAGAGATGATAACTAATGTATGTAAAAATCTTGACGGTATTAGAGATGATAACTAATGTACGAGTACTATAAAAGTCTTGACGGTATTAGAGATGATGTCTAATGTACGAGTACTATAAAAGTCTTGATGGTATTAGAGATGATAACTAATGTACGAGTACTATAAAAGTCTTGACGGTATTAGAGATGATAACTAATGTACGAGTACTATAAAAGTCTTGACGGTATTACAGATGATAACTAATGTACGAGTACTATAAAAGTCTTGACGGTATTAGAGATGATAACTAATGTACGAGTACTATAAAAGTCTTGACGGTATTAGAGATGATAACTAATGTACGAGTACTATAAAAGTCTTGACGGTATTAGAGATGATAACTAATGTACCAGTACTATAAAAGTCTTGACGGTATTAGAGATGATAACTAACGAGTACTATAAGTCTTGACGGTATTAGAGATGATGTCTAATGTACGAGTACTATAAAAGTCTTGATGGTATTAGAGATGATAACTAATGTACGAGTACTATAAAAGTCTTGACGATATTAGAGATGATAACTAATGTACGAGTACTATAAAAATCTTGACGGTATTAGAGATGATAACTAATGTACGAGTACTATAAAAGTCTAGACGGTATTAGAGATGATAACTAATGTACCAGTACTATAAAAGTCTTGACGGTATAAGAGATGATAACTAATGTACGAGTACTATAAAAGTCTTGACGGTATTAGAGATGATGTCTAATGTAGGAGTACTATAAAAGTCTTGACGGTATTAGAGATGATAACTAATGTACGAGTACTATAAAAGTCTTGACGGTATTAGAGATGATGTCTAATGTACGAGTATTATAAAAGTCTTGACGGTATTAGAGTTGATGTCTAATGTACGAGTACTATAAACGTCTTGACGGTATTAGAGATGATAACTAATGTACGAGTACTATAAAAGTCTTGACAGTATTAGAGATGATAACTAATGTACGAGTACTATAAAAGTCTAGATGGTATTAGAGATGATAACTAATGTACGAGTCCTATAAAAGTCTAGACGGTATTAGAGATGATAACTAATGTACGAGTACTATAAAATTCTTGATGGTATTAGAGATGATAACTAATGTACGAGTACTATAAAAGTCTTGACGGTTTAAGAGATGATAACTAATGTACAAGTACTATAAAAGTCTTGACGGTATTAGAGATGATAACTAATGTACGAGTACTGTAAAAGTCTAGACAGTATTAGAGATGAAATCTAATGTACGAGTACTATAAAAGTCTTGACGGTATTAGAGATGATAACTAATGTACGAGTACTATAAAAGTCTTGACGGTATTAGAGATGATAACTAATGTACGAGTACTATAAAAGTCTTGACGGTATTAGAGATGATAACTAATGTACGAGTACTATAAAAGTCTAGACGGTATTAGAGATGATAACTAATGTACGAGTACTGTAAAAGTCTTGACGGTATTAGAGATGATAACTAATGTACGAGTACTATAAAAGTCTAGACGGTATTAGAGATGATAACTAATGTACGAGTACTATAAAAGTCTAGACGGTATTAGAGATGATAACTAATGTACCAGTACTATAAAAGTCTTGACGGTATAAGAGATAATAACTAATGTACGAGTACTATAAAAGTCTTGACGGTATTAGAGATGATGTCTAATGTACGAGTACTATAAAAGTCTTGACGGTATTAGAGATGATAACTAATGTACGAGTACTATAAAAGTCTTGACGGTATTAGAGATGATGTCTAATGTACGAGTATTATAAAAGTCTTGACGGTATTAGAGATGATGTCTAATGTACGAGTACTATAAACGTCTTGACGGTATTAGAGATGATAACTAATGTACGAGTACTATAAAAGTCTTGACGGTATTAGAGATGATAACTAATGTACGAGTACTATAAAAGTCTAGATGGTATTAGAGATGATAACTAATGTACGAGTCCTATAAAAGTCTAGACGGTATTAGAGATGATAACTAATGTACGAGTACTATAAAATTCTTGACGGTATTAGAGGTGATAACTAATGTACGAGTACTATAAAAGTCTTGACGGTTTAAGAGATGATAACTAATGTACGAGTACTATAAAAGTCTTGATGGTATTAGAGATGATAACTAATGTACGAGTACTGTAAAAGTCTAGACAGTATTAGAGATGAAATCTAATGTACGAGTCCTATAAAAGTCTTGACGGTATTAGAGATGATAACTAATGTACGAGTACTATAAAAGTCTTGACGGTATTAGAGATGATAACTAATGTACGAGTGCTATAAAAGTCTTGACGGTATTAGAGATGATAACTAATGTACGAGTACTATAAAAGTCTAGACGGTATTAGAGATGATAACTAATGTACGAGTACTGTAAAAGTCTTGACGGTATTAGAGATGATAACTAATGTACGAGTACTATAAAAGTCTAGACGGTATTAGAGATGATAACTAATGTACGAGTACTATAAAAGTCTTGACGGTATTAGAGATGATAACTAATGTATGAGTACTATAAAAGTCTTGACGGTATTAGATATGATAACTAATGTACGAGTACTATTAAAGTCTTGACCGTATTAGAGATGATAACTAATGTACGAGTACTATAAAAGTTTTGACGGTATTAGAGATGATGTCTAATGTACGAGTACTATAAAAGTCTTGACGGTATTAGAGATGATAACTAATGTACGAGTACTATAAAAGTCTTGACGGTATTAGAGATGATGTCTAATGTATGAGTATTACAAAAGTCTTGACGGTATTAGAGATGATGTCTAATGTACGAGTACTATAAACGTCTTGATGGTATTAGAGATGATAACTAATGTACGAATACTATAAAAGTCTTGACGGTATTAGAGATGATGTCTAATGTATGAGTACTATAAAAGTCTTGACGGTATTAGAGATGATAACTAATGTACGAGTACTATAAAAGTCTTGACGGTATTAGAGATGATGTCTAATGTATGAGTACTATAAAAGTCTTGACGGTATTAGAGATGATGTCTAATGTATGAGTACTATAAAAGTCTTGACGGTATTAGAGATGATAACTAATGTACGAGTACTATAAAAGTCTTGACGATATTAGAGATGATAACTAATGTACGAGTACTATAAAAGTCTTCACGGTATTAGAGATGATAACTAATGTTTGTAAAAATCTTGACTGTATTAGAGATGATAACTAATGTATGTAAAAATCTTGACTGTATTAGAGATGATAACTAATGTATGTAAAAATCTTGACGGTATTAGAGATGATAACTAATGTATGTAAAAATCTTGACGGTATTAGAGATGATAACTAATGTACGAGTACTATAAAAGTCTTGACGGTATTAGAGATGATGTCTAATGTATGAGTACTATAAAAGTCTAGACGGTATTAGAGATGATAACTAATGTACCAGTACTATAAAAGTCTTGACGGTATAAGAGATGATAACTAATGTACGAGTACTATAAAAGTCTTGACGGTATTAGAGATGATGTCTAATGTACGAGTACTATAAAAGTCTTGACGGTATTAGAGATGATAACTAATGTACGAGTACTATAAAAGTCTTGACGGTATTAGAGATGATGTCTAATGTACGAGTACTATAAAAGTCTTGACGGTATTAGAGATGATAACTAATGTACGAGTACTATAAAAGTCTAGATGGTATTAGAGATGATAACTAATGTACGAGTCCTATAAAAGTCTAGACGGTATTAGAGATGATAACTAATGTACGAGTACTATAAAATTCTTGACGGTATTAGAGATGATAACTAATGTACGAGTACTATAAAAGTCTTGACGGTTTAAGAGATGATAACTAATGTACGAGTACTATAAAAGTCTTGACGGTATTAGAAATGATAACTAATGTACGAGTACTGTAAAAGTCTAGACAGTATTAGAGATGAAATCTAATGTACGAGTACTATAAAAGTCTTGACGGTATTAGAGATGATAACTAATGTACGAGTACTATAAAAGTCTTGACGGTATTAGAGATAATAACTAATGTACGAGTACTATAAAAGTCTTGACGGTATTAGAGATGATAACTAATGTACGAGTACTATAAAAGTCTAGACGGTATTAGAGATGATAACTAATGTACGAGTACTGTAAAAGTCTTGACGGTATTAGAGATGATAACTAATGTACGAGTACTATAAAAGTCTAGACGGTATTAGAGATGATAACTAATGTACGAGTACTATAAAAGTCTTGACGGTATTAGAGATGATAACTAATGTACGAGTACTATAAAAGTCTTGACGGTATTAGATATGATAACTAATGTACGAGTACTATTAAAGTCTTGACGGTATTAGAGATGATAACTAATGTACGAGTACTATAAAAGTTTTGACGGTATTAGAGATGATGTCTAATGTACGAGTACTATAAAAGTCTTGACGGTATTAGAGATGATAACTAATGTACGAGTACTATAAAAGTCTTGACGGTATTAGAGATGATGTCTAATGTATGAGTACTATAAAAGTCTTGACGGTATTAGAGATGATAACTAATGTACGAGTCCTATAAAAGTCTTGACGGTATTAGAGATGATAACTAATGTACGAGTACTATAAAAGTCTTGATGGTATTAGATATGATAACTAATGTACGAGTACTATAAAAGTCTTCACGGTATTAGAGATGATAACTAATGTTTGTAAAAATCTTGACTGTATTAGAGATGATAACTAATGTATGTAAAAATCTTGACTGTATTAGAGATGATAACTAATGTATGTAAAAATCTTGACGGTATTAGAGATGATAACTAATGTATGTAAAAATCTTGACGGTATTAGAGATGATAACTAATGTACGAGTACAATAAAAGTCTTGACGGTATTAGAGATGATAACTAATGTACGAGTACTATAAAAGTCTTGACGATATTAGAGATGATAACTAATGTACGAGTACTATAAAAGTCTTCACGGTATTAGAGATGATAACTAATGTTTGTAAAAATCTTGACTGTATTAGAGATGATAACTAATGTATGTAAAAATCTTGACTGTATTAGAGATGATAACTAATGTATGTAAAAATCTTGACGGTATTAGAGATGATAACTAATGTATGTAAAAATCTTGACGGTATTAGAGATGATAACTAATGTACGAGTACTATAAAAGTCTTGACGGTATTAGAGATGATGTCTAATGTACGAGTACTATAAAAGTCTAGACGGTATTAGAGATGATAACTAATGTACCAGTACTATAAAAGTCTTGACGGTATAAGAGATGATAACTAATGTACGAGTACTATAAAAGTCTTGACGGTATTAGAGATGATGTCTAATGTACGAGTACTATAAAAGTCTTGACGGTATTAGAGATGATAACTAATGTACGAGTACTATAAAAGTCTTGACGGTATTAGAGATGATGTCTAATGTACGAGTACTATAAAAGTCTTGACGGTATTAGAGATGATAACTAATGTACGAGTACTATAAAAGTCTAGATGGTATTAGAGATGATAACTAATGTACGAGTCCTATAAAAGTCTAGACGGTATTAGAGATGATAACTAATGTACGAGTACTATAAAATTCTTGACGGTATTAGAGATGATAACTAATGTACGAGTACTATAAAAGTCTTGACGGTTTAAGAGATGATAACTAATGTACGAGTACTATAAAAGTCTTGACGGTATTAGAAATGATAACTAATGTACGAGTACTGTAAAAGTCTAGACAGTATTAGAGATGAAATCTAATGTACGAGTACTATAAAAGTCTTGACGGTATTAGAGATGATAACTAATGTACGAGTACTATAAAAGTCTTGACGGTATTAGAGATGATAACTAATGTACGAGTACTATAAAAGTCTTGACGGTATTAGAGATGATAACTAATGTACGAGTACTATAAAAGTCTAGACGGTATTAGAGATGATAACTAATGTACGAGTACTGTAAAAGTCTTGACGGTATTAGAGATGATAACTAATGTACGAGTACTATAAAAGTCTAGACGGTATTAGAGATGATAACTAATGTACGAGTACTATAAAAGTCTTGACGGTATTAGAGATGATAACTAATGTACGAGTACTATAAAAGTCTTGACGGTATTAGATATGATAACTAATGTACGAGTACTATTAAAGTCTTGACGGTATTAGAGATGATAACTAATGTACGAGTACTATAAAAGTTTTGACGGTATTAGAGATGATGTCTAATGTACGAGTACTATAAAAGTCTTGACGGTATTAGAGATGATAACTAATGTACGAGTACTATAAAAGTCTTGACGGTATTAGAGATGATGTCTAATGTATGAGTACTATAAAAGTCTTGACGGTATTAGAGATGATAACTAATGTACGAGTCCTATAAAAGTCTTGACGGTATTAGAGATGATAACTAATGTACGAGTACTATAAAAGTCTTGATGGTATTAGATATGATAACTAATGTACGAGTACTATAAAAGTCTTCACGGTATTAGAGATGATAACTAATGTTTGTAAAAATCTTGACTGTATTAGAGATGATAACTAATGTATGTAAAAATCTTGACTGTATTAGAGATGATAACTAATGTATGTAAAAATCTTGACGGTATTAGAGATGATAACTAATGTATGTAAAAATCTTGACGGTATTAGAGATGATAACTAATGTACGAGTACAATAAAAGTCTTGACGGTATTAGAGATGATAACTAATGTACGAGTACTATAAAAGTCTTGACGGTATTATAGATGATAACTAATGTACGAGTACTATAAAAGTCTTGAAGGTATTAGAGATGATGTCTAATGTACGAGTACTATAAAAGTCTTGACGGTATTAGAGATGATAACTAATGTATGAGTACTATAAAAGTCTTGACGGTATTAGAGATGATAACTAATGTACGAGTACTATAAAAGTCTTGACGGTATTACAGATGATGTCTAATGTACGAGTACTATAAAAGTCTTGACGGTATTAGAGATGATAACTAATGTACGAGTACTATAAAAGTCTTGATGGTATTAGAGATGATAACTAATGTATGAGTACTATAAAAGTCTTGACTGTATTAGAGATGATAACTAATGTATGTAAAAATCTTGACGGTATTAGAGATGATAACTAATGTATGTAAAAATCTTGACGGTATTAGAGATGATAACTAATGTACGAGTACTATAAAAGTCTTGACGGTATTAGAGATGATGTCTAATGTACGAGTACTATAAAAGTCTTGATGGTATTAGAGATGATAACTAATGTACGAGTACTATAAAAGTCTTGACGGTATTAGAGATGATAACTAATGTACGAGTACTATAAAAGTCTTGACGGTATTACAGATGATAACTAATGTACGAGTACTATAAAAGTCTTGACGGTATTAGAGATGATAACTAATGTACGAGTACTATAAAAGTCTTGACGGTATTAGAGATGATAACTAACGAGTACTATAAGTCTTGACGGTATTAGAGATGATGTCTAATGTACGAGTACTATAAAAGTCTTGATGGTATTAGAGATGATAACTAATGTACGAGTACTATAAAAGTCTTGACGATATTAGAGATGATAACTAATGTACGAGTACTATAAAAATCTTGACGGTATTAGAGATGATAACTAATGTACGAGTACTATAAAAGTCTAGACGGTATTAGAGATGATAACTAATGTACCAGTACTATAAAAGTCTTGACGGTATAAGAGATGATAACTAATGTACGAGTACTATAAAAGTCTTGACGGTATTAGAGATGATGTCTAATGTAGGAGTACTATAAAAGTCTTGACGGTATTAGAGATGATAACTAATGTACGAGTACTATAAAAGTCTTGACGGTATTAGAGATGATGTCTAATGTACGAGTATTATAAAAGTCTTGACGGTATTAGAGATGATGTCTAATGTACGAGTACTATAAACGTCTTGACGGTATTAGAGATGATAACTAATGTACGAGTACTATAAAAGTCTTGACAGTATTAGAGATGATAACTAATGTACGAGTACTATAAAAGTCTAGATGGTATTAGAGATGATAACTAATGTACGAGTCCTATAAAAGTCTAGACGGTATTAGAGATGATAACTAATGTACGAGTACTATAAAATTCTTGACGGTATTAGAGATGATAACTAATGTACGAGTACTATAAAAGTCTTGACGGTTTAAGAGATGATAACTAATGTACAAGTACTATAAAAGTCTTGACCTTATTAGAGATGATAACTAATGTACGAGTACTGTAAAAGTCTAGACAGTATTAGAGATGAAATCTAATGTACGAGTACTATAAAAGTCTTGACGGTATTAGAGATGATAACTAATGTACGAGTACTATAAAAGTCTTGACGGTATTAGAGATGATAACTAATGTACGAGTACTATAAAAGTCTTGACGGTATTAGAGATGATAACTAATGTACGAGTACTATAAAAGTCTAGACGGTATTAGAGATGATAACTAATGTACGAGTACTGTAAAAGTCTTGACGGTATTAGAGATGATAACTAATGTACGAGTACTATAAAAGTCTAGACGGTATTAGAGATGATAACTAATGTACGAGTACTATAAAAGTCTTGACGGTATTAGAGATGATAACTAATGTACGAGTACTATAAAAGTCTTGACGGTATTAGATATGATAACTAATGTACGAGTACTATTAAAGTCTTGACGGTATTAGAGATGATAACTAATGTACGAGTACTATAAAAGTTTTGACGGTATTAGAGATGATGTCTAATGTACGAGTACTATAAAAGTCTTGACGGTATTAGAGATGATAACTAATGTACGAGTACTATAAAAGTCTTGACGGTATTAGAGATGATGTCTAATGTATGAGTACTATAAAAGTCTTGACGGTATTAGAGATGATAACTAATGTACGAGTCCTATAAAAGTCTTGACGGTATTAGAGATGATAACTAATGTACGAGTACTATAAAAGTCTTGATGGTATTAGATATGATAACTAATGTACGAGTACTATAAAAGTCTTCACGGTATTAGAGATGATAACTAATGTTTGTAAAAATCTTGACTGTATTAGAGATGATAACTAATGTATGTAAAAATCTTGACTGTATTAGAGATGATAACTAATGTATGTAAAAATCTTGACGGTATTAGAGATGATAACTAATGTATGTAAAAATCTTGACGGTATTAGAGATGATAACTAATGTACGAGTACAATAAAAGTCTTGACGGTATTAGAGATGATAACTAATGTACGAGTACTATAAAAGTCTTGACGGTATTATAGATGATAACTAATGTACGAGTACTATAAAAGTCTTGAAGGTATTAGAGATGATGTCTAATGTACGAGTACTATAAAAGTCTTGACGGTATTAGAGATGATAACTAATGTATGAGTACTATAAAAGTCTTGACGGTATTAGAGATGATAACTAATGTACGAGTACTATAAAAGTCTTGACGGTATTACAGATGATGTCTAATGTACGAGTACTATAAAAGTCTTGACGGTATTAGAGATGATAACTAATGTACGAGTACTATAAAAGTCTTGATGGTATTAGAGATGATAACTAATGTATGAGTACTATAAAAGTCTTGACTGTATTAGAGATGATAACTAATGTATGTAAAAATCTTGACGGTATTAGAGATGATAACTAATGTATGTAAAAATCTTGACGGTATTAGAGATGATAACTAATGTACGAGTACTATAAAAGTCTTGACGGTATTAGAGATGATGTCTAATGTACGAGTACTATAAAAGTCTTGATGGTATTAGAGATGATAACTAATGTACGAGTACTATAAAAGTCTTGACGGTATTAGAGATGATAACTAATGTACGAGTACTATAAAAGTCTTGACGGTATTACAGATGATAACTAATGTACGAGTACTATAAAAGTCTTGACGGTATTAGAGATGATAACTAATGTACGAGTACTATAAAAGTCTTGACGGTATTAGAGATGATAACTAACGAGTACTATAAGTCTTGACGGTATTAGAGATGATGTCTAATGTACGAGTACTATAAAAGTCTTGATGGTATTAGAGATGATAACTAATGTACGAGTACTATAAAAGTCTTGACGATATTAGAGATGATAACTAATGTACGAGTACTATAAAAATCTTGACGGTATTAGAGATGATAACTAATGTACGAGTACTATAAAAGTCTAGACGGTATTAGAGATGATAACTAATGTACCAGTACTATAAAAGTCTTGACGGTATAAGAGATGATAACTAATGTACGAGTACTATAAAAGTCTTGACGGTATTAGAGATGATGTCTAATGTAGGAGTACTATAAAAGTCTTGACGGTATTAGAGATGATAACTAATGTACGAGTACTATAAAAGTCTTGACGGTATTAGAGATGATGTCTAATGTACGAGTATTATAAAAGTCTTGACGGTATTAGAGATGATGTCTAATGTACGAGTACTATAAACGTCTTGACGGTATTAGAGATGATAACTAATGTACGAGTACTATAAAAGTCTTGACAGTATTAGAGATGATAACTAATGTACGAGTACTATAAAAGTCTAGATGGTATTAGAGATGATAACTAATGTACGAGTCCTATAAAAGTCTAGACGGTATTAGAGATGATAACTAATGTACGAGTACTATAAAATTCTTGACGGTATTAGAGATGATAACTAATGTACGAGTACTATAAAAGTCTTGACGGTTTAAGAGATGATAACTAATGTACAAGTACTATAAAAGTCTTGACCTTATTAGAGATGATAACTAATGTACGAGTACTGTAAAAGTCTAGACAGTATTAGAGATGAAATCTAATGTACGAGTACTATAAAAGTCTTGACGGTATTAGAGATGATAACTAATGTACGAGTACTATAAAAGTCTTGACGGTATTAGAGATGATAACTAATGTACGAGTACTATAAAAGTCTTGACGGTATTAGAGATGATAACTAATGTACGAGTACTATAAAAGTCTAGACGGTATTAGAGATGATAACTAATGTACGAGTACTGTAAAAGTCTTGACGGTATTAGAGATGATAACTAATGTACGAGTACTATAAAAGTCTTGACGGTATAAGAGATGATAACTAATGTACGAGTACTATAAAAGTCTTGACGGTATTAGAGATGATAACTAATGTACGAGTACTATAAAAGTCTTGACGGTATTAGAGATGATAACTAATGTACGAGTACTGTAAAAGTCTTGACTGTATTAGAGATGATAACTAATGTACAAGTACTATAAAAGTCTAGACGGTATTAGAGATGATAACTAATGTACGAGTACTATAAAAGTCTAGACGGTATTAGAGATGATAACTAATGTACCAGTACTATAAAAGTCTTGACGGTATAAGAGATGATAACTAATGTACGAGTACTATAAAAGTCTTGACGGTATTAGAGATGATGTCTAATGTACGAGTACTATAAAAGTCTTGACGGTATTAGAGATGATAACTAATGTACGAGTACTATAAAAGTCTTGACGGTATTAGAGATGATGTCTAATGTACGAGTATTATAAAAGTCTTGACGGTATTAGAGATGATGTCTAATGTACGAGTACTATAAACGTCTTTACGGTATTAGAGATGATAACTAATGTACGAGTACAATAAAAGTCTTGACGGTATTAGAGATGATAACTAATGTACGAGTACTATAAAAGTCTAGATGGTATTAGAGATGATAACTAATATACGAGTCCTATAAAAGTCTAGACGGTATTAGAGATGATAACTAGTGTACGAGTACTATAAAATTCTTGACGGTATTAGAGGTGATAACTAATGTACGAGTACTATAAAAGTCTTGACGGTTTAAGAGATGATAACTAATGTACGAGTACTATAAAAGTCTAGACGGTATTAGAGATGATAACTAATGTACGAGTCCTATAAAAGTCTAGACGGTATTAGAGATGATAACTAATGTACGAGTACTATAAAAGTCTTGACGGTATTAGAGATGATAACTAATGTACGAGTACTATAAAAGTCTTGACGGTATTAGAGATGATGTCTAATGTATGAGTACTATAAAAGTCTTGACGGTATTAGAGATGATAACTAATGTACGAGTCCTATAAAAGTCTTGACGGTATTAGAGATGATAACTAATGTACGAGTACTATAAAAGTCTTGATGGTATTAGATATGATAACTAATGTACGAGTACTATAAAAGTCTTCACGGTATTAGAGATGATAACTAATGTTTGTAAAAATCTTGACTGTATTAGAGATGATAACTAATGTATGTAAAAATCTTGACTGTATTAGAGATGATAACTAATGTATGTAAAAATCTTGACGGTATTAGAGATGATAACTAATGTATGTAAAAATCTTGACGGTATTAGAGATGATAACTAATGTACGAGTACAATAAAAGTCTTGACGGTATTAGAGATGATAACTAATGTACGAGTACTATAAAAGTCTTGACGGTATTATAGATGATAACTAATGTACGAGTACTATAAAAGTCTTGAAGGTATTAGAGATGATGTCTAATGTACGAGTACTATAAAAGTCTTGACGGTATTAGAGATGATAACTAATGTATGAGTACTATAAAAGTCTTGACGGTATTAGAGATGATAACTAATGTACGAGTACTATAAAAGTCTTGACGGTATTACAGATGATGTCTAATGTACGAGTACTATAAAAGTCTTGACGGTATTAGAGATGATAACTAATGTACGAGTACTATAAAAGTCTTGATGGTATTAGAGATGATAACTAATGTATGAGTACTATAAAAGTCTTGACTGTATTAGAGATGATAACTAATGTATGTAAAAATCTTGACGGTATTAGAGATGATAACTAATGTATGTAAAAATCTTGACGGTATTAGAGATGATAACTAATGTACGAGTACTATAAAAGTCTTGACGGTATTAGAGATGATGTCTAATGTACGAGTACTATAAAAGTCTTGATGGTATTAGAGATGATAACTAATGTACGAGTACTATAAAAGTCTTGACGGTATTAGAGATGATAACTAATGTACGAGTACTATAAAAGTCTTGACGGTATTACAGATGATAACTAATGTACGAGTACTATAAAAGTCTTGACGGTATTAGAGATGATAACTAATGTACGAGTACTATAAAAGTCTTGACGGTATTAGAGATGATAACTAACGAGTACTATTAGTCTTGACGGTATTAGAGATGATGTCTAATGTACGAGTACTATAAAAGTCTTGATGGTATTAGAGATGATAACTAATGTACGAGTACTATAAAAGTTTTGACGATATTAGAGATGATAACTAATGTACGAGTACTATAAAAATCTTGACGGTATTAGAGATGATAACTAATGTACGAGTACTATAAAAGTCTAGACGGTATTAGAGATGATAACTAATGTATGTAAAAGTCTTGACGGTATTAGAGATGATAACTAATGTACGAGTACTATAAAAGTCTTGACGGTATTAGAGATGATAACTAATGTACGAGTACTGTAAAAGTCTTGACTGTATTAGAGATGATAACTAATGTACAAGTACTATAAAAGTCTAGACGGTATTAGAGATGATAACTAATGTACGAGTACTATAAAAGTCTAGACGGTATTAGAGATGATAACTAATGTACCAGTACTATAAAAGTCTTGACGGTATAAGAGATGATAACTAATGTACGAGTACTATAAAAGTCTTGACGGTATTAGAGATGATGTCTAATGTACGAGTACTATAAAAGTCTTGACGGTATTAGAGATGATAACTAATGTACGAGTACTATAAAAGTCTTGACGGTATTAGAGATGATGTCTAATGTACGAGTATTATAAAAGTCTTGACGGTATTAGAGATGATGTCTAATGTACGAGTACTATAAACGTCTTTACGGTATTAGAGATGATAACTAATGTACGAGTACAATAAAAGTCTTGACGGTATTAGAGATGATAACTAATGTACGAGTACTATAAAAGTCTAGATGGTATTAGAGATGATAACTAATATACGAGTCCTATAAAAGTCTAGACGGTATTAGAGATGATAACTAGTGTACGAGTACTATAAAATTCTTGACGGTATTAGAGGTGATAACTAATGTACGAGTACTATAAAAGTCTTGACGGTTTAAGAGATGATAACTAATGTACGAGTACTATAAAAGTCTAGACGGTATTAGAGATGATAACTAATGTACGAGTCCTATAAAAGTCTAGACGGTATTAGAGATGATAACTAATGTACGAGTACTATAAAAGTCTTGACGGTATTAGAGATGATAACTAATGTACGAGTACTATAAAAGTCTTGACGGTATTAGAGATGATGTCTAATGTATGAGTACTATAAAAGTCTTGACGGTATTAGAGATGATAACTAATGTACGAGTCCTATAAAAGTCTTGACGGTATTAGAGATGATAACTAATGTACGAGTACTATAAAAGTCTTGATGGTATTAGATATGATAACTAATGTACGAGTACTATAAAAGTCTTCACGGTATTAGAGATGATAACTAATGTTTGTAAAAATCTTGACTGTATTAGAGATGATAACTAATGTATGTAAAAATCTTGACTGTATTAGAGATGATAACTAATGTATGTAAAAATCTCGACGGTATTAGAGATGATAACTAATGTATGTAAAAATCTTGACGGTATTAGAGATGATAACTAATGTACGAGTACAATAAAAGTCTTGACGGTATTAGAGATGATAACTAATGTACGAGTACTATAAAAGTCTTGACGGTATTATAGATGATAACTAATGTACGAGTACTATAAAAGTCTTGAAGGTATTAGAGATGATGTCTAATGTACGAGTACTATAAAAGTCTTGACGGTATTAGAGATGATAACTAATGTATGAGTACTATAAAAGTCTTGACGGTATTAGAGATGATAACTAATGTACGAGTACTATAAAAGTCTTGACGGTATTACAGATGATGTCTAATGTACGAGTACTATAAAAGTCTTGACGGTATTAGAGATGATAACTAATGTACGAGTACTATAAAAGTCTTGATGGTATTAGAGATGATAACTAATGTATGAGTACTATAAAAGTCTTGACTGTATTAGAGATGATAACTAATGTATGTAAAAATCTTGACGGTATTAGAGATGATAACTAATGTATGTAAAAATCTTGACGGTATTAGAGATGATAACTAATGTACGAGTACTATAAAAGTCTTGACGGTATTAGAGATGATGTCTAATGTACGAGTACTATAAAAGTCTTGATGGTATTAGAGATGATAACTAATGTACGAGTACTATAAAAGTCTTGACGGTATTAGAGATGATAACTAATGTACGAGTACTATAAAAGTCTTGACGGTATTACAGATGATAACTAATGTACGAGTACTATAAAAGTCTTGACGGTATTAGAGATGATAACTAATGTACGAGTACTATAAAAGTCTTGACGGTATTAGAGATGATAACTAACGAGTACTATTAGTCTTGACGGTATTAGAGATGATGTCTAATGTACGAGTACTATAAAAGTCTTGATGGTATTAGAGATGATAACTAATGTACGAGTACTATAAAAGTTTTGACGATATTAGAGATGATAACTAATGTACGAGTACTATAAAAATCTTGACGGTATTAGAGATGATAACTAATGTACGAGTACTATAAAAGTCTAGACGGTATTAGAGATGATAACTAATGTACCAGTACTATAAAAGTCTTGACGGTATAAGAGATGATAACTAATGTACGAGTACTATAAAAGTCTTGACGGTATTAGAGATGATGTCTAATGTAGGAGTACTATAAAAGTCTTGACGGTATTAGAGATGATAACTAATGTACGAGTACTATAAAAGTCTTGACGGTATTAGAGATGATGTCTAATGTACGAGTATTATAAAAGTCTTGACGGTATTAGAGATGATGTCTAATGTACGAGTACTATAAACGTCTTGACGGTATTAGAGATGATAACTAATGTACGAGTACTATAAAAGTCTTGACAGTATTAGAGATGATAACTAATGTACGAGTACTATAAAAGTCTAGATGGTATTAGAGATGATAACTAATGTACGAGTCCTATAAAAGTCTAGACGGTATTAGAGATGATAACTAATGTACGAGTACTATAAAATTCTTGACGGTATTAGAGATGATAACTAATGTACGAGTACTATAAAAGTCTTGACGGTTTAAGAGATGATAACTAATGTACAAGTACTATAAAAGTCTTGACGGTATTAGAGATGATAACTAATGTACGAGTACTGTAAAAGTCTAGACAGTATTAGAGATGAATTCTAATGTACGAGTACTATAAAAGTCTTGACGGTATTAGAGATGATAACTAATGTACGAGTACTATAAAAGTCTTGACGGTATTAGAGATGATAACTAATGTACGAGTACTATAAAAGTCTTGACGGTATTAGAGATGATAACTAATGTACGAGTACTATAAAAGTCTAGACGGTATTAGAGATGATAACTAATGTACGAGTACTGTAAAAGTCTTGACGGTATTAGAGATGATAACTAATGTACGAGTACTATAAAAGTCTTGACGGTATAAGAGATGATAACTAATGTACGAGTACTATAAAAGTCTTGACGGTATTAGAGATGATAACTAATGTACGAGTACTATAAAAGTCTTCACGGTATTAGAGATGAAAACTAATGTACGAGTACTGTAAAAGTCTTGACTGTATTAGAGATGATAACTAATGTACAAGTACTATAAAAGTCTAGACGGTATTAGAGATGATAACTAATGTACGAGTACTATAAAAGTCTAGACGGTATTAGAGATGATAACTAATGTACCAGTACTATAAAAGTCTTGACGGTATAAGAGATGATAACTAATGTACGAGTACTATAAAAGTCTTGACGGTATTAGAGATGATGTCTAATGTACGAGTACTATAAAAGTCTTGACGGTATTAGAGATGATAACTAATGTACGAGTACTATAAAAGTCTTGACGGTATTAGAGATGATGTCTAATGTACGAGTATTATAAAAGTCTTGACGGTATTAGAGATGATGTCTAATGTACGAGTACTATAAACGTCTTGACGGTATTAGAGATGATAACTAATGTACGAGTACTATAAAAGTCTTGACGGTATTAGAGATGATAACTAATGTACGAGTACTATAAAAGTCTAGATGGTATTAGAGATGATAACTAATGTACGAGTCCTATAAAAGTCTAGACGGTATTAGAGATGATAACTAATGTACGAGTACTATAAAATTCTTGACGGTATTAGAGATGATAACTAATGTACGAGTACTATAAAAGTCTTGACGGTTTAAGAGATGATAACTAATGTACAAGTACTATAAAAGTCTTGACGGTATTAGAGATGATAACTAATGTACGAGTACTGTAAAAGTCTAGACAGTATTAGAGATGAATTCTAATGTACGAGTACTATAAAAGTCTTGACGGTATTAGAGATGATAACTAATGTACGAGTACTATAAAAGTCTTGACGGTATTAGAGATGATAACTAATGTACGAGTACTATAAAAGTCTTGACGGTATTAGAGATGATAACTAATGTACGAGTACTATAAAAGTCTAGACGGTATTAGAGATGATAACTAATGTACGAGTACTGTAAAAGTCTTGACGGTATTAGAGATGATAACTAATGTACGAGTACTATAAAAGTCTTGACGGTATAAGAGATGATAACTAATGTACGAGTACTATAAAAGTCTTGACGGTATTAGAGATGATAACTAATGTACGAGTACTATAAAAGTCTTGACGGTATTAGAGATGATAACTAATGTACGAGTACTGTAAAAGTCTTGACTGTATTAGAGATGATAACTAATGTACAAGTACTATAAAAGTCTAGACGGTATTAGAGATGATAACTAATGTACGAGTACTATAAAAGTCTAGACGGTATTAGAGATGATAACTAATGTACCAGTACTATAAAAGTCTTGACGGTATAAGAGATGATAACTAATGTACGAGTACTATAAAAGTCTTGACGGTATTAGAGATGATGTCTAATGTACGAGTACTATAAAAGTCTTGACGGTATTAGAGATGATAACTAATGTACGAGTACTATAAAAGTCTTGACGGTATTAGAGATGATGTCTAATGTACGAGTATTATAAAAGTCTTGACGGTATTAGAGATGATGTCTAATGTACGAGTACTATAAACGTCTTGACGGTATTAGAGATGATAACTAATGTACGAGTACTATAAAAGTCTTGACGGTATTAGAGATGATAACTAATGTACGAGTACTATAAAAGTCTAGATGGTATTAGAGATGATAACTAATATACGAGTCCTATAAAAGTCTAGACGGTATTAGAGATGATAACTAATGTACGAGTACTATAAAATTCTTGACGGTATTAGAGGTGATAACTAATGTACGAGTACTATAAAAGTCTTGACGGTTTAAGAGATGATAACTAATGTACGAGTACTATAAAAGTCTTGATGGTATTAGAGATGATAACTAATGTACGAGTACTGTAAAAGTCTAGACAGTATTAGAGATGAAATCTAATGTACGAGTACTATAAAAGTCTTGACGGTATTAGAGATGATAACTAATGTACGAGTACTATAAAAGTCTTGACGGTATTAGAGATGATAACTAATGTACGAGTACTATAAAAGTCTTGACGGTATTAGAGATGATAACTAATGTACGAGTACTATAAAAGTCTAGACGGTATTAGAGATGATAACTAATGTACGAGTACTGTAAAAGTCTTGACGGTATTAGAGATGATAACTAATGTACGAGTACTATAAAAGTCTAGACGGTATTAGAGATGATAACTAATGTACGAGTACTATAAAAGTCTTGACGGTATTAGAGATGATAACTAATGTATGAGTACTATAAAAGTCTTGACGGTATTAGATATGATAACTAATGTACGAGTACTATTAAAGTCTTGACGGTATTAGAGATGATAACTAATGTACGAGTACTATAAAAGTTTTGACGGTATTAGAGATGATGTCTAATGTACGAGTACTATAAAAGTCTTGACGGTTTTAGAGATGATAACTAATGTACGAGTACTATAAAAGTCTTGACGGTATTAGAGATGATGTCTAATGTATGAGTACTATAAAAGTCTTGACGGTATTAGAGATGATAACTAATGTACGAGTCCTATAAAAGTCTTGACGGTATTAGAGATGATAACTAATGTACGAGTACTATAAAAGTCTTGATGGTATTAGATATGATAACTAATGTACGAGTACTATTAAAGTCTTGACGGTATTAGAGATGATAACTAATGTACGAGTACTATAAAAGTCTTGACGGTATTAGAGATGATAACTAATGTACGAGTACTATAAAAGTCTTGACGGTATTAGAGATGATAACTAACGAGTACAATAAGTCTTGACGGTATTAGAGATGATGTCTAATGTACGAGTACTATAAAAGTCTTGACGGTATAAGAGATGATAACTAATGTACGAGTACTATAAAAGTCTTGACGGTATTAGAGATGATGTCTAATGTACGAGTACTATAAAAGTCTTGACGGTATTAGAGATGATAACTAATGTACGAGTACTATAAAAGTCTTGACGGTATTAGAGATGATGTCTAATGTACGAGTATTACAAAAGTCTTGACGGTATTAGAGATGATGTCTAATGTACGAGTACTATAAACGTCTTGATGGTATTAGAGATGATAACTACTGTACGAATACTATAAAAGTCTTGACGGTATTAGAGATGATGTCTAATGTATGAGTACTATAAAAGTCTTGACGGTATTAGAGATGATAACTAATGTACGAGTACTATAAAAGTCTAGACGGTATTAGAGATGATAACTAATGTACGAGTACTGTAAAAGTCTTGACGGTATTAGAGATGATAACTAATGTACGAGTACTATAAAAGTCTTGACGGTATAAGAGATGATAACTAATGTACGAGTACTATAAAAGTCTTGACGGTATTAGAGATGATAACTAATGTACGAGTACTATAAAAGTCTTGACGGTATTAGAGATGATAACTAATGTACGAGTACTGTAAAAGTCTTGACTGTATTAGAGATGATAACTAATGTACAAGTACTATAAAAGTCTAGACGGTATTAGAGATGATAACTAATGTACGAGTACTATAAAAGTCTAGACGGTATTAGAGATGATAACTAATGTACCAGTACTATAAAAGTCTTGACGGTATAAGAGATGATAACTAATGTACGAGTACTATAAAAGTCTTGACGGTATTAGAGATGATGTCTAATGTACGAGTACTATAAAAGTCTTGACGGTATTAGAGATGATAACTAATGTACGAGTACTATAAAAGTCTTGACGGTATTAGAGATGATGTCTAATGTACGAGTATTATAAAAGTCTTGACGGTATTAGAGATGATGTCTAATGTACGAGTACTATAAACGTCTTGACGGTATTAGAGATGATAACTAATGTACGAGTACTATAAAAGTCTTGACGGTATTAGAGATGATAACTAATGTACGAGTACTATAAAAGTCTAGATGGTATTAGAGATGATAACTAATATACGAGTCCTATAAAAGTCTAGACGGTATTAGAGATGATAACTAATGTACGAGTACTATAAAATTCTTGACGGTATTAGAGGTGATAACTAATGTACGAGTACTATAAAAGTCTTGACGGTTTAAGAGATGATAACTAATGTACGAGTACTATAAAAGTCTTGATGGTATTAGAGATGATAACTAATGTACGAGTACTGTAAAAGTCTAGACAGTATTAGAGATGAAATCTAATGTACGAGTACTATAAAAGTCTTGACGGTATTAGAGATGATAACTAATGTACGAGTACTATAAAAGTCTTGACGGTATTAGAGATGATAACTAATGTACGAGTACTATAAAAGTCTTGACGGTATTAGAGATGATAACTAATGTACGAGTACTATAAAAGTCTAGACGGTATTAGAGATGATAACTAATGTACGAGTACTGTAAAAGTCTTGACGGTATTAGAGATGATAACTAATGTACTAGTACTATAAAAGTCTAGACGGTATTAGAGATGATAACTAATGTACGAGTACTATAAAAGTCTTGACGGTATTAGAGATGATAACTAATGTATGAGTACTATAAAAGTCTTGACGGTATTAGATATGATAACTAATGTACGAGTACTATTAAAGTCTTGACGGTATTAGAGATGATAACTAATGTACGAGTACTATAAAAGTTTTGACGGTATTAGAGATGATGTCTAATGTACGAGTACTATAAAAGTCTTGACGGTATTAGAGATGATAACTAATGTACGAGTACTATAAAAGTCTTGACGGTATTAGAGATGATGTCTAATGTATGAGTACTATAAAAGTCTTGACGGTATTAGAGATGATAACTAATGTACGAGTCCTATAAAAGTCTTGACGGTATTAGAGATGATAACTAATGTACGAGTACTATAAAAGTCTTGATGGTATTAGATATGATAACTAATGTACGAGTACTATTAAAGTCTTGACGGTATTAGAGATGATAACTAATGTACGAGTACTATAAAAGTCTTGACGGTATTAGAGATGATAACTAATGTACGAGTACTATAAAAGTCTTGACGGTATTAGAGATGATAACTAACGAGTACAATAAGTCTTGACGGTATTAGAGATGATGTCTAATGTACGAGTACTATAAAAGTCTTGACGGTATAAGAGATGATAACTAATGTACGAGTACTATAAAAGTCTTGACGGTATTAGAGATGATGTCTAATGTACGAGTACTATAAAAGTCTTGACGGTATTAGAGATGATAACTAATGTACGAGTACTATAAAAGTCTTGACGGTATTAGAGATGATGTCTAATGTACGAGTATTACAAAAGTCTTGACGGTATTAGAGATGATGTCTAATGTACGAGTACTATAAACGTCTTGATGGTATTAGAGATGATAACTAATGTACGAATACTATAAAAGTCTTGACGGTATTAGAGATGATGTCTAATGTATGAGTACTATAAAAGTCTTGACGGTATTAGAGATGATAACTAATGTACGAGTACTATAAAAGTCTTGACGGTATTAGAGATGATGTCTAATGTATGAGTACTATAAAAGTCTTGACGGTATTAAAGATGATGTCTAATGTATGAGTACTATAAAAGTCTTGACGGTATTAGAGATGATAACTAATGTACGAGTACTATAAAAGTCTTGACGATATTAGAGATGATAACTAATGTACGAGTACTATAAAAGTCTTCACGGTATTAGAGATGATAACTAATGTTTGTAAAAATCTTGACTGTATTAGAGATGATAACTAATGTATGTAAAAATCTTGACTGTATTAGAGATGATAACTAATGTATGTAAAAATCTTGACAGTATTAGAGATGATAACTAATGTATGTAAAAATCTTGACGGTATTAGAGATGATAACTAATGTACGAGTACTATAAAAGTCTTGACGGTATTAGAGATGATGTCTAATGTACGAGTACTATAAAAGTCTTGACGGTATTAGAGATGATAACTAATGTACGAGTACTATAAAAGTCTTGACGGTATTAGAGATGATAACTAATGTACGAGTACTATAAAAGTCTTGACGGTATTAGAGATGATAACTAATGTACGAGTACTATAAAAGTCTTGACGGTATTAGAGATGATAACTAATGTATGTAAAAATCTTGACTGTATTAGAGATGATAACTAATGTATGTAAAAATCTTGACGGTATTAGAGATGATAACTGATGTATGTAAAAATCTTGACGGTATTAGAGATGATAACTAATGTACGAGTACTATAAAAGTCTTGACGGTATTAGAGATGATGTCTAATGTACGAGTACTATAAAAGTCTTGATGGTATTAGAGATGATAACTAATGTACGAGTACTATAAAAGTCTTGACGGTATTAGAGATGATAACTAATGTACGAGTACTATAAAAGTCTTGACGGTATTAGAGATGATAACTAATGTACGAGTACTATAAAAGTCTTGACGTATTAGAGATGATAACTAATGTACGAGTACTATAAAAGTCTTGACGGTATTAGAGATGATAACTAACGAGTACTATAAGTCTTGACGGTATTAGAGATGATGTCTAATGTACGAGTACTATAAAAGTCTTGATGGTATTAGAGATGATAACTAATGTACGAGTCCTATAAAAGTCTTGACGATATTAGAGATGATAACTAATGTACGAGTACTATAAAAATCTTGACGGTATTAGAGATGATAACTAATGTACGAGTACTATAAAATTCTTGACGGTATTAGAGGTGATAACTAATGTACGAGTACTATAAAAGTCTTGACGGTTTAAGAGATGATAACTAATGTACGAGTACTATAAAAGTCTTGACGGTATTAGAGATGATAACTAATGTACGAGTACTGTAAAAGTCTAGACAGTATTAGAGATGAAATCTAATGTACGAGTACTATAAAAGTCTTGACGGTATTAGAGATGATAACTAATGTACGAGTACTATAAAAGTCTTGACGGTATTAGAGATGATAACTAATGTACGAGTACTATAAAAGTCTTGACGGTATTAGAGATGATAACTAATGTACGAGTACTATAAAAGTCTAGACGGTATTAGAGATGATAACTAATGTACGAGTACTGTAAAAGTCTTGACGGTATTAGAGATGATAACTAATGTACGAGTACTATAAAAGTCTAGACGGTATTAGAGATGATAACTAATGTACGAGTACTATAAAAGTCTTGACGGTATTAGAGATGATAACTAATGTACGAGTACTATAAAAGTCTTGACGGTATTAGAGATGATAACTAATGTACGAGTACTATAAAAGTCTTGACGGTATTAGATATGATAACTAATGTACGAGTACTATTAAAGTCTTGACGGTATTAGAGATGATAACTAATGTACGAGTACTATAAAAGTTTTGACGGTATTAGAGATGATGTCTAATGTACGAGTACTATAAAAGTCTTGACGGTATTAGAGATGATAACTAATGTACGAGTACTATAAAAGTCTTGACGTATTAGAGATGATGTCTAATGTATGAGTACTATAAAAGTCTTGACGGTATTAGAGATGATAACTAATGTACGAGTCCTATAAAAGTCTTGACGGTATTAGAGATGATAACTAATGTACGAGTACTATAAAAGTCTTGATGGTATTAGATATGATAACTAATGTACGAGTACTATTAAAGTCTTGACGGTATTAGAGATGATAACTAATGTACGAGTACTATAAAAGTCTTGACGGTATTAGAGATGATAACTAATGTACGAGTACTATAAAAGTCTTGACGGTATTAGAGATGATGTCTAATGTACGAGTCCTATAAAAGTCTTGACGGTATTAGAGATGATAACTAACGAGTACAATAAGTCTTGACGGTATTAGAGATGATGTCTAATGTACGAGTACTATAAAAGTCTTGACGGTATAAGAGATGATAACTAATGTACGAGTACTATAAAAGTCTTGACGGTATTAGAGATGATGTCTAATGTACGAGTACTATAAAAGTCTTGACGGTATTAGAGATGATAACTAATGTACGAGTACTATAAAAGTCTTGACGGTATTAGAGATGATGTCTAATGTACGAGTATTATAAAAGTCTTGACGGTATTAGAGATGATGTCTAATGTACGAGTACTATAAACGTCTTGATGGTATTAGAGATGATAACTAATGTACGAGTACTATAAAAGTTTTGACGGTATTAGAGATGATGTCTAATGTACGAGTACTATAAAAGTCTTGACGGTATTAGAGATGATAACTAATGTACGAGTACTATAAAAGTCTTGACGGTATTAGAGATGATGTCTAATGTATGAGTACTATAAAAGTCTTGACGGTATTAGAGATGATAACTAATGTACGAGTCCTATAAAAGTCTTGACGGTATTAGAGATGATAACTAATGTACGAGTACTATAAAAGTCTTGATGGTATTAGATATGATAACTAATGTACGAGTACTATTAAAGTCTTGACGGTATTAGAGATGATAACTAATGTACGAGTACTATAAAAGTCTTGACGGTATTAGAGATGATAACTAATGTACGAGTACTATAAAAGTCTTGACGGTATTAGAGATGATAACTAACGAGTACAATAAGTCTTGACGGTATTAGAGATGATGTCTAATGTACGAGTACTATAAAAGTCTTGACGGTATTAGAGATGATGTCTAATGTACGAGTATTACAAAAGTCTTGACGGTATTAGAGATGATGTCTAATGTACGAGTACTATAAACGTCTTGATGGTATTAGAGATGATAACTAATGTACGAATACTATAAAAGTCTTGACGGTATTAGAGATGATGTCTAATGTATGAGTACTATAAAAGTCTTGACGGTATTAGAGATGATAACTAATGTACGAGTACTATAAAAGTCTTGACGGTATTAGAGATGATGTCTAATGTATGAGTACTATAAAAGTCTTGACGGTATTAGAGATGATGTCTAATGTATGAGTACTATAAAAGTCTTGACGGTATTAGAGATGATAACTAATGTACGAGTACTATAAAAGTCTTGACGATATTAGAGATGATAACTAATGTACGAGTACTATAAAAGTCTTCACGGTATTAGAGATGATAACTAATGTTTGTAAAAATCTTGACTGTATTAGAGATGATAACTAATGTATGTAAAAATCTTGACTGTATTAGAGATGATAACTAATGTATGTAAAAATCTTGACGGTATTAGAGATGATAACTAATGTATGTAAAAATCTTGACGGTATTAGAGATGATAACTAATGTACGAGTACTATAAAAGTCTTGACGGTATTAGAGATGATGTCTAATGTACGAGTACTATAAAAGTCTTGACGGTATTAGAGATGATAACTAATGTACGAGTACTATAAAAGTCTTGACGGTATTAGAGATGATAACTAATGTACGAGTACTATAAAAGTCTTGACGGTATTAGAGATGATAACTAATGTACGAGTACTATAAAAGTCTTGACGGTATTAGAGATGATAACTAATGTATGTAAAAATCTTGACTGTATTAGAGATGATAACTAATGTATGTAAAAATCTTGACGGTATTAGAGATGATAACTGATGTATGTAAAAATCTTGACGGTATTAGAGATGATAACTAATGTACGAGTACTATAAAAGTCTTGACGGTATTAGAGATGATGTCTAATGTACGAGTACTATAAAAGTCTTGATGGTATTAGAGATGATAACTAATGTACGAGTACTATAAAAGTCTTGACGGTATTAGAGATGATAACTAATGTACGAGTACTATAAAAGTCTTGACGGTATTAGAGATGATAACTAATGTACGAGTACTATAAAAGTCTTGACGTATTAGAGATGATAACTAATGTACGAGTACTATAAAAGTCTTGACGGTATTAGAGATGATAACTAACGAGTACTATAAGTCTTGACGGTATTAGAGATGATGTCTAATGTACGAGTACTATAAAAGTCTTGATGGTATTAGAGATGATAACTAATGTACGAGTCCTATAAAAGTCTTGACGATATTAGAGATGATAACTAATGTACGAGTACTATAAAAATCTTGACGGTATTAGAGATGATAACTAATGTACGAGTACTATAAAATTCTTGACGGTATTAGAGGTGATAACTAATGTACGAGTACTATAAAAGTCTTGACGGTTTAAGAGATGATAACTAATGTACGAGTACTATAAAAGTCTTGACGGTATTAGAGATGATAACTAATGTACGAGTACTGTAAAAGTCTAGACAGTATTAGAGATGAAATCTAATGTACGAGTACTATAAAAGTCTTGACGGTATTAGAGATGATAACTAATGTACGAGTACTATAAAAGTCTTGACGGTATTAGAGATGATAACTAATGTACGAGTACTATAAAAGTCTTGACGGTATTAGAGATGATAACTAATGTACGAGTACTATAAAAGTCTAGACGGTATTAGAGATGATAACTAATGTACGAGTACTGTAAAAGTCTTGACGGTATTAGAGATGATAACTAATGTACGAGTACTATAAAAGTCTAGACGGTATTAGAGATGATAACTAATGTACGAGTACTATAAAAGTCTTGACGGTATTAGAGATGATAACTAATGTACGAGTACTATAAAAGTCTTGACGGTATTAGATATGATAACTAATGTACGAGTACTATTAAAGTCTTGACGGTATTAGAGATGATAACTAATGTACGAGTACTATAAAAGTTTTGACGGTATTAGAGATGATGTCTAATGTACGAGTACTATAAAAGTCTTGACGGTATTAGAGATGATAACTAATGTACGAGTACTATAAAAGTCTTGACGTATTAGAGATGATGTCTAATGTATGAGTACTATAAAAGTCTTGACGGTATTAGAGATGATAACTAATGTACGAGTCCTATAAAAGTCTTGACGGTATTAGAGATGATAACTAATGTACGAGTACTATAAAAGTCTTGATGGTATTAGATATGATAACTAATGTACGAGTACTATTAAAGTCTTGACGGTATTAGAGATGATAACTAATGTACGAGTACTATAAAAGTCTTGACGGTATTAGAGATGATAACTAATGTACGAGTACTATAAAAGTCTTGACGGTATTAGAGATGATGTCTAATGTACGAGTCCTATAAAAGTCTTGACGGTATTAGAGATGATAACTAACGAGTACAATAAGTCTTGACGGTATTAGAGATGATGTCTAATGTACGAGTACTATAAAAGTCTTGACGGTATAAGAGATGATAACTAATGTACGAGTACTATAAAAGTCTTGACGGTATTAGAGATGATGTCTAATGTACGAGTACTATAAAAGTCTTGACGGTATTAGAGATGATAACTAATGTACGAGTACTATAAAAGTCTTGACGGTATTAGAGATGATGTCTAATGTATGAGTACTATAAAAGTCTTGACGGTATTAGAGATGATAACTAATGTACGAGTCCTATAAAAGTCTTGACGGTATTAGAGATGATAACTAATGTACGAGTACTATAAAAGTCTTGATGGTATTAGATATGATAACTAATGTACGAGTACTATTAAAGTCTTGACGGTATTAGAGATGATAACTAATGTACGAGTACTATAAAAGTCTTGACGGTATTAGAGATGATAACTAATGTACGAGTACTATAAAAGTCTTGACGGTATTAGAGATGATAACTAACGAGTACAATAAGTCTTGACGGTATTAGAGATGATGTCTAATGTACGAGTACTATAAAAGTCTTGACGGTATAAGAGATGATAACTAATGTACGAGTACTATAAAAGTCTTGACGGTATTAGAGATGATGTCTAATGTACGAGTACTATAAAAGTCTTGACGGTATTAGAGATGATAACTAATGTACGAGTACTATAAAAGTCTTGACGGTATTAGAGATGATGTCTAATGTACGAGTATTACAAAAGTCTTGACGGTATTAGAGATGATGTCTAATGTACGAGTACTATAAACGTCTTGATGGTATTAGAGATGATAACTAATGTACGAATACTATAAAAGTCTTGACGGTATTAGAGATGATGTCTAATGTATGAGTACTATAAAAGTCTTGACGGTATTAGAGATGATAACTAATGTACGAGTACTATAAAAGTCTTGACGGTATTAGAGATGATGTCTAATGTATGAGTACTATAAAAGTCTTGACGGTATTAGAGATGATGTCTAATGTATGAGTACTATAAAAGTCTTGACGGTATTAGAGATGATAACTAATGTACGAGTACTATAAAAGTCTTGACGATATTAGAGATGATAACTAATGTACGAGTACTATAAAAGTCTTCACGGTATTAGAGATGATAACTAATGTTTGTAAAAATCTTGACTGTATTAGAGATGATAACTAATGTATGTATAAATCTTGACTGTATTAGAGATGATAACTAATGTATGTAAAAATCTTGACGGTATTAGAGATGATAACTAATGTATGTAAAAATCTTGACGGTATTAGAGATGATAACTAATGTACGAGTACTATAAAAGTCTTGACGGTATTAGAGATGATGTCTAATGTACGAGTACTATAAAAGTCTTGACGGTATTAGAGATGATAACTAATGTACGAGTACTATAAAAGTCTTGACGGTATTAGAGATGATAACTAATGTACGAGTACTATAAAAGTCTTGACGGTATTAGAGATGATAACTAATGTACGAGTACTATAAAAGTCTTGACGGTATTAGAGATGATAACTAATGTATGTAAAAATCTTGACTGTATTAGAGATGATAACTAATGTATGTAAAAATCTTGACGGTATTAGAGATGATAACTGATGTATGTAAAAATCTTGACGGTATTAGAGATGACAACTAATGTACGAGTACTATAAAAGTCTTGACGGTATTAGAGATGATGTCTAATGTACGAGTACTATAAAAGTCTTGATGGTATTAGAGATGATAACTAATGTACGAGTACTATAAAAGTCTTGACGGTATTAGAGATGATAACTAATGTACGAGTACTATAAAAGTCTTGACGGTATTAGAGATGATAACTAATGTACGAGTACTATAAAAGTCTTGACGTATTAGAGATGATAACTAATGTACGAGTACTATAAAAGTCTTGACGGTATTAGAGATGATAACTAACGAGTACTATAAGTCTTGACGGTATTAGAGATGATGTCTAATGTACGAGTACTATAAAAGTCTTGATGGTATTAGAGATGATAACTAATGTACGAGTCCTATAAAAGTCTTGACGATATTAGAGATGATAACTAATGTACGAGTACTATAAAAATCTTGACGGTATTAGAGATGATAACTAATGTACGAGTACTATAAAATTCTTGACGGTATTAGAGGTGATAACTAATGTACGAGTACTATAAAAGTCTTGACGGTTTAAGAGATGATAACTAATGTACGAGTACTATAAAAGTCTTGACGGTATTAGAGATGATAACTAATGTACGAGTACTGTAAAAGTCTAGACAGTATTAGAGATGAAATCTAATGTACGAGTACTATAAAAGTCTTGACGGTATTAGAGATGATAACTAATGTACGAGTACTATAAAAGTCTTGACGGTATTAGAGATGATAACTAATGTACGAGTACTATAAAAGTCTTGACGGTATTAGAGATGATAACTAATGTACGAGTACTATAAAAGTCTAGACGGTATTAGAGATGATAACTAATGTACGAGTACTGAAAAAGTCTTGACGGTATTAGAGATGATAACTAATGTACGAGTACTATAAAAGTCTAGACGGTATTAGAGATGATAACTAATGTACGAGTACTATAAAAGTCTTGACGGTATTAGAGATGATAACTAATGTACGAGTACTATAAAAGTCTTGACGGTATTAGATATGATAACTAATGTACGAGTACTATTAAAGTCTTGACGGTATTAGAGATGATAACTAATGTACGAGTACTATAAAAGTTTTGACGGTATTAGAGATGATGTCTAATGTACGAGTACTATAAAAGTCTTGACGGTATTAGATATGATAACTAATGTACGAGTACTATAAAAGTCTTGACGGTATTAGAGATGATGTCTAATGTATGAGTACTATAAAAGTCTTGACGGTATTAGAGATGATAACTAATGTACGAGTCCTATAAAAGTCTTGACGGTATTAGAGATGATAACTAATGTACGAGTACTATAAAAGTCTTGATGGTATTAGATATGATAACTAATGTACGAGTACTATTAAAGTCTTGACGGTATTAGAGATGATAACTAATGTACGAGTACTATAAAAGTCTTGACGGTATTAGAGATGATAACTAATGTACGAGTACTATAAAAGTCTTGACGGTATTAGAGATGATGTCTAATGTACGAGTCCTATAAAAGTCTTGACGGTATTAGAGATGATAACTAACGAGTACAATAAGTCTTGACGGTATTAGAGATGATGTCTAATGTACGAGTACTATAAAAGTCTTGACGGTATAAGAGATGATAACTAATGTACGAGTACTATAAAAGTCTTGACGGTATTAGAGATGATGTCTAATGTACGAGTACTATAAAAGTCTTGACGGTATTAGAGATGATAACTAATGTACGAGTACTATAAAAGTCTTGACGGTATTAGAGATGATGTCTAATGTACGAGTATTATAAAAGTCTTGACGGTATTAGAGATGATGTCTAATGTACGAGTACTATAAACGTCTTGATGGTATTAGAGATGATAACTAATGTACGAGTACTATAAAAGTCTAGACGGTATTAGAGATGATGTCTAATGTACGAGTACTATAAAAGTCTTGACGGTATTAGAGATGATAACTAATGTACGAGTACTATAAAAGTCTTGACGGTATTAGAGATGATAACTAATGTACGAGTACTATAAAAGTCTTGATGGTATTAGAGATGATAACTAATGTATGTAAAAATCTTGACTGTATTAGAGATGATAACTAATGTATGTAAAAATCTTGACGGTATTAGAGATGATAACTAATGTATGTAAAAATCTTGACGGTATTAGAGATGATAACTAATGTACGAGTACTATTAAAGTCTTGACGGTATTAGAGATGATAACTAATGTACGAGTACTATAAAAGTCTTGACGGTATTAGAGATGATAACTAATGTACGAGTACTATAAAAGTCTTGACGGTATTAGAGATGATGTCTAATGTACGAGTACTATAAAAGTCTTGACGGTATTAGAGATGATAACTAATGTACGAGTACTATAAAAGTCTTGATGATATTAGAGATGATAACTAATGTACGAGTACTATAAAAATCTTGACGGTATTAGAGATGATAACTAATGTACGAGTACTATAAAAGTCTAGACGGTATTAGAGATGATAACTAATGTACCAGTACTATAAAAGTCTTGACGGTATAAGAGATGATAACTAATGTACGAGTACTATAAAAGTCTTGACGGTATTAGAGATGATGTCTAATGTACGAGTACTATAAAAGTCTTGACGGTATTAGAGATGATAACTAATGTACGAGTACTATAAAAGTCTTGACGGTATTAGAGATGATGTCTAATGTATGAGTACTATAAAAGTCTTGACGGTATTAGAGATGATAACTAATGTACGAGTCCTATAAAAGTCTTGACGGTATTAGAGATGATAACTAATGTACGAGTACTATAAAAGTCTTGATGGTATTAGATATGATAACTAATGTACGAGTACTATTAAAGTCTTGACGGTATTAGAGATGATAACTAATGTACGAGTACTATAAAAGTCTTGACGGTATTAGAGATGATAACTAATGTACGAGTACTATAAAAGTCTTGACGGTATTAGAGATGATGTCTAATGTACGAGTCCTATAAAAGTCTTGACGGAATTAGAGATGATAACTAACGAGTACAATAAGTCTTGACGGTATTAGAGATGATGTCTAATGTACGAGTACTATAAAAGTCTTGACGGTATAAGAGATGATAACTAATGTACGAGTACTATAAAAGTCTTGACGGTATTAGAGATGATGTCTAATGTACGAGTACTATAAAAGTCTTGACGGTATTAGAGATGATAACTAATGTACGAGTACTATAAAAGTCTTGACGGTATTAGAGATGATGTCTAATGTACGAGTATTATAAAAGTCTTGACGGTATTAGAGATGATGTCTAATGTACGAGTACTATAAACGTCTTGATGGTATTAGAGATGATAACTAATGTACGAGTACTATAAAAGTCTAGACGGTATTAGAGATGATGTCTAATGTACGAGTACTATAAAAGTCTTGACGGTATTAGAGATGATAACTAATGTACGAGTACTATAAAAGTCTTGACGGTATTAGAGATGATAACTAATGTACGAGTACTATAAAAGTCTTGATGGTATTAGAGATGATAACTAATGTATGTAAAAATCTTGACTGTATTAGAGATGATAACTAATGTATGTAAAAATCTTGACGGTATTAGAGATGATAACTAATGTATGTAAAAATCTTGACGGTATTAGAGATGATAACTAATGTACGAGTACTATAAAAGTCTTGACGGTATTAGAGATGATAACTAATGTACGAGTACTATAAAAGTCTTGACGGTATTAGAGATGATAACTAATGTACGAGTACTATAAAAGTCTTGACGGTATTAGAGATGATGTCTAATGTACGAGTACTATAAAAGTCTTGACGGTATTAGAGATGATAACTAATGTACGAGTACTATAAAAGTCTTGATGGTATTAGAGATGATGTCTAATGTACGAGTACTATAAAAGTCTTGATGGTATTAGAGATGATAACTAATGTACGAGTACTATAAAAGTCTTGACGGTATTAGAGATGATAACTAATAAACGAGTACTATAAAAGTCTTGACGGTATTAGAGATGATAACTAATGTACGAGTACTATAAAAGTCTTGACGGTATTAGAGATGATAACTAATGTACGAGTACTATAAAAGTCTTGACGGTATTAGAGATGATAACTAACGAGTACTATAAGTCTTGACGGTATTAGAGATGATGTCTAATGTACGAGTACTATAAAAGTCTTGATGGTATTAGAGATGATAACTAATGTACGAGTACTATAAAAGTCTTGATGATATTAGAGATGATAACTAATGTACGAGTACTATAAAAATCTTGACGGTATTAGAGATGATAACTAATGTACGAGTACTATAAAAGTCTAGACGGTATTAGAGATGATAACTAATGTACCAGTACTATAAAAGTCTTGACGGTATAAGAGATGATAACTAATGTACGAGTACTATAAAAGTCTTGACGGTATTAGAGATGATGTCTAATGTACGAGTACTATAAAAGTCTTGACGGTATTAGAGATGATAACTAATGTACGAGTACTATAAAAGTCTTGACGGTATTAGAGATGATAGCTAATGTACGAGTATTATAAAAGTCTTGACGGTATTAGAGATGATAACTAATGTACGAGTCCTATAAAAGTCTTGACGGTATTAGAGATGATAACTAATGTACGAGTACTATAAAAGTCTTGATGGTATTAGATATGATAACTAATGTACGAGTACTATTAAAGTCTTGACGGTATTAGAGATGATAACTAATGTACGAGTACTATAAAAGTCTTGACGGTATTAGAGATGATAACTAATGTACGAGTACTATAAAAGTCTTGACGGTATTAGAGATGATGTCTAATGTACGAGTCCTATAGAAGTCTTGACGGTATTAGAGATGATAACTAACGAGTACAATAAGTCTTGACGGTATTAGAGATGATGTCTAATGTACGAGTACTATAAAAGTCTTGACGGTATAAGAGATGATAACTAATGTACGAGTACTATAAAAGTCTTGACGGTATTAGAGATGATGTCTAATGTACGAGTACTATAAAAGTCTTGACGGTATTAGAGATGATAACTAATGTACGAGTACTATAAAAGTCTTGACGGTATTAGAGATGATGTCTAATGTACGAGTATTATAAAAGTCTTGACGGTATTAGAGATGATAACTAATGTACGAGTACTATAAAAGTCTTGATGATATTAGAGATGATAACTAATGTACGAGTACTATAAAAATCTTGACGGTATTAGAGATGATAACTAATGTACGAGTACTATAAAAGTCTAGACGGTATTAGAGATGATAACTAATGTACCAGTACTATAAAAGTCTTGACGGTATAAGAGATGATAACTAATGTACGAGTACTATAAAAGTCTTGACGGTATTAGAGATGATGTCTAATGTACGAGTACTATAAAAGTCTTGACGGTATTAGAGATGATAACTAATGTACGAGTACTATAAAAGTCTTGACGGTATTAGAGATGATAGCTAATGTACGAGTATTATAAAAGTCTTGACGGTATTAGAGATGATAACTAATGTACGAGTCCTATAAAAGTCTTGACGGTATTAGAGATGATAACTAATGTACGAGTACTATAAAAGTCTTGATGGTATTAGATATGATAACTAATGTACGAGTACTATTAAAGTCTTGACGGTATTAGAGATGATAACTAATGTACGAGTACTATAAAAGTCTTGACGGTATTAGAGATGATAACTAATGTACGAGTACTATAAAAGTCTTGACGGTATTAGAGATGATGTCTAATGTACGAGTCCTATAGAAGTCTTGACGGTATTAGAGATGATAACTAACGAGTACAATAAGTCTTGACGGTATTAGAGATGATGTCTAATGTACGAGTACTATAAAAGTCTTGACGGTATAAGAGATGATAACTAATGTACGAGTACTATAAAAGTCTTGACGGTATTAGAGATGATGTCTAATGTACGAGTACTATAAAAGTCTTGACGGTATTAGAGATGATAACTAATGTACGAGTACTATAAAAGTCTTGACGGTATTAGAGATGATGTCTAATGTACGAGTATTATAAAAGTCTTGACGGTATTAGAGATGATGTCTAATGTACGAGTACTATAAACGTCTTGATGGTATTAGAGATGATAACTAATGTACGAGTACTATAAAAGTCTAGACGGTATTAGAGATGATGTCTAATGTACGAGTACTATAAAAGTCTTGACGGTATTAGAGATGATAACTAATGTACGAGTACTATAAAAGTCTTGACGGTATTAGAGATGATAACTAATGTACGAGTACTATAAAAGTCTTGATGGTATTAGAGATGATAACTAATGTATGTAAAAATCTTGACTGTATTAGAGATGATAACTAATGTATGTAAAAATCTTGACGGTATTAGAGATGATAACTAATGTATGTAAAAATCTTGACGGTATTAGAGATGATAACTAATGTACGAGTACTATAAAAGTCTTGACGGTATTAGAGATGATAACTAATGTACGAGTACTATAAAAGTCTTGACGGTATTAGAGATGATAACTAATGTACGAGTACTATAAAAGTCTTGACGGTATTAGAGATGATGTCTAATGTACGAGTACTATAAAAGTCTTGACGGTATTAGAGATGATAACTAATGTACGAGTACTATAAAAGTCTTGATGGTATTAGAGATGATGTCTAATGTACGAGTACTATAAAAGTCTTGATGGTATTAGAGATGATAACTAATGTACGAGTACTATAAAAGTCTTGACGGTATTAGAGATGATAACTAATAAACGAGTACTATAAAAGTCTTGACGGTATTAGAGATGATAACTAATGTACGAGTACTATAAAAGTCTTGACGGTATTAGAGATGATAACTAATGTACGAGTACTATAAAAGTCTTGACGGTATTAGAGATGATAACTAACGAGTACTATAAGTCTTGACGGTATTAGAGATGATGTCTAATGTACGAGTACTATAAAAGTCTTGATGGTATTAGAGATGATAACTAATGTACGAGTACTATAAAAGTCTTGATGATATTAGAGATGATAACTAATGTACGAGTACTATAAAAATCTTGACGGTATTAGAGATGATAACTAATGTACGAGTACTATAAAAGTCTAGACGGTATTAGAGATGATAACTAATGTACCAGTACTATAAAAGTCTTGACGGTATAAGAGATGATAACTAATGTACGAGTACTATAAAAGTCTTGACGGTATTAGAGATGATGTCTAATGTACGAGTACTATAAAAGTCTTGACGGTATTAGAGATGATAACTAATGTACGAGTACTATAAAAGTCTTGACGGTATTAGAGATGATAGCTAATGTACGAGTATTATAAAAGTCTTGACGGTATTAGAGATGATGTCTAATGTACGAGTACTATAAACGTCTTGACGGTATTAGAGATGATATCTAATGTACGAGTACTATAAAAGTCTTGACGGTATTAGAGATGATAACTAATGTACGAGTACTATAAAAGTCTAGATGGTATTAGAGATGATAACTAATGTACGAGTCCTATAAAAGTCTAGACGGTATTAGAGATGATAACTAATGTACGAGTACTATAAAATTCTTGATGGTATTAGAGATGATAACTAATGTACGAGTACTATAAAAGTCTTGACGGTTTAAGAGATGATAACTAATGTACGAGTACTATAAAAGTCTTGACGGTATTAGAGATGATAACTAATGTACGAGTACTGTAAAAGTCTAGACAGTATTAGAGATGAAATCTAATGTACGAGTACTATAAAAGTCTTGACGGTATTAGAGATGATAACTAATGTACGAGTACTATAAAAGTCTTGACGGTATTAGAGATGATAACTAATGTACGAGTACTATAAAAGTCTTGACAGTATTAGAGATGATAACTAATGTACGAGTACTGTAAAAGTCTTGACAGTATTAGAGATGATGTCTAATGTACGAGTACTATAAAAGTCTTGACGGTATTAGAGATGATAACTAATGTACGAGTACTATAAAAGTCTAGACGGTATTAGAGATGATAACTAATGTACGAGTACTGAAAAAGTCTTGACGGTATTAGAGATGATAACTAATGTACGAGTACTATAAAAGTCTAGACGGTATTAGAGATGATAACTAATGTACGAGTACTATAAAAGTCTTGACGGTAATAGAGATGATAACTAATGTACGAGTACTATTAAAGTCTTGACGGTATTAGATATGATAACTAATGTACGAGTACTATTAAAGTCTTGACGGTATTAGAGATGATAACTAATGTACGAGTACTATAAAAGTTTTGACGGTATTAGAGATGATGTCTAATGTACGAGTACTATAAAAATCTTGACGGTATTAGAGATGATAACTAATGTACGAGTACTATAAAAGTCTTGACGGTATTAGAGATGATGTCTAATGTATGAGTACTATAAAAGTCTTGACGGTATTAGAGATGATAACTAATGTACGAGTACTATAAAAGTCTTGACCGTATTAGAGATGATAACTAATGTACGAGTACTATAAAAGTCTTGATGGTATTAGATATGATAACTAATGTACGAGTACTATTAAAGTCTTGACGGTATTAGAGATGATAACTAATGTACGAGTTCTATAAAAGTCTTGACGGTATTAGAGATGATAACTAATGTACGAGTACTATAAAAGTCTTGACGGTATTAGATATGATAACTAATGTACGAGTACTATTAAAGTCTTGACGGTATTAGAGATGATAACTAATGTACGAGTACTATAAAAGTTTTGACGGTATTAGAGATGATGTCTAATGTACGAGTACTATAAAAGTCTTGACGGTATTAGAGATGATAACTAATGTACAAGTACTATAAAAGTCTTGACGGTATTAGAGATGATGTCTAATGTATGAGTACTATAAAAGTCTTGACGGTATTAGAGATGATAACTAATGTACAAGTACTATAAAAGTCTTGACGGTATTAGAGATGATAACTAATGTACGAGTACTATAAAAGTCTTGACGGTATTAGAGATGATAACTAATGTACGAGTACTATAAAAGTCTTGACGGTATTAGAGATGATAACTAATGTACGAGTACTATAAAAGTCTAGACGGTATTAGAGATGATAACTAATGTACGAGTACTATAAAAGTCTTGACGGTATTAGAGATGATAACTAATGTACGAGTACTATAAAAGTCTTGACGGTATTAGAGATGATAACTAATGTACGAGTACTATAAAAGTCTTGACGGTATTAGAGATGATAACTAATGTACGAGTACTATAAAAGTCTTGACGGTATTAGAGATGATAACTAATGTACGAGTACTATAAAAATCTTGACTGTATTAGAGATGATAACTAATGTATGTAAAAATCTTGACGGTATTAGAGATGATAACTAATGTATGTAAAAATCTTGACGGTATTAGAGATGATAACTAATGTACGAGTACTATAAAAGTCTTGACGGTATTAGAGATGATGTCTAATGTACGAGTACTATAAAAGTCTTGACGGTATTAGAGATGATAACTAATGTACGAGTACTATAAAAGTCTTGATGGTATTAGAGATGATAACTAATGTACGAGTACTATAAAAATCTTGACGGTATTAGAGATGATAACTAATGTACGAGTACTATAAAAGTCTTGACGGTATTAGAGATGATAACTAATGTACGAGTACTATAAAAATCTTGACGGTATTAGAGATGATGTCTAATGTACGAGTACTATAAAAGTCTTGACGGTATTAGAGATGATAACTAATGTACGAGTACTATAAAAATCTTGACGGTATTAGAGATGATAACTAATGTACGAGTACTATAAAAGTCTTGACGGTATTAGAGATGATGTCTAATGTACCAGTACTATAAAATTCTTCACGGTATTAGAGATGATAACTAATGTACGAGTACTATAAAAGTCTTGATGGTATTAGAGATGATAACTAATGTACGAGTACTATAAAAGTCTTCACGGTATTAGAGATGATAACTAATGTACGAGTACTATAAAAGTCTTGACGGTATTAGAGATGATGTCTAATGTACGAGTACTATAAAAGTCTTGATGGTATTAGAGATGATAACTAATGTACGAGTACTATAAAAGTCTTGACGGTATTAGAGATGATAACTAATAAACGAGTACTATAAAAGTCTTGACGGTATTAGAGATGATAACTAATGTACGAGTACTATAAAAGTCTTGACGGTATTAGAGATGATAACTAATGTACGAGTACTATAAAAGTCTTGACGGTATTAGAGATGATAACTAACGAGTACTATAAGTCTTGACGGTATTAGAGATGATGTCTAATGTACGAGTACTATAAAAGTCTTGACGGTATTAGAGATGATAACTAATGTACGAGTCCTATAAAAGTCTTGACGTTATTAGAGATGATAACTAATGTACGAGTACTATAAAAGTCTAGACGGTATTAGAGATGATAACTAATGTACGAGTACTGTAAAAGTCTTGACGGTATTAGAGATGATAACTAATGTACGAGTACTATAAAAGTCTAGACGGTATTAGAGATGATAACTAATGTACGAGTACTATAAAAGTCTTGACGGTATTAGAGATGATAACTAATGTACGAGTACTATAAAAGTCTTGATGGTATTAGAGATGATAACTAATGTACGAGTCCTATAAAAGTCTTGACGATATTAGAGATGATAACTAATGTACGAGTACTATAAAAATCTTGACGGTATTAGAGATGATAACTAATGTACGAGTACTATAAAAGTCTAGACGGTATTAGAGATGATAACTAATGTACCAGTACTATAAAAGTCTTGACGGTATAAGAGATGATAACTAATGTACGAGTACTATAAAAGTCTTGACGGTATTAGAGGTGATAACTAATGTACGAGTACTATAAAAGTCTTGACGGTTTAAGAGATGATAACTAATGTACGAGTACTATAAAAGTCTTGACGGTATTAGAGATGATAACTAATGTACGAGTACTGTAAAAGTCTAGACAGTATTAGAGATGAAATCTAATGTACGAGTACTATAAAAGTCTTGACGGTATTAGAGATGATAACTAATGTACGAGTACTATAAAAGTCTTCACGGTATTAGAGATGATAACTAATGTACGAGTACTATAAAAGTCTTGACGGTATTAGAGATGATAACTAATGTACGAGTACTATAAAAGTCTAGACGGTATTAGAGATGATAACTAATGTACGAGTACTATAAAAGTCTAGACGGTATTAGAGATGATAACTAATGTACGAGTACTATAAAAGTCTTGACGGTATTAGAGATGATAACTAATGTACGAGTACTATAAAAGTCTTGACGGTATTAGAGATGATAACTAACGAGTACTATAAGTCTTGACGGTATTAGAGATGATGTCTAATGTACGAGTACTATAAAAGTCTTGATGGTATTAGAGATGATAACTAATGTACGAGTCCTATAAAAGTCTTGACGATATTAGAGATGATAACTAATGTACGAGTACTATAAAAATCTTGACGGTATTAGAGATGATAACTAATGTACGAGTACTATAAAATTCTTGACGGTATTAGAGGTGATAACTAATGTACGAGTACTATAAAAGTCTTGACGGTTTAAGAGATGATAACTAATGTACGAGTACTATAAAAGTCTTGACGGTATTAGAGATGATAACTAATGTACGAGTACTGTAAAAGTCTAGACAGTATTAGAGATGAAATCTAATGTACGAGTACTATAAAAGTCTTGACGGTATTAGAGATGATAACTAATGTACGAGTACTATAAAAGTCTTGACGGTATTAGAGATGATAACTAATGTACGAGTACTATAAAAGTCTTGACGGTATTAGAGATGATAACTAATGTACGAGTACTATAAAAGTCTAGACGGTATTAGAGATGATAACTAATGTACGAGTACTGTAAAAGTCTTGACGGTATTAGAGATGATAACTAATGTACGAGTACTATAAAAGTCTAGACGGTATTAGAGATGATAACTAATGTACGAGTACTATAAAAGTCTTGACGGTATTAGAGATGATAACTAATGTACGAGTACTATAAAAGTCTTGACGGTATTAGATATGATAACTAATGTACAAGTACTATTAAAGTCTTGACGGTATTAGAGATGATAACTAATGTACGAGTACTATAAAAGTTTTGACGGTATTAGAGATGATGTCTAATGTACGAGTACTATAAAAGTCTTGACGGTATTAGAGATGATAACTAATGTACGAGTACTATAAAAGTCTTGACGGTATTAGAGATGATGTCTAATGTATGATTACTATAAAAGTCTTGACGGTATCAGAGATGATAACTAATGTACGAGTCCTATAAAAGTCTTGACGGTATTAGAGATGATAACTAATGTACGAGTACTATAAAAGTCTTGATGGTATTAGATATGATAACTAATGTACGAGTACTATTAAAGTCTTGACGGTATTAGAGATGATAACTAATGTACGAGTACTATAAAAGTCTTGACGGTATTAGAGATGATAACTAATGTACGAGTACTATAAAAGTCTTGACGGTATTAGAGATGATGTCTAATGTACGAGTCCTATAAAAGTCTTGACGGTATTAGAGATGATAACTAACGAGTACAATAAGTCTTGACGGTATTAGAGATGATGTCTAATGTACGAGTACTATAAAAGTCTTGACGGTATTAGAGATGATAACTAATGTACGAGTACTATAAAAGTCTTGACGGTATTAGAGATGATGTCTAATGTACGAGTATTATAAAAGTCTTGACGGTATTAGAGATGATGTCTAATGTACGAGTACTATAAACGTCTTGATGGTATTAGAGATGATAACTAATGTACGAGTACTATAAAAGTCTAGACGGTATTAGAGATGATGTCTAATGTACGAGTACTATAAAAGTCTTGACAGTATTAGAGATGATAACTAATGTACGAGTACTATAAAAGTCTTGACGGTATTAGAGATGATAACTAATGTACGAGTACTATAAAAGTCTTGATGGTATTAGAGATGATAACTAATGTATGTAAAAATCTTGACTGTATTAGAGATGATAACTAATGTATGTAAAAATCTTGACGGTATTAGAGATGATAACTAATGTATGTAAAAATCTTGACGGTATTAGAGATGATAACTAATGTACGAGTACTATAAAAGTCTTGACGGTATTAGAGATGATAACTAATGTACGAGTACTATAAAAGTCTTGACGGTATTAGAGATGATAACTAATGTACGAGTACTATAAAAGTCTTGACGGTATTAGAGATGATGTCTAATGTACGAGTACTATAAAAGTCTTGACGGTATTAGAGATGATAACTAATGTACGAGTACTATAAAAGTCTTGATGATATTAGAGATGATAACTAATGTACGAGTACTATAAAAATCTTGACGGTATTAGAGATGATAACTAATGTACGAGTACTATAAAAGTCTAGACGGTATTAGAGATGATAACTAATGTACCAGTACTATAAAAGTCTTGACGGTATAAGAGATGATAACTAATGTACGAGTACTATAAAAGTCTTGACGGTATTAGAGATGATGTCTAATGTACGAGTACTATAAAAGTCTTGACGGTATTAGAGATGATAACTAATGTACGAGTACTATAAAAGTCTTGACGGTATTAGAGATGATGTCTAATGTATGAGTACTATAAAAGTCTTGACGGTATTAGAGATGATAACTAATGTACGAGTCCTATAAAAGTCTTGACGGTATTAGAGATGATAACTAATGTACGAGTACTATAAAAGTCTTGATGGTATTAGATATGATAACTAATGTACGAGTACTATTAAAGTCTTGACGGTATTAGAGATGATAACTAATGTACGAGTACTATAAAAGTCTTGACGGTATTAGAGATGATAACTAATGTACGAGTACTATAAAAGTCTTGACGGTATTAGAGATGATGTCTAATGTACGAGTCCTATAAAAGTCTTGACGGTATTAGAGATGATAACTAACGAGTACAATAAGTCTTGACGGTATTAGAGATGATGTCTAATGTACGAGTACTATAAAAGTCTTGACGGTATAAGAGATGATAACTAATGTACGAGTACTATAAAAGTCTTGACGGTATTAGAGATGATGTCTAATGTACGAGTACTATAAAAGTCTTGACGGTATTAGAGATGATAACTAATGTACGAGTACTATAAAAGTCTTGACGGTATTAGAGATGATGTCTAATGTACGAGTATTATAAAAGTCTTGACGGTATTAGAGATGATGTCTAATGTACGAGTACTATAAACGTCTTGATGGTATTAGAGATGATAACTAATGTACGAGTACTATAAAAGTCTAGACGGTATTAGAGATGATGTCTAATGTACGAGTACTATAAAAGTCTTGACGGTATTAGAGATGATAACTAATGTACGAGTACTATAAAAGTCTTGACGGTATTAGAGATGATAACTAATGTACGAGTACTATAAAAGTCTTGATGGTATTAGAGATGATAACTAATGTATGTAAAAATCTTGACTGTATTAGAGATGATAACTAATGTATGTAAAAATCTTGACGGTATTAGAGATGATAACTAATGTATGTAAAAATCTTGACGGTATTAGAGATGATAACTAATGTACGAGTACTATAAAAGTCTTGACGGTATTAGAGATGATAACTAATGTACGAGTACTATAAAAGTCTTGACGGTATTAGAGATGATAACTAATGTACGAGTACTATAAAAGTCTTGACGGTATTAGAGATGATGTCTAATGTACGAGTACTATAAAAGTCTTGACGGTATTAGAGATGATAACTAATGTACGAGTACTATAAAAGTCTTGATGGTATTAGAGATGATGTCTAATGTACGAGTACTATAAAAGTCTTGATGGTATTAGAGATGATAACTAATGTACGAGTACTATAAAAGTCTTGACGGTATTAGAGATGATAACTAATAAACGAGTACTATAAAAGTCTTGACGGTATTAGAGATGATAACTAATGTACGAGTACTATAAAAGTCTTGACGGTATTAGAGATGATAACTAATGTACGAGTACTATAAAAGTCTTGACGGTATTAGAGATGATAACTAACGAGTACTATAAGTCTTGACGGTATTAGAGATGATGTCTAATGTACGAGTACTATAAAAGTCTTGATGGTATTAGAGATGATAACTAATGTACGAGTACTATAAAAGTCTTGATGATATTAGAGATGATAACTAATGTACGAGTACTATAAAAATCTTGACGGTATTAGAGATGATAACTAATGTACGAGTACTATAAAAGTCTAGACGGTATTAGAGATGATAACTAATGTACCAGTACTATAAAAGTCTTGACGGTATAAGAGATGATAACTAATGTACGAGTACTATAAAAGTCTTGACGGTATTAGAGATGATGTCTAATGTACGAGTACTATAAAAGTCTTGACGGTATTAGAGATGATAACTAATGTACGAGTACTATAAAAGTCTTGACGGTATTAGAGATGATAGCTAATGTACGAGTATTATAAAAGTCTTGACGGTATTAGAGATGATAACTAATGTACGAGTCCTATAAAAGTCTTGACGGTATTAGAGATGATAACTAATGTACGAGTACTATAAAAGTCTTGATGGTATTAGATATGATAACTAATGTACGAGTACTATTAAAGTCTTGACGGTATTAGAGATGATAACTAATGTACGAGTACTATAAAAGTCTTGACGGTATTAGAGATGATAACTAATGTACGAGTACTATAAAAGTCTTGACGGTATTAGAGATGATGTCTAATGTACGAGTCCTATAGAAGTCTTGACGGTATTAGAGATGATAACTAACGAGTACAATAAGTCTTGACGGTATTAGAGATGATGTCTAATGTACGAGTACTATAAAAGTCTTGACGGTATAAGAGATGATAACTAATGTACGAGTACTATAAAAGTCTTGACGGTATTAGAGATGATGTCTAATGTACGAGTACTATAAAAGTCTTGACGGTATTAGAGATGATAACTAATGTACGAGTACTATAAAAGTCTTGACGGTATTAGAGATGATGTCTAATGTACGAGTATTATAAAAGTCTTGACGGTATTAGAGATGATGTCTAATGTACGAGTACTATAAACGTCTTGATGGTATTAGAGATGATAACTAATGTACGAGTACTATAAAAGTCTAGACGGTATTAGAGATGATGTCTAATGTACGAGTACTATAAAAGTCTTGACGGTATTAGAGATGATAACTAATGTACGAGTACTATAAAAGTCTTGACGGTATTAGAGATGATAACTAATGTACGAGTACTATAAAAGTCTTGATGGTATTAGAGATGATAACTAATGTATGTAAAAATCTTGACTGTATTAGAGATGATAACTAATGTATGTAAAAATCTTGACGGTATTAGAGATGATAACTAATGTATGTAAAAATCTTGACGGTATTAGAGATGATAACTAATGTACGAGTACTATAAAAGTCTTGACGGTATTAGAGATGATAACTAATGTACGAGTACTATAAAAGTCTTGACGGTATTAGAGATGATAACTAATGTACGAGTACTATAAAAGTCTTGACGGTATTAGAGATGATGTCTAATGTACGAGTACTATAAAAGTCTTGACGGTATTAGAGATGATAACTAATGTACGAGTACTATAAAAGTCTTGATGGTATTAGAGATGATGTCTAATGTACGAGTACTATAAAAGTCTTGATGGTATTAGAGATGATAACTAATGTACGAGTACTATAAAAGTCTTGACGGTATTAGAGATGATAACTAATAAACGAGTACTATAAAAGTCTTGACGGTATTAGAGATGATAACTAATGTACGAGTACTATAAAAGTCTTGACGGTATTAGAGATGATAACTAATGTACGAGTACTATAAAAGTCTTGACGGTATTAGAGATGATAACTAACGAGTACTATAAGTCTTGACGGTATTAGAGATGATGTCTAATGTACGAGTACTATAAAAGTCTTGATGGTATTAGAGATGATAACTAATGTACGAGTACTATAAAAGTCTTGATGATATTAGAGATGATAACTAATGTACGAGTACTATAAAAATCTTGACGGTATTAGAGATGATAACTAATGTACGAGTACTATAAAAGTCTAGACGGTATTAGAGATGATAACTAATGTACCAGTACTATAAAAGTCTTGACGGTATAAGAGATGATAACTAATGTACGAGTACTATAAAAGTCTTGACGGTATTAGAGATGATGTCTAATGTACGAGTACTATAAAAGTCTTGACGGTATTAGAGATGATAACTAATGTACGAGTACTATAAAAGTCTTGACGGTATTAGAGATGATAGCTAATGTACGAGTATTATAAAAGTCTTGACGGTATTAGAGATGATGTCTAATGTACGAGTACTATAAACGTCTTGACGGTATTAGAGATGATATCTAATGTACGAGTACTATAAAAGTCTTGACGGTATTAGAGATGATAACTAATGTACGAGTACTATAAAAGTCTAGATGGTATTAGAGATGATAACTAATGTACGAGTCCTATAAAAGTCTAGACGGTATTAGAGATGATAACTAATGTACGAGTACTATAAAATTCTTGATGGTATTAGAGATGATAACTAATGTACGAGTACTATAAAAGTCTTGACGGTTTAAGAGATGATAACTAATGTACGAGTACTATAAAAGTCTTGACGGTATTAGAGATGATAACTAATGTACGAGTACTGTAAAAGTCTAGACAGTATTAGAGATGAAATCTAATGTACGAGTACTATAAAAGTCTTGACGGTATTAGAGATGATAACTAATGTACGAGTACTATAAAAGTCTTGACGGTATTAGAGATGATAACTAATGTACGAGTACTATAAAAGTCTTGATGATATTAGAGATGATAACTAATGTACGAGTACTATAAAAATCTTGACGGTATTAGAGATGATAACTAATGTACGAGTACTATAAAAGTCTAGACGGTATTAGAGATGATAACTAATGTACCAGTACTATAAAAGTCTTGACGGTATAAGAGATGATAACTAATGTACGAGTACTATAAAAGTCTTGACGGTATTAGAGATGATGTCTAATGTACGAGTACTATAAAAGTCTTGACGGTATTAGAGATGATAACTAATGTACGAGTACTATAAAAGTCTTGACGGTATTAGAGATGATGTCTAATGTATGAGTACTATAAAAGTCTTGACGGTATTAGAGATGATAACTAATGTACGAGTCCTATAAAAGTCTTGACGGTATTAGAGATGATAACTAATGTACGAGTACTATAAAAGTCTTGATGGTATTAGATATGATAACTAATGTACGAGTACTATTAAAGTCTTGACGGTATTAGAGATGATAACTAATGTACGAGTACTATAAAAGTCTTGACGGTATTAGAGATGATAACTAATGTACGAGTACTATAAAAGTCTTGACGGTATTAGAGATGATGTCTAATGTACGAGTCCTATAAAAGTCTTGACGGTATTAGAGATGATAACTAACGAGTACAATAAGTCTTGACGGTATTAGAGATGATGTCTAATGTACGAGTACTATAAAAGTCTTGACGGTATAAGAGATGATAACTAATGTACGAGTACTATAAAAGTCTTGACGGTATTAGAGATGATGTCTAATGTACGAGTACTATAAAAGTCTTGACGGTATTAGAGATGATAACTAATGTACGAGTACTATAAAAGTCTTGACGGTATTAGAGATGATGTCTAATGTACGAGTATTATAAAAGTCTTGACGGTATTAGAGATGATGTCTAATGTACGAGTACTATAAACGTCTTGATGGTATTAGAGATGATAACTAATGTACGAGTACTATAAAAGTCTAGACGGTATTAGAGATGATGTCTAATGTACGAGTACTATAAAAGTCTTGACGGTATTAGAGATGATAACTAATGTACGAGTACTATAAAAGTCTTGACGGTATTAGAGATGATAACTAATGTACGAGTACTATAAAAGTCTTGATGGTATTAGAGATGATAACTAATGTATGTAAAAATCTTGACTGTATTAGAGATGATAACTAATGTATGTAAAAATCTTGACGGTATTAGAGATGATAACTAATGTATGTAAAAATCTTGACGGTATTAGAGATGATAACTAATGTACGAGTACTATAAAAGTCTTGACGGTATTAGAGATGATAACTAATGTACGAGTACTATAAAAGTCTTGACGGTATTAGAGATGATAACTAATGTACGAGTACTATAAAAGTCTTGACGGTATTAGAGATGATGTCTAATGTACGAGTACTATAAAAGTCTTGACGGTATTAGAGATGATAACTAATGTACGAGTACTATAAAAGTCTTGATGGTATTAGAGATGATGTCTAATGTACGAGTACTATAAAAGTCTTGATGGTATTAGAGATGATAACTAATGTACGAGTACTATAAAAGTCTTGACGGTATTAGAGATGATAACTAATAAACGAGTACTATAAAAGTCTTGACGGTATTAGAGATGATAACTAATGTACGAGTACTATAAAAGTCTTGACGGTATTAGAGATGATAACTAATGTACGAGTACTATAAAAGTCTTGACGGTATTAGAGATGATAACTAACGAGTACTATAAGTCTTGACGGTATTAGAGATGATGTCTAATGTACGAGTACTATAAAAGTCTTGATGGTATTAGAGATGATAACTAATGTACGAGTACTATAAAAGTCTTGATGATATTAGAGATGATAACTAATGTACGAGTACTATAAAAATCTTGACGGTATTAGAGATGATAACTAATGTACGAGTACTATAAAAGTCTAGACGGTATTAGAGATGATAACTAATGTACCAGTACTATAAAAGTCTTGACGGTATAAGAGATGATAACTAATGTACGAGTACTATAAAAGTCTTGACGGTATTAGAGATGATGTCTAATGTACGAGTACTATAAAAGTCTTGACGGTATTAGAGATGATAACTAATGTACGAGTACTATAAAAGTCTTGACGGTATTAGAGATGATAGCTAATGTACGAGTATTATAAAAGTCTTGACGGTATTAGAGATGATAACTAATGTACGAGTCCTATAAAAGTCTTGACGGTATTAGAGATGATAACTAATGTACGAGTACTATAAAAGTCTTGATGGTATTAGATATGATAACTAATGTACGAGTACTATTAAAGTCTTGACGGTATTAGAGATGATAACTAATGTACGAGTACTATAAAAGTCTTGACGGTATTAGAGATGATAACTAATGTACGAGTACTATAAAAGTCTTGACGGTATTAGAGATGATGTCTAATGTACGAGTCCTATAGAAGTCTTGACGGTATTAGAGATGATAACTAACGAGTACAATAAGTCTTGACGGTATTAGAGATGATGTCTAATGTACGAGTACTATAAAAGTCTTGACGGTATAAGAGATGATAACTAATGTACGAGTACTATAAAAGTCTTGACGGTATTAGAGATGATGTCTAATGTACGAGTACTATAAAAGTCTTGACGGTATTAGAGATGATAACTAATGTACGAGTACTATAAAAGTCTTGACGGTATTAGAGATGATGTCTAATGTACGAGTATTATAAAAGTCTTGACGGTATTAGAGATGATGTCTAATGTACGAGTACTATAAACGTCTTGATGGTATTAGAGATGATAACTAATGTACGAGTACTATAAAAGTCTAGACGGTATTAGAGATGATGTCTAATGTACGAGTACTATAAAAGTCTTGACGGTATTAGAGATGATAACTAATGTACGAGTACTATAAAAGTCTTGACGGTATTAGAGATGATAACTAATGTACGAGTACTATAAAAGTCTTGATGGTATTAGAGATGATAACTAATGTATGTAAAAATCTTGACTGTATTAGAGATGATAACTAATGTATGTAAAAATCTTGACGGTATTAGAGATGATAACTAATGTATGTAAAAATCTTGACGGTATTAGAGATGATAACTAATGTACGAGTACTATAAAAGTCTTGACGGTATTAGAGATGATAACTAATGTACGAGTACTATAAAAGTCTTGACGGTATTAGAGATGATAACTAATGTACGAGTACTATAAAAGTCTTGACGGTATTAGAGATGATGTCTAATGTACGAGTACTATAAAAGTCTTGACGGTATTAGAGATGATAACTAATGTACGAGTACTATAAAAGTCTTGATGGTATTAGAGATGATGTCTAATGTACGAGTACTATAAAAGTCTTGATGGTATTAGAGATGATAACTAATGTACGAGTACTATAAAAGTCTTGACGGTATTAGAGATGATAACTAATAAACGAGTACTATAAAAGTCTTGACGGTATTAGAGATGATAACTAATGTACGAGTACTATAAAAGTCTTGACGGTATTAGAGATGATAACTAATGTACGAGTACTATAAAAGTCTTGACGGTATTAGAGATGATAACTAACGAGTACTATAAGTCTTGACGGTATTAGAGATGATGTCTAATGTACGAGTACTATAAAAGTCTTGATGGTATTAGAGATGATAACTAATGTACGAGTACTATAAAAGTCTTGATGATATTAGAGATGATAACTAATGTACGAGTACTATAAAAATCTTGACGGTATTAGAGATGATAACTAATGTACGAGTACTATAAAAGTCTAGACGGTATTAGAGATGATAACTAATGTACCAGTACTATAAAAGTCTTGACGGTATAAGAGATGATAACTAATGTACGAGTACTATAAAAGTCTTGACGGTATTAGAGATGATGTCTAATGTACGAGTACTATAAAAGTCTTGACGGTATTAGAGATGATAACTAATGTACGAGTACTATAAAAGTCTTGACGGTATTAGAGATGATAGCTAATGTACGAGTATTATAAAAGTCTTGACGGTATTAGAGATGATGTCTAATGTACGAGTACTATAAACGTCTTGACGGTATTAGAGATGATATCTAATGTACGAGTACTATAAAAGTCTTGACGGTATTAGAGATGATAACTAATGTACGAGTACTATAAAAGTCTAGATGGTATTAGAGATGATAACTAATGTACGAGTCCTATAAAAGTCTAGACGGTATTAGAGATGATAACTAATGTACGAGTACTATAAAATTCTTGATGGTATTAGAGATGATAACTAATGTACGAGTACTATAAAAGTCTTGACGGTTTAAGAGATGATAACTAATGTACGAGTACTATAAAAGTCTTGACGGTATTAGAGATGATAACTAATGTACGAGTACTGTAAAAGTCTAGACAGTATTAGAGATGAAATCTAATGTACGAGTACTATAAAAGTCTTGACGGTATTAGAGATGATAACTAATGTACGAGTACTATAAAAGTCTTGACGGTATTAGAGATGATAACTAATGTACGAGTACTATAAAAGTCTTGACAGTATTAGAGATGATAACTAATGTACGAGTACTGTAAAAGTCTTGACAGTATTAGAGATGATGTCTAATGTACGAGTACTATAAAAGTCTTGACGGTATTAGAGATGATAACTAATGTACGAGTACTATAAAAGTCTAGACGGTATTAGAGATGATAACTAATGTACGAGTACTGAAAAAGTCTTGACGGTATTAGAGATGATAACTAATGTACGAGTACTATAAAAGTCTAGACGGTATTAGAGATGATAACTAATGTACGAGTACTATAAAAGTCTTGACGGTAATAGAGATGATAACTAATGTACGAGAACTATTAAAGTCTTGACGGTATTAGATATGATAACTAATGTACGAGTACTATTAAAGTCTTGACGGTATTAGAGATGATAACTAATGTACGAGTACTATAAAAGTTTTGACGGTATTAGAGATGATGTCTAATGTACGAGTACTATAAAAGTCTTGACGGTATTAGAGATGATAACTAATGTACGAGTACTATAAAAGTCTTGACGGTATTAGAGATGATGTCTAATGTATGAGTACTATAAAAGTCTTGACGGTATTAGAGATGATAACTAATGTACGAGTACTATAAAAGTCTTGACGGTATTAGAGATGATAACTAATGTACGAGTACTATAAAAGTCTTGATGGTATTAGATATGATAACTAATGTACGAGTACTATTAAAGTCTTGACGGTATTAGAGATGATAACTAATGTACGAGTTCTATAAAAGTCTTGACGGTATTAGAGATGATAACTAATGTACGAGTACTATAAAAGTCTTGACGGTATTAGATATGATAACTAATGTACGAGTACTATTAAAGTCTTGACGGTATTAGAGATGATAACTAATGTACGAGTACTATAAAAGTTTTGACGGTATTAGAGATGATGTCTAATGTACGAGTACTATAAAAGTCTTGACGGTATTAGAGATGATAACTAATGTACAAGTACTATAAAAGTCTTGACGGTATTAGAGATGATGTCTAATGTATGAGTACTATAAAAGTCTTGACGGTATTAGAGATGATAACTAATGTACAAGTACTATAAAAGTCTTGACGGTATTAGAGATGATAACTAATGTATGAGTACTATAAAAGTCTTGACGGTATTAGAGATGATAACTAATGTACGAGTACTATAAAAGTCTTGACGGTATTAGAGATGATAACTAATGTACGAGTACTATAAAAGTCTAGACGGTATTAGAGATGATAACTAATGTACGAGTACTATAAAAGTCTTGACGGTATTAGAGATGATAACTAATGTACGAGTACTATAAAAGTCTTGACGGTATTAGAGATGATAACTAATGTACGAGTACTATAAAAGTCTTGACGGTATTAGAGATGATAACTAATGTACGAGTACTATAAAAGTCTTGACGGTATTAGAGATGATAACTAATGTACGAGTACTATAAAAATCTTGACTGTATTAGAGATGATAACTAATGTATGTAAAAATCTTGACGGTATTAGAGATGATAACTAATGTATGTAAAAATCTTGACGGTATTAGAGATGATAACTAATGTACGAGTACTATAAAAGTCTTGACGGTATTAGAGATGATAACTAATGTACAAGTACTATAAAAGTCTTGACGGTATTAGAGATGATGTCTAATGTATGAGTACTATAAAAGTCTTGACGGTATTAGAGATGATAACTAATGTACAAGTACTATAAAAGTCTTGACGGTATTAGAGATGATAACTAATGTACGAGTACTATAAAAGTCTTGACGGTATTAGAGATGATAACTAATGTACGAGTACTATAAAAGTCTTGACGGTATTAGAGATGATAACTAATGTACGAGTCCTATAAAAGTCTTGACGGTATTAGAGATGATAACTAATGTACGAGTACTATAAAAGTCTAGACGGTATTAGAGATGATAACTAATGTACGAGTACTATAAAAGTCTTGACGGTATTAGAGATGATAACTAATGTACGAGTACTATAAAAGTCTTGACGGTATTAGAGATGATAACTAATGTACGGGTACTATAAAAGTCTTGACGGTATTAGAGATGATGTCTAATGTACGAGTACTATAAAAGTCTTCACGGTATTAGAGATGATAACTAATGTATGTAAAAATCTTGACGGTATTAGAGATGATGTCTAATGTACGAGTACTATAAAAATCTTGACGGTATTAGAGATGATGTCTAATGTACGAGTACTATAAAAGTCTTGACGGTATTAGAGATGATAACTAATGTACGAGTACTATAAAAGTCTTGATGGTATTAGAGATGATAACTAATGTACCAGTACTATAAAATTCTTCACGGTATTAGAGATGATAACTAATGTACGAGTACTATAAAAGTCTTGATGGTATTAGAGATGATAACTAATGTACGAGTACTATAAAAGTCTTCACGGTATTAGAGATGATAACTAATGTACGAGTACTATAAAAGTCTTGACGGTATTAGAGATGATGTCTAATGTACGAGTACTATAAAAGTCTTGATGGTATTAGAGATGATAACTAATGTACGAGTACTATAAAAGTCTTGACGGTATTAGAGATGATAACTAATAAACGAGTACTATAAAAGTCTTGACGGTATTAGAGATGATAACTAATGTACGAGTACTATAAAAGTCTTGACGGTATTAGAGATGATAACTAATGTACGAGTACTATAAAAGTCTTGACGGTATTAGAGATGATAACTAACGAGTACTATAAGTCTTGACGGTATTAGAGATGATGTCTAATGTACGAGTACTATAAAAGTCTTGACGGTATTAGAGATGATAACTAATGTACGAGTCCTATAAAAGTCTTGACGTTATTAGAGATGATAACTAATGTACGAGTACTATAAAAGTCTAGACGGTATTAGAGATGATAACTAATGTACGAGTACTGTAAAAGTCTTGACGGTATTAGAGATGATAACTAATGTACGAGTACTATAAAAGTCTAGACGGTATTAGAGATGATAACTAATGTACGAGTACTATAAAAGTCTTGACGGTATTAGAGATGATAACTAATGTACGAGTACTATAAAAGTCTTGACGGTATTAGAGATGATAACTAATGTACGAGTACTATAAAAGTCTTGACGGTATTAGAGATGATAACTAATGTACGAGTACTATAAAAGTCTTGACGGTATTAGAGATGATAACTAATGTACGAGTACTATAAAAGTCTTGACGGTATTAGAGATGATAACTAATGTACGAGTACTATAAAAGTCTTGACGGTATTAGAGATGATAACTAATGTACGAGTACTATAAAAGTCTTGATGGTATTAGAGATGATAACTAATGTACGAGTCCTATAAAAGTCTTGACGGTATTAGAGATGATAACTAATGTACGAGTACTATAAAAATCTTGACGGTATTAGAGATGATAACTAATGTACGAGTACTATAAAAGTCTAGACGGTATTAGAGATGATAACTAATGTACCAGTACTATAAAAGTCTTGACGGTATAAGAGATGATAACTAATGTACGAGTACTATAAAAGTCTTGACGGTATTAGAGATGATGTCTAATGTACGAGTACTATAAAAGTCTTGACGGTATTAGAGATGATAACTAATGTACGAGTACTATAAAAGTCTTGACGGTATTAGAGATGATAACTAATGTACGAGTACTGTAAAAGTCTAGACAGTATTAGAGATGAAATCTAATGTACGAGTACTATAAAAGTCTTGACGGTATTAGAGATGATAACTAATGTACGAGTACTATAAAAGTCTTGACGGTATTAGAGATGATAACTAATGTACGAGTACTATAAAAGTCTTGACGGTATTAGAGATGATAACTAATGTACGAGTACTATAAAAGTCTAGACGGTATTAGAGATGATAACTAATGTACGAGTACTGTAAAAGTCTTGACGGTATTAGAGATGATAACTAATGTACGAGTACTATAAAAGTCTAGACGGTATTAGAGATGATAACTAATGTACGAGTACTATAAAAGTCTTGACGGTATTAGAGATGATAACTAATGTACGAGTACTATAAAAGTCTTGATGGTATTAGAGATGATAACTAATGTACGAGTCCTATAAAAGTCTTGACGATATTAGAGATGATAACTAATGTACGAGTACTATAAAAATCTTGACGGTATTAGAGATGATAACTAATGTACGAGTACTATAAAAGTCTAGACGGTATTAGAGATGATAACTAATGTACCAGTACTATAAAAGTCTTGACGGTATAAGAGATGATAACTAATGTACGAGTACTATAAAAGTCTTGACGGTATTAGAGATGATGTCTAATGTACGAGTACTATAAAAGTCTTGACGGTATTAGAGATGATAACTAATGTACGAGTACTATAAAAGTCTTGACGGTATTAGAGATGATAACTAATGTACGAGTACTGTAAAAGTCTAGACAGTATTAGAGATGAAATCTAATGTACGAGTACTATAAAATCTTGACGGTATTAGAGATGATAACTAATGTACGAGTACTATAAAAGTCTTGACGGTATTAGAGATGATAACTAATGTACGAGTACTATAAAAGTCTTGACGGTATTAGAGATGATAACTAATGTACGAGTACTATAAAAGTCTAGACGGTATTAGAGATGATAACTAATGTACGAGTACTGTAAAAGTCTTGACGGTATTAGAGATGATAACTAATGTACGAGTACTATAAAAGTCTAGACGGTATTAGAGATGATAACTAATGTACGAGTACTATAAAAGTCTTGACGGTATTAGAGATGATAACTAATGTACGAGTACTATAAAAGTCTTGACGGTATTAGATATGATAACTAATGTACGAGTACTATTAAAGTCTTGACGGTATTAGAGATGATAACTAATGTACGAGTACTATAAAAGTTTTGACGGTATTAGAGATGATGTCTAATGTACGAGTACTATAAAAGTCTTGACGGTATTAGAGATGATAACTAATGTACGAGTACTATAAAAGTCTTGACGGTATTAGAGATGATGTCTAATGTATGAGTACTATAAAAGTCTTGACGGTATTAGAGATGATAACTAATGTACGAGTCCTATAAAAGTCTTGACGGTATTAGAGATGATAACTAATGTACGAGTACTATAAAAGTCTTGATGGTATTAGATATGATAACTAATGTACGAGTACTATTAAAGTCTTGACGGTATTAGAGATGATAACTAATGTACGAGTACTATAAAAGTCTTGACGGTATTAGAGATGATAACTAATGTACGAGTACTATAAAAGTCTTGACGGTATTAGATATGATAACTAATGTACGAGTACTATTAAAGTCTTGACGGTATTAGAGATGATAACTAATGTACGAGTACTATAAAAGTTTTGACGGTATTAGAGATGATGTCTAATGTACGAGTACTATAAAAGTCTTGACGGTATTAGAGATGATAACTAATGTACAAGTACTATAAAAGTCTTGACGGTATTAGAGATGATGTCTAATGTATGAGTACTATAAAAGTCTTGACGGTATTAGAGATGATAACTAATGTACAAGTACTATAAAAGTCTTGACGGTATTAGAGATGATAACTAATGTACGAGTACTATAAAAGTCTTGACGGTATTAGAGATGATAACTAATGTACGGGTACTATAAAAGTCTTGACGGTATTAGAGATGATAACTAATGTACGAGCACTATAAAAGTCTTGACGGTATTAGAGATGATAACTAATGTACGAGTACTATAAAAGTCTTGACGGTATTAGATATGATAACTAATGTATGAGTACTATAAAAGTCTAGACGGTATTAGAGATGATAACTAATGTACGAGTACTATAAAAGTCTTGACGGTATTAGAGATGATAACTAATGTACGAGTACTATAAAAGTCTAGACGGTATTAGAGATGATAACTAATGTACGAGTACTATAAAAGTCTTGACGGTATTAGAGATGATAACTAATTTATCCTGCAATGACAGCATTTACCGACCAATATAGCCTGCCTAATATATTTTTTGATATTGGTCAGTTATAAATAGAACATTTTTTGATATTAGTCAGTTATAAATAGAACATACAAATGTAAAACGGGGCACATCGGGGGATATTGTTTTCAAATACATACACAAAATTATTTCAAATACTTTTATCATCGTCCAGTAAACGTTTATTTACGATTTAAAATTGCAGGATAAATACAATACATGTGCACTGTCGAAGCATATAGGTAAATATGTGTATTCGGCGCGAAACGCGGGAAAAGGCTCGGCAAAGCCTCGCCTTTTCCCGCGTTTCTAAGCCTCATACACATATTACCCATATGCTTCGGCAGTGCACAAGTATTGTATATGTACGAGTACTATAAAAGTCTTGACGGTATTAGAGATGATAACTAATGTACGAGTACTATAAAAGTCTTGACGGTATTAGAGATGATAACTAATGTACGGGTACTATAAAAGTCTTGACGGTATTAGAGATGATGTCTAATGTACGAGTACTATAAAAGTCTTCACGGTATTAGAGATGATAACTAATGTATGTAAAAATCTTGATGGTATTACAGATGATAACTAATGTATGTAAAAATCTTGACGGTATTAGAGATGATAACTAATGTACGAGTACAATAAAAGTCTTGACGGTATTAGAGATGATGTCTAATGTACGAGTACTATAAAAGTCTTGATGGTATTAGAGATGATAACTAATGTACGAGTACTATAAAAGTCTTGACAGTATTAGAGATGATAACTAATGTACGAGCACTATAAAAATCTTGACGGTATTAGAGATGATAACTAATGTACGAGTACTATAAAAGTCTTGACGGTATTAGAGATGATAACTAATGTACGAGTACTATAAAAGTCTTGACGGTATTAGAGATGATAACTAATGTTTGTAAAAATCTTGACGGTATTAGAGATGATGTCTAATGTACGAGTACTATAAAAGTCTTGACGGTATTAGAGATGATAACTAATGTACGAGTACTATAAAAGTCTTGATGGTATTAGAGATGATAACTAATGTACGAGTCCTATAAAAGTCTTGACGATATTAGAGATGATAACTAATGTACGAGTACTATAAAAATCTTGACGGTATTAGAGATGATAACTAATGTACGAGTACTATAAAAGTCTAGACGGTATTAGAGATGATAACTAATGTACCAGTACTATAAAAGTCTTGACGGTATAAGAGATGATAACTAATGTACGAGTACTATAAAAGTCTTGACGGTATTAGAGATGATGTCTAATGTACGAGTACTATAAAAGTCTTGACGGTATTAGAGATGATAACTAATGTACGAGTACTATAAAAGTCTTGACGGTATTAGAGATGATAACTAATGTACGAGTACTGTAAAAGTCTAGACAGTATTAGAGATGAAATCTAATGTACGAGTACTATAAAAGTCTTGACGGTATTAGAGATGATAACTAATGTACGAGTACTATAAAAGTCTTGACGGTATTAGAGATGATAACTAATGTACGAGTACTATAAAAGTCTTGACGGTATTAGAGATGATAACTAATGTACGAGTACTATAAAAGTCTAGACGGTATTAGAGATGATAACTAATGTACGAGTACTGTAAAAGTCTTGACGGTATTAGAGATGATAACTAATGTACGAGTACTATAAAAGTCTAGACGGTATTAGAGATGATAACTAATGTACGAGTACTATAAAAGTCTTGACGGTATTAGAGATGATAACTAATGTACGAGTACTATAAAAGTCTTGATGGTATTAGAGATGATAACTAATGTACGAGTCCTATAAAAGTCTTGACGATATTAGAGATGATAACTAATGTACGAGTACTATAAAAATCTTGACGGTATTAGAGATGATAACTAATGTACGAGTACTATAAAAGTCTAGACGGTATTAGAGATGATAACTAATGTACCAGTACTATAAAAGTCTTGACGGTATAAGAGATGATAACTAATGTACGAGTACTATAAAAGTCTTGACGGTATTAGAGATGATGTCTAATGTACGAGTACTATAAAAGTCTTGACGGTATTAGAGATGATAACTAATGTACGAGTACTATAAAAGTCTTGACGGTATTAGAGATGATAACTAATGTACGAGTACTGTAAAAGTCTAGACAGTATTAGAGATGAAATCTAATGTACGAGTACTATAAAATCTTGACGGTATTAGAGATGATAACTAATGTACGAGTACTATAAAAGTCTTGACGGTATTAGAGATGATAACTAATGTACGAGTACTATAAAAGTCTTGACGGTATTAGAGATGATAACTAATGTACGAGTACTATAAAAGTCTAGACGGTATTAGAGATGATAACTAATGTACGAGTACTGTAAAAGTCTTGACGGTATTAGAGATGATAACTAATGTACGAGTACTATAAAAGTCTAGACGGTATTAGAGATGATAACTAATGTACGAGTACTATAAAAGTCTTGACGGTATTAGAGATGATAACTAATGAACGAGTACTATAAAAGTCTTGACGGTATTAGATATGATAACTAATGTACGAGTACTATTAAAGTCTTGACGGTATTAGAGATGATAACTAATGTACGAGTACTATAAAAGTTTTGACGGTATTAGAGATGATGTCTAATGTACGAGTACTATAAAAGTCTTGACGGTATTAGAGATGATAACTAATGTACGAGTACTATAAAAGTCTTGACGGTATTAGAGATGATGTCTAATGTATGAGTACTATAAAAGTCTTGACGGTATTAGAGATGATAACTAATGTACGAGTCCTATAAAAGTCTTGACGGTATTAGAGATGATAACTAATGTACGAGTACTATAAAAGTCTTGATGGTATTAGATATGATAACTAATGTACGAGTACTATTAAAGTCTTGACGGTATTAGAGATGATAACTAATGTACGAGTACTATAAAAGTCTTGACGGTATTAGAGATGATAACTAATGTACGAGTACTATAAAAGTCTTGACGGTATTAGATATGATAACTAATGTACGAGTACTATTAAAGTCTTGACGGTATTAGAGATGATAACTAATGTACGAGTACTATAAAAGTTTTGACGGTATTAGAGATGATGTCTAATGTACGAGTACTATAAAAGTCTTGACGGTATTAGAGATGATAACTAATGTACAAGTACTATAAAAGTCTTGACGGTATTAGAGATGATGTCTAATGTATGAGTACTATAAAAGTCTTGACGGTATTAGAGATGATAACTAATGTACAAGTACTATAAAAGTCTTGACGGTATTAGAGATGATAACTAATGTACGAGTACTATAAAAGTCTTGACGGTATTAGAGATGATAACTAATGTACGGGTACTATAAAAGTCTTGACGGTATTAGAGATGATAACTAATGTACGAGTACTATAAAAGTCTTGACGGTATTAGAGATGATAACTAATGTACGAGTACTATAAAAGTCTTGACGGTATTAGATATGATAACTAATGTATGAGTACTATAAAAGTCTAGACGGTATTAGAGATGATAACTAATGTACGAGTACTATAAAAGTCTTGACGGTATTAGAGATGATAACTAATGTACGAGTACTATAAAAGTCTAGACGGTATTAGAGATGATAACTAATGTAAGAGTACTATAAAAGTCTTGACGGTATTAGAGATGATAACTAATTTATCCTGCAATGACAGCATTTACCGACCAATATAGCCTGCCTAATATATTTTTTGATATTGGTCAGTTATAAATAGAACATTTTTTGATATTAGTCAGTTATAAATAGAACATACAAATGTAAAACGGGGCACATCGGGGGATATTGTTTTCAAATACATACACAAAATTATTTCAAATACTTTTATCATCGTCCAGTAAACGTTTATTTACGATTTAAAATTGCAGGATAAATACAATACATGTGCACTGTCGAAGCATATAGGTAAATATGTGTATTCGGCGCGAAACGCGGGAAAAGGCTCGGCAAAGCCTCGCCTTTTCCCGCGTTTCTAAGCCTCATACACATATTACCCATATGCTTCGGCAGTGCACAAGTATTGTATATGTACGAGTACTATAAAAGTCTTGACGGTATTAGAGATGATAACTAATGTACGAGTACTATAAAAGTCTTGACGGTATTAGAGATGATAACTAATGTACGGGTACTATAAAAGTCTTGACGGTATTAGAGATGATGTCTAATGTACGAGTACTATAAAAGTCTTCACGGTATTAGAGATGATAACTAATGTATGTAAAAATCTTGATGGTATTACAGATGATAACTAATGTATGTAAAAATCTTGACGGTATTAGAGATGATAACTAATGTACGAGTACAATAAAAGTCTTGACGGTATTAGAGATGATGTCTAATGTACGAGTACTATAAAAGTCTTGATGGTATTAGAGATGATAACTAATGTACGAGTACTATAAAAGTCTTGACAGTATTAGAGATGATAACTAATGTACGAGCACTATAAAAATCTTGACGGTATTAGAGATGATAACTAATGTACGAGTACTATAAAAGTCTTGACGGTATTAGAGATGATAACTAATGTACGAGTACTATAAAAGTCTTGACGGTATTAGAGATGATAACTAATGTTTGTAAAAATCTTGACGGTATTAGAGATGATGTCTAATGTACGAGTACTATAAAAGTCTTGACGGTATTAGAGATGATAACTAATGTACGAGTACTATAAAAGTCTTGACGGTATTCGAGATGATGTCTAATGTACGAGTACTATAAAAGTCTTGACGGTATTAGAGATGATGTCTAATGTACGAGTACTATAAAAGTCTTGACGGTATTAGAGATGATAACTAATGTACGAGTACTATAAAAGTCTTGACGGTATTAGAGATGATAACTAATGTACGAGTACTATAAAAGTCTTGACGGTATTAGAGATGATAACTATGTACGAGTACTATAAAAGTCTTGACGGTATTAGAGATGATAACTAATGTACGAGTACTATAAAAGTCTTGACGGTATTAGAGATGATAACTAATGTATGAGTACTATAAAAGTCTTGACGGTATTAGAGATGATAACTAATGTACGAGTACTATAAAAGTCTTGACGGTATTAGAGATGATGTCTAATGTACGAGTACTATAAAAGTCTTGACGGTATTAGAGATGATAACTAATGTATGTAAAAATCTTGACGGTATTAGAGATGATGTCTAATGTACGAGTACTATAAAAGTCTTGACGGTATTAGAGATGATAACTAATGTACGAGTACTATAAAAGTCTTGACGGTATTAGAGATGATAACTAATGTACGAGTACTATAAAAGTCTTGACGGTATTAGAGATGATAACTAATGTACCAGTACTATAAAAGTCTTGACGGTATTAGAGATGATAACTAATGTACGAGTACTATAAAAGTCTTGACGGTATTAGAGATGATAACTAATGTACGAGTACTATAAAAGTTTTGACGGTATTAGAGATGATAACTAATGTACGAGTACTATAAAAGTCTAGACGGTATTAGAGATGATAACTAATGTACGAGTACTATAAAAGTCTTGACGGTATTAGAGATGATAACTAATGTACGAGTACTATAAAAGTCTTGACGGTATTAGAGATGATAACTAATGTACGAGTACTATAAAAGTCTTGACGGTATTAGAGATGATAACTAATGTACGGGTACTATAAAAGTCTTGACGGTATTAGAGATGATGTCTAATGTACGAGTACTATAAAAGTCTTCACGGTATTAGAGATGATAACTAATGTATGTAAAAATCTTGATGGTATTAGAGATGATAACTAATGTATGTAAAAATCTTGACGGTATTAGAGATGATAACTAATGTACGAGTACAATAAAAGTCTTGACGGTATTAGAGATGATGTCTAATGTACGAGTACTATAAAAGTCTTGATGGTATTAGAGATGATAACTAATGTACGAGTACTATAAAAGTCTTGACAGTATTAGAGATGATAACTAATGTACGAGTACTATAAAAATCTTGACGGTATTAGAGATGATAACTAATGTACGAGTACTATAAAAGTCTTGACGGTATTAGAGATGATAACTAATGTACGAGTACTATAAAAGTCTTGACGGTATTAGAGATGATAACTAATGTTTGTAAAAATCTTGACGGTATTAGAGATGATGTCTAATGTACGAGTACTATAAAAGTCTTGACGGTATTAGAGATGATAACTAATGTACGAGTACTATAAAAGTCTTGACGGTATTCGAGATGATGTCTAATGTACGAGTACTATAAAAGTCTTGACGGTATTAGAGATGATGTCTAATGTACGAGTACTATAAAAGTCTTGACGGTATTAGAGATGATAACTAATGTACGAGTACTATAAAAGTCTTGACGGTATTAGAGATGATAACTAATGTACGAGTACTATAAAAGTCTTGACGGTATTAGAGATGATAACTAATGTACGAGTACTATAAAAGTCTTGACGGTATTAGAGATGATAACTAATGTACGAGTACTATAAAAGTCTTGACGGTATTAGAGATGATAACTAATGTATGAGTACTATAAAAGTCTTGACGGTATTAGAGATGATAACTAATGTACGAGTACTATAAAAGTCTTGACGGTATTAGAGATGATGTCTAATGTACGAGTACTATAAAAGTCTTGACGGTATTAGAGATGATAACTAATGTATGTAAAAATCTTGACGGTATTAGAGATGATGTCTAATGTACGAGTACTATAAAAGTCTTGACGGTATTAGAGATGATAACTAATGTACGAGTACTATAAAAGTCTTGACGGTATTAGAGATGATAACTAATGTACGAGTACTATAAAAGTCTTGACGGTATTAGAGATGATAACTAATGTACCAGTACTATAAAAGTCTTGACGGTATTAGAGATGATAACTAATGTACGAGTACTATAAAAGTCTTGACGGTATTAGAGATGATAACTAATGTACGAGTACTATAAAAGTTTTGACGGTATTAGAGATGATGTCTAATGTACGAGTACTATAAAAGTCTTGACGGTATTAGAGATGATAACTAATGTACGAGTACTATAAAAGTCTTGACGGTATTAGAGATGATGTCTAATGTATGAGTACTATAAAAGTCTTGACGGTATTAGATATGATAACTAATGTACGAGTACTATAAAAGTCTTGATGGTATTAGAGATGATAACTAATGTACGAGTCCTATAAAAGTCTTGACGGTATTAGAGAAGATAACTAATGTACCAGTACTATAAAAGTCTTGATGGTATTAGATATGATAACTAATGTACGAGTACTATTAAAGTCTTGACGGTATTAGAGATGATAACTAATGTACGAGTACTATAAAAGTTTTGACAGTATTAGAGATGATGTCTAATGTACGAGTACTATAAAAGTCTTGACGGTATTAGAGATGATAACTAATGTACAAGTACTATAAAAGTCTTGACGGTATTAGAGATGATGTCTAATGTATGAGTACTATAAAAGTCTTGACGGTATTAGAGATGATAACTAATGTACAAGTACTATAAAAGTCTTGACGGTATTAGAGATGATAACTAATGTACGAGTACTATAAAAGTCTTGACGGTATTAGAGATGATAACTAATGTACGAGTACTATAAAAGTCTTGACGGTATTAGAGATGATAACTAATGTACGAGTCCTATAAAAGTCTTGACGGTATTAGAGATGATAACTAATGTACGAGTACTATAAAAGTCTAGACGGTATTAGAGATGATAACTAATGTACGAGTACTATAAAAGTCTTGACGGTATTAGAGATGATAACTAATGTACGAGTACTATAAAAGTCTTGACGGTATTAGAGATGATAACTAATGTACGGGTACTATAAAAGTCTTGACGGTATTAGAGATGATGTCTAATGTACGAGTACTATAAAAGTCTTCACGGTATTAGAGATGATAACTAATGTATGTAAAAATCTTGACGGTATTAGAGATGATGTCTAATGTACGAGTACTATAAAAATCTTGACGGTATTAGAGATGATGTCTAATGTACGAGTACTATAAAAGTCTTGACGGTATTAGAGATGATAACTAATGTACGAGTACTATAAAAGTCTTGATGGTATTAGAGATGATAACTAATGTACCAGTACTATAAAATTCTTCACGGTATTAGAGATGATAACTAATGTACGAGTACTATAAAAGTCTTGATGGTATTAGAGATGATAACTAATGTACGAGTACTATAAAAGTCTTCACGGTATTAGAGATGATAACTAATGTACGAGTACTATAAAAGTCTTGACGGTATTAGAGATGATGTCTAATGTACGAGTACTATAAAAGTCTTGATGGTATTAGAGATGATAACTAATGTACGAGTACTATAAAAGTCTTGACGGTATTAGAGATGATAACTAATAAACGAGTACTATAAAAGTCTTGACGGTATTAGAGATGATAACTAATGTACGAGTACTATAAAAGTCTTGACGGTATTAGAGATGATAACTAATGTACGAGTACTATAAAAGTCTTGACGGTATTAGAGATGATAACTAACGAGTACTATAAGTCTTGACGGTATTAGAGATGATGTCTAATGTACGAGTACTATAAAAGTCTTGACGGTATTAGAGATGATAACTAATGTACGAGTCCTATAAAAGTCTTGACGTTATTAGAGATGATAACTAATGTACGAGTACTATAAAAGTCTAGACGGTATTAGAGATGATAACTAATGTACGAGTACTGTAAAAGTCTTGACGGTATTAGAGATGATAACTAATGTACGAGTACTATAAAAGTCTAGACGGTATTAGAGATGATAACTAATGTACGAGTACTATAAAAGTCTTGACGATATTAGAGATGATAACTAATGTACGAGTACTATAAAAGTCTTGACGGTATTAGAGATGATAACTAATGTACGAGTACTTTAAAAGTCTTGACGGTATTAGAGATGATAACTAATGTACGAGTACTATAAAAGTCTTGACGGTATTAGAGATGATAACTAATGTACGAGTACTATAAAAGTCTTGACGGTATTAGAGATGATAACTAATGTACGAGTACTATAAAAGTCTTGACGGTATTAGAGATGATAACTAATGTACGAGTACTATAAAAGTCTTGATGGTATTAGAGATGATAACTAATGTACGAGTCCTATAAAAGTCTTGACGATATTAGAGATGATAACTAATGTACGAGTACTATTAAAGTCTTGACGGTATTAGAGATGATAACTAATGTACGAGTACTATAAAATTTTGACAGTATTAGAGATGATGTCTAATGTACGAGTACTATAAAAGTCTTGACGGTATTAGAGATGATAACTAATGTACAAGTACTATAAAAGTCTTGACGGTATTAGAGATGATGTCTAATGTATGAGTACTATAAAAGTCTTGACGGTATTAGAGATGATAACTAATGTACAAGTACTATAAAAGTCTTGACGGTATTAGAGATGATAACTAATGTACGAGTACTATAAAAGTCTTGACGGTATTAGTGATGATAACTAATGTACGAGTACTATAAAAGTCTTGACGGTATTAGAGATGATAACTAATGTACGAGTCCTATAAAAGTCTTGACGGTATTAGAGATGATAACTAATGTACGAGTACTATAAAAGTCTAGACGGTATTAGAGATGATAACTAATGTACGAGTACTATAAAAGTCTTGACGGTATTAGAGATGATAACTAATGTACGAGTACTATAAAAGTCTTGACGGTATTAGAGATGATAACTAATGTACGGGTACTATAAAAGTCTTGACGGTATTAGAGATGATGTCTAATGTACGAGTACTATAAAAGTCTTCACGGTATTAGAGATGATAACTAATGTATGTAAAAATCTTGACGGTATTAGAGATGATGTCTAATGTACGAGTACTATAAAAATCTTGACGGTATTAGAGATGATGTCTAATGTACGAGTACTATAAAAGTCTTGACGGTATTAGAGATGATAACTAATGTACGAGTACTATAAAAGTCTTGATGGTATTAGAGATGATAACTAATGTACCAGTACTATAAAATTCTTCACGGTATTAGAGATGATAACTAATGTACGAGTACTATAAAAGTCTTGATGGTATTAGAGATGATAACTAATGTACGAGTACTATAAAAGTCTTCACGGTATTAGAGATGATAACTAATGTACGAGTACTATAAAAGTCTTGACGGTATTAGAGATGATGTCTAATGTACGAGTACTATAAAAGTCTTGATGGTATTAGAGATGATAACTAATGTACGAGTACTATAAAAGTCTTGACGGTATTAGAGATGATAACTAATAAACGAGCACTATAAAAGTCTTGACGGTATTAGAGATGATAACTAATGTACGAGTACTATAAAAGTCTTGACGGTATTAGAGATGATAACTAATGTACGAGTACTATAAAAGTCTTGACGGTATTAGAGATGATAACTAACGAGTACTATAAGTCTTGACGGTATTAGAGATGATGTCTAATGTACGAGTACTATAAAAGTCTTGACGGTATTAGAGATGATAACTAATGTACGAGTCCTATAAAAGTCTTGACGTTATTAGAGATGATAACTAATGTACGAGTACTATAAAAGTCTAGACGGTATTAGAGATGATAACTAATGTACGAGTACTGTAAAAGTCTTGACGGTATTAGAGATGATAACTAATGTACGAGTACTATAAAAGTCTAGACGGTATTAGAGATGATAACTAATGTACGAGTACTATAAAAGTCTTGACGGTATTAGAGATGATAACTAATGTACGAGTACTATAAAAGTCTTGACGGTATTAGAGATGATAACTAATGTACGAGTACTATAAAAGTCTTGACGGTATTAGAAATGATAACTAATGTACGAGTACTATAAAAGTCTTGACGGTATTAGAGATGATAACTAATGTACGAGTACTATAAAAGTCTTGACGGTATTAGAGATGATAACTAATGTACGAGTACTATAAAAGTCTTGACGGTATTAGAGATGATAACTAATGTACGAGTACTATAAAAGTCTTGATGGTATTAGAGATGATAACTAATGTACGAGTCCTATAAAAGTCTTGACGATATTAGAGATGATAACTAATGTACGAGTACTATAAAAATATTGACGGTATTAGAGATGATAACTAATGTACGAGTACTATAAAAGTCTAGACGGTATTAGAGATGATAACTAATGTACCAGTACTATAAAAGTCTTGACGGTATAAGAGATGATAACTAATGTACGAGTACTATAAAAGTCTTGACGGTATTAGAGATGATGTCTAATGTACGAGTACTATAAAAGTCTTGACGGTATTAGAGATGATAACTAATGTACGAGTACTATAAAAGTCTTGACGGTATTAGAGATGATAACTAATGTACGAGTACTGTAAAAGTCTAGACAGTATTAGAGATGAAATCTAATGTACGAGTACTATAAAAGTCTTGACGGTATTAGAGATGATAACTAATGTACGAGTACTATAAAAGTCTTGACGGTATTAGAGATGATAACTAATGTACGAGTACTATAAAAGTCTTGACGGTATTAGAGATGATAACTAATGTACGAGTACTATAAAAGTCTAGACGGTATTAGAGATGATAACTAATGTACGAGTACTGTAAAAGTCTTGACGGTATTAGAGATGATAACTAATGTACGAGTACTATAAAAGTCTAGACGGTATTAGAGATGATAACTAATGTACGAGTACTATAAAAGTCTTGACGGTATTAGAGATGATAACTAATGTACGAGTACTATAAAAGTCTTGACGGTATTAGATATGATAACTAATGTACGAGTACTATTAAAGTCTTGACGGTATTAGAGATGATAACTAATGTACGAGTACTATAAAAGTTTTGACGGTATTAGAGATGATGTCTAATGTACGAGTACTATAAAAGTCTTGACGGTATTAGAGATGATAACTAATGTACGAGTACTATAAAAGTCTTGACGGTATTAGAGATGATGTCTAATGTATGAGTACTATAAAAGTCTTGACGGTATTAGAGATGATAACTAATGTACGAGTCCTATAAAAGTCTTGACGGTATTAGAGATGATAACTAATGTACGAGTACTATAAAAGTCTTGATGGTATTAGATATGATAACTAATGTACGAGTACTATTAAAGTCTTGACGGTATTAGAGATGATAACTAATGTACGAGTACTATAAAAGTCTTGACGGTATTAGAGATGATAACTAATGTACGAGTACTATAAAAGTCTTGACGGTATTAGATATGATAACTAATGTACGAGTACTATTAAAGTCTTGACGGTATTAGAGATGATAACTAATGTACGAGTACTATAAAAGTTTTGACGGTATTAGAGATGATGTCTAATGTACGAGTACTATAAAAGTCTTGACGGTATTAGAGATGATAACTAATGTACAAGTACTATAAAAGTCTTGACGGTATTAGAGATGATGTCTAATGTATGAGTACTATAAAAGTCTTGACGGTATTAGAGATGATAACTAATGTACAAGTACTATAAAAGTCTTGACGGTATTAGAGATGATAACTAATGTACGAGTACTATAAAAGTCTTGACGGTATTAGAGATGATAACTAATGTACAAGTACTATAAAAGTCTTGACGGTATTAGAGATGATAACTAATGTACGAGTACTATAAAAGTCTTGACGGTATTAGAGATGATAACTAATGTACGGGTACTATAAAAGTCTTGATGGTATTAGAGATGATAACTAATGTACGGGTACTATAAAAGTCTTGACGGTATTAGAGATGATAACTAATGTACGGGTACTATAAAAGTCTTGACGGTATTAGAGATGATAACTAATGTACGAGTACTATAAAAGTCTTGACGGTATTAGATATGATAACTAATGTACGAGTACTATAAAAGTCTAGACGGTATTAGAGATGATAACTAATGTACGAGTACTATAAAAGTCTTGACGGTATTAGAGATGATAACTAATGTACGAGTACTATAAAAGTCTAGACGGTATTAGAGATGATAACTAATGTACGAGTACTATAAAAGTCTTGACGGTATTAGAGATGATAACTAATGTACGAGTACTATAAAAGTCTTGACGGTATTAGAGATGATAACTAATGTACGAGTACTATAAAAGTCTTGACGGTATTAGAGATGATAACTAATGTACGGGTACTATAAAAGTCTTGACGGTATTAGAGATGATGTCTAATGTACGAGTACTATAAAAGTCTTCACGGTATTAGAGATGATAACTAATGTATGTAAAAATCTTGATGGTATTAGAGATGATAACTAATGTATGTAAAAATCTTGACGGTATTAGAGATGATAACTAATGTACGAGTACAATAAAAGTCTTGACGGTATTAGAGATGATGTCTAATGTACGAGTACTATAAAAGTCTTGATGGTATTAGAGATGATAACTAATGTACGAGTACTATAAAAGTCTTGACAGTATTAGAGATGATAACTAATGTACGAGTACTATAAAAATCTTGACGGTATTAGAGATGATAACTAATGTACGAGTACTATAAAAGTCTTGACGGTATTAGAGATGATAACTAATGTACGAGTACTATAAAAGTCTTGACGGTATTAGAGATGATAACTAATGTTTGTAAAAATCTTGACGGTATTAGAGATGATGTCTAATGTAAGAGTACTATAAAAGTCTTGACGGTATTAGAGATGATAACTAATGTACGAGTACTATAAAAGTCTAGACGGTATTAGAGATGATAACTAATGTACGAGTACTATAAAAGTCTTGACGGTATTAGAGATGATAACTAATGTACGAGTACTATAAAAGTCTTGACGGTATTAGAGATGATAACTAATGTACGAGTACTATAAAAGTCTTGACGGTATTAGAGATGATAACTAATGTACGGGTACTATAAAAGTCTTGACGGTATTAGAGATGATGTCTAATGTACGAGTACTATAAAAGTCTTCACGGTATTAGAGATGATAACTAATGTATGTAAAAATCTTGATGGTATTAGAGATGATAACTAATGTATGTAAAAATCTTGACGGTATTAGAGATGATAACTAATGTACGAGTACAATAAAAGTCTTGACGGTATTAGAGATGATGTCTAATGTACGAGTACTATAAAAGTCTTGATGGTATTAGAGATGATAACTAATGTACGAGTACTATAAAAGTCTTGACAGTATTAGAGATGATAACTAATGTACGAGTACTATAAAAATCTTGACGGTATTAGAGATGATAACTAATGTACGAGTACTATAAAAGTCTTGACGGTATTAGAGATGATAACTAATGTACGAGTACTATAAAAGTCTTGACGGTATTAGAGATGATAACTAATGTTTGTAAAAATCTTGACGGTATTAGAGATGATGTCTAATGTACGAGTACTATAAAAGTCTTGACGGTATTAGAGATGATAACTAATGTACGAGTACTATAAAAGTCTTGACGGTATTCGAGATGATGTCTAATGTACGAGTACTATAAAAGTCTTGACGGTATTAGAGATGATGTCTAATGTACGAGTACTATAAAAGTCTTGACGGTATTAGAGATGATAACTAATGTACGAGTACTATAAAAGTCTTGACGGTATTAGAGATGATAACTAATGTACGAGTACTATAAAAGTCTTGACGGTATTAGAGATGATAACTAATGTACGAGTACTATAAAAGTCTTGACGGTATTAGAGATGATAACTAATGTACGAGTACTATAAAAGTCTTGACGGTATTAGAGATGATAACTAATGTATGAGTACTATAAAAGTCTTGACGGTATTAGAGATGATAACTAATGTACGAGTACTATAAAAGTCTTGACGGTATTAGAGATGATGTCTAATGTACGAGTACTATAAAAGTCTTGACGGTATTAGAGATGATAACTAATGTATGTAAAAATCTTGACGGTATTAGAGATGATGTCTAATGTACGAGTACTATAAAAGTCTTGACGGTATTAGAGATGATAACTAATGTACGAGTACTATAAAAGTCTTGACGGTATTAGAGATGATAACTAATGTACGAGTACTATAAAAGTCTTGACGGTATTAGAGATGATAACTAATGTACGAGTCCTATAAAAGTCTTGACGGTATTAGAGATGATAACTAATGTACGAGTACTATAAAAGTCTTGACGGTATTAGAGATGATAACTAATGTACGAGTACTATAAAAGTTTTGACGGTATTAGAGATGATGTCTAATGTACGAGTACTATAAAAGTCTTGACGGTATTAGAGATGATAACTAATGTACGAGTACTATAAAAGTCTTGACGGTATTAGAGATGATGTCTAATGTATGAGTACTATAAAAGTCTTGACGGTATTAGATATGATAACTAATGTACGAGTACTATAAAAGTCTTGATGGTATTAGAGATGATAACTAATGTACGAGTCCTATAAAAGTCTTGACGGTATTAGAGATGATAACTAATGTACCAGTACTATAAAAGTCTTGATGGTATTAGATATGATAACTAATGTACGAGTACTATTAAAGTCTTGACGGTATTAGAGATGATAACTAATGTACGAGTACTATAAAAGTTTTGACAGTATTAGAGATGATGTCTAATGTACGAGTACTATAAAAGTCTTGACGGTATTAGAGATGATAACTAATGTACAAGTACTATAAAAGTCTTGACGGTATTAGAGATGATGTCTAATGTATGAGTACTATAAAAGTCTTGACGGTATTAGAGATGATAACTAATGTACAAGTACTATAAAAGTCTTGACGGTATTAGAGATGATAACTAATGTACGAGTACTATAAAAGTCTTGACGGTATTAGAGATGATAACTAATGTACGAGTACTATAAAAGTCTTGACGGTATTAGAGATGATAACTAATGTACGAGTCCTATAAAAGTCTTGACGGTATTAGAGATGATAACTAATGTACGAGTACTATAAAAGTCTAGACGGTATTAGAGATGATAACTAATGTACGAGTACTATAAAAGTCTTGACGGTATTAGAGATGATAACTAATGTACGAGTACTATAAAAGTCTTGACGGTATTAGAGATGATAACTAATGTACGGGTACTATAAAAGTCTTGACGGTATTAGAGATGATGTCTAATGTACGAGTACTATAAAAGTCTTCACGGTATTAGAGATGATAACTAATGTATGTAAAAATCTTGACGGTATTAGAGATGATAACTAATGTACGAGTACAATAAAAGTCTTGACGGTATTAGAGATGATGTCTAATGTACGAGTACTATAAAAGTCTTGATGGTATTAGAGATGATAACTAATGTACGAGTACTATAAAAGTCTTGACAGTATTAGAGATGATAACTAATGTACGAGTACTATAAAAATCTTGACGGTATTAGAGATGATAACTAATGTACGAGTACTATAAAAGTCTTGACGGTATTAGAGATGATAACTAATGTACGAGTACTATAAAAGTCTTGACGGTATTAGAGATGATAACTAATGTACGAGTACTATAAAAGTCTTGACGGTATTAGAGATGATAACTAATGTACGAGTACTATAAAAGTCTTGACGGTATTCGAGATGATGTCTAATGTACGAGTACTATAAAAGTCTTGACGGTATTAGAGATGATAACTAATGTACCAGTACTATAAAAGTCTTGACAGTATTAGAGATGATAACTAATGTACGAGTACTATAAAAGTCTTGACGGTATTAGAGATGATAACTAATGTACGAGTACTATAAAAGTCTTGATGGTATTAGAGATGATAACTAATGTACGAGTACTATAAAAGTCTTGACGGTATTAGAGATGATAACTAATGTACGAGTACTATAAAAGTCTTGACGGTATTAGAGATGATAACTAATGTACGAGTACTATAAAAGTCTTGACGGTATTAGAGATGATAACTAATGTATGTAAAAATCTTGACGGTATTAGAGATGATGTCTAATGTACGAGTACTATAAAAGTCTTGACGGTATTAGAGATGATAACTAATGTACGAGTACTATAAAAGTCTTGACGGTATTAGAGATGATAACTAATGTACGAGTACTATAAAAGTCTTGACGGTATTAGAGATGATAACAAATGTACGAGTACTATAAAAGTCTTGACGGTATTAGAGATGATAACTAATGTACGAGTACTATAAAAGTCTTGACGGTATTAGAGATGATAACTAATGTACGAGTACTATAAAAGTCTTGACGGTATTAGAGATGATAACTAATGTACGAGTACTATAAAAGTCTTGACGGTATTAGAGATGATAACTAATGTACGAGTACTATAAAAGTCTTGACGGTATTAGAGATGATAACTAATGTACCAGTACTATAAAAGTCTTGACGGTATTAGAGATGATAACTAATGTACGAGTACTATAAAAGTCTTGACGGTATTAGAGATGATGTCTAATGTACGAGTACTATAAAAGTCTTGACGGTATTAGAGATGATAACTAATGTACCAGTACTATAAAAGTCTTGACGGTATTAGAGATGATAACTAATGTACGAGTACTATAAAAGTCTTGACGGTATTAGAGATGATATCTAATGTACCAGTACTATAAAAGTCTTGACGGTATTAGAGATGATAACTAATGTACGAGTACTATAAAAGTCTTGACGGTATTAGAGATGATAACTAATGTACCAGTACTATAAAAGTCTTGACGGTATTAGAGATGATATCTAATGTACCAGTACTATAAAAGTCTTGACGGTATTAGAGATGATAACTAATGTACGAGTACTATAAAAGTCTTGACGGTATTAGAGATGATAACTAATGTACCAGTACTATAAAAGTCTTGACGGTATTAGAGATGATAACTAATGTACGAGTACTATAAAAGTCTTGACGGTATTAGAGATGATGTCTAATGTACGAGTACTATAAAAGTCTTGACGGTATTAGAGATGATAACTACTGTACGAGTACTATAAAAGTCTTGACGGTATTAGAGATGATGTCTAATGTACGAGTACTATAAAAGTCTTGACGGTATTAGAGATGATAACTAATGTATGTAAAAATCTTGACGGTATTAGAGATGATGTCTAATGTACGAGTACTATAAAAGTCTTGACGGTATTAGAGATGATAACTAATGTACGAGTCCTATAAAAGTCTTGACGGTATTAGAGATGATAACTAATGTACCAGTACTATAAAAGTCTTGACGGTATTAGAGATGATAACTAATGTACGAGTACTATAAAAGTCTTGACGGTATTAGAGATGATAACTAATGTACCAGTACTATAAAAGTCTTGACGGTATTAGAGATGATAACTAATGTACGAGTACTATAAAAGTCTTGACGGTATTAGAGATGATAACTAATGTACGAGTACTATAAAAGTCTTGACGGTATTAGAGATGATAACTAATGTACGAGTACTATAAAAGTCTTGACGGTATTAGAGATGATAACTAATGTATGTAAAAATCTTGACGGTATTAGAGATGATGTCTAATGTACGAGTACTATAAAAGTCTTGACGGTATTAGAGATGATAACTAATGTACGAGTACTATAAAAGTCTTGACGGTATTAGAGATGATAACTAATGTACGAGTACTATAAAAGTCTTGACGGTATTAGAGATGATAACTAATGTCTGTAAAAATCTTGACGGTATTAGAGATGATGTCTAATGTACGAGTACTATAAAAGTCTTGACGGTATTAGAGATGATAACTAATGTATGTAAAAATCTTGACGGTATTAGATATGTTAACTAATGTACGAGTCCTATAAAAGTCTTGACGGTATTAGAAATGATAACTAATGTACGAGTCCTATAAAAGTCTTGACGGTATTAGAGATGATAACTAATGTACGAGTACTATAAAAGTCTTGACAGTATTAGAGATGATAACTAATGTACGAGTACTATAAAAGTCTTGACGGTATTAGAGATGATGTCTAATGTACAAGTACTATAAAAGTCTTGACGGTATTACAGATGATAACTAATGTACGAGTACTATAAAAGTCTTGACGGTATTAGAGATGATAACTAATGTACGAGTACTATAAAAGTCTTGACGGTATTAGAGATGATAACTAATGTACGAGTACTATAAAAGTCTTGACGGTATTAGAGATGATAACTAATGTACGAGTACTATAAAAGTCTTGACGGTATTAGAGATGATAACTAATGTACGAGTACTATAAAAGTCTTGACAGTATTAGAGATGATAACTAATGTACGAGTACTATAAAAGTCTTGACGGTATTAGAGATGATGTCTAATGTACAAGTACTATAAAAGTCTTGACGGTATTAGAGATGATAACTAATGTACGAGTACTATAAAAGTCTTGACGGTATTAGAGATGATAACTAATGTACGAGTACTATAAAAGTCTTGATGGTATTAGAGATGATAACTAATGTACGAGTACTATAAAAGTCTTGACGGTATTACAGATGATAACTAATGTACGAGTCCTATAAAAGTCTTGACGGTATTAGAGATGATAACTAATGTACGAGTACTATAAAAGTCTAGACGGTATTAGAGATGATAACTAATGTACGAGTACTATAAAAGTTTTGACGGTATTAGAGATGATAACTAATGTACGAGTACTATAAAAGTCTTGACGGTATTAGAGATGATAACTAATGTACGAGTACTATAAAAGTCTAGACGGTATTAGAGATGATAACTAATGTACGAGTACTATAAACGTCTTGACGGTATTACAGATGATAACTAATGTACGAGTACTATAAACGTCTTGACGGTATTACAGATGATAACTAATGTACGAGTACTATAAAAGTCTAGACGGTATTAGAGATGATAACTAATGTACGAGTACTATAAAAGTCTTGACGGTATTAGAGATGATAACTAATGTACGAGTACTATAAAAGTCTTGACGATATTAGAGATGATAACTAATGTACGAGTACTATAAAAGTCTTGACGGTATTAGAGATGATAACTAATGTACGAGTACTATAAAAGTCTTGACAGTATTAGAGATGATAACTAATGTACGAGTGCTATAAAAGTCTTGACGGTATTAGAGATGATAACTAATGTACGAGTACTATAAAAGTCTTGACGGTATTAGAGATGATAACTAATGTACGAGTACTATAAAAGTCTTGACGGTATTAGAGATGATAACTAATGTACGAGTACTATAAAAGTCTTGACGGTATTAGAGATGATAACTAATGTACGAGTACTATAAAAGTCTTGACGGTATTAGAGATGATAACTAATGTACGAGTACTATAAAAGTCTAGACGGTATTAGAGATGATAACTAATGTACGAGTACTATAAAAGTCTTGACGGTATTAGAGATGATAACTAATGTACGAGTACTATAAAAGTCTTGACGGTATTAGAGATGATAACTAATGTACGAGTACTATAAAAGTCTTGACGGTATTAGAGATGATAACTAATGTACGAGTACTATAAAAGTCTTGACGATATTAGAGATGATAACTAATAAACGAGTACTATAAAAGTCTTGACGGTATTAGAGATGATAACTAATGTACGAGTACTATAAAAGTCTTGACGGTATTAGAGATGATAACTAATGTACGAGTACTATAAAAGTCTTGACGGTATTAGAGATGATAACTAATGTACGAGTACTATAAAAGTCTAGACGGTATTAGAGATGATAACTAATGTACGAGTACTATAAAAGTCTAGACGGTATTAGAGATGATAACTAATGTACGAGTACTATAAAAGTCTTGACGGTATTAGAGATGATAACTAATGTACGAGTACTATAAAAGTCTTGACGGTATTAGAGATGATAATTAATGTACGAGTGCTATAAAAGTCTTGACGATATTAGAGATGATAACTAATGTCTACGAGTACTGTAAAAGTTTTGTCGGTATTAGAGACGATGTCTAATGTACGAGTACTATAAAAGTCTTGACGGTATTAAAGATGATAACTAATGTACGATTCAAATAAAAGTCTTGACGGTATTAGAGATGATAACTAATGTACGAGTACTATAAAAGTCTTGACAGTATTAGAGATGATAACTAATGTACGAGTACTATAAAAGTCTTGACGGTATTAGAGATGATAACTAATGTACGAGTACTATAAAAGTCTTGACGGTATTAGAGATGATAACTAATGTACGAGTACTATAAAAGTCTTGGCGGTATTAGAGATGATAACTAATGTACGAGTACTATAAAAGTCTTGACAGTATTAGAGATGATAACTAATGTACGAGTACTATAAAAGTCTAGACGGTATTAGAGATGATAACTAATGTACGAGTACTATAAAAGTCTTGACGATATTACATATGATAACTAATGTACGAGTACTATAAAAGTCTTGACGGTATTACAGATGATAACTAATGTACGAGTACTATAAAAGTCTAGACGGTATTAGAGATGATAACTAATGTACGAGTACTATAAAAGTCTTGACGGTATTAGAGATGATAACTAATGTACGAGTACTATAAAAGTCTAGACGGTATTACAGATGATAACTAATGTACGAGTACTATAAAAGTCTTGACGGTATTAGAGATGATAGCTAATGTACGAGTACTGTAAAAATCTTGACGGTATTAGAGATGATGTCTAATGTACGAGTACTATAAAAGTCTTGACGTTATTAGAGATGATAACTAATGTACGAGTACTGTAAAAGTCTTGACGGTATTAGAGATGATGTCTAATGTACGAGTACTATAAAAGTCTTGACGGTATTAGAGATGATAACTAATGTACGAGTACTATAAAAGTCTAGACGGTATTAGAGATGATAACTAATGTACGAGTACTGTAAAAGTCTTGACGGTATTAGAGATGATGTCTAATGTACGAGTACTATAAAAGTCTTGACGTTATTAGAGATGATAACTAATGTACGAGTACTGTAAAAGTCTTGTCGGTATTAGAGATGATGTCTAATGTACGAGTACTATAAAAGTCTTGACGGTATTAGAGATGATAACTAATGTACGATTCCAATAAAAGTCTTGACGGTATTAGAGATGATAACTAATGTACGAGTACTATAAAAGTCTTGACGGTATTAGAGATGATAACTAATGTACAAGTACTATAAAAGTCTTGACGGTATTAGAGATGATAACTAATGTACGAGTACTATAAAAGTCTTGACGGTATTAGAGATGATAACTAATGTACGATTCCAATAAAAGTCTTGACGGTATTAGAGATGATAACTAATGTACGAGTACTATAAAAGTCTTGACGGTATTAGAGATGATGTCTAATGTACAAGTACTATAAAAGTCTTGACGGTATTAGAGATGATAACTAATGTACGAATACTATAAAAGTCTTGACGGTATTAGAGATGATAACTAATGTACGAGTACTATAAAAGTCTTGACGGTATTAGAGATGATGTCTAATGTACAAGTACTATAAAAGTCTTGACGGTATTAGAGATGATGTCTAATGTACAAGTACTATAAAAGTCTTGACGGTATTAGAGATGATAACTAATGTACGAGTACTATAAAAGTCTTGACGGTATTAGAGATGATAACTAATGTACGAGTACTATAAAAGTCTTGACGGTATTAGAGATGATAACTAATGTACGAGTACTATAAAAGTCTTGACGGTATTAGAGATGATAACTAATGTACCAGTACTATAAAAGTCTTGACGGTATTAGAGATGATAACTAATGTACGAGTACTATAAAAGTCTTGAGGGTATTAGAGATGATAACTAATGTACGAGTACTATAAAAGTCTTGACAGTATTAGAGATGATGTCTAATGTATGAGTACTATAAAAGTCTTGACGGTATTAGAGATGATAACTAATGTACGAGTACTATAAAAGTCTTGATGGTATTAGAGATGATAACTAATGTACGAGTACTATAAAAGTCTTGACGGTATTAGAGATGATAACTAATGTACGAGTACTATAAAAGTCTTGACAGTATTAGAGATGATGTCTAATGTACAAGTACAATAAGTCTTGACGGTATTAGAGATGATAACTAATGTACGAGTACTTTAAAAGTCTTGACGGTATTAGAGATGATAACTAATGTACGAGTACTATAAAAGTCTTGACGGTATTAGAGATGATAACTAATGTACGAGTACTATAAAAGTCTTGACGGTATTAGAGATGATAACTAATGTACGAGTACTATAAAAGTCTAGACGGTATTAGAGATGATAACTAATGTACGAGTACTATAAAAGTCTTGACGGTATTAGAGATGATAACTAATGTACGAGTACTATAAAAGTCTACACGGTATTAGAGATGATAACTAATGTACGAGTACTATAAAAGTCTTGACGGTATTAGAGATGATAACTAATGTACGAGTATTATAAAAGTCTTGACGGTATTAGAGATGATAACTAATGTACGAGTACTATAAAAGTCTAGACGGTATTAGAGATGATGTCTAATGTACAAGTACTATAAAAGTCTAGACGGTATTAGAGATGATAACTAATGTACGAGTACTATAAAAGTCTAGACGGTATTAGAGATGATAACTAATGTACGAGTACTATAAACGTCTTGGCGGTATTAGAGATGATATCTAATGTACGAGTACTATAAAAGTCTAGACGGTATTAGAGATGATAACTAATGTACGAGTACTATAAAAGTCTAGACGGTATTAGAGATGATGTCTAATGTACGAGTACTATAAAAGTCTTGACGGTATTAGAGATGGTAACTAATGTACGAGTACTATAAAAGTCTTGACGGTATTAGAGATGATGTCTAATGTACAAGTACTATAAAAGTCTAGACGGTATTAGAGATGATAACTAATGTACGAGTACTATAAAAGTCTAGACGGTATTAGAGATGATGTCTAATGTAGAGTACTATAAAAGTCTAGACGGTATTAGAGATGATGTCTAATGTACAAGTACTATAAAAGTCTTGACGGTATTAGAGATGATAACTAATGTACGAGTACTATAAAAGTCTTGACGGTATTAGAGATGATAACTAATGTACGAGTACTATAAAAGTCTTGATGGTATTAGAGATGATAACTAATGTACGAGTACTATAAAAGTCTTGACGGTATTAGAGATGATAACTAATGTACGAGTACTATAAAAGTCTTGACGATATTAGAGATAACTAATGTACGAGTGCTATAAAAGTCTTGACGGTATTAGAGATGATGTCTAATGTACGAGTACTATAAAAGTCTTGACGGTATTAGAGATGATAACTAATGTACGGGTACTGTAAAAGTCTTGACGGTATTAGAGATGATGTCTAATGTACGAGTACTATAAAAGTCTTGACGGTATTAGAGATGATAACTAATGTACGAGTACTATAAAAGTCTTGAGGGTATTAGAGATGATAACTAATGTACGAGTACTATAAAAGTCTTGACGGTATTAGAGATGATGTCTAATGTACGAGTACTATAAAAGTCTTGACGGTATTAGAGATGATAACTAATGTACGAGTACTATAAAAGTCTTGACGGTATTAGAGATGATGTCTAATGTACGAGTACTATAAAAGTCTTGACGGTATTAGAGATGATAACTAATGTACGAGTACTGTAAAAGTCTTGACGGTATTAGAGATGATGTCTAATGTACGAGTACTATAAAAGTCTAGACGGTATTAGAGATATCTTATGTACGAGTACTATAAAAGTCTTGACGATATAAGAGATGATAACTAATGTACCAGTACTATAAAAGTCTAGACGATATTAGAGATGATGTCTAATGTACCAGTACTATAAAAGTCTAGACGATATTAGAGATGATGTCTAATGTACGAGTACTATAAAAGTCTTGATGGTATTAGAGATGATAACTAATGTACCAGTACTATAAAAGTCTAGACGATATTAGAGATGATAACTAGTGTACTAGTACTATAAAAGTCTAGACGGTATTAGAGATGATAACTAATGTACCAGTACTATAAAAGTCTAGACGATATTAGAGATGATAACTAGTGTACTAGTACTATAAAAGTCTAGACGGTATTAGAGATGATAACTAATGTACGAGTACTATAAACGTCTTGACGGTATTAGAGATGATATCTAATGTACCAGTACTATAAAAGTCTAGACGATATTAGAGATGATGTCTAATGTACCAGTACTATAAAAGTCTAGACGATATTAGAGATGATGTCTAATGTACGAGTACTATAAAAGTCTTGATGGTATTAGAGATGATAACTAATGTACCAGTACTATAAAAGTCTAGACGATATTAGAGATGATAACTAGTGTACTAGTACTATAAAAGTCTAGACGGTATTAGAGATGATAACTAATGTACCAGTACTATAAAAGTCTAGACGATATTAGAGATGATAACTAGTGTACTAGTACTATAAAAGTCTAGACGGTATTAGAGATGATAACTAATGTACGAGTACTATAAACGTCTTGACGGTATTAGAGATGATATCTAATGTACGAGTACTATAAAAGTCTAGACGGTATTAGAGATGATAACTAATGTACGAGTACTATAAAAGTCTAGACGGTATTAGAGATGATAACTAATGTACGAGTACTATAAACGTCTTGACGGTATTAGAGATGATAACTAATGTACGGGTACTGTAAAAGTCTTGACGGTATTAGAGATGATGTCTAATGTACGAGTACTATAAAAGTCTTGACGGTATTAGAGATGATAACTAATGTACGAGTACTATAAAAGTCTTGAGGGTATTAGAGATGATAACTAATGTACGAGTACTATAAAAGTCTTGACGGTATTAGAGATGATGTCTAATGTACGAGTACTATAAAAGTCTTGACGGTATTAGAGATGATAACTAATGTACGAGTACTATAAAAGTCTTGACGGTATTAGAGATGATGTCTAATGTACGAGTACTATAAAAGTCTTGACGGTATTAGAGATGATAACTAATGTACGAGTACTGTAAAAGTCTTGACGGTATTAGAGATGATGTCTAATGTACGAGTACTATAAAAGTCTAGACGGTATTAGAGATATCTTATGTACGAGTACTATAAAAGTCTTGACGATATAAGAGATGATAACTAATGTACCAGTACTATAAAAGTCTAGACGATATTAGAGATGATGTCTAATGTACCAGTACTATAAAAGTCTAGACGATATTAGAGATGATGTCTAATGTACGAGTACTATAAAAGTCTTGATGGTATTAGAGATGATAACTAATGTACCAGTACTATAAAAGTCTAGACGATATTAGAGATGATAACTAGTGTACTAGTACTATAAAAGTCTAGACGGTATTAGAGATGATAACTAATGTACCAGTACTATAAAAGTCTAGACGATATTAGAGATGATAACTAGTGTACTAGTACTATAAAAGTCTAGACGGTATTAGAGATGATAACTAATGTACGAGTACTATAAACGTCTTGACGGTATTAGAGATGATATCTAATGTACCAGTACTATAAAAGTCTAGACGATATTAGAGATGATGTCTAATGTACCAGTACTATAAAAGTCTAGACGATATTAGAGATGATGTCTAATGTACGAGTACTATAAAAGTCTTGATGGTATTAGAGATGATAACTAATGTACCAGTACTATAAAAGTCTAGACGATATTAGAGATGATAACTAGTGTACTAGTACTATAAAAGTCTAGACGGTATTAGAGATGATAACTAATGTACCAGTACTATAAAAGTCTAGACGATATTAGAGATGATAACTAGTGTACTAGTACTATAAAAGTCTAGACGGTATTAGAGATGATAACTAATGTACGAGTACTATAAAAGTCTAGACGGTATTAGAGATGATAACTAATGTACGAGTACTATAAACGTCTTGACGGTATTAGAGATGATATCTAATGTACGAGTACTATAAAAGTCTAGACGGTATTAGAGATGATAACTAATGTACGAGTACTATAAACGTCTTGACGGTATTAGAGATGATATCTAATGTACGAGTACTATAAAAGTCTAGATGGTATCAGAGATGATAACTAATGTACGAGTACTATAAAAGTCTAGACGGTATTAGAGATGATGTCTAATGTACGAGTACTATAAAAGTCTTGACGGTATTAGAGATGATAACTAATGTACGAGTACTATAAAAGTCTTGGCGGTATTAGAGATGATGTTTAATGTACGAGTACTATAAAAGTCTTGACGGTATTAGAAATGATGTCTAATGTACGAGTACTATAAAAGTCTAGACGGTATTAGAGATGATAACTAATGTACGAGTACTATAAAAGTCTTGACGGTATTAGAGATGATAACTAATGTACGAGTACTATAAAAGTCTTGACGGTATTAGAGATGATGTCTAATGTACGAGTACTATAAAAGTCTAGACGGTATTAGAGATGATAACTAATGTACGAGTACTATAAAAGTCTTGATGGTATTAGAGATGATAACTAATGTACGAGTACTATAAAAGTCTTGACGGTATAAGAGATGATAACTAATGTACGAGTACTGTAAAAGTCTTGACGGTATTAGAGATGATAACTAATGTACGAGTACTATAAAAGTCTTGACGGTATTAGAGATGATAACTAATGTACGAGTACTATAAAAGTCTTGACGTTATTAGAGATGATGTCTAATGTACGAGTACTATAAAAGTCTTGACGGTATTAGAGATGATAACTAATGTACGAGTACTATAAAAGTCTTGACGGTATTAGAGATGATAACTAATGTACGAGTACTATAAAAGTCTTGACGGTATTAGAGATGATAACTAATGTACGAGTACTATAAAAGTCTTGACGGTATTAGAGATGATAACTAATGTACGAGTACTATAAAAGTCTTGACGGTATTAGAGATGATAACTAATGTACGAGTACTATAAAAGTCTTGAAGGTATTAGAGATGATAACTAATGTACGAGTACTATAAAAGTCTTGACGGTATTAGAGATGATAACTAATGTACGAGTACTATAAAAGTCTTGACGGTATTAGAGATGATAACTAATGTACGAGTACTATAAAAGTCTTGACGGTATTAGAGATGATAACTAATGTACGAGTACTATAAAAGTCTTGAAGGTATTAGAGATGATAACTAATGTACGAGTACTATAAAAGTCTTGACGGTATTAGATATGATAACTAATGTACCAGTACTATAAAAGTCTTGACGATATTAGAGATGATAACTAATGTACGAGTCCTATAAAAGTCTTGAAGGTATTAGAGATGATAACTAATGTACGAGTACTATAAAAGTCTTGACGGTATTAGAGATGATAACTAATGTACGAGTACTATAAAAGTCTTGACGATATTAGAGATGATAACTAATGTACGAGTCCTATAAAAGTCTTGAAGGTATTAGAGATGATAACTAATGTACGAGTACTATAAAAGTCTAGACGGTATTAGAGATGATGTCTAATGTACAAGTACTATAAAAGTCTAGACGGTATTAGAGATGATAACTAATGTACGAGTACTATAAAAGTCTTGACGGTATTAGAGATGATGTCTAATGTACAAGTACTATAAAAGTCTAGACGGTATTAGAGATGATGTCTAATGTACAAGTACTATAAAAGTCTAGACGGTATTAGAGATGATAACTAATGTACGAGTACTATAAAAGTCTTGACGGTATTAGAGATGATGTCTAATGTACAAGTACTATAAAAGTCTAGACGGTATTAGAGATGATGTCTAATGTACAAGTACTATAAAAGTCTAGACGGTATTAGAGATGATAACTAATGTACGAGTACTATAAAAGTCTAGACGGTATTAGAGATGATGTCTAATGTACAAGTACTATAAAAGTCTAGACGGTATTAGAGATGATAACTAATGTACGAGTACTATAAAAGTCTAGACGGTATTAGAGATGATAACTAATGTACGGGTACTATAAAAGTCTTGACGGTATTAGAGATGATGTCTAATGTACGGGTACTATAAAAGTCTTGACAGTATTAGAGATGATAACTAATGTACGAGTACTATAAAAGTCTAGACGGTATTAGAGATGATAACTAATGTACGAGTACTATAAAAGTCTAGACGGTATTAGAGATGATGTCTAATGTACAAGTACTATAAAAGTCTAGACGGTATTAGAGATGATAACTAATGTACGAGTACTATAAAAGTCTAGACGGTATTAGAGATGATAACTAATGTACGGGTACTATAAAAGTCTTGACGGTATTAGAGATGATAGCTAATGTACGAGTACTATAAAAGTCTTGACAGTATTAGAGATGATAACTAATGCACGAGTGCTATAAAAGTCTTGACGGTATTAGAGATGATAACTAATGTACGAGTACTATAAAAGTCTTGACGGTATTAGAGATGATAACTAATGTACGAGTACTATAAAAGTCTTGACAGTATTAGAGATGATAACTAATGTACGGGTACTATAAAAGTCTTGACGGTATTAGAGATGATGTCTAATGTACAAGTACTATAAAAGTCTAGACGGTATTAGAGATGATGTCTAATGTACAAGTACTATAAAAGTCTAGACGGTATTAGAGATGATAACTAATGTACGAGTACTATAAAAGTCTAGACGGTATTAGAGATGATGTCTAATGTACAAGTACTATAAAAGTCTAGACGGTATTAGAGATGATAACTAATGTACGAGTACTATAAAAGTCTAGACGGTATTAGAGATGATAACTAATGTACGGGTACTATAAAAGTCTTGACGGTATTAGAGATGATAACTAATGTACCAGTACTATAAAAGTCTTGACAGTATTAGAGATGATAACTAATGTATGAGTACTATAAAAGTCTTGACGGTATTAGAGATGATAACTAATGTACGGGTACTATAAAAATCTTGACGGTATTAGAGATGATAACTAATGTACGATTCCAATAAAAGTCTTGACGGTATTAGAGATGATAACTAATGTACGAGTACTATAAAAGTCTTGACAGTATTAGAGATGATAACTAATGTACGAGTACTATAAAAGTTTTGTCGGTATTAGAGACGATGTCTAATGTACGAGTACTATAAAAGTCTTGACGGTATTAGAGATGATGTCTAATGTACAAGTACTGTAAAAGTCTTGACGGTATTAGAGATGATAACTAATGTACGAGTACTATAAAAGTCTTGACAGTATTAGAGATGATAACTAATGTACGAGTACTATAAAAGTCTTGACGGTATTAGAGATGATAGCTAATGTACAAGTACTATAAAAGTCTAGACGGTATTAGAGATGATGTCTAATGTACAAGTACTATAAAAGTCTAAACGGTATTAGAGATGATAACTAATGTACGAGTACTATAAAAGTCTAGACGGTATTAGAGATGATGTCTAATGTACAAGTACTATAAAAGTCTAGACGGTATTAGAGATGATAACTAATGTACGAGTACTGTAAAAGTCTTGACGGTATTAGAGATGATAACTAATGTACGAGTACTATAAAAGTCTTGACGGTATTAGAGATGATAACTAATGTACGAGTCCTATAAAAGTCTTGACGGTATTAGAGATGATGTCTAATGTACGAGTACTATAAAAGTCTTGACAGTATTAGAGATGATAACTAATGTACGAGTACTGTAAAAGTCTTGACGGTATTAGAGATGATAACTAATGTACGAGTACTGTAAAAGTCTTGACGGTATTAGAGATGATAACTAATGTACGAGTACTATAAAAGTCTTGACGGTATTAGAGATGATAACTAATGTACGAGTCCTATAAAAGTCTTGACGGTATTAGAGATGATGTCTAATGTACGAGTACTATAAAAGTCTTGACAGTATTAGAGATGATAACTAATGTACGAGTACTATAAAAGTCTTGACAGTATTAGAGATGATAACTAATGTACGAGTACTATAAAAGTCTTGACGGTATTAGAGATGATAACTAATGTACGAGTACTGTAAAAGTCTTGACGGTATTAGAGATGATAACTAATGTACGAGTCCTATAAAAGTCTTGACGGTATTAGAGATGATGTCTAATGTACGAGTACTATAAAAGTCTTGACGGTATTAGAGATGATAACTGATGTACGAGTACTATAAAAGTCTTGACGGTATTAGAGATGATAACTAATGTACGAGTCCTATAAAAGTCTTGACGGTATTAGAGATGATGTCTAATGTACGAGTACTATAAAAGTCTTGACGGTATTAGAGATGATGTCTAATGTACGAGTACTATAAAAGTCTTGACAGTATTAGAGATGATAACTAATGTACGAGTACTATAAAAGTCTTGACAGTATTAGAGATGAAAACTAATGTACGAGTACTATAAAAGTCTTGACAGTATTAGAGATGATAACTAATGTACGAGTACTATAAAAGTCTTGACAGTATTAGAGATGATAACTAATGTACGAGTACTATAAAAGTCTTGACAGTATTAGAGATGATAACTAATGTACGAGTACTATAAAAGTCTTGACAGTATTAGAGATGATAACTAATGTACGAGTACTATAAAAGTCTTGACAGTATTAGAGATGATAACTAATGTACGAGTACTATAAAAGTCTTGACGGTATTAGAGATGATAACTAATGTACGAGTCCTATAAAAGTCTTGACGGTATTAGAGATGATGTCTAATGTACGAGTACTATAAAAGTCTTGACAGTATTAGAGATGATAACTAATGTACGAGTACTGTAAAAGTCTAGACGGTATTAGAGATGATAACTAATGTACGAATACTGTAAAAGTCTTGACGGTATTAGAGATGATAACTAATGTACGAGTACTATAAAAGTCTTGACGGTATTAGAGATGATAACTAATGTACGAGTCCTATAAAAGTCTTGACGGTATTAGAGATGATGTCTAATGTACGAGTACTATAAAAGTCTTGACAGTATTAGAGATGATAACTAATGTACGAGTACTATAAAAGTCTTGACAGTATTAGAGATGATAACTAATGTACGAGTACTATAAAAGTCTTGACGGTATTAGAGATGATAACTAATGTACGAGTACTATAAAAGTCTTGACGGTATTAGAGATGATAACTAATGTACGTAAAATGGAAAAGATCCATTGCTATTTGAACAATTGATATTTTCTCACCGTGAATCAGTACGTGATGACCATCGTATAATGTCCTAGCTGTAATAGGAACATGGTCGTGTTTGAACAGAAAACCACTGGAGTGACTGGACTGGTATTTTATGTTCATGCATTTTGTTTAATACATATTATGATATATTTGATTTTGAAATATAATGTTAAACTTTTTCTTTATAATAAACACATTTTAAAATTCTTGAATCTATTAATTTGTATTGTTATTGTGAATCATTTGTACACTATATCTTTAACGTTCTGCCATGCGCATGATTAATAATGACATTTGTCACATAAAACGATTTTAAAAGCTCACTAGAGCTTGTGTTATATATATGATTTATATCGACTCTAAATAAAGCTTTGAATTGAATTGAATTGAGAAAAAAAACGGTGTATTTGTTTTAATTGTTTTAACTGTTTAAAACAATCATTTAACAGAGGATCAGTTTCTTCAAAATTGGAATTCTTTAGTACAAAATTCACCTAAAGCCATAAATTATAAAACATTTAAAACAGAGTTTAAATATGAAGAATATTTAAATATTTTAGAAATAAAAGATGCAATTTTGCTTTGCAGATTTAGAACAACAAATAATAAACTCCCCATCGAAACAGGGCGATGGCAGAACATTCCAAGAGAAAATCGTAAATGTATAGTATGTAATAGATCCCAAATTGGAGATGAATACCATTATATTTTTGAATGTACATGTTATTTTAACCAAAAACGTAAGCAGTCACTGTTAAATTATTTCATATATAGACATAATATTATCAAATTTTCTGAACTTATGTCAAGTAAAAGAAAACCAATACTGAAGAAACTCTGTCATTTTATAAGTGCTATCAATACCGGTGTTTGTCCTCCAGGCTCTTAATCCTTTGTAACCTCTCTCCTAATTTATATATATGTTGTAAATAGTTGTTGTTATTTTGATGTTATATCTCTGTACCATTATTATACATTGGCTTTATGAGAATAAAGATATATATATATATATATAACATATTTGCATAGAGTATACTAGCAATCTGCCAATTAATTTTGAAACTTGTGTCTGTATGTTTGTTCTTCCGTAATAAAGAGGAGTTTGTTTTCTTGTAAATGTACGTTATGATATAAACATGGCTAATAAATATCACGAATATGTTGATTTTTCTACTCCAAAAGGTGATTGTAATTCCGACCCTCCAGAAACTGACATTTATATTAATCCCGTCGAAGCTACTCTGTGTACCCACCTTTCTACTATTAGAGATAAATGGTGGGTGTTCTTATTAACTGGAGTGTGTGTTTGAGGAATTCTGATAGGATTAATTGTGTTTGCAGCTTTAGAATCGAAGGATACATCACAACAAGGTAGTATATTCATGTTTGAATTAGAAAGTAGGAGAAAGTTGTTGAAGACCTCCCGATGAAAAGACACACCTCTTAATTTTTATTCTTACCCATGTTTCAAATTGATGTCCTTTATATGTTCACTATCATACACATACGTTCTTGTATTCGTAGTAGCTGTTCTATCTGATCGCTTTCTGGTTGGTGGTATATGTTATCTTTGGTGACAAAACACGTTATCCAACATATACCTTATCGGCATTCCAATGGGAACAACTTGTGCATCCCTCAGACTTGGGGTCAATTACTTTCAAATGTAATCGATTACATTACAATTGCTTTGCAATTTTCATGATTACATTACGATTACATCAATTTTCAAATGTAATCGATTAAATGACAGTCACTTTGTAAATGTAATCGATTACATTACTGATTACATTTAATGTCATGACAACCAATACATTAGTGTTTTATGTTATTTTGTCTCGTGTGCATCTGTCCAATATCTATTTTTTTTATATAAAAAGCATTATGTGACCTTTTCTAAAATATATATAAACGTTTTATCATTTAGTTGTAATCTAAAAAAAAATCACTTCCTGTCACCTTTAACTAATGAAATAGAAAATTGAAGAACAACTTTTAAAATATTTTATGGAATAAAAATACAATAATGAATGGAGTATGTGATCTGAGTTCTTCCAAAGCTGCACTTCCTGTCCAAAAATATGTAGAAGAATATTCGATTATTAGCATCGTGTTATCGGTTTTCGTGCTATTATCGATTTTCAGATATAGCGATTAACAGTGTTAACCCTTCATTCATATGACGATTGGAATTTTCAAAGAATGCCTAATTAAATATTTCTTTGTACACACCATTGTTTTTAAAGCCATTCTTGTATTTTAATATACTCTCGATTATCGGGCAACTTTTGCTGTCAGTAAAATGGCGTCATCTGTTTTCGTCTGAAGTAAAAACAGGGTCGATATACGGGATGGAAACGAATATAAAATCCGGAAATGGCTGGTTTTAAAATTTCATGGTTCTGGCCATCTACCAAATCATACTACATCTAAATAAAATAACAGAATGTTTGAAAATGACCACTTTCAAAATTGTGTTTACTTTTGATGGTTTTTTTTAGTGCTGAAACCACAATGCACTGCAAAATGACATGTATTTTATATAAGAAACAGGCACATTTCATTCAGTCAGCTCTTTTGTTTACACATACGATCAGTGACCCCATGACAGTTACATGACAGGAAGAGCCGGTGCCTGAGAGGCAGACGACATAGTTCAATATTATATAGCCCTTCTGGATTTTTTCCCAGCTACTTTATAAATGAAGTAAATTTTTAGCATTACAAAAAGTATGGTTCAGTAGGTAGGTTCACTGTTTTTGGTACTTACGTCTTTAAAAGCAAACTTTAACATCTTTTATGAATTTATTACACAATCACTTTTTGCAGATTTACGTTTTGTTTCTATATACTTATGGCAAAACAAACGAATCGGAGAAAACGGTCCATCTTTAATGAGACACATTTACAAAAGATTTTTTTCGAAAATTGAAGAACTACGAAATTATGTGAAAAAAAAGAACGGACATCGGAACAATGCCATGAATTCGTAAAAAAAATAAAAATAGGCCAATGCTACGGAGCAAAATTGTTTTAATGCTATTATTTATAAGATCGCACTTTGTAATCGATCGTTCATGCACTACAATAAAGCTACACATAAGCTCTGCTTCTTAGCTAAAAGCACAGAAAGTTACAGGGTAGGAAGCCATAAAATTAAGAGGATTATGTAAGCATATAATTTGTAATAGTTTTCATTTGACAATTACAGACGATGAGTATTATAAATACTTTTAAAGTTTATTATACAAAACTTCAGGGTACATCTCTTACGTAATATAATAATTTGTTTATGGAAATACAATATTCTTACTTGTCAACAGTAAAAAGATTAATCTGGTTATTTCTGATTTGAACAAAGCGTAACATATAATATGTCTGCGTAAGGAAAACATTTTTTATTTATTTTAATCACGTCTTTCGAACTGGCGGACCCTTCTGATTAATCTCAGAATAGTCATAAAAAATATGGTTGTTGTTTTTATAAGGAAAAATTGCATATGAATGTTTTTTGTCTATTTTGCTTTTTGGGGTTTGCAAGAAGAATTTTCTACCCTGCCCTGTTCACCCTGCTTTACTTCATAATTTTGGTTGTTGCTATATCATTCTGATGATGCACAAAAAAAAATAAAGATAAAAATGAACAATCCAATATAACTTACGATCAATGCTAATCTTAAGATTTTTTTTGTGAAAATAGCCCCAGAATCATTGCTGCATCAGGCGCGGATCCAGCAGTTTTGAAAACGGGGTCCCAGGCTCTTGTTTGCCAATTTTTACCCAATTTATACACGAATTTTACTAAATTGTCGAACACCCCCTTGATCCGCCAGTGTGCATTAATATGCACCCATTCCTAATGTATACTTGATCAGGGTCGTGTATTTTTATCACCTATTAGAACCTTTAAAATGTGTATTGCATCTCCTATTCTAGTCACGGGTACCGTTAAATGGTCACAAAATGTGTATTGCGTTTCTGATTATTGCCAAAGATTGTGACACATGTATTCAAGTATTCGGTCTGAGTCCCGTCGACCGGATGTAAAATGACACTTGTATATTTTGCCTGGCAATATTAGGTACCCTGCTGAGTGAACCGGTGTGAATGTACCTGTCGTTTTCAGAATGAAAATAAAAATAAGTAAATCCCGCCTTTCACTTCTTATTTCAGGAATTATTTGCCTTAATTTATTGAAGAATAAAATATTTCAAATTAAAATATGGTCTCTCGCTTCTGAAAATCCATGAAAAATATAAGAAATATATTTTCCGCATAATATTTTACGTTTCGCTCATCAAAAATGACAAACAAACAAAAAAAGGAAAAGAAATTAACATTTTTAAATCACTAAAGGCCACTAAAAGGCATCAATCGCCTGTAAAATAAATAAACATAAATTATAATGTTGAATCTCCGTGAAAATATTAAAGGTTTACATATAAATCAACATCAAATTGAAATAAATATGAGTGCATAGTTCTAGATCCTGAAAAACAAAATCAAGAAATCAAATATACATAACTTTACTGTAAAATACACAACGATTGATGGATTATTGTGTATTGAATAGCTAAAGTTATTATCATCCAGAATGGTACAAATAAATAAACAATAATATAATACTATTATAGATTGTTCTTATATTTATCAGGGAATTATATAAACATTTAAAAAAAAAGTTCCTGTATTTATTGATCAATCTAATTAACTGACAAAATAGTGTTTACATGTAAATTGCATATTTCTGTTCGATCGGATAAGGGCGCGTTACGGCGTTTACATAGGGATATGATTATTTGTTTTAATATCATAAACAAAAATATTTATTGTCCATTAAGGTGCCTCATTACAATAATCAGAACTTTAAAAGCACAATAACTTTGACGCTGTCCATACGCAAACCTGTGCTATAAAACAAGACATAAATAGCTTAAAGGAGTAGTGACATGATTTTATCATATCTGTTTTTTTGCAACTAAACCTCTTAGTAGGTATCAAGAATTTAAAAAAAACGTCTCTATTCCCTTATTTGGAATATATAACTACTAGTTTACGCCCATAATAACTGTCTATTGAGCTACCTGTAATTTATGCATATTTTTCAATCCAAACCGAGGCTGATGTTGTGTGACGTCATTTGTTCTTTTGATAAATTTTGAGAAGGAAGTGATTGACAGCTAATTTACCTTTCAATAACGGTGTTTTGTTTACGATTTAAACACGTGTTCTGATGAAATAGAATTGTGCAGCATTTGGTTGTAATAACCAAGCGAAAAAGGGAAATGGACTAAGTTTTTTTTTCATTCCCGTAAGACAGTAATTTCTGAAAAGTGTGGACACCTTACTGCAAGAGATGGAACTTCGTTCCCCGTCCCTGTCACAGGTTGTGTTCTGCGCATTTCTCCAAGGGCAGTTTTACCCAAGACCCTTTGAGGTTGGCAGAGCTAGGTGTTCACGGTAAATTCCAGGCACGGTTGAAGCCAGACGCCGTTCCATCGATACCATTGACAGTCAGCAGAGAGGTGAAAGATGGCCGATGCCAAGAGCTTTCGAAAAGCGTAGGAAAGCCGAGGTTAGTAAATTTATGCATATATAATAGTCGTTTCCAATGTAACTTGTATTTGTACATGTGCAATCAACTTGTAATAATATTAACGGTATATATGCATATTTCCTAATGCTGCCTGGTTGCATCGTCATTTTGACTTTTGTAAACAATATGTAGTTACCCTAGCGAGAATGCATGCTGGTCAAGTTATTCCGGCCATATCACCGATAGAACGAAAAACAAACTAGAAAAAAAAAGCAATTGTTGATATTGTCTAAGCTAATTACTCATTTGAAATGAACACCATTGTTATAATGTAAATAAGGTGGCCAGTCTGATTATGTACATCTTTTCATGATGGTGTTTGAAATGTACCTTTACACTTAGCTGTTACCTTTTCAAATTATACATGAAGTATCATTACTGTATGAAACAGATCAAAGTGGAATGAATGAATGAATGAATGAATTTTGGTGTTTAATGCCACTTTCAACAATATTTCAGCTACAGGGTATATCAATCATGGCGACCAGTTGTAGTGGTGGAGGAACCGGAGAGAACCACCGCCCCTGTGCAAGCAACTGGTAAACTTTATCAGTTGCGGCTACGAGTCCAGTGCACCCTTTTTTGTAATTTAGAAAGCTGGGCACGAACCCACGTGATATTGGTGATAGGCTTGTTCCCTCCCACTCTAATCATTTGGGACTATATGTCTGTGTTTAACCATTGCTCATTATTTTTGTTTCAGGTTCAGTGCCACATAAATTACTGAAGGGTGTCTTGGAAAACGACCACCTGCGTAGAGATGTCCCAAAACTTTCACCACTTCACCAAACATACTGTTTAGAAGTGTTTCACTCCATAGTTACCAGTTTGCACCAAAGAGCACCCACTTTTTCTATGCAGCAATGCTAACAAGGTAATTCTTTTCTTTGGATTTCCTATAAGTTTCTATTGAATTGCACATATATATAGCAGTATAGAGTAAATTGTCTCCCATCTGTATTTATGTTCAACATCACGAGATAGCTGCAGTATTGCTGACATGTAAATCAATTAATCAACAATCAATCAATAATTTCATTTTTGTTAGACATAATTATATTGCTTATAATATTACTGTTTAATCTGTTCTTTAAATTTAAAGTTGTATTTTATACTATTCACAGGTTATCTATAGCAGCTATTCATTACAACGAGAACTGTGGAAGACAACAACTTGTGACAGAAAATGGTGATTTATGCTACAATATCAGCTATCCAAAAGCAAAGAAGGGTACCGTAGCAATGGGGAAGCCACGAAAAGGTCCTCCGACTTATGGTAATTTTTTTCATTTTCTAGAAGCCCATCTCCAAAAAAAACCCATAAAATATGCCTTAGTATGTACATGTATATGAATAGATACAATACCCTATGTCCGCTACACTCCCTATCTAGTATACGAGATGTTTTTCATGCAAACTGGAACCAAAAACAATTGCAACGTATGTTTGTAAAGTGAAAGTTTATTCAAGTAATAATGGGCCCGGGTGGCACAATGAGTTAGGTCGTTGGATCTAACAACTCATACAAGCCTATCACCAATACGGTGTGGGTTCGCGCCCAGCTTTGTAAATTACAAAAAAAGTGCAGCTGCAAGTGATATAAATTACGCTGCTTGCCCAGGGTCTGTGATTCTCTCCACCACTAAAACTGGTCATCATGATATAGCTGAAAGTGGCGTTAAACACCAAAATTCAAATTCAAGTAATAACCAATAAACTATATTTTTATTTGGATATTTAAAAATTTATTTTTATTTACAGGTTATGTGACTGATAAAACAGGCAGTAATAGAAAGAAGAAAAGTGGAGTGTCCAACAAACTCGAATGCTACCGATGACATCCAGATCATGAACAACCACATTCCACTTCCGTTAACATCAGAATTCGTTCAGTTTTACAAGAGACAATTAGTTGAAAGACATCGTTCACGTTTTAATATGTAACAATATGCAACAAATTCACAAATCGTAGATGATGTGTTATCCATTGACATTGAATTGTGAATATCACAGATGATGTTTTGTCCATTGACACTGAATAATTTTGAATATATTAAAATTACACTTGTGCATATTTAAATCCACAATATTGTTCTGATGGAAATGTCTGTCTAATTTTCATAACTACACATGCTGGTTAAAAAATTTTTGTTGTTTCTTCCAAGACGTCTCCTAACCCACTGTACAAATCTACTGTATGCCATGAATTGATATTTCCTGAAGAAAAAAAGTAGAACTATTTTATTACATTATAAAACTAATTTATTATACCTCAGTTATAATTCTACCGGTTCTCCCTATTTGACTTCCATTCCATGCTTATACCAGGGTTTTTCATATGAAAAATCAGGCTTTATGCCAGTATAAGCATGGCAGTGTATGATCTAAGGACTATGACAGTGCTGGTGGAAAAAGGAGGAGGGTTATGCATTTTGTACGATATTAATTGAATCATAATAAATATATGTATATAATACAGTTTGTGTTTTATCTCACAAATGCAAACAAGTAATAAAGGACATCCTTCAACATGTCACAAAGTTTTGTTTGTTTGTTTAATGGGGTGTGGGTTGGGATCCCACAAACTGGTTTAACACTGCGTTTTATGGGCCTGTTCCAAGTCAGGAAACTGTTTGGTAATGGTCCTGTCTCTTACTGTTTTGTGTACATTATTTGAATTTGGGATGTCTTTGTCAAATGAGTGGTAGTTTTATACAAAATTTGTCATTTTTATTAAAGGGACCAATAAGAGCTTGCCGTCGAGTGAGAGTTTATTCACCGCATTGATGACTGGGCAGTGTCCTCTTTTTGTTTTTTATTGTTGTTGGTTAGGGGTCGTCGTCTCATCCTTTTTTCTACTATTTAACGTCACTGCAGCAATCTTTCAGCTATATAAAAAATTCTACAGCTACTTACTCATTTATTGGTTCATTGTCATCTAATGGTCCCACATTTTCTAAGTACTCCAACATGCTGATATGTAGTACATGTCGGTTCAGACAATTGGCAACAAGTATGTCATGTTCTGTTATGCAGGAAATATCACTGTCTTCCATGTTGATGATCACTGTCGAAATAGCTTGACAACAGATGCATTCTTCTGCTGACTCACACTCGCACCTAAAATGATTAAATAAATTAATGCAGATTACATCTCCAAGTATGTCTTGAAAAAAAAGCTTTGTATGTGCCGAAAAGAAAGTCAGTAATAAAGTAATTTAAAATGCCTGAGCTGTGTAAGGAATTCAACAGTTGTTTACACTTTGCACATGATTGTCATCAAGAATAATGAAACCACACCTTTAAATTTTAAAATATTGCTCACTATTATTTTACCACAGCATATGTATAAACACTGTTGGCAGCCCAAAAGTGCATAGATGAGAGTGCGTGCCACTCACAGGTAAACTCACGTCCCGGGACTGTAAACATTACTTTCTGTTCAGTTTACGTTCTGAATATTGACATTTGCAGAATATAATTTATAAACAACTTCTACCAAGGGCAGAGAACCTGAATAGTACACTGAATCACCTGTGACTATATATACTATAAATTAGAGTGAAATAAATGGGTTACTATGTAAACAGAAGGTGTAGAGCATGATGACACCCCCCCCCCCCCCCCCCTTTTTCTACATGAATAATTGATCCTATTTTCCTTTCATTTACCACTAGTTCAACTCGTATCAGCGAAATGCAAAAAAGAAGAATCATATAATACATTCCTGCAAATAATATAACAAAAAATATTAATTGTATGCGTCTTACCAGGTTGTATTTATCAATCGATCTTGGTTTTGCGAATGTTGGTCTAGCTCAATGTCCGAGTCGGAATCTGAACTTTCTTCGTTGAAAACAACACTGGCAGTGCCCAACAAAGGCTCAAACTGGTACGGACGTATATCAGAAACAGCTTCATCAATGTTCATGTCGCTGTTACTGTGTGCCATAGCAATAAATCGATGCTTTCCTCGTGTTTATCCAGCCATTTTGTTCCAAAAGAACAAGTGACGTCATAATGTCACGTGACCAACTATCTCATTAATATTAATCAGATCGCGTCCCCGGTAACAAAAAAGTGAGAAATTTACTAATTAGTCAAGGTTTGTCGACTTTTTTTGCTTTTATTTATTAATTAACCATAAAATAAAAGTCGGCTGAACAATAATAATTGTTTTTGTAAAATCGTGTCACTAGTCCTTTAATTCATTTTTTAGTAAATAGTCTCAGCATAGGTAATACAAGGTTAATGTATTTCTCGCATGATAATCAAAAACAAGTAATAGTGAAGTGACAACAGTATATACGTATTCTGTACGTGTGTCACACTTTGCTAATATTTTAATACATTTAAAGTCACATTTCTTAATAAACATCGCATTAAGTTAAAATACGACATGAAAATCAAATACACAACAATTGATGGATTATTGTGTATTGAATACACTAAATTTATTAAGGGCCAGACTAGTATAACATAAATAATAATAATAATAAATAAATAAATAAATAAATAAATACAAATAGATACACGTTAATATAATACTATAGATCATCATATTCAATGAGCTAGTGACGACTACAGTATTACGTAATCTCTCTACTCAGCGGGTGGTTTAGATGACCGTGCGATTTAACTGGTAAAATGCAAATATGCCACGATAATGCAAATATGCCTCGACAATTGCAAAAATGCCACGACAATGCAAATTTAAAAGGAAAAATGCAAATATAAAAGGAGAAACGCTAAAATGCCACGACAATGCAAATTTAAAAGGAAAAACGCTAAAATGCCACGACAATGCAAATTTAAAAGGAAAAACGCTAAAATGCCACGACAATGCAAGTTTAAAAGGAAAAACGTATAAATTGCCACGACAATGCAAATTTAAAAGGAAAAACGCTAAAATTGCCACGACAATGCAAATTTAAAAGGAAAAACGCTAAAATGCCACGACAATGCAAATTTAAAAGGAAAAATGCTAAAATGCCACGACAATGCAAATTTAAAAGGAAAAACGCAAAAATGCCACGACAATGCAAATTTAAAAGGAAAAACGCTAAAATGCCACGACAATGCAAATTTAAAAGGTAAAACGCAAATATAACAAGACAATTCGCTAATTTAACTGGTAAACGCTAATATAACTGGTAATCTTTAATTATTTGCATTTTACCGGTTATATTTGCCAAAAAACGGGCATATTTGCATTTTCTATTTCCTAGTGTAATAAACTAGCAGTTAATTACCTGATACAATTTGTAATTAAGGTATTATTTATGACACAAAATTAAGTAACAAGCACCATTACTAAATTTCACACCATTTGAATGTTTGTCCTAGATATATAATTCAGAAGATAAAAAAACAAAAATCATTCTGATTCTAAAAACTTGCTTAAAAATGTACATAATTTCTCAGTCTAAATATGAAAACTAAATCCTTAATTTATGTAAATAGGCTTAATAAAATATCCATTACAAGTTGCATAGTAACCCACAAGTAATGAAAACAATTATCATATAATCCAATATTAAAAGGAAAATCAGCACCAAAATAAAAAGCAGAAATATCACATATATCTGAATATCAGATACAAGCCCCATTTGAATATCCTTTAAAAAATTTTTTTTACAAACATTACAACTTGAGAGGCAGACGACATAGTTCAATATTATATAGCCCTTCTGGATTTTTTCCCAGCTACTTTATAAATGAAGTAAATTTTTAGCATTACAAAAAGTATGGTTCAGTAGGTAGGTTCACTGTTTTTGGTACTTACGTCTTTAAAAGCAAACTTTAACACCTTTTATGAATTTATTACACAATCACTTTTTGCAGATTTACGTTTTGTTTCTATATACTTATGGCAAAACAAACGAATCGGAGAAAACGGTCCGTCTTTAATGAGACACATTTACAAAAGATGTTTTTCGAAAATTGAAGAACTACGAAATTATGTGAAAAAAAAGAACGGACATCGGAACAATGCCATGAATTCGTAAAAAAAATAAAAATAGGCCAATGCTACGGAGCAAAATTGTTTTAATGCTATTATTTATAAGATCGCACTTTGTAATCGATCGTTCATGCACTACAATAAAGCTACACATAAGCTCTGCTTCTTAGCTAAAAGCACAGAAAGTTACAGGGTAGGAAGCCATAAAATTGAGAGGATTATGTAAGCATATAATTTGTAATAGTTTTCATTTGACAATTACAGACGATGAGTATTATAAATACTTTTAAAGTTTATTATACAAAACTTCAGGGTATATCTCTTACGTAATATAATAATTTGTTTATGGAAATACAATATTCTTACTTGTCAACAGTAAAAAAATTAATCTGGTTATTTCTGATTTGAACAAAGCGTAACATATAATATGTCTGCGTAAGGAAAACATTTTTTGTTTATTTTAATCACGTCTTTCGAACTGGCGGACCCTTCTGATTAATCTCAGAATAGTCATAAAAAATATGGTTGTTGTTTTTATAAGGAAAAATTGCATATAAATGTTTTTTGTCTATTTTGCTTTTTGGGGTTTGCAAGAAGAATTTTCTACCCTGCCCTGTTCACCCTGCTTTACTTCATAATTTTGGTTGTTGCTATATCATTCTGATGATGCACAAAAAAAATAAAGATAAAAATGAACAATCCAATATAACTTACGATCAATGCTAATCTTAAGATTTATTTTGTGAAAATAGCCCCAGAATCATTGCTGCATCAGGCGCGGATCCAGCAGTTTTGAAAACGGGGTCCCAGGCTCTTGTTTGCCAATTTTTACCCAATTTATACACGAATTTTACTAAATTGTCGAACACCCCTTGATCCGCTAGTGTGCATTAATATGCACCCATTCCTAATGTATACTTGATCAGGGTCGTGTATTTTTATCACCTATTAGAACCTTTAAAATGTGTATTGCATCTCCTATTCTAGTCACGGGTACCATTAAATGGTCACAAAATGTGTATTGCGTTTCTGATTATTGTCAAAGATTGTGACACATGTATTCAAGTATTCGGTCTGAGTCCCGTCGACCGGATGTAAAATGACACTTGTATATTCTGCCTGGCAATATTAGGTACCCTGCTGAGTGAACCGGTGTGAATGTACCTGTCGTTTTCAGAATGAAAATAAAAATAAGTAAATCCCGCCTTTCACTTCTTATTTCAGGAATTATTTGCCTTAATTTATTGAAGAATAAAATATTTCAAATTAAAATATGGTCTCTCGCTTCTGAAAATCCATGAAAAATATAAGAAATATATTTTCCGCATAATATTTTACGTTTCGCTCATCAAAAATGACAAACAAACAAAAAAAGGAAAAGAAATTAACATTTTTAAATCACTAAAGGCCACTAAAAGGCATCAATCGCCTGTAAAATAAATAAACATAAATTATAATGTTGAATCTCCGTGAAAATATTAAAGGTTTACATATAAATCAACATCAAATTGAAATAAATATGAGTGCATAGTTCTAGATCCTGAAAAACAAAATCAAGAAATCAAATATACATAACTTTACTGTAAAATACACAACGATTGATGGATTATTGTGTATTGAATAGCTAAAGTTATTATCATCCAGAATGGTACAAATAAATAAACAATAATATAATACTATTATAGATTGTTCTTATATTTATCAGGGAATTATATAAACATTTAAAAAAAAAATTCCTGTATTTATTGATCAATCTAATTAACTGACAAAATAGTGTTTACATGTAAATTGCATATTTCTGTTCGATCGGATAAGGGCGCGTTACGGCGTTTACATAGGGATATGATTATTTGTTTTATATCATAAACAAAAATATTTATTGTCCATTAAGGTGCCTCATTACAATAATCAGAACTTTAAAAGCACAATAACTTTGACGCTGTCCATACGCAAACCTGTGCTATAAAACAAGACATAAATAGCTTAAAGGAGTAGTGACATGATTTTATCATATCTGTTTTTTTGCAACTAAACCTCTTAGTAGGTATCAAGAATTTAAAAAAAACGTCTCTATTCCCATATTTGGAATATATAACTACTAGTTTACGCCCATAATAACTGTCTATTGAGCTACCTGTAATTTATGCATATTTTTCAATCCAAACCGAGGCTGATGTTGTGTGACGTCATTTGTTCTTTTGATAAATTTTGAGAAGGAAGTGATTGACAGCTAATTTACCTTTCAATAACGGTGTTTTGTTTACGATTTAAACACGTGTTCTGATGAAATAGAATTGTGCAGCATTTGGTTGTAATAACCAAGCGAAAAAGGGAAATGGACTAAGTTTTTTTTTCATTCCCGTAAGACAGTAATTTCTGAAAAGTGTGGACACCTTACTGCAAGAGATGGAACTTCGTTCCCCGTCCCTGTCACAGGTTGTGTTCTGCGCATTTCTCCAAGGGCAGTTTTACCCAAGACCCTTTGAGGTTGGCAGAGCTAGGTGTTCACGGTAAATTCCAGGCACGGTTGAAGCCAGACGCCGTTCCATCGATACCATTGACAGTCAGCAGAGAGGTGAAAGATGGCCGATGCCAAGAGCTTTCGAAAAGCGTAGGAAAGCCGAGGTTAGTAAATTTATGCATATATAATAGTCGTTTCCAATGTAACTTGTATTTGTACATGTGCAATCAACTTGTAATAATATTAACGGTATATATGCATATTTCCTAATGCTGCCTGGTTGCATCGTCATTTTGACTTTTGTAAACAATATGTACTGTTACCCTAGCGAGAATGCATGCTGGTCAAGTTATTCCGGCCATATCACCGATAGAACGAAAAACAAACTAGAAAAAAAAAGCAATTGTTGATATTGTCTAAGCTAATTACTCATTTGAAATGAACACCATTGTTATAATGTAAATAAGGTGGCCAGTCTGATTATGTACATCTTTTCATGATGGTGTTTGAAATGTACCTTTACACTTAGCTGTTACCTTTTCAAATTATACATGAAGTATCATTACTGTATGAAACAGATCAAAGAGGAATGAATGAATGAATGAATTTTTGGTGTTTAATGCCACTTTCAACAATATTTCAGCTACAGGGTATATCAATCATGGTGACCAGTTGTAGTGGTGGAGGAACCGGAGAGAACCACCGCCCCTGTGCAAGCAACTGGTAAACTTTATCACTTGTGGCTACGAGTCCAGTGCACCCTTTTTTGTAATTTAGAAAGCTGGGCACGAACCCACGTGATATTGGTGATAGGCTTGTTCCCTCCCACTCTAATCATTTGGGACTATATGTCTGTGTTTAACCATTGCTCATTATTTTTGTTTCAGGTTCAGTGCCACATAAATTACTGAAGGGTGTCTTGGAAATTCTTGAACCTATTCATTTGTATTGTTATTATGACTTGATCGTCTTCCCCATAACAAGGAAGTTAAATGTTTCACAATATCTCTTTTACATTCTACCATGCGCATGCTTAGTAATGCCATTTATTACGTAAAACGTTATATGAGTATATTGTATTTTCTTTAATTGTTTAAAACAATCATTTGACATATGTGTATAGAGTATAATAACAATCTGCCAATTAATGTTTAAGCTTGTGTCTGTATGTTTGCTTTTCCGTTATAAAGAGGAACTTGTTTTCTTGTAATTGCACGTAAAAATATAAACATGGCTAATAAATATCTACCAAAACCTCCCGTTGATCCAAATTCTGAATATTTGACGCCATATCCATCCGTGGGATCTAGGAAGAATCCAAGCAATTCCATTAAAGATCAACCTCTACCACAAACTCCGGTCGAAGCTACTCTGTGTACCCACCTCTCTACTATTAGAGATAAATGGTGGTTGTTCTTATTAACTGGAGTGTTTGTTGGAGGAATTCTGATAGGATTAATTGTTTTTGCAGCTTTAAACTCGAAGGATACATCACAACAAGGTAATATATACATGTTTATATTACAAAGTAGAGAAAGTTTCAAATTTGTTGAAGACCTCACGATGATTGGACGCACCCTTAATAATTATTATCACATTGTGTTGACAATATTATGGATATTATTTTTTTGTAGATGTTCCCTACTTCTTGTAGCGATACCTAGATCGACACTTCATAAAATATGCATTTCTTAGGGCATGGCATATTAATTTACAAATATCTCTTATTTCTTTAGGTCATATTTGTTCTTAGAATCTTATTCTGAAGTCGATAGTATTTAGTTATACGTGTTAATTTTTCGATCTCTGTGTTGGCTAGCTTCTTCTTCTCTTTGTATCAGCTTCCTTTAGGTCATATTTGGATTTTTCATGTATTTTTGGCGTGGGGAAGTTTTATTTTTATTTTGTATCTTTAGCTGGCAAATTGCATTTAGTGCACTATATACAGTGTATTTACGTTTAAGTTATGTCATGTCAAGTTTGTATTTAACATTTATTTACAGCCTTATCAAAATATTTTCTTACCTATTAAAAATATGAGAAATAATCTAAAATTTTATGTTAATATGAAGTTATTGACAAACATTTTTTTTTTAATTTAAGATATACACTACAAAAATACAACAGATTTTATTATAAATTTAAAAGATGAAATACAACAATTTATGTTATGTTTAAAAGGTAAAATTCACAGAAAGATTTTGGCTACATTGAAATTTAAAATATAAACTACAAAAATACAACAAACTTTATTTTAAGCTTAAAAGATAAAATACAGGGATTTATGTTATGTTTAAAAGGTAAAATTCCCATAAAGATTTTGGTTACATTGATATTTCAAGAGGATGTCAGATCTAAAATTTAAATGTATAACATATTATATATAAAAAGATAATAACGGATTATTTTCTAGATACCTCTGAGTACACACTGGACATTATGGACCTATCATTCTAGATATAGAGTGAAATAATTTTTTTTATTGTAGTCCATTAGAGTTCTTCCAGATTTATTACTTCATGTTTCCTGCGTACATTGTAGACGTCTAACATATAGACTGTAACAGAGTTCTATTTATAGCTCCTCTCTTCTGTCCATTACACTAGTACTTTCCATAAATGTTTCTGAATAATTCCTACAGTCAATTATCAGAGTTGTGATTCTTTCCTCATTATTTAAGATTCTCAACCAAGTTCCATCTTCTGAATTGTTTATGACTTCATTTTTTAACCGACGGAAAGGTTCCTGTCTAGATCCAGCGAGCAGGGGAAATTTCAGCAGAAAGTGTAGTTGGACATATACTAGAAATATCAAATTTATTAAATCTATGCCTATCCTTTTGCAAAACGAGCGTTCCTGTTATAATTCTGGCTTTTATTATCGATTTCTTCACCGCAGTTCTTGTTTTTTGATTTCATCTTCCATAAGGGGTGGCTAGTCCCAACTTCTATATGTTTTATGGTAAATATTTTAAGGTAGTCTTGGCAGTGGCATCATTCTGGAGCATTTTCAACCAGCATTATTCAAAGTTTTTTCCAGCTGATTTTCAATGGTAAATTTGCTTGTAGGCAGACATGGGGTAATCGTAATTTGTAATCGTAATCGGTTGTAATCGATTACATTTTTCATGTAATCGAATGTAATCTGTAATCGGACATTTCTTAGATTACATGTAATCGTAATGTAATCGATTACATTCATTTTGACCCTGTAATCATGGTTATTTTCTGATTACATTTAGATTACTTTTCATCATTTTGACTTATTTTGTCTTAGTTGAAACATATACATGTATCTCCTTAGATATTTAATATATGATTTATGTAAATGAATTTTCCTCGTGAAATTTATTAAACAAATAATGTAGATATTATTATATGCTTAATTGCAATCAAAACTATCACAGCTACAAAAAATATTAAGTATAAATTATGACTTCAAAGACTTGATATCCAAACAAATAATATATCAATTTCAATTTCAAATTCAGTGAAAACAGTTTGTCGGCTTGTGTAAAACACAACAAGCTCTAAAATTTTAAATTATCAATCAATCATCTTTATTCTCATAAACCATATACAACGGTACAGAGAAGACATAAATATACATATAACAAATACAGAATAGATATAAACATATATACAGTATATACAACAAAGACATGGGTGTGAGACAGCCTAGAGAACAAAAGATTTATTTATATTTCGTATAAATTTACATAATGTTTCTAAATTTTGTTTTTGATAAGCACTCATGATTTGTTTAAATTTAAGAATATTTGGTCTTTCTCGTAAATTTGTAACAATGAACCTATTTCTAAAGTTTGAAAAATGTTCACATTCCATTATGTAATGGTATTCATCTCCAATAGTTATATTGTCACATTTTGTACATATTCTATTGACACGGTCAATATTATTCCACCGACCAGTTTCTATAGGTAATTTATGATTGGTAGTTCTGAATTTGCATAGGGTATAAATATCCTTGTCTTCTAAAACTCTAAGGTAATTTTCAAATTCGAAATTTTCCTTAAATATTCTATAATTCAATGCTTTTGGGGAGTGTTCAATTAGGGAGTACCAGCCCTGTTTAAATTGATCATGCAGGCGTAATTTGATACTCGAAATTAACCAATTAGAATTTGGAATATCTTGATTTATCCAAATACTAGAGTAGCTTGTTTCATCGAAAAGTTCTTTTAAACATTTAATCCAGACGAAGTGAACATTTTCTTCAATAGAAAGAGTGCATAAAAGTTTATATGATAAGTACGATAGTTTTGTTTCTTTCCCCAATAAAAGTCTGACCCAAAATGACACCATCCTTATTTTTATATCAATTTCGATAGGAAATCGCCCCAGTTCCCCATAAATCATATAATTTGGTGTCGATGATTTTAATTTCAATAGTAATTTACAAAATCGTAATTGTATTTTTTCCAGACAATCAATATTTTTACTATATCCCCAAATTTCCGACCCATAAAGAAGCATAGGTTTAACCATTTTATCAAATAGTTCGAGTTGGCATTCAACAGATAAATTATGAGTGCATCCTCTTTTTAAAACTTCATACATGGCCTGTTTGGCCTTTTCTGCTTGCTTTGTGATTGCTTTATTGAAATTTCCAGTTCTGTTTAAAAGTATTCCGAGGTAATTAAATTCGTTTACAATTTCTATTTCAGATACATTTAATGAAAAATGTATATCTACAAGAGGTCGTCCTCTAGAAAAAATGAAAATTTTATTTTTTTCTGCATTTACTTTCAATTTCCATTTTTTGCAGTATTCTCCAAAAACATTCAATTGAGCTTGTAGATCTTCGCGTGATTCAGCCATAATAACAGTATCGTCTGCATACAATAGAACGAAAAGTTTCAAATAAATATTTTAATTTTCTTCAATTTTTTCTGAAATTGTATTAAGACCTGGTAGGTTTTCTTTTTCCAAGAAGCTTTGTAAATCGTTTAAGAACAATGCAAACAGAAAAGGGGACAGATTTTCTCCTTGTCTCACTCCTATATCACAAGAAAAGTAAACTGATTTACAATTATTATAATTTATACAAGATTTAACATCATTATACATGTTTAAAATAACATTGTACATTTTCCCGTTTATATTATTTAATAGAAGTTTATACCACAGTGCTACTCTCCAGACAGTGTCAAACGCCTTCTCAAAGTCGACAAACACACAAAATAATTTCTTCTTTTTACTTTTTAAAATTTCGAAAAATGAAAATAATGTAAAAATATTGTTTGTAGTCGAATATGATTTCCTAAATCCGAATTGGTTTTCCTCTAACAAAAAAACTTCTTCTGAGAACACCCGTAGTCTTTCATTTAAAATAGCAGTAAACAGTTTGCCAAGACAACTAAGAATGGTAATTGGACGGAAATTTTTGGGATCTAAAGGGTTGCCTTTATTCTTATATATCGGTTTAATACTCCCTATCAGCCAAATATCTGGTAAAAAGCCTGTTTCAAAAATTAAATTAAATATCTTCTCGTAAATCGGCAAGAACAGGCCCGATGTTGATTTAATATATTCGTTTATTATGTGATCTTCCCCACCAGCGTTATTGTTTTTGAGTTTCTTGATACAAGAAAGTATTTCTTCCTGTGAAATATAAGTATTGATACCCTCATTTAACTGTTCAAAATTAACATTATCCAAAGGTTCATGATTTAAATGTTCTTCCTCCCGAGTTGGCAAATCGGGCGCCTTGTTTAAATTTTTAAAAAAATTGAACAAATCTTCCATAGGAATATCGGGTTGTTTTTTCTCCCTACCCCTGTTTAAAATTTTCCAATACTCCTTCGGATCAGATGTTTTTAGATTTTTTAACTCCTCCCTCATTTTTTCCGGTAATTTTTACTATTCTTATCAAGTGTATTTTTATAATGCTTTTCAGCCTCCGTTACTTTTTGTTTAAGGGTTTCCGTCCTTTCCTTTTTAAATTTTCTTTTAAGCTTCCGATAGTTTTTTCTGGCAAATTTACATTCGTAATTAAACCAGGGTTTATCTCCCTTCGGTTTTCTGTTTAAATTTTTACGTTTATTTTTATAAGTGCCGAAGGTCGTTTGAGCACTGTCAACAAAGATATCACAAAGTTTTTTAACAGATGCGTTTATATTGTTTTTAGTTATATTTTCACTTATTGAGTTTGTGAGCTCATTGTAAAGTCCATTTAAATTTTCTTTATCTACATTGTCCTGAAAGGTTAAACATTTTTTTTGTCCCATTTTTTAATTCTCCCATCTATTGTGTCATCGGAGCTTTGAAATTGATCGTGGCCTGCGGCTTTTTCATTAAATTGACACAACTTTCAAGATTCCATATATGAAATTGCTTCTATGAAAGACTATCACCATGTCCTCATGACTCGCATAAGATAAAGAAATATTTTATATAAACCAAAAACATAGGTATCTCATGAAGATTTCTTATACAAGTTTAAAAAGAGATTTAAACAATAAAGATATTATATAAAAAGCAAAGTGTAAATTATAATTTTCAGAAATATTTATTTCTGATGCTCGTACATACATGTATATTACAAATTAACTGATAAATAACAAGTTGTAATATTTGTAAAAAAAAAAAATTAAAGAATATTCTAATGGGGCTTGTATCTGATATTCAGATATATGTGATATTTGTGCTTTTTATTTTGGTGCTGATTTTCCTTTTAATATTGGATTATATGATATTTTTTTCATTTCTTGTGGGTTACTATGCAACTTGTAATGGATATTTTATTAAGCCTATTTACATAAATTAAGGATTTAGTTTTCATATTTAGACTGAGAAATTATGTACATTTTAAGTAAGTTTTTAGAATCAGACTGATTTTTGTTTTTTATCTTCTGAATTATATATCAAGGACAAACATTCAAATGGTGTGAAATTTAGTAATGGTGATTGTTACATAATTTGGTGTAGGTCTGTTATTGATGGTAGATCATACAGTATAAGTATATCTCGGATGCTACAGAAGAAGCTGTCCTCATTGTCATAGCTTACACTGATCTGTCTATTAATGATCTCTTTAATTTTTAAATTATCACTCGCAAGCATGGAGTATAGTAGACTCAATTTTCTCTTGTGAAGTTCTGCCTCTATAGGTATCGCACCCACCAGTAGGTATATAGCTGCCGTTGCTATTCTTTGGGGTAACGATTGTAAATAACGTATTGATTTTCTATGGAATGTTTCTAGATTTTCTACATGTTTCGTTTTCAGTGGTAAGACTTCTAGTCCGTATATTAATCTTGGCAGTACGTATGTGTGATATATTTTGTAGGAGGTTACAGCATCTATACCGTTCGTGCCATAGAAACCAGATCCTATCAGGGCATATTGTGTGCGTCTTGCGTTTTCTAATCTGGCTTCAATGTTCTTGCTACATTCATTTTTCTCTGATCTTATTATTCTTAAGTGTATTGCATCTTCTTTTGTTGTTATCTCATTGCCATCTAAATACCATTTATATTGATCATTTGTTGAAGAGAATTGTATAATTTTTGTTTTCTTTGGATGAATCCTATAAGGGACCGACAATTTAACTTGCAGGGGGGGTTATGGTTTTTTGTTTCGTTCATGAATTTTTTTCGGACAACACGAAAGTTAGAATATTTTTTTTTGTCGCGCAAAGCGCGAATATTTTTTACAGATAATAACATTAGGTTATATGGCAAAAACTCTGAATCAGATTATTTTTTTTTCCTCCACCAAAATCAGAATATTTTGTTCAGCAACATTGGGAATCAGAATATTATTTTAGAAAAAAACCATAACCCCCTTGCAAGTTAAAAGGTCGGTCCCTAATGCTGATGCTTTGCGTATCTTCCTATAATAGTTAACATGATTTGTAGATTATCCTTGCTCGACTCTATGAGTGCAATGTCATCTGCACAGGTCGGTGTACCAATATAGATATCTCCAAGCTGAAATCCCAGACACTGACTTTCCAGTTCTAGCAGCAGGTCTTGTACAAAGATTTTATATAAATGTGTGGATAGGATTCCTCCCTGCCTTACACCTTGTAAAATGTCAAAACTTTCACTTAGTGCACCTGCCCATTTAACTTTACTAGTGAGGCCACTGTAGAGGTCTTTTATAATGAGCCATAATGTGGGATGAATAGATTGATCAATTAACTTGTCTAGCAGTATCTTATGTTGGACCACATCAAAAGCAGATTGGACATCCAATATTCCTATATTTATGCCTTTTGATTTTATTTTCTTTTCACATTTTGCCTCCGAGATTAACAAGCTTGCCATAATAGGATTTAGGCCTTCAGTAAAGCCAAATTACAAGTCTGTCACGTTGTTCAGTTTTAGCTTTCTCAGCATACTATATTCAAATGTTTTGCCTATTATTGACGAAACAGTGATGCCTCGGTAGCTTGCACACAGGTTTGCGTCTTTTTCTTTTTTAAGCACTGGGTTTTAAACTCCTGTTTTAAAAGAGGTTGGTGCTTTTCTTATCTCCAGGATTTTGTTGAAGGTTTTAGTGAGAAAGGAGGATATTAATTTCTTGCTGTTTTTAAGATGTTCTGCACTAATTCCATATTCATCACTGCTTTTGTTTGTATTCAGCTTGTCGATTGAGTTCTGCACTTCTTCTTCAGTGAAGGGTTCTGTGGCATAGTGTACTTTCTCAAGTTCTTCTTCTAGTAGCGATTGTCTAATATTGCATAGATTGACATATGAGTTGTCAAAAAGTTCTTCTTTGGGGATGCTCAGATCCTCGTAATATTTTGCAAATGCTATTCGTTGTTCGTCTATGGAGAACATATATTTGTCATTGACTCTAATACAGTTTGTAGCACTTGTACAACTTTGTCTGTTTCTGTCTATCAGTTTGCAAAAAGGTTGAGTGTTCGGATTTTCCATGATCCTCTGGTATAGGTTGGTTCTGTCTATATCATGTTCCATAAGTTGTTGTCTACGTAAGTTCCTTTTTTCTGCTTTTAACTGTTTATGCAGGTTGTGATTTTTTGGTTTCCCAATTTTACTCCAGCTGGTGTATAATATTTTGCATTTTTTCAGTAGTTCTTGCACTGGTGGTGATGCTTTCCACTTTGGTCCCCTAAGTTGTGTTATTTTGTTTGGAGTGGTCTTCTTTTGGGCATCTATTAATGCATCTGTGACGATCTTAATTTGTTGATCTATATCATCCTGTTCTTGTAGGTTGTTGTTCAGTTCTGCCTCTAATATGTCATTGTATGCAGTTTTATTCATCTTCTCCCATAAAACTATAAATTTTGATTGATAGTTGGAGGGTTTTCTGCTTTCTACCATTGGAATATTGATGTTTGTTTCTGCTTTGACAATTATGTGAGCGGAGGAGTTTAGATATTATTTTTCTCCATATTGGTATTTTACAATTGTATTAGGTTCCATTGCAAAACTATAGTCTATCTGCAACGTCGAATCATGTGCATGGTGGAAGAATGTAGGCAAGTCACCAACTTGTTTGCTGATGTCAAATCTCATTTCTGTTATACATTTCTTCAGTACTTGATCATGTTTGTTGTTTCTTCGTTCCATTACAGTACCATTCAGGTCCCCACATAGTATTATTTGATATTGATTTTGATATTTCACAATTATGTCGAAGATGACGTCTAGACATTCTGAATATTCTACCTGTGAGTTTGTATTTTGTGCTGGTAGGTAAGCATTAATTAAACAGATTTCAGGTGAGCTAGCCACTGTTATTGCTATAATTCTCTCGTTTCCAGGTTTAAGTCTCTTTATTCGACCATTCCACTCTTGCAGCCAATGGATTGCAACACCTGCCTGTCCACGTGGTAGCTTAAATCCATTCAGGGGGTCATTTGTATCATGACAAATTGTGTAATTACCCATGTTTGGAACTAATTTCTTCATTTCGTTCCTTTGGAAATCCCAGAGGAAATGTTCCTGTAGACACAGTATTGTGTTTTCCATATTGAGTGAGTTTACATAGGCAGAATTTGACTTAATTCCTTCAATATTGCATGTTATTAATCTTAGTCTTTTTTGTTGGATTCTCTCTGGCGGGTGTTTCTGGAGGATTTCCAACCGAAAAAGGTGATAAAGTTCTTCTCTGTTTCTATCGTTTGCTCGTTGTCTCATGTCCGTACGACTTAGAGTTTTCTTAACTCTTGTATCGGCAAAGCTATGTGGTTCGCTATTGATAGTACGGTTTATCCTTTTGGGTTGTTTGTAGCTGACCTCGTTAGGTTTTTTGTCCACTACTGCTTTTCTAGATTGTATCATATCTCCTAGTATTTTTGGTCCTAATTCATTTGGTTGGTTTTGTGTTGGGTTTGTATTTTCCTTTCTACAATCAGATTCCCTATTTATGTCTCTAATTAGTTTTCCCATATGTAGCTGATTTTCCACATTATTTCCGGTTACACTAGTTATAATTGGTGGATTACTACCATAGTTATCTTTAATGCTTGTTTCATTTCTCTCCTGTTCATAATGTTGCTGTACATGTTGCCTAGGGAGAATGTCAACTGCCTCACTATGATCGGATTGAAGCTGAACTTGATGCTGGTGGAGATGTTGGTTTTGTGCCCCATTATGTCCAGGTTGCTGTTGTGCTTGATGTTGGGAGGGATGCTTTCTAAATTCACCAGTCTGGTCTTGATGATGTTGTGATTGATGTTGAAAAGAAGCCTTGGTTGTGAGTTATATTCTGTCCATATTGCTGTTGTACTCGTTGCTGGGGAAAATGATGGTTATATGTACCAGGTGGTGGTTGAAAATTTGTGGTTGGATAGTACGAAAAAGGTGCCGAGTATTGTGGCGGCATTCTGTGTTGGAATGGTTGAAGATGTGGATGGATCGGGCCATGTATATTCATTGGATAGAACCTGTATGTAGGAGTGTTGATGGACGGTTCTACAGGGCCACATGGGTGTTTAGAGCAGTTGTTATACACATGTTGTGTATCATTTGCATCTCTACTATTCTTAATCTCTGCTCTATTACCTCATCCTTGTATCTATCATTATGATGAGTTTGCTGGCAACATTTATGATGGTTACATGTATTGCAATCATTGTGTCTGTATCCTACATTTGGGTGTTCTCTTGTTGGTCTTTCTATATCAGCATTACACTCTTTATATGTAGACAGAGTGTTTCTTAGCTATTTCACTTCGTTTTCTAGATTTGAAATTCTACTCTTCTGGTTTATTAGTATGTCATCTTTTTCGGTTTTCTGCTTTGTATTTCTTCTTGTTTTAGGAGTTCCAGCATAGTCAGCTTTTTGTCTATTTGCAATGTTATGATCCTCCACACCAGGCTGTATTTCCCATGTATCCTTATTATTGGTTATCATGTCGTTTTCCCTTTCTGCATTTTTGGCTGTCATTATATGTTGATTTCAGGACTGTCTCTTCTGAATCTATATTGGTGTCTATCTCTTCTTTGTCTGGTTGAGTATCATATGCATACGATTCTAGCATATTTCTTTCCTCCAACAGTAATTCATCTAGTGATTGACAGTTTTCTGGAATACTACTAGATTTTGTAGTGTATAGACCAGTATCTTGTCTTTCCTGTATTACATTCATATCACTATGAGTGTCCTTTAGGGTAATGGTATTTTTGGTAGTATCAATATTTTCAGCTATATGTTCCAGTTGGAGATTTTCAGCTTTATCTGTGTATAAATAATCCTCACTACAGAAGTGACAGATGTAATCAGTTTTCTCCATATTCTCATTTGCTGATGTATCAACGATCCCTATACATGGAAAATGATACCAAAAGTCACATTGATCACATGCTATTCCATCTTGATTTACATATGCTCTACAAAATGGACACATCTCATTCATCTTGATCATTGTATCATTAGTTTCCTTTATACAGGTTACTTCTGTTGTACATGATTCTACTTGTTTGACGTTGTTCATTCTATCCTGCTCATTTCTAATTTGCATGACTTCTTTCTCCACATTTATATTTTGTATACTTTTTTTCACCACATTTGAAGATGAGGACAATAGTGGTGATATATGAGAAGCAATAGTTGAGTTAACAATGTCTAGATTATGGACGTTTAATTTAGTTTTTTCACATATTTTGTCAAAAATGTCATTGACAAAGATGTCTACTCTGTTTCCTTTCACAATCATTTTACATTGTGTGTGGTACATGTTGATCGCAAATTTTAGTTGGTTTCCTGTTTGCCCATTTTGTTTGCGATTATATATTTTATATACTTAGTCTACGATTGCATTTGTTTGATCTTGGCCAACCTGCTCAACTATAGCAAAGTTTTCTTTAAAGTCGTTAGACTGTAGGATTTGAGCAGTGACAGTTTTGGCAAGTTCGTATGCCGCTGCACTATGTTCAACTACAAAAATGTTGCCCCGTTTCATTGCATAGTTGATATGCTCGTTGTTACAGATTTGTCTCTTGTTGTCTAAAGCTTTTGTTCTGTCTAGAGTATACGACCTGTAGCTTCTGGTTGTCGTTTTGAGATCTCCAGTGAAGATAGCCTTGCGAAATCTGGTTGTTGAAGACATTGCGTTATTGAGCAGTACCGTATCTACAACTCGTTGTGGATAATCCCACTATTGTTTGTATCAACAGAGCTGCCCAATCTATATGCAGTAGTTATTGGATGTTGATATGTTTGTATTGAGAATAGTCGAACAACACGTCGTGTTGGCTGCTTTACACGAGTTTAAATAATGTTAGGAATATCTATTCTTAAATTGTCTCTAAAAAGTATGGTTCAAAGAATGATATATAGTTAGTCTGGTATATTGATATATGTAGACTGCTTTGACTTTTGATTTTGTAGTTTATCAATTCTGATCTCTCCTTTGTTATCAGGATAATTTGTGTTTGATAAATTTAACAATATTGTAGCTTTACAAATTTTCCCAAATTATTTTATGAACTTTTATATTATAATCCCTGTATCTGATGGCAAATTAAATTGGCGTTATAATAGTACGTCCTTGGATGGTAGTTTGAAAGAAGATACCATGCAATTGTCCAAATGAGTAGCCTGATTGTAGGCATGCGATGCTGGTATACAATATGTATTACTGTGAAATTCTGATTGTGTATATAAGGGATATAATACGTCGTGGATAATCCCACTGCTGATTACATCCTTATAATTTTGTAGTTTATTTGGAGGTACCAGGAGTACAGTGTGTCGTGGATACTCCCACTGCTGACCGTACCCTGAGGCCCCAACAATCGTCCTGTACTTGTGAAGCTAGCTTTTTGAGCCAAGCTTTTGCCAGTTTTCCCACTGCGTGTATTCCGTCTTTTAACAGGGTGAAGTTGTATTGATCTCTGATGGTAATCTTCTTGGATTTTGAATGTTTATCTTTTTGGTGATTCCGGTCCACTGACAAATTTGGTGAGAAGACTTCCAGTTCTGAATTAAGGCTTCTTATTGCTGAATTTAGTTTATGTATTTGATCTATTAATGTGTCGCCTGGTTTTGTTATAGGAGTATGGTGTGGGATGTCTCTGGTACTTATTCCATTCAAATATGGAGTACACCGGAATTTCAAGGAATGTAAGTTTGCAAGATGAATACTTTTGGGTAATTTCGATGATTTTTCTAAAGATTGCTGTGGTTTTTTCTATTATTGCATCGGATTCTGAAGCCAAAGAAATATATCTTGTTATTCTGTTATATATTGTAAGGTCGCACGTACCTAGCCAAATGTAGAAATGGATGTTGTCAAAATGCCCTATTTCATGAGTTATATTTTCCAAGAGCCAAAGGTAACCTTGTTCTACTGATCTGCCACTAGTACCTCTCCATTTAATATTATGTTCAATTTCAGTTGAACAGTTATCTTTCAGGTATTTCCCCTTACTGTCTGATATGACTATTGGAGTATATAGTTGCTGACCAATTATTGGTGGCAACGGTCTCTTGAGATATTTCCTTATTTTGTTTTCCGACTTGTACCAAAGTAATGTATCCAAAAGGGAATAAGAAATAAACCTTCCTAGTTGAGATTCAAATGTCAAATTTTGACTTAACTATTTAATTTGTATGTGTATTTAATACAATTTAGTAATCAATATTTACCCCTACAGTACGGATTTATTTCTGATATCTCAAATTAGCTATAACAAATAAATACCAAATAATGGGAAAAGACTGAAAAAAGAAATAAATGATTCTTACCTAAGTTGTAACTTATTTCTACTAAATAATCAGACACAATATTAGCGTTTCTGAACTATATAGAAATTTTTCAGACGATCAAAATAGCGCCAGCAAGTCTAGTTCAAGATTATCCAAGAAACCTAAAAATTCTATGTTTATTTTCTTTTATCTTAAAGTTCTGATGTTACTATGCTTCTTATTCTGTAATTTAACTAAAAATAAATTAAACAATCACTACGAGCAATATTTCCAAACTGTATATTTAGTGGTGTAATTTCTGAAAAATCAAATTGGCGCCGGCCTGTCTACTGCAGGGATGCCATGTACTCAAGGTTCGATTCAAAAATACCAATAAACACTGGGATTTTTTACAAAGAGGGCATAATGCATGTGTATGTACAAAATGAATTTAAATAGTGCACTAAAAATTAAAAAGGGAGGTTGGTAAAAGGTAAAATGCTCCCAAAAATCTTCCACACGTCTTCACTCTTCGTCATGCGCACTAACACCTGGCTAACACTTCCACTTTCACGTAGTCGGCCATTATTGACATTTGAACTCAGAGGTTACGTAATTGCTGAACTTTGCTTTGAAGAATTGTATATTTATGTAAAATTGACATTATTATTTGTTTTATCATAATTGATGATATATTGTTACATGTTAAATAATAAGTTATATCGTTTTTCTGATTAGTTCGAGATTATTAGATACGTTATTTCTTATCGATTATTGATTTAGGCTTTGACAATGCGCAAGTCTGCACCATATTTTTGATGCATGTATTTTCTGATGGTCAAAGATTTTCGATACTCTGTTTTGATTGATTAATAAATTTATATTCAATGCGCAAGCCTGCACTAGATTTTTGGTGCACTGCACTGGAATGTTAGTGCAACTATAAATAGCGACGTAACCGTTGAAACTGAATTCATTACTAAAATAAAATTGAAATTCGAAATGTTTCAGTGAAAAGTTCAGACTTGACCAAATTAGTTTAATTTTATTTTATTTTTTTCATTGAAAAACCAATTAAGTTAATAAGTGTTTTAGGTTAATATTTGTGTAAGAATTTTGTCTGTATGAGGTATTGAAATTATATTGGCTATGCCTACATTATTTTTGTCCCATGAACTTCACTATTTAGTTTTCATTCAATTCAAATTTAAAATACCAATTCTTTAGAAATTCAAGACATACATGACTAGCGAGGTTGTTAGTACCTGTCTTTTTAAACTATGTAAAATACCAATTCTTTAGAAATTCAAGACATACATTACTAGCAAGGTTGTTAGTACCTGTCTTGTCCAAATTTAAATAGACATAAACTTTTAATAATTCATTACTAGTGAGGTTGTTGGTACCTGTCTTGTTAAACTATATACAATGTATGTACAATACCAATTCTTTAGAAATTCAAGACATCCATTACTAGCGATGTTGTTAGTACCTGTCTTGCTTAACTATGTAAATTACCATTTCTTTAGAAATTCAAGACATACATTACTAGCGAAGTGTTAGTACTTGTCTTGTCCAAATTTAAATAGACATATTTTTTTTTAGAAATTCAAGACATACATTACTAGCGAGGTTGTAAGTACCCGTCTTGTCCCAATTTTAAACACAAATGTAGTTATAAACTTGTAATAATTCAAGCAATACATTACTGGCGAGGTTGTTAGCACTTGTCTTGTTAAACTATGCAACATATTCAATTCTTTAGAAATTCAAAACATACATTATTAGCCAGGTTGTTAGGCACCCGTCTTGTCCAAATTTAAATAGATAATACAAGAGACTTGAAATTCTAGTGTTTAAACATTAAACACTTCATAAGGCTATATTATAAGGCTATATTATAAGGCTATATTATAAGGCTATATTATAAGGCTATATTATAAGATTTGTTAGAGTATTAATTATTAGAATATCAGTTTGCTCTGAGTATATTGAGAACAACAGTGTCAGTATATGATTAACTATTAAGCACATATTGCATAATCTCTGTATTAGTGTTTAGTCAGTAAACACTTTCAATTGTAATAAATTTTACACATTTGAAAGGCAGACCCATTATAAGAGCTAAAAACCAGGTCTCAATTCTGTTTAAATATAATTACAAAACACAAGACTATATAAACACCATAAAACATAATATTACAAAACACAAGACTACATATGCACCTTAAAACATAATATTGCAAAACACAAGACTACATAAACACCTTAAAACATAATATTACAAAACACAACACTACATAAACACATTAAAACATAATATTACAAAACACAAGACTACATAAACACATTAAAACATAATATTACAAAACACAAGACTACATAAACACCTTAATACATAATATTGAGACATTTCTCTCTTTTTTCTCGTTTCTCAGAAATCGTCGTGTTTTCAAGGAGAAGTGCCAAATCGATATATTCTCCATTTATGATTTATTTTTGTGTGTTTGTGATACATGCGCACCTAATGTTGCATGAATACTAGGTACTGGATTTGGTAGTGTGGGAGAGTCCACTCCAGATAAAAAAAAAACATTAATACTAGTGATTCATTCACAATTACAGTTATTATTAAATATATGCCCCTCCCCCCTTCCCCCCGACGTCTACCTACATATGTACCTAATCTTTTAAAAAAGGAGGTATAATTTACCATTTCAGAGATTATCAAATGCAAACAGGAACATTTTTGAAAAAGGGAATTGATCCCTCCTTTAATTTGTTTGAACGTGGGGTTCCGATCTTTTTTGGCGAGTCCCCTTTTTATGTGTCCGGTTTGGCCTACGGTAGCTTGAAATTCGTCGAAACTCTTGTGCAACTATGTATTTTTATTAAAGACATATTAATTGTGGACGATTATAATATTACAAACTCAATAGAATTTGTTTCGATAAGCAATGCATACTGGTACCATGTGCTCTCCTCATGGTCGACATCTCAAAGAAAAAGCCTCAATTTATTAAAATTATCTTAATGCATGTCAAATTCATTCATATTTCGTATTTTGAAAATCATTCAAATATTTGGTAACTATAAGAAACCTTCGATGCGACTTGGAAACATGTGTTCGTCGAGTGTGATATGATATGTCACGTCACATGGCCGATCTCAAAGACAAAACGCTAACAATTTCTAAATCCATGTCAATCCGTTCAAATTTCATATTTTCTAAATAATTAATCATTTGGAATTTTCAAATAAACTAAAATTAAATTGATTTTGCAAGTGTTTGTCTGCAGATTGATTGTAAGCAATGTAGAAATACATAGATGTCTTTAACGTAAAATGGGAAGTTTTTTGCGACGCTAAGATTTATATACAATACGGGAGACAACTCTTCGGGTTTCCAGCCAAAGACCGATATTTCATCAATATATTCATCTATTCATTTTAAGTGAATAGATGTGAATATGTTATCTTTCATTGAAAAACACGTTCGATTTTGAGCGTACAAGGTGAAAGTTATTCCAGAAACGCGTACTAAATCTAATATCTACGTTTTTATCACCGAGTCGATATCTATGCAGGTGAACTGTCTACGAGGGCATCATATTATTTGGCTTTCCTATTTGTAGCCCATATCAATATGCAGGGCCACGCATGTCTAGTTAACATGTACCTATAATTATCAATATGGTGATCACATATGGTGAGCCTAGGTGATATAGTAATGGAGAAATTAACTTAATTAAGAAACCTTCATGAAAAACAACAGATGACCATAAACATGAGGTCAAGGTCAAGTGGTACATGTCTGGATGACTTGTACCCACCATGATCAATATGTTGATCACATATGGTGAGCCTAGGTGATATAGTAATGGCGAAATTGGCCTAGTGAAGAAGCCTCTATTAATAACAAAAGACCATTGAAATGAGGTCAAGGTCAAGTAATACATGTCTGAATGACATGTGCCCACAATGACCGATCTGCTGACAATATAATAAGCATAGGTTGTACGGTACTTCACAAACGGATCTAAGCACACTTTATACACATTCGCCACCTGAACAATAATACCTAAATCTCGCTCGGGATGACCTTTGTCGCAGGAGAGACGAAAATGGTTTATATATCCTCTAATTTACAAGATAGACCCGTTTTACAGCATTATTTTATTACTACCCTGTGTACACTTTGATAGCTACCCTTCGTGCATTTACTACATTTATTGTGAAGTCGTTAATCACTACCCTGCGACAATGAGGTGTTAAGGATTCTTCGTTTTTGCCGGTTAGTTTAATTTGTATTCAGAAAATGCACACATTTTTTTACCAGCTTCTTTGTGATAAACCCGTCATATCATATTAATGATTCATTTAAATAGATTTCTAGGAAGAATTTGCATTTTGTCTGCTCATTCTATATCTTACCTTGAATCACTACCCAGTGTATTAAACTAGCTACCCTTCAATCTATTATATACAGTTTCACTCGGTGTGAATGAAGAAATTTTAAATTTCTTCAATCCATTTATTTGTATTGTTATTATGACTGCATGGGTCGTCTTCTTCATAACAAGGAATTTAAATGTTTTATAATATCTTATTTTACATTCTACCATGCGCATACTGCACATAAAACGTTATATCATTTACCTACGACAATGCACCACGTGGTGTCTGTACGCTTATGGAAGAAGAAGAAGACGAACATATGTGCATAGAGTATACTAGCAATCTGCCAATTAATTTTGAAACTTGTGTTCGTATGTTTGTTTTTCTGTTATAAAGAGGAGTTTGTTTTCTTGTAATTGTGCGTTATGATATAAACATGGATGAACACATATATGTTGATTTACCTACATCTCCACCAGACAGTGATTGTAAGACCGATCCACATGTAACAGAGGGATATATAGAACCACATGAACGTCAGTCCGTCAAAGGTCAATCTCTACCAGACACTCCTGAGGCAGCTGAATTCAAGACTGTACACCCGAAATATTTTATATTAGAACCAGAAAAGAGCCAGCTGCACAAAGCACAACCCGTAAGCGATGACAAAAAACCTAGAACTGAGTATTCAAAGCCATCTGTTGCTGTGGAATGTAAGAAATCAAATTATTTGATCACATTACCAACCGTCAAAGAAACTGTGTGTACCCTCCTCTATACTATTAGAGATAAACGGTGGTTGTTCTTATTAACTGGAATGATTGTTGGAGGAATTCTGACAGGATTAATTGTTTCTAAAACTTTAGCATCGAAGGATACACCACAGCAAGGTAGTATATTCATGTTTGAATTATAAAGTAGGGAAAGTTGTTGAAGACCTCCCGATGAAAAGACACACCTCTTAATTTTTATTCTTACCCATGTTTCAACTTGATTTCCTTTTTATGTTCACTATCATACACATACTTTCTTGTATACTTAGTAGCTGTTCTATCTTATCGCTTTCTGGTTGGTGGTATATGTTATCTTTGGTGAAAAACACGTTATCCAACACCTTATCGGCATTCCAATGGGAACGACTTGTGTATTTCTAGCAGTCGATTTGTGTTCATATTTGGGTATTAAGCGGTTTTGTTTTCGATTATGAGCGCAGATGCTGAAACGCGTCGTGGGCACTAAATTTGATAATTACGTTTGTATTACTATCACTGGGTCGATGCCTCTGTAGGTAGACTATTATGTTCACGACAGTATCATCCGTCTAGTAGTCAGTGTTTCGGAACTGACATGTTTTATTACATATATATTTTTGATTTATTTACTAATTTATTTAATATTGTATTTTACAGTTTCTATATGATGTAGTTATTAATAAAAACTACGATTCTCATCCCTAAGGCATACATCATACCATGATAATCTTATTATTGTAGATGATAATACTGATTTCAATCACGTTCACTTTTCTAGGGATTCGTATAGTTTCAGGTTTATTTTGTATTCGATGTAGATTTATTCAAATTTAATGGTGGACTTAGACAGGATTCAGGTTCTTTCAAATATTCGATTTGGACAGGATTCAGGTGTATTCCAAGTTCTATGTAGACAGAATTCTGGATAATCAATGTTTAATATAGGTTTATTCAAGCTTTAAAATGTTCAACTGTTTATTCAGGATCAATTTCTACAGGGTTTATGCTTTTTCAAAGGTTCCGTTTAGATTCATTTAAAATTTGAAGAGCTTGAAAATACTAAAGGGGTAATCAGAATCCGTAAATCGAAGGACAGACAACATAATGACCAAAGGAAAAAGGACAGACAACATAATGACAAAAGCTCGAAGGACAGACAACATAATGACCAAAGGACAAAAGGACAGACAACATAATGACAAAAGCTCGAAGGACAGACAACATAATGACCAAAGGACAAAAGGACAAACAACTATTCACAAAACATTACACATGAAACAAAAGATCGAGGAACTCGAATCCCACTAAAAACCGGGGGTGAACCTAGGTGCTCAGGAAGGGTAAGCAGTTACTGCTCCATTAGGCGGGATTCAGGTTTATTCAATGTTTGACGTAGAAGAATCCAGGTGTATTTCTAGAAAGGATTCAGGTTTATTGAATGTTCGACGTAGACAGAATCCAAGTTTATTTTGAAGACAGGATTCAAGTTTATTGAATATTCGATGTAAACATGAATCAGGTTTATTCAATGTTCGATATAAACATGATTCATGTTTATTCAATGTTCGACGTAGACAGTATCCAGGTTTATTTCTGGTCAGGATTCAGGTTTATTGAATGTTCGATGTAAACATGATTCAGGTTTATTGAATGTTCGATATAAACATGATTCAGGTTTATTCAATGTTCGACGTAGACAGAATCCAGGTTTATTTCTAGACAGGATTCAGGTTTATTCAATATTCGATTTAGACAGGAATCAGGTTTATTTCTAGACAGGATTCAAAATTGTTCAAAAGTTCGACGTTTATGATCGATTTAAACAAGATTATTGTTGATTTCTACACAGGAGTAATGTTTATTCAGTTTTAGAGAACATTCAAATTTATTCAAAGTTCGAAATAAACGAAATTCAGGTTTATTCAAGGTTTAATTCAGACAGGATTAAGGTTTATTCAAGGTTTATTTTAGACGGGATTAAGGTTTATTCAAGGTTTAATTTTGACGGAATTTAGGTTTATTCAAGGTTTAATTTAGACGGGATTAAGGTTTATTCAAGGTTTAATTTAGACGGGATTAAGGTTTATTCAAGGTTTAATTTAGACAGGATTAAGGTTTATTCAAGGTTTTATTTTGACGGGATTAAGGTTTATTCAAGGTTTAATTTAGACGGGATTAAGGTTTATTCAAGGTTTAATTTAGACGGGATTAAGGTTTATTCAAGGTTTAATTTAGACAGGATTAAGGTTTATTCAAGGTTTAATTTAGACGGGATTAAGGTTTATTCAAGGTTTAATTTAGACGGGATTAAGGTTTATTCAAAGTTTAATTTAGACATGTTTTAGTTTTAGTTTATAGTTTATAGTTATTTTATTTGATCAATGATACACAGAGGTTCAGTCACAAGTTTTACAAACTTATGGAGTTTTCTCCTATATATACAATTATTATTACATTATGTTGAGAATGCACAAGAAAAGAAAAAAATACGATTTTATCATATAATAAACACAGCTGAAAATAATCAAAGAATAAAAAGAAATGAGGAAAAAGTGAGTGTGTAGACATGTTAAAAACCTACACGAGACAAAAGTGAGTGTGTAGACATGTTAAAAACCTACACGAGACAAAAGTGAATGTGTAAACATGTTAACAACCTACCCGAGACAACTATTGTTCATTTATAAACTTCTTATTGAGTCTTCATAGCATTATATTAACCGTGAAATAGCTATACTGATTTAAATAAAAGATTGTATTTTTAAAGCTATATCAATTATATTGGTTCATTGTTTGTTTTAAACTTTAGTACATATCTCTATTTCTTTTAACGTTTTATGTAAAGATTAAATCAAATAGGACATCTTAATAATAAACACAGTACACAAAACAAAACTATAGTATAACCAACTTTTTTACAACAAATTTGTTCAGAATAGAAGGTGTTAAAATTTATCAATGATATCAGACATTGGGATTAAATAGTATGTTTGATTTAGACAGAATTCATGTTTATTCTATGTTCTCTTTTGAATTCGTGTTTTTGTCAATTTCTACAAAAATGATTTGTTTTTTTGTACATATTGTTTGTAACGTTTTTAACACCGTTTGATTTTTTTGCACTTATCATGATTTGCCCTAGGTCGGCCACAACTTGTCACATTTATTATTATATTTTTATGATAGACCAACCATTTTTATTTTGCAGACATCTTATTTTTGACAATGGATAGTGATATCATATCACATAGAATTGCTATAGGGTTGTTCTATCATAAAATTAGCATTGCTTGTAAAAAGATGTCATTTATTCATTTTCGTTTTAGCGACATACTGTTTTCACTATATGTTAGATATTTTAAGTTTATCAAAGCAGGGTTGACTATGTTCCGGTCTAATTTTACGGCAATGTCATTTTGTTTGATTATTAATTATATGCTTACAATCGCTGGGGATGTGGAACTGAATCCTGGCCCCGGGGAAACACCAGTAAATTTTGAAGATCACTGTTTGTCAATTTTTCACGGCAACATTAGAAGTCTTCGTAATAAGGTAGATTATATTTCCAATATTATTGAAGATTATGATATTGTATTTTTTACAGAGACACATCTTGATAAATTGGTATTAGACAAAAATATACATTTTTCGGGTTACGATATTCCAGTGCGAAAAGATAGAAACTCCGATGGAGGTGGTATAATAATGTATTATAAAACTCATGTTAATATCAAAAGACGCGTAGATTTAGAGAACCCACTTGTTGAATGTATGTGGTTCGAATTAAAAACCAAGCTACAAAATATTTTAATAAATATAATTTGCAGATCTGAGAGACAGTCTCATCATCGTTTTTGGGACTTCTTTGATGCTATGTTGAAAAATGCAATGGAAGAATCTAATCATTTGATATGCATGGGTGATTTGAACAAAAACTTTTTAAATTTATCGTCAAATATAAATGATTTGATTAGTATTAATGGACTTTTCAATGCAATACACCAGCCTACTCATTTTGATTCACGCACTGGTAGCTCTTCATTACTTGATCCGATTTTGATAACGGACTCTATTCAGTATGTGGACTCTGATACTATGCATATTGACAGATCTATTAGTGACCATGATGGTACTTATATAACAATAAGAAGTGGTTATAGTAACTCAAAAAGTTTTAAGAGACTTATCTGGGATTATAAAAAAGGGGACTATAATATTATGAAACAAAAATTTTTGGAATTTGATTGGGATGCCTTAATTAAAAGAGAACCTGATATTGACAAAGCATGTATTAATTTTACCAATGTAATTCTTTCTGTGTCAGAAGAGTGTATTCCTAGACGAGAGGTTACTATTAGATGTAATGATAAAATATGGTTCGATTCAAATATTCGGAGGGAGATGCGTAAACGAGACCGATTCCGCAGAAAATACTTAAAACTCAAAACTGCATTATCTCAAACTATTTTCAAACAACAAAGAAACCGGGTTAATAATTTAAAGAAACAATTAAAAGAAAAATGTTATACTAATATAAATGAAAATTTGAACGAACTTAAAACTATAAATAGTAAAACTTATTGGAAGACCATCAATACACTTCTGAAGGGGGAGTCTACAATGAACGATATTCCTCCTATTCAAGACCCCAAAAATAATTATTGCTTGTCTTATGAAGGTAAAGAAAAGGCAGATGTCTTAAATAAATATTTTTATTCGATCACTAATTTAGTCGACGAAAACAAAACTTTACCAGATTTTGATGACAGGGGAGGTAAGGTGCTTGAAACTATTTGGGTGAGAGAAGAAGAAATCATTGATATAATTTCTATTTTAGATAGTAATAAGGCTACTGGTCCTGATAAAATTAGCAACAAAATGATTATATCTATAAAAAACGAAATAGCCAAACCCCTATGTTTACTTTTTAACAAATCTTTACGCCTAAAAAAATATCCACGGTCCTGGAAAATTGCTCATGTGATTGCTTTATTCAAAAACGGCGACAAATCCTTACCCTCAAATTATAGACCAGTTTCCTTATTATCTTGTGTAAGTAAAATATTTGAAAAAATTGTATATAAAAACATTTTTAACCATTTACATAAAAATAAACTTCTATACAAATTCCAATCAGGTTTTATCCCTGGCCTTTCGACTACTCACCAATTACTTGAGATATATCACACTATTTTGACTGCACTTGATAGCAAATTTTTTACAAGTATCACTTTTGCTGATGTAAGTAAAGCGTTTGATCGTGTTTGGATTGGGGGGCTACTATTAAAATTAGAAAGATATGGCATTAAGGGAGATTTACTCATGTGGCTTAAAAGCTATCTTACTAACAGATCACAAAAAGTAGCTATCAAAGAAGCATTATCTGAGTTAGATGATTTAAAAGCTGGTGTTCCCCAAGGGTCAGTCCTCGGTCCTCTGTTATTTTTAGTATTCATAAATGACATTGCCGATGACATGCTTGGACTCAGTAGACTTTTTGCCGACGATACATCTATTGGACATACAGCCTTAGACGAATCTACTTTAAAAAATATGATTAATATCGACCTAAACAATATAAAAAAGTGGGGGGATACTTGGTTAGTAAAATTTAATCCTAATAAAACTGAGATAATGATATTCAATATTAGAAACCAACAAGATGAACTCAGCTTTGATTTCGATGGAATGGTCCTTAATTCTGTTAATAAGCACAAACATTTAGGCATAATTATCAGTAGTGATTGTAAATGGACAAAACATATAGACAGCCTAATTCAGAAAACTTCAAAGCAACTTAATGTCTTGAGGAAGCTTAAATTTAGATTAAAGAGGGAATATCTGGAAAATATTTATTTTACTTTCATTAGACCAATTTTGGAATATTCATCTGAGGTATGGGATAACTGCGGGCAAGTCAATTCTGATAGACTAGAAAAACTACAATTGGAAGCGGCTCGTATTGTTACAGGGCTAACATGCTACACAAGTTTGGATTCAATATACAGGGAAGCGGGTTGGGAGAAACTTAGCACTAGGAGAGAGGTTAAAAAATTATGTATGTTTTATAAATTAAATGTTAGTAATTCTCATGAGTTTTTATGTGATTTGATTCCTCCCAGTGTTGGAGAAACTAACAACTATAATTTACGAAATAGTTATAATATTAGTCAAACTACAAACAGATTATCGATATCCCAACAGTCATTTTTTCCGTCGACGACCAAGTTATGGAATTTATTAGACCTGAGAATACGTCAACTTTCAACTTTTGAATCCTTCAAGTACAAATTGAAACAACACTACTATAAAAATGCTAAACCCCCATCCTATTATAATATTGGCAACAGATATTTAAATATACTGCATACTAGAATAAGGAATAATTGTAGTGCATTACATAATGATCTATTTCATGCTAATTTGATTCATAGCCCATCTTGTTCTTGTGGATATTCCACAGAGAATGCTGAACATTTTTTATTGTACCTAGGTTTGATGCACAAAGAAATATTTTGTACCGTTCTTTATTAGCTGCAAATGTACACATTGACTTAAACACCTTGCTGTTTGGAAGTCAAATTTATAATATTGACACCAATAAGCATGTATTCATTACTGTACAGACATATATTAAGGAAACATGTCGCTTTTCTTTCCGCTAATTATCGTGAATGTAATCAGGTGACAATTGGTTTGTGGCTGACCTGGTGTGAATTAGTAAATGTTGCAATACACACGTGTGAGCACTTTATGTTAAAATTATTACTGAATAAATAATGATATTGTTATATATTTTGAAACTAAATTTTAAAAGATCCTACCTTTACCGAATTAATAATCCCACTACATTGTATAACAATTATTGATTTTCTTCATTCTAGGTGTGTTCTATCAACTAGTCCATTTATTGTAAAGGTCTGTTCGATTTGTCATTGGGTAAATTTCAAATTGTGTTGCACTCGTACATTTCATGTTGTTGTTTTTTGTTGTTTTTCTAATTATTAAGAAAGACTGTAGCTTTTGTATTTATGTTCAATTGTATTTGTATATTGTTTATATAAAGGAGAAGATGTTCTAAGTTGAAAAACTTGTATCTGATCCTATTGTCATGTTGTTGGACAATACAATATGTTTAAACTAACCGCATCGGTGGCGTAATTGTCGGAGTGCTCGCCTCAAGTGCGGTAGATCGTGGGTTCGAGCCCCGGTCGGGTTAATCCAAAGACTATAAATTGGTATGTGTTGCTTCTCCGCTAAGCATGCCGTCAGCATTAAGGAGAAAGATCAAAGACTGGTTGGCACGGAATCAACATAATGTGTCCGCGTGGAGCGACATGTCTACCCGCGGACTGTTGTTTCAATGAGCTAGCACTATGAAAATCCAGCTCAGCTTATTGATTTAGTACAAAGCGGACCTCACCATCATCTCATTAAATATAAACTAGTTCTCGTCATGATATAGCTGAACAATTGCTGAAATGACGTTAAACAACAATCACTGGTATAGATGCGATTCATAGCACTTTCTACAAAATGGCGGCCGGAGTAGGTGGACTGAAATTAGTTTTTGTTTTATTTGGAATGTTTATACGTTTAGCACCAACAAATGAACTACAAAATGATGTTAAAAATGAACTGCCCGAAAATCTTGGCTACTATTCATGTACAAGTATAACAAATATAGGTAAATACAATTTTGCCATTGAAAAACTTTTTCCAACAGTCCGGGCGAACTCAACTAATCAATATGGCTGACCTACAACAACAACTATTATACAAAGGAAAGTAGAAAATCCATCACAATACTTTTTGATCTTAACAATTTTATTGAGCGGTGATATTCATTACAATCCTGGTCCTGTAAAACATCCGTGCACAGATTGTAACAAGTCAGTGAAAAGTAACCAGAAAGCTATCCAATGCAACTTCTGTGATCTCTGGACACATTTAAAATGTACGAAGTTAACTGTATCAGAGTATAACTTGATGTCGAAAAGTAACGACTATTTTTATTGTGATTGCTGTGAAGATCGACTTCCAAATTTCACAGATTCGTTTTTTAATTTTTCACGTAATCCCGAACTTAGCACGCCCGTAGGTTCAGAATGTGGATCGATCGAAGTAAACATGTCCGATGTCAAGAATGAGGACGTAGAACCAAACATATTTGATGAACTTAAAGACGTAAGAATTAAACATCCACATAAATTCCAATCAATCAAAGAGCTGTTAAATGAAAATCTGGTAGACATGATTATCGTCGGCGAAACCAAACTCGACGAAACATTTAGAAATGGTTTAGTTTAATAGTTTAATATTATTTTATTGCAAATAAAACAGCAATGGGATTGGACAAAAAGTAGTCCGAGATTCCTTTGCCATCTAACGGCTTTTATGGATTTGCTGTAGCCGTTGGACGTCAGAGAGCTATACATACGGAAAACAGCGGATTTGCTTCTCCAACTCTGGATCAGCACATTTCCACGTTTCGTGGCTATCGAATTTTATTTTCTATCAGAAACCCTTATATAAATCGCTTCACCGATCATTTTTATAGTCATTCATAACCATCTTACCCTCAGAAAGTGGTGTTACACTCCATTACAGCACGATTTTGCCTTAAATCCTATGATTCCGCCATTTGTCTTCCATTTTTCAAACATTTGTCACGTGACTACGAGAAAACCACGATTACCGCAATGTATCATGGGAGATGATTTGCATATAAACAAACAAACAAATATTTTTATTGCCATTCATACACGCCTGTTAAGGCAGAACAATTAACATAAAATTTAATAATAGTGAATTACAGATAACCATAAGAAAAAAAAATGATGTAGTACCTTGTCCAAAAAAGGGGGGACGTAACACATGTTCTTTCCGAAGCCCGTTGGTAACACTCTGCCATTGAATCTATTCTTTCCAACACATTCTTTATTATTTCCTTCTGCTCTGCTTTGATCTATAGATGGACTGTTTGTCCTGCAGAATACGCTTAAATGTATCGTCTTCCATGTGATTTGAATGTTGTTTACGTATGCAAATAATGCTCAAATAATTTGGCGCGCTGCATTAAGTAGCTCCCATCATGCAATGCGTTACTGTCATCATTCAGTTAGTATCGTGAGATCACGTTTGTAGATTCGAAAATGGAAGTCAAATGGCGGATTAATAGGATCTAAGGCAAAATCGTGCTGTAATGGAGTGTAACACCACTTTCTGAGGGTAAGATGGTTATGAATGAATAGAAAAATGATTGGTGAAGCGATTTATATAAGGGTTTCTGATAGAAAATAAAATCCGATAGCCACGAAACGTGGAAATGTGCCGACCAAGAGCTGGAGAGGCAAATCCGCTGTTTTCCGTATATATAGCGCTCTGACGTCCAACGGCTACAGCAAATCCATTAAAGCCGTTAGACGGCAGAGGAATCTCGGACTAGACAAAAAGTTATCACAACTTATGGACTGTCTTCTACCTACAAATAATACACATATAATAATGTCAACAAAAATAACACATACACAAATATAAATAATATTTAACACAATATAGTGAAACATGGGAAATGAATTGATGTTGATGTAGACCAGAGGACCGACCACTGATTAGAATCTTTTTATTTGTCTAATATATGCTCGAACTTTATTGAAGATATTAGAATTTTCGTTTATACTAATTTCATCGTTTCCAAAGAGTAATGTTTCTATATTTTTGTTGGTTTCTCTTAAGTTTCTAAAAAGACAATATCTCTCGTTTTGGTATAATGGACATTCCATTAGATAATGAATTGAATCTTCATACGGTGCACCACATTTGGGGTCATTTGTAATGTTTATGCGAAATAAATCAGAATTCAATGAGCTACATTGATGTCGTAGTCTAGCATGGAATATGCTTAATTTTCTGGACCCTTCACCATAATACTCTGGAGATTTAACAGTTTTTTCTTTAATTCTAGATTTAAAACATGATATATTTGGGCTATTTCTAACATTTAGATCTAAATTGTTCCATAATGAAACAGTAGATGGTATAAAGGATGTCAAAGACATTCTGAGTCTACTTCTTGGTGTTGTATAGTTTTCATTGTTTCGGAGATTATGATCACTGATACTAGATACTGTAGGAGGTAGACAATTACACAAGTATTGAGGACATGCTTTATTATGCATTTTGTAAAATGTTGTCAGTTTGCGAGATTTACGTCTACAAGACAAAGGTTTCCATCCCGTTTCATAGTAAAGAGAGTCTCTAATTGCAAATTTTTATAGTCCTGTAACTATTCTAGCTAATTCTAATTGTACTTTTTCGAGTTTTGCTACTTCTCGTTCAAAACACCCATCCCATACCTCGCAAGCATATTCTAATGTTGGCCTTATGAAGGTAAGATATATATTTGATAGAGTTTGTTTGGAAAGAGTAAATTTTAGTTTTCTGAGAACATTAACCTGTTTGAAAGCGGCATTTACAATGTTATCAATATGGTTTGTCCAATTTCCATCTGATGCAAAAGTTAATCCCAAATGTTTATGGGTTTTTACAATTTCGACCGGTTCCCCATTAAATCGTAGGTCTAAATGTGGTACAGCACTAGTTGAGATAACTAGGGCTTTAGTCTTTTTAGGATTAAAATATACTCACCACAGTTTTGCCCATTCGTTTAATTTTGATAAATCATTATTAATATCAGATTTCATAATATCATAGTTTCTACCGAAGTAAGATAGTGAAGTGTCATCAGCAAATAAGCGTGCTAGATTACCCAAGTTGTCTGTTATATCGTTTATGTAGAGTAGAAAAAGAAGAGGTTCAAGTACCGATCCTTGGGGAACACCAGCTTTGACAGTATTGGGGTTTGAACATTCATTATTAACAACTACCTTTTGCTTTCTATCACTAACATAGTCATCTAGCCAGTGTAGAAGATCACCAGTGATACCATAGGATTGCAGTTTTTTTTATCAAGGCTTTATGCCAAACCCTATCAAATGCCTTTGATATATTACAAAATACAATAATAGATGATAATCTATTATCGATATTTTTGCAAATATTATGGTAAATTTCAAGTAACTGGTAAACGGTAGAATGTCCAGGTAAAAATCCAGACTGATATGAATATAATAATGAATGTTCAATAATATAATTGTAGATATATTTATATACTACACGTTCCATCACTTTCCCAACACAGCTAAGAAGTGAGATGGGCCTATAATTTGAGGGACTGCTTTTGTCATCCTTTTTAAAAGAAGGCATGACACTAGGTAATTTCCAATCAGATGGAAATTTACAGGTTCGTAAAGAATACGTAAACAGAATACTCAGGGGTAAACATATAGTTTCAGAAGTTGCCTTCAGCATTTGGTGGCTAATACCATCATCTCCACAGGCTTTGCCAATTTGAAGAGTTTGGAGAATGTCTTTCACATCTTGAATGTTCACATCTATATTTGATAATATAGCATGTGTTCGTGGAACTACATTTGGGGGCTCTCTATTAGAATCATTAATAGATGTAATAGAGCAAAACTATTGGTTAAGAAGATCGGCCTTTGCCTTGTCTTCATATACTAATTCACCTGTTGATCCATTGTACAAAGGGGGTATAGTGTAGTTATTTCCTGTTCCTTTCATCATTCGTTTGACAAATGTCCAGTAAGATTTTGAGTTTTTGCTCTGAAGAGAATTTACTAGTTCGTTTGCACTCAGGAAGAATTGTTCGCGGACATACTTAATCATATTATTAACTTTATTTCGTTGCGATTTATATTTTTGCAGAGATTGATTAGATTGATTTCTCCTAGCTAATTTGTGTAATCGATTACGAGTACGTATTTCTTTTCTAATTTCTGAGTTAAACCAGGGTTTATCATTTAATCGTATTCTTACTAATCTTGAGGGTATTCCTCTTCCAACCATCTCAAGATACTTGTGCGTAAACCTATTAGACATGTCTTCTATATCCGTGCTTTTATGCAGGAATTGTTCCCATTGGAATTCCAATATTTCATTATTTATTTTATTAAAGTCTGCTTTTTTATATAGCCAAACTTTTCTCATACAAGATCTCTTCAGTAAACAAGGTATTTTTATATTTATTAAAGTTGCATCATGATCACTTATATCCCTGTTGACACTGATTACTTCAGAGTCTAGGACAATATCTAAGTTGGACACTAGGATTGGATCAAGAAGAGCACCATTCCTTGTGGGTTCTTTAATTACATTCGTGAGATTAAATTCAGAAATAATTTCTAATAATTTGTTGTTGTTTTCACGTAATAAATCAACATTCAAATCACCATTTATGATTATGTTTGATGTATAATTCATAGCTTGTTCTATAGAGTATTCAAAGTTTTCCCAAATGCAGCCACAGACCCAGGTGGTCTGTAAACAGTGCATATTAGAATTTTAAAATTTGGAATAATAACTTCATACCAAATTATCTCTCCTGAGGCAAAGTTTAAATCGTATCTAGGTTTCACACAAATATCCTGTGATGTGTATACGAGAACACCTCCCCCAAAACAATTTCTATCTTTCCTTAATATTTGATCAGGAAACCCATCAATTAATATATCATTATCAATTATATTTGTATCTAAGTGGCTTTCTGTAACACATATTATAGAGGACTCGGAGGCAATATCTTTCACGTAAGATAATTTATTTCGAACACTTCGAGCATTGAGGTGAAATATAGATAGCTCATAATCTTGTGGGCCGGGGTTTGGGTGGACGTCGTTACCAAGAACTAATAAAAGTAGTAAAAATAGGGTGAATTGGATATTAATAGTAAATGGTGAATAGCAATTACGTGCTATAAATCGACTATAATTTGAGATAAAACTCACTAAACTAAGGAAGTCAAAGATGCCAAAACGATAAAATATGGAATATCTTTTAAACAACGATGAGTAGGCTCTTGCATAAAACATACCTATCGACATTCTGTGTGCTGTAATATCACTACCCATTGTCATATAACAAATAATAAATGTACATGATAGTCAGTCGATAGGTTTTGGAATAAGTTAGTACGATCTGGTCTACAAGAAAATAAGGGGGGTATAATTTAAGGAAGGGAATAGGACTGTAAAATGAAGAATGTAAAATATGTACAAAACAAACTATACATGTAATGTGAAAATCAAATGTAAGAAAACATTTTATAATAAGGATAATGTAGTTGAAAATGCAACATAGTGCCATATTGTATCAGATTGTACGGATATTTATATATTACCTATCACTCTTGTACATGCAAGGAACACATATTACATAGTAACTCAGTAATTCCTTTGCCAGATGAAACTGGTCAAGTTTATAGCTGGTTGATATTGAATGATTTTTTTTTCATAGTATGTTACATGTAGATTATTTAACAAATCGGTTCAGGAAGCTATGTATAGATAATTTATACTCGTATAAATATGAATGTTAGTCTATAAGGAATCATTGTTTTCTCCTATAGATAAAAATAAAAATAAACATGGGTCGCTTACTTTGTTTTACTGCATCTCTATCTGTTTCTCTTATAAACGAACCATAATATTTCAAATGGATACCCGTACAGCTTTTTTACACGAAACGATTAATTTATTTAAAAAATGGACAATCGTTAGACCATCTTGTTTCGCCCCTAAAAAAAGTCGTCCCCGATATATCTCTGCCCAAAAAATCTCCTTTGCAATGGAATTAACTGGGTAAGTCGAAATGGAGAACAAATAAAATTAATCAAGAATAATGAAGAAAAGAACCCAAAACTACTATTTGTACATGTACATGTCTATGCGTAGATGCGATGCTCGCCTGTAGGCTGTGCCTAATCCATATTATTATAATTGATGATTTAATACAATTATAGTCTTTTGTTGAGATCAATACGAGTTTGTATGGACCTTGGTAAGCCACCGGTAAGGGTGGTCGGTAAAAGGTGTAACCCGAACCCGAACAGGAAATTGACGGAAATGTCCCGAACCGGAAATCTTTTATTGTTGATATCTTCTTTTGGGATCGTCTCAAAATGTGACAGTTTTTTCAAATGAAGTTAGTTTCATTTGGCTCAGACCACCCACCCACCCCCTCCAAATGAAAGTGTGAAAAACATAATACCGATGTATTATAAACCAAACTCCACCTAAAAATATAGGGTTTAGAACCATGTATTCTCCATATACATGTCTTGATAAAGGGTCTATCTATGAAACTGTATCCTTTCAAAATCACAGACACTTGATTTCATCTAAGTGTACATATAATTCAACAAGCATACTGTACCAATAAAATGATATTTATAGATTAATATGGACATCTCTGTAATGTGCATTCTTATAATAAATGCAAAGATCTGGACCACTTATTTATTATTTGTGGAGCAGTGTATGAATCTTGTATATCAAGAAATCCATTTAAAGCCCTTTCTATACTTGTATGTGAACCATAATGAATGTGTATTTTTGAGGACATCTTCTTCTTTTCGTATATCCTGCTACCAAATAGTGTTGTCTGCACAAGACGTTTTTTTACAGGGCGCTGTCTAGCTGCAATAATGTAGCTCCTGTGACAAACTTGTGTCTCGGCAGAGCTACAACGCGGTCCCATTCTTCACAATGGAGCAAAAAAAAAGTTGCAGTTGAAACATAAAAACTCACTATTTACGCTTCAAACATTTCATTATAACTATTACTGATGATCCCAGTCCTTGTTAAATCGGTTTGGCTGAGAAATATATGCTTTTCAAAGGTAGCAACAGCCTTGTTCAAATTTATCGATCGTTTGCCATAACTGGAAACTACGGAAGGCGGAGCTTTTCTAAATATGGTATTTCTTACTACACATAGTAAACGGCTGATGTAAACATTCACGCCTCAAATCGCCAAATATGGTATCGACATCCAAATAGTGAGGCCGGAAATGACAAAATTCAAATTGTTCAGAGAGAAAGTAAACATGGATTTTTAATTTGTGGGAATTACATTCTAAAATACTGGTAGGTGATAAAAACTTGTTATAATAATGGACAAAAGGAAAGGTTATGTCTTATTATTGATAAATGCAGGCGTCAGAAACTCTGTAAGCGAGCGCAAAAAATCTCGGCGGCTGCTCCATTACGTGAAATGCCATCCCGTTATAACCCTTGCGAGTAAGCGAGCATTTAGGGTTTTATTATTAGAACTAGGCGCTGCCCAATCTCTACCCAGAGTTGTCTGTCCTTACACTCTATCCAATCTCTGTCAACGCCTAAAAACCAAGAATCTTGTCAAAATCCGTTTATTAAAGGGTAACTTGATATAAACCGGTTATAATGACCCCATATATTGTAAAATATGTAAAGAATACTATATAACTAATATTATTTTCAAACGAAGATAAGGGATTATTTTTTATACGGTGATCAGTCATACAGCGCTGTTCTTGTTCCTTGTTGTAATAGCTTCTATAGTTGCTGAACATTACACTGGTAATATTTTATAAAAAGGAAACCAGTTTAATACATTTAGGCGTTGACAGAGATTGGAGAGAGTGTAGGACCGACAATTCTGGGTAGAGATTGGGCGCTGCCATGTTTCAATCGGCAAACCTCGGGTGAGTCCGCTTCGCTTTGATGAAGGTACGGAATCAGTCGAGGTTGCGACGAATGTTCCATGTTTAATACTTAATCAATACAATAACAAAATAGCGAAAGCGATCAATACAATCACAAACTACCGAAAGCCTATTTCTGCAACGTACACAAGAACAAAAACCAACCATAAGCATCGTGGTATCTGTTCCCAGTCTGCAAAGTGACGTTGGTCCAACGTCGGTTAACGGTCGTCTCTGACGTTGGTTTAACGTCGAATTCCAACGTTGGCCCGTCGTCATTTTGCTCATCAGGTCGACGTTGGCGCGACTAATTGGCTCGACGTTGGCCCGACGTTGCAATGTCTTATTTCCAATGGTTTCCCGACCAATATCCAATGTTCAAATACTGTGCATTGGTCGGCAAGACGTCTGCCCCGACGGTATGTTTGATCGTTGGGCCGACGTCAAATCAGTATAATCCAACATCTTTCTTGTATAACCACAAAGCAAACCATCACCTAATTTGTAACATTTAGTGTACACACAAACGTTAGGGTGTATTAGTCTTGTATGCCTTTCTGATTCGTGTAGTACTTAGCTTGTTCAATACTTATTGAATAACGGTACACTGCCGTCACTTTACTCCAAAAATGAGAACAATTTTGATGTCGTTTGTCTTACTTAATCTTTTTAGGAGGTTAATACTCCTTTTACTCATTTATAAACGTTAAATTATTACTAGGGGGGCCGGGTGGCTCAATGAGTTAGGTCGTTGGATCTAACAACTCATACAAGCCTATCACCAATACGGAGTAGGTTCGCGCCCGGCTTTGTAAATTACAAAAAGGATGCACTCGACTCGCAGCCGCAAGTGATAAAGTTTACCAGTTGCTTGCCCATGGTCGGTGGTTCTCTCTGGGTACTCCGGCTTCCTCCACCACTAAATTTGGTCGCCATGATATAGCTGAAATATTGTTGAAAGTGGCGTTAAAACACCAAAAATCAAATCAAATCATAAATTGTTAATATCAATTCGAAAACCCTTTATAATTAATGTGCCATTAAATGAGAAGAAAGCACAGTTATGCATTTTTATTTACATGTTCTTGCCTTCCGGCCGCCGTTTCAGCCAGTTTTTTTATTACACCTTCAATTCTGTCATCCGTTTCGTTTTTAGTCGTGTTGTTCTTTTGTACTGCAGCTGTAAAATAAGAAAATAGGATTTAGAAAAGATATCAAATGTATCTGTTAAACTAGCGATGGTTAAACTCGATAAATTAATGTAAAATGAAATGAAACATGATTTAACAAAAAGAGGTTAGGGATTTTTAACTTTGAACACTGCTCTTGGAAGGCAAATTCAACAGATTTAGTTTTTAAATCAACAAGGCTTCCATTGACGAAAACATTCTTTAAATAGCGCAGGTTTTATTAGATTTTTGACACTTCTAGCTATTGTCTCCACGCTGATCAAGTCGACCTTGCATGTTTTGTAAAGGTGTAAAGATTCAAAAAGTAACAAACTGGTTAGGGAATTATTTTTACCTTTTACGATGCTGCATACATTTAGTGCCTCGAATGATTTTTTAACCCCTTTCCCTTTCCAGTTCAGGGTGATGGCAACATCTGTGGTCATCAGGGCGTTCAGAATCCGTCTCCCACAATCTCTTACATTGTCTCCACCAATTCTACCCAAATAGCTTATCTACAAAGTACCATAATTGTTACTAGGATATTATCAGAAAATGATTTAAAAAGATACAGTTGCAGTATTGATACAAATTTGTTCTGATTTGTTTTCTAAAAATGTTCAATGACATTGAATGTTCAAATAAACTGAAAGAGGCATTAGCTACGATTTTGACCCAAAAAAAATAAATGTTTTGGAAATTGGTAAATAGCTTTACAATGATGAAATAAAGGTAACTATTTCACATTAAGCAGCTTATCGTACCACTTTTCGCCTTTTGAGAACGAAAATTACCATCGATTTATTCCTTGCAAGCAAATAATTTGAAGTCGCTTTCTCTGTATGCAACTGACCTTACTAGTGACAGGTCAAAACGAATAATTTGTATTTTGTCGCTTATTATATATTATAAGACATTCATCTACGAGAATAAAAATAAATTTGAGTTAAAATATCATAACTATTATGTGTGCAGCCTCACTACATGGCCAATACTTTTAAAACGTTTACCACGAATTACGTTTACATGAGTAATCATTAATCACTTTAAAATATTCCCACAAGTATATTTTATATTTGATACACAACATCTGGGGATTTCGTGTAAAACAAGATCAACATCTGTTCAGTTTGGGATAAAGTAATACGTTGTAATGTAATACCGTATCTACTATCTCACTTTAGTGCTGCATTTGTCTTATAGTTGTCACACAGGTGCGTGCTGTCCACAAGCAGCTGTCATAGTTTGTGTCTTATTTACATAGTTACAAATACAGATATATACACGACATACACATTGACTATAATATAAATGCTTAGACAGCATGCAATTGACCTCTTAAATATTAAATTGCATTAATTCCCCCGAGATTCCTTCATAAATATGGTTGCTATGGCAACCTTTTATGTATCTGACCTCTTCCCTTGGTATTAAACAATATATTCTATCAGCTAAACTGTCTTGATCATTACACACACGCAATAAAACTCTGAATCATTAAATTTCATGTTTGACCTTTGAGACGGTTACATTTGTATAGCAATAAACTTTGAAGAATGTGACCAACCAGATTTATATTTTAGTAAATTGTAACTGCATAATCGCTCTCTGAATAATTTCAATTTCATAAACATATTTGAAAAATAACGTATCAAATTCAAAATATCCCTAACAGTTTTATAAAAACTCTCGATTTAAACTTCTATTTAAAGTTTTATTCAGAAGGGGGAAGTGTTGCAAATTAACTTCGCCTTTCTTAATATATACTTAAATTTTGACAAAATTAGGCTATAATTAACCCATTTGTTTCAGTCACTACTTGCAGGATCTATCATCACTCCTATATTTAAAATAGCTGGATCACCACAAGCTAAATAAATCAAAAGCCATTTTGGTTATATAAAAATGTTACTCAGCCTTTTGTCTAAAAAAAAGTAGTCTTAATAAATCGTTGCTAACAAAATTCCATATAAATCAGTTACACGTATGACTTAAAGCATAAATAAAATTAAGAGATAACTTACATGAGTTTCTGCTAGCCGCGAGTCTCAAAATGAAAATGGCGTATGCGGTTTAATTGGTCGCGCGGGAAAACCACAGGAATCAGTATCGATGTTGTTAATGATGATAAATGAAATCCCCACGTACTGGATTTCATTTCATGGCCGTAACGCAATGGAGGCAAATGAGGCAAATGCCTCACTTTTGAAACGGCAAGTGTAACCTTTTGAAAGCAAATAAAATCTTTTTTTTCTTCAAAATTTGTCTAAATTCACCCCTTTTGCCTCACTTTATTCAGACCCGGCCTACGGCCGTGCATTTACACTCATTGTTTTGTGTGTGTGTGTGTTTTAAATACGGGTTTTAAATCTAGAATTAAGATATAAACAATCATACGTCAAATATTCAAACCAAGCGTCGGCAAATAACCTAATGCCGACCGTCGTTTTGTCAAAGTTAACCCAACGTCGGCTGAAGAACGGAAACTCGACTGTCGCTTTGCCTACGCTAATCCTACGCTGGTTCAACGTCGTCAAGCCGACGCCGACCTACAGCCGACCATTACGACCTTTTACCGACGTTGGTTCGACGTCACCCTGCAGACTGGGTTGTTTACTCTCTCTTTGGTCAAATCTTGTTTAATACATTATAGTATTATTTTTAATTTGACAACAGTAAACGTTCCAGGAATCGAAAACATTATTTTTTTTAATTTGCAAAAGAAGACCGTTGCTTTTCGTTGCGTATGATATTTAGTTGTACCGCAAACAGGAAACCAGAACTGTGTACACATACACAATCAATCAATCAATCAAAGTTTTATTTAAAGTCGGTACATTTTATAGCAGTACAACATAAGCTCCCAAGAGCTTTTCAAACCGACATGCATAATAAAATTACAGACATTAAATACAACACAATAAAACATGTCATGCAATACCCATTACTTATTCAGTACTAAAGAAACAGTACAATATACAGACTCGAAAGAAATTAAAACGATGTTCCATTCAATTTTATGCCGTTTTTTAAGTGCATTTTTAAAGATTTATTGACAAATCTCAATGTGCGATTTTGGTTTTTTTCCAAACGTGACAGCTGAAAACCACCCACCTACCAAACGAAACTAACTTCGTTTGAAAAAAACTGTCACATTTTGCGACGATCCCTATAATTTTACGATGTTTTTCAAAAACTTTTGCATTTATTGTGTATTTTTATATACTTGAAACACATAGATTATAATAAGATGTCGAAATATATTCAAAAAGTTGAAAGGTGCAGTTTTCTGATTTCAAAGTCGGCCACGGTAAACCGGAAATCTTTTATTGTTGATATCTTCTTTAATTTTACGATGTTTTGCAAAAACTTTTTCATTTATTGTGTATTTTTATATACTTGAAACACATAGATTATAATAAGATGTCGAAATATATTCAAAAAGTTGAAAAGTGAAGTTTTCTGATTTCAAGGTCGGTAAAATGTGTAACCCGAACCACAAAGGTAGATAACTCTGTTCTTCCCGAACAGGAAATCTTTTCTTTTACTACGAGATTTTTATTGGAAAACCGTGTATTTTTTCACTTAAAACGTATAAATCATAATAATTTCTATTAATACATATTTTGTTTTATCTTACTGGAATTTAATAAATATAAATGAACTTGCAATGGATAGAAAATAGTGAAATAACTCATTATTGGACACAGTGATAAAAAGGTTGATATTCTTATTTTTGTTAAATTGTATTAAATTTCCATCATTACTTTACAAACTGATGTTTATGCTTAACATATTTCATTTTTTTTTAAGATCAGACAATTAGTTCAGCCATGATAATTTTCTTTAGATTTTGATCAGAATTTCAATTAAATAAAGAGCTACATCTTTACTGAACATATGATGACCTTCCCATAGATAAGATGTACATTTTGTAAGTTAAAAAAGTAAGAAGAAAAAAAACCAAAAAACCCAATTTACAATTTTCCTGAAATTAAATTGCAATTATTTGAAAATTCTATTACAATTTACTTAAAATGCAACAAGTATGAATTTAACACCATAAACATTCTACAGATAAATATCTTTAATAAAAAGTAAGTTATCGGTTTTGTAAATTGACCAAAACAGATAAATAAACAAATGTTCCTGAAATCAAAATAAAACTGAATATTTTATTATAATTTTCTAATAAAATACAACAAGTAATTCTGCAGATGAATATCTTTAATAAAAATAAGATATACATGATGTAAATTGACAAAAAAAAGAGGATAAATTCAAAATTTTCCCGAAATTAAAATGAAACTATTTAAATATTTATTATAATTTTCTAATAAAATACAACAAGTATGATTTTAACACATTTAAATTCTGCAGATGAATATATTAGAAATGAATTATTACATGTATGTAATTGTTTATTACAATTTATTTGCACAGTGAACTTATCAATTTAATAATTGTAAGTAATGAAAATTTCCGGTTCGGGAAGAACAGAGTTATCTTCCTCTGTATTTCGGCTTTTCGAGTTCCCCTAAAAAAAGATTAACTAAATCAATAAACATTAATATACTCCCCTTTTCCAAAAAAAAAAAAAAAAAAAAAAAAAAAAAAAGGAAAGTAATAATGAAATAATTGTCAGTTTTCATTTTTGAAACTTTTTATCATGCTATCAATACACAAGATGAATACATTCAACTGTCAAGATTAATTGACCTGTTGACTTGGGCGCCTTCATGTCTCGTATATTCTAACTGTCATAATAGTGCATTGAATGACAATATATATTTATTAAATTCCAGTAAGGTAAAACAAATTTGTATTAATAGAAATTATTATGATTTATACGTTTTAAGTGTAAAAATACACGGTTTGCCAATAAAAATCTCGTAATAAAAGAAAAGATTTCCGGTTCGGGAAGAACAGAGTTATCTACCTTTGTGGTTCGGGTTACACATTTAATAGCTGCGGAACCGTAGCTCTTATGGTCCTTGGTCAGTTTTCTGATATTTGCGGACCATAGGACTACGGATTTCACCCTATCAAAAACTTTCGAAACTGCGCAGTGAAAATGTTGCGCCACTTTTTTGCAAGTTTTTGTCAAGAAATCGGGTGCGAGAACGATCAAACATATATATTTCGTTTCGTTACATATTTATCTACCTTCTTCTATACTTACTTACCTGTTAATATTCATTTCCAGCTCATTATCATAACAAATGTCTCGATATTAACTGATCCCGCCATCTTGTCATTGTGGTATTCTCGCTTTGAGGTCACGTGACTTTTGAGAGATAACTCCAAAAGCAATACACGTGTTCTGTTTGTTTACGTTTTACCGGAGTGAAATATTTTACAAATATTAACCAGAAATGTTATTTTCTTCTATGATTATTCCAATTGAGGTGAACTGTCATTCAACATTTTCAAGTTTTTCATGTAAACAAACCGAACACATGTTTTGCTGTTAAAGTGATCTCTCAAAAGTCACGTGACCTCAAAGCGAGAATACCACAATGACAAGATGGCGGAACGAAGTAGGCGGGATCAGTTAATATCGAGACATTTGTTATGATAATGAGCTGGAAATGAATATTAACAGGTAAGTAAGTATAGAAGAATGTAGATAAATATTTAACGAAACGAAATATATATGTTTGATCGTTCTCGCACCCGATTTCATGACAAAAATTTGCAAAAAAGCGGCGCAACATTTTCACTGCGCAGTTTCGAAAGTTTTTGATAGGTTGAAATCAGTAGTCCTATGGTCCGCAAATATCAGAAAACTGGCCAAGGACAATAAGGACTTCGGTTCCGCAGCTACACATTTTACCGACCTTGAAATCAGAAAACTGCACCTTTCAACTTTTTGAATATATTTCGACATCTTATTATAATCTATGTGTTTCAAGTATATAAAAATACACAATAAATGAAAAAGTTTTTGCAAAACATCGTAAAATTAAAGAAGATATCAACAATAAAAGATTTCCGGTTCGGGTTACACATTTTACCGACCTTGAAATCAGAAAACTGCACCTTTCAACTTTTTGAATATATTTCGACATCTTATTATAATCTATGTGTTTCAAGTACATGTATATAAAAATACACAATAAATGAAAAAGTTTTTGAAAAACATCGTAAAATTAAAGACGATATCAACAATAAAAGATTTCCGGTTCGGGTTCGGGTTACACTTTTCACCGACCACCCCTTCAAAACGATATTAAGGCTGAGGTGAATATTGATTTCTAAGGTCCATAAAAACTCGTATTGACGGATACAAAAGACTGTAATTGTTTTATTACATTAAAATGAAAAGTGAAAGTGAAACCAAGTCTCCGAGATTTCTGCAAATCTCCGTTTGACTTCTGCAAGCTCATCGCCTGCGTCGGACTAACCGGAATAATCCAGTCGTTATATTACGCTTTGCTATATTAACGCCTGAACGACTTTCTCGATAAAACGCGTCAATCGGAAGCTTCAAATTAGCAATGCATTCTGTGTATAAACTGCGCGTGGTGACCTTTGGCACTAAAAGAAGGAGGAGCTTAGGAAATGTTTGTAAACATAGGTAAAAGGAGCGTTCAGGTGTCAAATATTTTCATTGTACCCACGTGTTTGACCTTACTAATCTAAAAGGTGAAAAGAGAAGAAATGTAGGAAAACTAAATAATGAATTAAGCATCGTTAATCAACTTGTCGATCTCCATTTCTTGTTGTTTGTAAACATTACCGGAAATTGAAAGAACCGCCTTGCGCATACTCGGCAAATAATCATCTCTGATTGGCTCTCTCTTTCAGAGAGCAGCTGACGCGTTTTTATCACAAGGAGAGTTCAAGCCCTCATCCAGCGATAGTGCCGATAGAGGGCGCAGTATTATTCGAGTTAGCGTCGGACATGATAATTATTTGTTCATTCTAAAGTAACGCTAATACGACGATTCTGATTGGACGATATTTCACATTACCTTTATGTCCATTGGTCGAATAGAAATAGAATTCACGTGATTCTTTTAAACGAAAGTGAAACCAAGTCAATACGAGTTTTAATCAAACAATATCAAATTTTACGGAATGTCAGGTGACAGCATGATAGTCAATAAAATTGTTTAAATAACATCATTATGTCATAAAAATTATAATCATCTAGATGATGAAAAATGTATACACCTCTGAAAACAATGTGTGATGTTTTTGATTATGCAAACATAGTAAAAAAAAACTGCATGCTTTACAAAATATGCATTACCAACTTTGATCGATGTAATTCTCACGAACAAACCAAATTTTTGTCAAATTGTATCAAATTTTAACTGTGGTCTCAGTGATTGTCACAACATGATTTCATTTCAGTTCAAAGGTTATGTACCACAAATCAAAAAGGAATTTATATGGTACAGAAGTTATAAAAATTTTGATAATGAAAAATTTATTGATGACCTAAGATCTGTGAATTTTGAAAATTTAACATCAGTTGATGATGTCAACAAAGCCTACTCAAATTTTCAATCTGCATTTGTTGATGTAATTGACAAGCACATACCTATTAAAAAAAGAAGGTCAATAATTACACCTGCACCTTATATGAATAAAGAACTTAGAGGCGCAATTTACAAGAAAAAAATGTAGCATAGCAAATTTCTTCAAAACAAAAGCGATGCCAAATGGGAAGTATATAGAAAACAACGAAATGTAGTTACAAAAATTAAAAAGAATTCCATCAACACTTATTTTTATGAAAGAACTGCTGGTGGCCCAAAATCGTCAACATTTTATTCCACCATTAAACCATTTTTTGTCAAACAAAGGCATTAAATCAAGCAATAACATTATTTTATATGAAAACGAAAAAATTGTAAACGACCCAAAAGAAGTATCAGAAATTTTTAATAATTTTTTTTATAAATGTTGCTAACGACATAGGCGATGAAAATATAAATATAGACAAAAGTCATCCAAGTATAATAAAAATAAAAATTGAAGAAAATAAAACTGATGATACTGAATTAAGTTTTAAACCTGTGACAGAAGAGTATGTGAATAAACAAATAAGTAAATTAAATATAAAAAAAAGCAACAGGGTATGACTCTATATCACCAAAAATCTTAAAATTGGCACAACCATCAATATCAAATCCTATAAAAATTCAAGTAAATAAATCAATTGAAAGCTCAATTTTTTCTAAAAATTTAAAAGCTGCACAGGTATCCCCACTGTTTAAAAAGAATAACTCTCTTGATAAAGGAAACTATAGACCTGTAAGTGTGTTACCATGCATTTCTAAAATTTATGAAAGAGCTATACATGACCAGTTTATAATGGATTTTTTAGATAAACAATCTCACCCTCTTCTCTCAGCATTTAGACCTGGTTTTGGTTGCCAAACAGTACTTTATCAAATAATAGAAGACTGGAATAAAGCTCTGGATGACAATAAATGTATTGCTGCAATTTTGATGGATCTCTCAAAAGCTTTTGACTGTTTACCGCATAATTTACTTTTGTTAAAATTGGAAGCATATGGCCTAACAAAAAACTCTCTAAAATTATTACAAAGTTGTCTAGAAAACAGAAAACAGTGTATTAAAATTGGAAGTTATTACAGTGATTGGGATCAAATGTGTAAAGGGGTACCACAAGGGTCAATCCTGGATCCAGTTCTTTTCAAATATTTATAAATGACATATTTCTTTTTGCTCAAAATAGCACGATTTATAACTACGCCGATGACAATACAGCATCATATTGTGATTATGACATAAATAAAGTTGTTAATACATTAGAGGCTGATAGTTTAAAATTAATAAACTGGTTTTCAATAAATTTAATGAAAGCAAATCCAGACAAATATCAGGCTATTGCCATTGGAAAAAAGACAAATAAGCATAATTTAACATTCAATTTAAATGGAAATAATATTACTTGTGAGTAACCATTGACTCAAAGGAGTGGGTGTGATAAGGGTAGATTTTGGTCCAATCTCAGAAACTGTTTATATAGATATAATATTAAACACAATCATTGAAAGGTAAGAAAAATATTTTTTTGGATGATTTTACTTTGTTCTTTGTTGCTTAGCAACGTAAATTGAGGAGGGTCCAATTAGTCATTGGAAATTCAAATATGGTGGTTTTATTTTACATATCTTGCATAGTCTTTTCGACAAAATGTTATATTCTGTGTATGTACACTCTAAAAAATAATATTCCAATTCTCTATGGTAGCATATAGTATTTTTGTGTAGTTTTGTCACCCTAGCAACGGTTTTGTAAACATTAAATTAGCCTATATTATTGCAATTAATGGTTGAATTTTGACATCTACGATCTTTTGACTTGATATTTGACTAAGCGGTACATTTTTGTCAAGCTATACACACTACAAATGTCATTTCATATTTCAAAAATACATTTTGATATTTTTATTCATAGTTATGCCCCGTCCATAGCAACAGGTTTCCCTATGCACAGTATTTTCCTGTAGATCTCATGAACCTTTTATTTAATCAAGAAGAAAAAAATCTACAACAGCACCTTAGCAGATCTAGAGACATCTTATCATTTACTAACCAGTATATATTATAAGAATTCCTTAAACCTTACAATGTCCCTAGTAACCAAATATTATCCCTAGCAACCGCAGAAACTCGTCAATGCTGAGCTCTGTAAACTGCTTTTTCTTTTTTTCTTTTTTTATAACCGAATGTTGATCTTTTTATTTTTTAAATCATGAGAGGAAATTATTCTCAGTAATTAGAATGTCAAAGGATTAAATTAGATATCTCGGTTTTGATAACAAATGAAAAGATGCGAATCATAGCATTGGTTATCTGCCGGTGGTTAGTGTAAGGGTTAAGGTGTTTAACGCCACTTTCAACAATATTTCAGTTATATTATGGCGGTCAATTTATGTATCGCATTATTAACGAACCAATTGAAAATTGGAATGCTATTGGAAAATATTGGTTAAGTAGACTTGATTTTAAATTTAATGAAACTTTTTTTATTTGCAAATGCTCAAATGTTTCATCCTTAAATTTAAACAGGTATCCCTTGTTCTATCAAAAATCAATCCAATCATGTACAAAATTTGTACAATGTGTACAAAAAGTGGAAATCAAAACATATATCTTTAATGTTAGATTATTTGGGAATTGTAATATAAGCTTCCAAAATAAACCTTTAATATTTTCTTCATTTCTAAGAAGTAATATAAAAACTATTCAAGACATATGGGATGAAAACTCAAAACAATTCATCGATTGTAATTTATTATATTTTAAGCTGATAGACAGAAGAAACTGTATCTCAGAATACCTTAAAATTAAGAAATGCATTCCAAAAGACTACTTAAAAGTTCTTAAAAAATGAAAATAATGATATAGAAAACAAAACTAAAAGTAGAAATAAAATGAAATTGTTAAATAATTTAAAACTTACAGATATTAGAGGCTAAATTATTAATACAAAAGACGTGAAGATTAAAATTATACAAAAAATATTGAATAAAAAATCAATACCAAAATGTCAAGATAAATGGAATAATGTTTATAATGAAGAATTTCACTGGCCAAAAATTTGGAATAATCTTAAAAGACTGGACATCAGTAATATAAATTAAAGAATTCCAATGGAAATGCAACCATAACATTATTTACACCGAAAGTAGACTTAGAAAAATGAACATATCCAATGGAAGATGTCACCTTTGTAAAGAATCGAACATTCAAGAAGATCTCCAACATTTTTTTTTTAAATGCATTATATCTAACCGATTCATATCAAACATCACAATTTTAATAAACACTTTAAATGTGGGAACTGTTAACTTAAATGAGAAAAATATGATGTTTGGGTTCAATATGGAGGGTAAACATGAACTTCTATTAAATACATTAATTTTTATATCTAAGTGGTCTATTTGGAAGGCAAGAAACAAAGTTAAATATGACAAAATTCATATCAATCAAAATGTACTTTGTAATATATGGAAACAGACTTTAAAATCTGAACTAAAAATTTTGCTAACGGCCAATTGTAATGATACAATAGATAAAGCCAAAATCTTGACAATTCTATCAGTGATTAGTAAGTAGTTATAATATATGAGTACAATGCATGTATGTAAATGTTATAAAAAATTATGTTGAAGCTATCATAAAATGCCGATATAGATTGACTTACATGTTGATTTTATTATTGATAAATTTAGTTGTATTTTTGAAATGGGATCATGAGAACTCTAATAAATCTCTTATTAACCCTGGATAAGAAATCTATTGTAAAACAGGGAACCTTAGATTAGTTTTGCTTACCTGGGCATCTAAGGTGTTTTCTTAACAGACGAGTCAAACAATAAAGTGTTATGTTATTATTAGAAGAAAAAAAAAGAAAAAAAAGAATGTCAAAGGATTAAATTAGATATCTCGGTTTTGATAACAAACGAAAAGATGCGAATCATAGCATTGGTTATCTGCCGGTGGTTAGTGTAATGGTTAAGGTGTTTAACGCCACTTTCAACAATATTTCAGTTATATTATGGCGGTCAATTTTATTAGTGAAGGAAGCCGCGGAGTACCCGTAGAAAACAACCTGTTTTGTCATTCAATTGATGAAGAAGAATTGTCTAACTTCTATCTATCATAGTATATACAATGTATGTTAATTAGTTGATAACCACTATTTATTTCCTACAAATGCATTATACATTTTATTTGACATCTGGTCTTTCACAGATACCATTAGTATTGCTGGGTTACCTGTTATGGGTAGGGTTATGGTGTTTAACGCCACTTTCAACAATAATTCAGTTGTATCGTGGCGGTCAGTTTTATTGGTGAAGGAAACCGGAGTACCGGAGAAAACTACCGACCTGTCGTAAGTCACTGACAAAATGTATCACATAAGGTTGTATCGAGTACACCTCGCCATGAACGGTGATCGAGCTCACAACGTCAGTGGTGATAGGCACTGATTATACATGTAGTTCTAAATACAACTACCATCCGATCACGACGGTCTCTCTGCTGGTGGTGTGATGTACTCGATTAAACATTTTGTGATAAACTTAATCAGACAATTATGAAACTAAGATCAATGTTGTCACCAGGTATTATGGTTTTCTCCTGGTATTCTGGTTTTCGCCATGTATTCTGGTTTTCTCCGGGTATTCTGGTTTTCACCAGGTATTCTGGTCATTACCAAGTATTCTGGTTTTCTCCAGGTATTCTGGTTTTATTCAGGTATTCTGGTTTTCTTGAAGTATTCTGGTTTTCACCAGGTATTCTGGTCCTCACCAGGTGTTCTGGTTTTCACCAGGTATTTTGGTTTTCACCAGGTAATCTGGTTTTCATCAGGTTTTCTGGTTTTCTCCAGGTATTCTGACTTTCTCCAGGTAATCTGGTTTTCACTAGGTATTCTGGTTTTCTCCAGGTATTATGGTCTTCACCAGATATTCTGGTTTTCGCCAGATATTCTGGTTTTCGCCAGGTATTCTGGTTTTCTCCAGGTATTCTAGTTTTCTCTACGCATTCTGGTTTTCTCCAAGAAATTACCGCCATGATATAACTGATGCTATTAGCTGTGGAAGAACAAATTGAAATTGCATGATAATTCTTTATAATTTCTTTCCGAATTTGAGTTTTGAATTTGGTATTATAATTTATGCAAAATATGCAATAATAAATAAACGTTAGAGAAAAGCAAAGGCATTAAAGACAATTTAAAGACACATGTAACATTGGGTACAAGACACAAAGCGAAACCAAATAACACAACACAGGTGCTGGCGAAGGGTAAACAGTTGAAATGTCTCATAAGAGGAGTTTGAAGATACCACAGGGGTAATCGACATCTTCCTCATATAATAAAATATAATTTAATGAAATTAAAATTAAAAGTACTTTGATCCTTTGTCAGATGGTGTATCACAGTGTAGATGGTCATCATGGAGCTTGTGGACAGAATGTTATCTATTGTCAAGTGTTGGAAAGCAGCAAAGAGTTAAACTCTATATGGGTGACAACTGTAAACAAAATGAAACCAGAGAATACAGAAAGTGTCAAGGTAAATGTCAATTGGTTAATTCCATGATATTATATAGTAAAGCTAACAGCATTTAATGTTATCAATCATTTTGTAAGAAATGATATAGATGTAAATGAGCATGTGTGACCATGGGGCATCCAACATTACACTTAGACACAAATTGAACTAAAGTAATGGTGCTTTTATTGCTGGTATACATTTCACAGTCACAGTACGATCTTAAACAATGAACATGCATTTTAATCATGTTTTCTTCATTATTTCGATCCTTTATATTTTGTTGTTTTTTTCGATATTCTTTCTTAAGGCCCGTTGTCACTATCAAAGTTGTCTTTGTCAAAGAAAACTTTGACAAAGTTTTTGATGAAACTTTGATAGTGACAACGGTCAAAGAAATCTTTGATCAAAAAGTTTGACCAACTTTGATGGAATAGAACTCCATCCTATTTTTCTTCAAAGTTTGATGGACTTTGATGGAAATCAACCAATCAGAATACTGTTTTGGAAAGATGAGATGATGTTTACAAAACAAAAGCACATGATAATAAAAAGACGGGAAAGGGAAAATCAGCAAGATGAGTAAGAAATTAATATGGACAAATGAAATCATAGAAGAGTTGATTGAATTGTTGTTTTGTCCATTCCAAAATAATTTCGGAACTCGTTCAGGTCTTCAGTGTGCAATTCTTTAAGAAGTGTATTGTATGCACTTCTTTGTTTCCTTCTCAGCAACCAATATATAGTTGCTCTCCTTCTCACCCTTGCACGGTCCCGGAATCTCCTTCTAAGGATTGCAATGCTCATTAGACATAAAGTGACAGCAATGTTTTCATAATTTGTGAGAGTTGGAGCCATTTTTTCGTGTTTACAAGATTTCCCTCCATTTCTTTGACAAAGATGATAAAAAAAACTTTGATAGTGACAACAGACACTTTGTCCAAGTTTTCTTTGACAAAGCTTTTGATGGAAAACTTTGATAGTGACAACGGGCCTTTAGTTGTAATATTATACCTTCTTGGATGCTGTCTCGGACTTAAACATTTTGCTTTGCAAAAGAAAGCATATCGGTCAAAGAAGCTGAAATAAATGAAACGGAAGGAATGATAAATATAAATCCATACAGCGCTTACAAAACATAAAATATTTACCTCACACTTTTATTACCGTTGATGTCATTACTGTGATGACTGTTTTAGTCATACATGTATTGTTTTTTTGTTTTTTATTACTTACAAATGTCTAAGTTATTCAAATAAATACAAAGGAAAATGCCAACATCCCCATGAACATGGATATAACAGGAACATGACTTTATTATGGATATTCAATCCACTGTTCGACAAGCTAAATTCAAATAATTCGAAAACCTTTCTCATCTTAAATACATGTGTTAACATTTTATCTGTGGATCAAGATGTATGAGTTTAAGTACATGACAATTACCTAATATACTTTGACTATCAGCAATTAAAGAACTAATCAATGCCTTAATTTCTTTTTTTAGCCTTTCTGGTATATTCACCTGAGAATGCTTGAATCTAGATATCTCCTCGTGAATATATGACCTCTACTTAGGGAACGACCATTTAACTTGAAGGGGGGGTTATGGTTTTTTTCTAAAAATATATTCTGATTCCCAATGTTGCTGAAAAAAATATTCTGATTTTGGTGGAGGAAAAAAAAATAATCTGATTCAGAGTTTTTGTCATATAACCTAATGTTAAATTCTTGAAAAAAAATTCGCGCTTCGCGCGACAAAAAAAAACTATTCTAACTCTTGTGTTGTCCGAAAAAAAATTCTGAACGAAACAAAAACCCATAACTCCCCCTTCAAGTTAAATGGTCGGTCCCTTAAAATGTCTGAAGTATGCATTTTATTTCTAAATTAGAAATTTTATTTTCAGATAAAATTCGCCAGTTGGATATAACATTTGACAGATCCACACTTTTTTCCACGTGTTTTTTATCTGACGATAACACATTGTTGAGCAACCATTACACAGACGAGATAAAAAATGGCCCGGATGGAAACAATCGGCTTCAAAATTATAGTGGTGTAGTAGCTGACACATGTGTAGATGACAATACAATTATTTACTTTGAGATAGGATATTTCTATAAAATAAATACTCTGTACGAGAATGCAATGCTGGTCTTTGAAATTGGCATCGCGGAACGCCAAATGATTGACAACGCTCCTTACGTAGGAGACACAGCGGTAAAAGGGTGGTCTTTCCATCTTGCTAACTGTCAGGTTTATGACAAAATATGTCTTTCAGCGAAACATTCACTCGAGGATCAAATAATACGTCCAGTTAGCAGCAACGAACCTGGAACAACAATGAACGGAGTATTTGGAGTCTTAATCAACAGAGAAAGGGATGAGTTTTCCTTGATTTCTAATAATATTGTTGTAGGTATGTTTCGTGCTGTGACATCCAATGTCAAGCTGTGTCCTGTATTTGGCATTTATAATGCACATAAGATGGTGGGTGTGTTAAAAATAATGAATGCCAGAAATTACAGTAACTTTGTACAGTCGCAGTGGCTTTGAATACAGGCTAAGCATTTTTAAGATTTGTACATATTCGAGTATTTTATCTATTTTTCCACATAAATGTTGGATATTTTTTTTTTATTGAAAATAATTGATTGATAAATTCAATTAAAAAACATAAATAAAACAGTCAGAATCTGCAACATCGATACTTCAAGCACACATAAACACTAACTCACGATTTTGACTGGGTACAAACCCTTTAATAAATAGTGGCGGGGTTAAACTAGTCTCATGTGCCCCATTCGCCATTATAGGTGAAGTGATATTTTCCTTGTTTACGTCCACCTATAATAACTTAGGTATAATAGGTAGTGATGGACGGACGTTTACGGTGCTGGATTAACGTGCTTAGGGCATCAAGGGTCAAGGGGCACCACAATTTGAAGAAAAAAAACAGATATTTAAATGATTTTAATATAAGAGGTTTGTCCTGAGTGAAAATTGAATTCTGAATTTAATGTTGGGCATTTGACAATTATGTTGAGTCTTGGCATCAAGGGGTCGTGTTAGTTTTTACATTATGCCAGTGGAAGGTGCGGGGTGCTCTAAGGTTGTCCTGTGCTTAGGGCATAAATTGTCTTTAATCCGGCCATGGACGTTTAGATTGCCACAGGTAAATTGTTGTTAATAGTGCACACCTGAAAGTTGTCTTTTACATGCAGAGAGTGGCATTTCCAAGAAAACGAGGCATGCTGGCCGTTTATCAGACTGAGCATTCGCGGTACATTTACAAGGGCGGAACCAGAAGTCTTTTTTTATCCTCATCTATTGTCAAAAATGTTAATCGAATATTTGTTTTTATCAGTGTTTGGTGGTCCAATGTATTCATAGTATTCTATGTGTAGCTTATATTTTGTGTACATAGTTCCCTAATAATATTATGCAAGACCCCAAGCAAAACACACAAGATTGTACTGCTCCTCTTTATGTCATATGTAATAATGTAGGAGATGTCAAATGTCACAAATATAACATACAATCTTTCTGATATCTAAATAGATCCCAGTTCAATGCTGTTGGTTTTGTTTTTTTATTGTGTGTATGGTTTTTTTTTATGTCCGACTCAATGGTAACAGTTGTTATTTACTTTTTTTTAGTTAATTTTAATTCATAATTTTCTTATACAAGTCTTAGTACATGTATATATAATGTATTAGTGTTAAATATTTAAAGCAGATGACAATACTAAGTTAAGCAACTTGTTTTCGATCTTAATTATCATTTAATGACAATAAAATATATTGAAGCTAGTTTTAAGATTACTATATCATTCCTATAGCCACTGTTTATGACACTACAGTTATGTAAAGGTGCCTCTATGTACAGTCTCATACCAATCTGATTATAATCAGTTGTTGCAATACGTTACGGCTCCCTCTAACATCTGACAGAACACAATTAGAGGTCACCTCCACATTCGTATATGAATACTTTTTTTAATCAGCCAATCAGAGCTTGAGTTTTACTTTTGCGAAGTGATGATGGAATAGCTCAACGGACCTTGGTAGCGACGTTTTCAATGGCTGCTCACGAGCATATCGTGACATGACCTCTAATCGGGTTCTGTCAGATGTTAGGGAGAGTATTTTATAACAGCTATTCTGTTTAGGTCCTGTCGTATTCCAGATCCCTGTCATATTCCACTGTTTATGTCCTGTCGTTTTCCACTGTTGAGGTCCTGTCGTATTCCAGATCCCTGTCGTATTCCAGATCCCTGTCGTATTCCATATCCCTGTCGTATTCCAGATCCCTGTCGTATTCCAGACCCCTGTCGTATTCCAGATCCCTTTCGTATTCCAGATCCATGTCGTATTCCAGATCCCTGTCGTATTCCATATCCCTGTCGTAATCCAGATCCCTGTCGTATTCCAGATCCCTGTCGTATTTCAGATCCCTGTCGTATTCCAGACCCCTGTCGTATTCCAGACCTCTGTCGTATTCCAGATCCCTGTCGTATTCCAGATCCCTGTCGTATTCCAGATCCCTGTCGTATTCCAGATCCCAAAACTTTGACATTATTTGGCTTTCCATTCTTTTGACTTTGAGCGTTCCTGATGAAGGTTATTTCAGAAACGCGTCGTTCGCACTAAATTAGATATCTACGTTTTCATTACTATTACTGGGTGGTGGACTATTAGGCCCCAAGGGTATCATCCGCCCAACAGTTTGTGTTACTATTACTGGGTCGATATCTCTGCTGGTGGACTATTAGGCCCCGAGGATATCATCCGCCCAGCAGTTTGTGTTACTATTACTGGGTCGATATCTCTGCTGGTGGACTATTAGGCCCCGAGGGTATCATCCGCCCAGCAGTTTGTGTTACTATTACTGGGTCGATATCTCTGCTGGTGGACTATTAGACCCCGAGGGTATCATCCGCCCAGCAGTTTGTGTTACTATTACTGGGTCGATATCTCTGCTGGTGGACTATTAGGCCCCGAGGGTATCATCCGCCCAGCAGTTTGTGTTACTATTACTGGGTCGATATCTCTGCTGATGGACTATTAGGCCCTGAGGGTATCATCCGCCCAGCAGTTTGTGTTACTATTACTGGGTCGATATCTCTGCTGGTGGACTATTAGGCCCCGAGGGTATCATCACTGGGTCGATATCTCTGCTGGTGGACTATTAGGCCCCGAGGGTATCATCACTGGGTCGATATCTCTGCTGTTGGACTATTAGGCCCCGAGGATATCATCCGCCCAGCAGTTTGTGTTTCGCATGGTTTATTATATATATTTTTATTAAAATTTACAGTTTCTTAATTATTATCAAAACTAAGGTTCTCCTCCCTCAGGCATGGATCACCATAGCCGATTTTTGCTATTCTGTTTAGGTCCAATGGTATCCCTGACCTGTTCACAAAGCTTTTAGATTATTAGTCTTTCTAATCTTTTGACTTCGAGCGTACCTGATGACTTTATGTTATTCCAGAAAAGTGTCGTGCTTAGATATCTACATTTTTATTTAATCAGATTGAGTTTCATGCTTGATTGATTGATTTGGCGTGTTATGTTCATTGTTGTAGTCTTCATGACCACTGTCGGTAACCCACTGGTTATCATGCTAAAAGACTCTTCGCTTTTCACCCGTGGGACCCTTAAAAATGAATCCGGGTCGTTTCGCCCCGAATCCCGTTCGCCCCGTGAGTCGTTTCGCCCCTATTCCCGTTCGCCCCGATTCCCGTTCGCCACGGGTCGTTTCGCCCTCATTTATTAATAGTGCTTTAAAAAATGAAATATGGAAAATACCATTGCAAATATTCGTATTTTGGTTGTTGTATGGCTTGTTCAAGGGTACTTTTTTTTGTCTTCCTCAACATGCACTATAGTTGGCGATATATTGTTTATTACTGGACAAGAATTGATTCAAATTTTGGTCAGTTTGAGGTATGAGTATATACTTTACAAATAATATATATATTTTTTTAATATTGTGTATTAGTGGAGATATCTTGACCTGAAGGACTACGAATCGCGCGATTGCATGACCTGAAAATGGAAATATAGACCTATAATCGGCTATATTTTTTTTTTATTACTGAACAGAATTGAATCAAAGTTTGGTCAATTTGAGATATGAATATATATTTTATAGCTAATTAACTTTTTTTTTAAATAATATGCATATGTGCAGATATCTTGACCTGAAGGACTCCGATTCGACTGACCTGAAAATTAAAAATTAAAACGAAAGGTCTAAAATTGTCTGTTACTTTTTATTACCTTATGAATTTCACTGAATTTTGAGTTAGTTTGCGATATGAATATAAAAAAAAATAAAAATATTAACTATGAATATGCATTGCTAAATAAATCTAGACCTTAACAGCCCTGACTTGCCTGACCAGAAATTGACCTGAGACATAAAACGACAAATAAAACAAAAGTTTTACTGCATTTTTTTTTTTTTACATTTTTTTTCGTATTTTTCTTTTTGCTTAAAATATTATTGGAAAGAGCTTTAGATATGTTATGATGTACACGTTATGTCTAATAAAGATAATTTGTTTCTTTGTTGTTTATTTAGTAATTTGTTGTCAACACCTAATTAACGAGGATGAAAGAAATTTCAGGCATTGTACTTTATTAAACAAACATGACACTAATATACAAAACAAAAAAACACAATTAACTGACAAATAATTATAGCAAATAAAATAAAACACATTGTTACAGAACTCATAATATACAAGAATATGGTCTATTTATTGTTAATTAAAAATACAATCAGAACATATTTAAAAACACATTACATATCATAAATAACATTTTAATGCTAATTTGTTTATTGATAACCATGATCAGTAATACAAGTAACAAAAATGAATATTTGCAAATAAAAAGTTAAACTGAGTTTCTATGCTCGTCACAATACTGTCAGATATGTTTTCACATACACTTCCATCGCTGTTATTAACTGATTTTCTATGTTTTGCAACACTGAAGGAGCTGTCCTTGTGAATTCGGGAGCATTGTCTTTATTACTGTTTCCATGACATACCGGCTCATGCACACTTTCGTCACCTTCATAATGAATAAGCACTAAGTTTCGATTATCCTTCAAGTAGAATGCAGATCTCTTGAATTGTAGTGAACCAACGGGTCTCTTTCTACCTTTTGACTCCTTTTGTCCTTTTAAACGAATCTTGTAGAATTTCTTCTCTAACATAATGTCATCAATTGTCACTGAACTACTTCCATAATGTATCCAAGGATATTGATCACACTTCCAGTCTTCATGATTGTCACTTTGCACTAAATACACTTCGGTGGCTCTAGGCTTTATTGGTGGTAGATTCGATATACGTGACGTATATGGTTGTGTAAGTATACTTACCATGTCAGAATGCGTCAAATGGTTTGCATTCTGATAAAAAAAACCCACCTCCACCAACTAGTACTGGAGCAAGAACTGTTACAGGAGTGGATACAGGAGCAGGAGTGGTTACTGATGCAGGAAGAGTTACAGGAGTAGGTACAGGAGCAGGAGTGGTTACTGATGCAGGAAGTGTTACAGGAGTAGGTACAGGAGTAGGTACAGGAGCAGGAGTGGTTACTGATGCAGGAAGTGTTACAGGAGTAGATACAGGAGCAGGAGTGGTTACTGATGCAGGAAGTGTTACAGGAGTAGATACAGGAGCAGGAGTGGTTACTGATGCAGGAAGTGTTACAGGAGTAGATACAGGAGCAGGAGTGGTTACTGATGCAGGAAGTGTTACATGAGTAGATACAGGAGCAGGAGTGGTTACTGATGCAGGAAGTGTTACAGGAGTAGATACAGGAGCAGGAGTGGTTACTGATGCAGGAAGTGTTACATGAGTGGATACAGGAGCAGAAGTGGTTACTGATGCAGGAAGTGTTACAGGAGTAGATACAGGAGCAGGAGTGGTTACTGATGCAGGAAGTGTTACAGGAGTAGGTACAGGAGCAGGAGTGGTTACTGATGCAGGAAGTGTTACAGGAGTAGATACAGAAGCAGGAGTGGTTACTGATGCAGGAAGTGTTACATGAGTGGATACAGGAGCAGAAGTGGTTACTGATGCAGGAAGTGTTACAGGAGTAGGTATAGGAGCAGGAGTGGTTACTGATGCAGGAAGTGTTACATGAGTGGATACAGGAGCAGGAGTGGTTACTGATGCAGGAAGTGTTACAGGAGTGGATACAGGAGCAGAAGTGGTTACTGGTGCAGGAAGTGTTACAGGAGTAGGTACAGGAGCAGGAGTGGTTACTGATGCAGGAAGTGTTACAGGAGTAGATACAGGAGCAGGAGTGGTTACTGATGCAGGAAGTGTTACAGGAGTAGGTACAGGAGCAGGAGTGGTTACTGATGCAGGAAGTGTTACAGGAGTGGATACAGGAGCAGAAGTGGTTACTGGTGCAGGAAGTGTTACAGGAGCAGGAGTGGTTACTGATGCAGGAAGTGTTACAGGAGTGGATACAGGAGCAGGAGTGGTTACTGATGCAGGAAGTGTTACAGGAGTAGATACAGGAGCAGGAGTGGTTACTGATGCAGGAAGTGTTACAGGAGTAGATACAGGAGCAGGAGTGGTTACTGATGCAGGAAGTGTTACAGGAGTAGGTACAGGAGCAGGAGTGGTTACTGATGCAGGAAGTGTTACAGGAGTGGATACAGGAGCAGAAGTGGTTACTGGTGCAGGAAGTGTTACAGGAGCAGGAGTGGTTACTGATGCAGGAAGTGTTACAGGAGTGGATACAGGAGCAGGAGTGGTTACTGATGCAGGAAGTGTTACAGGAGTAGGTACAGGAGCAGGAGTGGCTACTGATGGAGGAAGTGTTACATGAGTGGATACAGGAGCAGGAGTGGTTACTGATGGAGGAAGTGTTACAGGAGTAGATACAGGAGCAGGAGTGGTTATTGATGCAGGAAGTGTTACAGGAGTAGGTACAGGAGCAGGAGTGGTTACTGATGCAGGAAGTGTTACATGAGTGGATACAGGAGCAGGAGTGGTTACTGATGGAGGAAGTGTTACAGGAGTAGATACAGGAGCAGGAGTGGTTACTGATGGAGGAAGTGTTACAGGAGTAGATACAGGAGCAGGAGTGGTTACTGATGCAGGAAGTGTTACAGGAGTAGATACAGGAGCAGGAGTGGTTACTGATGCAGGAAGTGTTACAGGAGTAGGTACAGGAGCAGGAGTGGTTACTGATGCAGGAAGTGTTACAGGAGTGGATACAGGAGCAGAAGTGGTTACTGGTGCAGGAAGTGTTACAGGAGCAGGAGTGGTTACTGATGCAGGAAGTGTTACAGGAGTGGATACAGGAGCAGGAGTGGTTACTGATGCAGGAAGTGTTACAGGAGTAGGTACAGGAGCAGGAGTGGCTACTGATGCAGGAAGTATTACATGAGTGGATACAGGAGCAGGAGTGGTTATTGATGCAGGAAGTGTTACAGGAGTAGGTACAGGAGCAGGAGTGGTTACTGATGGAGGAAGTGTTACAGGAGTAGATACAGGAGCAGGAGTGGTTACTGATGGAGGAAGTGTTACAGGAGTGAATACATGAGCAGGAGTGGTTACTGATGCAGGAAGTGTTACAGGAGTAGGTACAGGAGCAGGAGTGGTTACTGATGCAGGAAGTGTTACAGGAGTAGATACAGGAGCAGGAGTGGTTACTGATGCAGGAAGTGTTACAGGAGCAGGAGTGGTTACTGATGCAGGAAGTGTTACAGGAGTAGGTACAGGAGCAGGAGTGGTTACTGATGCAGGAAGTGTTACAGGAGTGGATACAGGAGCAGAAGTGGTTACTGGTGCAGGAGTAGGTACAGGAGCAGGAGTGGTTACTGATGCAGGAAGTATTACATGAGTGGATACAGGAGCAGGAGTGGTTATTGATGCAGGAAGTGTTACAGGAGTAGGTACAGGAGCAGGAGTGGTTACTGATGGAGGAAGTGTTACAGGAGTAGGTACAGGAGCAGGAGTGGTTACTGATGCAGGAAGTGTTACAGGAGTGAATACATGAGCAGGAGTGGTTACTGATGCAGGAAGTATTACATGAGTGGATACAGGAGCAGGAGTGGTTATTGATGCAGGAAGTGTTACAGGAGTAGATACAGGAGCAGGAGTGGTTACTGATGCAGGAAGTATTACATGAGTGGATACAGGAGCAGGAGTGGTTATTGATGCAGGAAGTGTTACAGGAGTAGGTACAGGAGCAGGAGTGGTTACTGATGCAGGAAATGTTACAGGAGTGGATACAGGAGCAGAAGTGGTTACTGATGCAGGAAGTGTTACAGGAGTAGGTACAGGAGCATGTGTGATTACATTAGTAGAGGTCGAAGTTGGAATAGCTTTCTGATCCCTAAATTGCACAATAAGCCGACCCTGAATATTATACGAAATTATACCTTTATTTTCTCAGATTATTCTTATAAATAGGGATTACACCTGAAAAATACAACTTTTCAATCGAATCTTATAAGATATTAACAAAAATCAAACACTATATTTATGTACCATGTCAGTTTCGGGTCATTTGAATAGGAGCTGTTGAGCCCTATATAGACCTGTTCTTTTAATTTTCATATCACGCAATCGCGCGATTCTGAGTCCTTCAGGTCAAGATATCTCCACTAATACATATTATTTTTCCAAAATATGTAATTAGTTATAAAATATATATTCATATCTCAAACCGACCAAAATTTGAATCAATTCTGTCCAGTAATAAAAAAAATATCGCAAACTATGGTGCTTCTTTCCATTTTCAGGTCATGCAATCGCGCGATTCGGAGTCCTTCAGGTCAAGATATCTCCACTAATACACAATATTTTGTTTAATTTATTTATTTTTGATTATGATTATAAAGTAGATACATGTAGTCATATCTCAAACTGACCTAAATTTGAATCAATTCTATCGAGTAGTAAAAAAGATATAGACGATCATATCCTTTCAGGTCAATTTTCAGGTCATTAGTGTAACCCCCTGAATTCATCCCCGTTTGGTTTTTTTGGTTGGGTCCGTGTTCTCATCTTTTTAGTTTTTTGTGTTGTCCTATTATGTGTTGTTAGGTTCTGAGTTCTGTGTTGTGATGCCCGTTACGATTTCGGTTCGGTTCGTCTTTACCTCCAGTTGTTTGTAGGAGGACTCATGTCTTATTTACGTTATTTATATTTAATTGCGTATAGTGGTCTCCAACACATAAATGTGTTGTGTTTTTCTTTGTTTTGTGTACACTATGCTGCCAGTTTCTCTGGATTATCCATTTTCGATCGCCCCTTCTGTATTCTCTAATGTTTATTTCCATGTATGGTGTGTACAAATACCAGTCATTTACTATAAACTAAAACATGATACAATAATCAACCGTTTTAACCTCGTTATCTTGAAGTGATAGTAAGCAATTTCCTATAATTATACATTTCAAAATACCTTAAATGATTTTGCCAATTGTTTTCTTTTATGTAGCTCATCTACCTTTTCCCATATCTAGGACATAATGCTACTTTCAACAACATTTCAGTTATATCGTGGCGGTCAGTTTTATTGGTGTAGGAAACCAGAATACTCGAGAAAACTACCGACCTGTCGCAAAATCACTGACAAAATTTATCACATAATATTGTATCGGGTACACCTCGCCATTAACGAAGTTCGAACTCACCACTTTAGTGGTGATAGACACTGATTACACAGATAGTTGTAGATCCAACTACCATGCGATCACGACTACGACGCCCCCTTGTAAATTTTAACCACGAAAGGTACTTTTGGTAAAATTGGGTAAGAGTGTGCAGCTGAGGTTTGTAAAACGCATCTATTCATATATTCCCTCTCATGAAAATCCAACCTATTAAATATGTCCGCAGTACGAAAATCGTATACACATTCATGTTTTGTGCACAGACGTATGGGGCATGGATTTCGTTTTCTCCTCCCCCCTGTTCTCTACTACTCGCCCCCTTTTTTCAAAATTTTCATATAAATCATTCCTTTTTCAAAATTTTCATACTCATTCGTTTTTTCTTCATTTGACAATATCAGTAGACGTCATACATCATGATTAATACGTGTATTCTGTGTCCACAGTTTTTCGACTGATACAGTATAAGAGAGAAGGTATTCAACTCCATTTTCATATTTCGCGCCATATCGCTCACCTCGGTTGGGAAACCCCCGTGTTTTTTACACTTTTTACCTTGTCTACATATGACACTGTCGTATCAAACTGTTTCTAAGACACTTACCTAATTGCCCATGTTCGAATTTCAGTCTGTACGTCGATCTTTTCCAAGAAATCTCGCCGAGAATAGCGAGGCAGCTTCGTTTCTAGGTCAAACTACATCATATGAGACGGAAGTGCAAGAACGGGAACCCTGGGATTTTTACGAATGGATTACCTGCAATGAAAAACCCAGATGCGCTCCGAATATTTTTCCCATAATGTTTTGGCGGGAAATATAAACCGCTGAAAAAACATAACAGCAGACGGATTATTTCGTAAAAATGGCACAACGACCATCTGAATATGGAAACATTGAAATAATTTGATGGTAAATAACTGTTCAAAAAGAAATCCAAACTGAGAAATAGATGATTGAATGGTTAGAACTGAAGTCAAAATTTCAATGAAAAAGAAATATTCAGCTTGCCTCTACTTCAAATTATTAAAATCATACCCAAACAAATACATATACAACTAAAAAAAAATAAATAAAAAAAAACAAAGGAAGAAGAAGCTGAGAACAGCTATTGAATGGGACTATGGCATTTTACCCCCTTCCTCAATAAAAGGGCTCCCAACTGATAAAAATGTGTAAGGGAGCCGGAGAGACCATTTAACTAAGGGGGCTATTTCTTTTTCATTTCATGTCACTGATTTTATAAAACAATAATCTGTCTTACAGGGGTAAAAAATAAATAACTTGTGTAACTCCACTTTTCAGCAATCAGTGTTGAAATCCAGAAAAAAAATATCCTATTTTACCGTATAAGTGGTTATTTTGGTGGGTATTTAATTTTCGCTTTCTTCGCGAGGATGTTAAATGCGCGAAAAAAGTTCACGAATTATTATTTCACGTTCAAATAGTTAAACAAGTTATTTATTTTTTACCCCTGAAAAAGAAATAGCCCCCTTAGTTAAATGGTCCCTCCGGCTCCCTTACACATTTTTATCAGTTGGGAGCCCTTTTATTGAGGAAGAGGGTAAAATGCCATAGTCCCATTCAATAGCTGTTCTCAGCTTCTTCTTCCTTTGTTTTTTTTTTTATTTATTATTTTTTTTTTTTTTTTAGTTGTATATGTATTTGTTTGGGTATGATTTTAATAATTTGAAGTAGAGGCAAGCTGAATATTTCTTTTTCATTGAAATTTTGACTTCAGTTCTAACCATTCAATTATCTATTTCTCAGTTTGAATTTCTTTTTGAACAGTTATTTACCATCAAATTATTTCAATGTTTCCATATTCAGATGGTCGTTGTGCCATTTTTACGAAATAATCCGTCTGCTGTTATGTTTTTTCAGCGGTTTATATTTCCCGCCAAAACATTATGGGAAAAATATTCGGAGCGCATCTGGGTTTTCATTGCAGGTAATCCATTCATAAAAATCCCAGGGTTCCCGTTCTTGCACTTCCGTCTCATATGATGTAGTTTGACCTAGAAACGAAGCTGCCTCGCTATTCTCGGCGAGATTTCTTGGAAAAGATCGACGTACAGACTGAAATTCGAACATGGGCAATTAGGTAAGTGTCTTAGAAACAGTTTGATACGACAGTGCCATATGTAGACAAGGTAAAAAATGTAAAAAACACGGGGGTTTCCCAACCGAGGTGAGCGATATGGCGCGAAATATGAAAATGGAGTTGAATACCTTCTCTCTTATACTGTATCAGTCGAAAAACTGTGGACACAGAATACACGTATTAATCATGATGTATGACGTCTACTGATATTGTCAAATGAAGAAAAAACGAATGATTATGAAAATTTTGAAAAAGGAATGATTTATATGAAAATTTTGAAAAAAGGGGGGGGGTAGTAGAGAAAAGGGGGGAGGAGGAAACGAAATCCATTCCCCATGCGCCTGTGGTTTTGTGCAGTTATTGGCGACCATCATATATTTGAACAGAATCTAAAATAATCACACGTTAATTTACAAGATTAGGGTTAGGGTTAGAGCTATAGTGTCTCATGCCACCTTGAACAATATTTTAGTTATATCGTGGCCGTCAGTTTTATTGGTGGAGGAAACCAGAGTACTCGGAGAAAACCACTGACCTGTCGAAGGTCACAGACAATCTTTATCACATAATCTTGTATGGAATACACTTCGCCTAAACGGGATTCGAGCTCGCAATGTGATTGGTGATAGGCACTGATTGCATATAGGTAGTTGTAAATCCAACTACCATACGATCTCGACCACGACGACCCCAATTTACAAGATTAATTAAGATTACATAAAGATCAAATATAGCTGCATATTGTAAGAACAATTAACATGTAAAGTGTATTTATAAAGCTTTTATTTAATAATGAGTGAGTGAGTATTGCTTAAAGGGATATTGTCTACCAGCTCCGTAATTTTTTCATACCCAAAATTATTGTCGATTTCCGTACTGACCTTCATAAAATGAAGATTAAACACCGAATTATTGATGAATACGCTCCGAAACGTTGTGTTTTCGACTAAAAAAGCTGACCATCGTTACCGGAAGCTAATTAATTATGCACAGACCTTGGCGAGGCCAACTCTATTTATTTATCAGGCTATTTTTATGTCAGTAGCCCGGATGCTGCAGCATGGATATTGAGGTAAGTTTCTATAAAAGTTGAGGAAAAAAGCTATTTGCGAACCGATTGTATCTAAAAGACGTAGAATAAATAATGTCTGTATCAGGAATAGATTTTCTTTGATGAAAACTACATGCCTTAACAGATTCAGCCGATATTTCCACGATAACCATTGAAAACATGCCAGGAGGCACCCCATGGGGACAAGCTCAACTACGTATTTTCGATCGGAAATTTTTGCCGGCGTTAAAAATAACTAAATTAGTTTTTTTCTTCTTATAAGTTATGAAGTTGTTCCCCGAGATTTTGATACACGTGTTAAATTAATTTATTTTAGCCAGTTTTACCGACAATATGAAAACAGAGACATACATGTAGAACACAGTGAAATACATGTCTGATGAAAACGAATGACGTAGCCAGTGTTGTTTTATTTGTTAATTGACTGGAATGTTTCAGAGAAATTTGGGCTGGATTAGAAACAAAAGAGACCTTACTTCTAGTTCCACAAGACAGTTGCTGCAAAATAATATAGGACTGACCATTTACCTTGAAGGGGGCTATGTTACGTTTTTTCGCCGTAGAAATGTTTTTTTCAGACGCCACAGAAATCATATTTTCTTATTTTCCGGCGAAGTGCCAATCTAATTAAAACAAGGTGAACTGTGATATAATGCTCACTTATGATACCCCTGCCACTTCCCATGATATGGGGTACCTATATGAAGCTTGTGACCAAATACCAGATTTCTGCCATCAATAGTTGTTGAGAAAAATGTGCATATATGTTCAATGTGGATAAAAACCAACTAAATCGGCAAACAGGAAGTAGGAATCTGATGGTTCCAAAAACGCTTCCCACGATATGGCATACCTATGTGAAGCTTGTGACCAAATATCAGATTTCTGCCATCAATAGTTGCTGAGAAAAATGTGACGAAAAATATTTTGGAAGGACGGGCGGACAGAGGTAAAACAGCATACCCCCCCCCCCCCCCCCCCTCCCCCTTCGGGGAGCGGGGGTATAATTAGATCTAAAATAGGGAGCAAGTGCGTATATCTAATTTTAATTAGATTGGCGAAGTGCTGGAATAATTTTTTTTCTTCAACATTTTGTATATGATTATACTGTGAAAATGGCAAGTATATGATTATACTGTGAAAATGTCAAGTCGGAATATATTTTTTTCTCCTGTCCAGCCAAATTTTTTTCTTCAAGATTCAGAATCAAAATAATTTTTTAGGAAATAATACCATATAAAATTAAAATTGAATAGCTTGAGGGGTAAATTGATAAAAAAAAATTGCAAGACCAATATGGTTCTCCCATATACCAACAACAAAAAACGAAATAAAACTGTGGTCATAAGAAAGTCCCACGAGAAAATCTTTCCTTCCAAAATAAGACTTTTTTTTATTTCTCTAAACTGAATTTGTGCAAACTATTTCACTTATAATGAATTATATTTCTGTTTTAAATAGAGCTCATTTTTCTAGATGAATGTATAATCATCTGTCTTTACTCTGTTTTTATTAAATCTCTTGTCTTTATTACAGGACTTTGATCGGATTGTCCTTGATGAGGCAGTGTTGGGGGTTGCTAGAATGTTTCGAGAGGAACTTGTAGTAATGCCCCATGACGAGGATTACAACAGATCCAATAGGTATGCAGCCTACCGCCAGTATACCATTTGGGCACATGGCCGACTTGGAACTGGGGTCAGACGTGTGATCCCAAGCTGTTGTACTTGGAAAATTAGGGACAAGTATCCTGATCTATATGAACAATACAAGGGTTTCATTCCTAGACGATTTAATTAAAACTTGTTCATGAAATATTTTGTATTTTATCCCATATACCGTAATGATAAAGTTTACCACTTGCTTCCCTATGGTCGGTGGTTGTCCGGGTACTCTGGCTTCCTCCACCACTAAAACTGGTCGCCATGATATTGCTGAAATATTGCTGAAAGTGGCGTTAAAACACCAAAAATAAATCAACCCTAATGAGTTGTTAATTTCACAAGTTGGTCAGTTGGAATTGTAAATTTAATTTGAAAGTTTTGCCATCTTATTATTATTTTTTGTTCTATCAGCACTGACAACTTCTTCTAAAATGGACTGACAGTCTTTTATATAATTCAAAACCATACTTGGCAGAGATGTTTTCTATGAGGTCCTACACAAGAGTCGATACTTTTGTGCAGATTCGTCAAAAAACATGGCCACCATGTGACTTTGAAAATTCTGATTGGTCGATTTTCAAGAAACTTCTTCTCAAGAACCGCTGAAGTGATTGAATTGAAATCTGGTATATATGTTTCTATGAATGTCTTTAACATGTGTTGTTACTGTTTGCGCCATTTGAAAATTCAAAATGGCCACCAGCGGAGGTCAAAGTTTGCATTGACATCCTATGGGAAACAACATTTTCATCTTCTTCTTGAGAATTTAACCAAACTTGGCAGAGATGTTTCTTGTGAGGTCCTAAAAAGTTGTCCTGGTTTGTACTAACTAGACCAACACACTGAGTGCTATCATTATTGTGCATTGGACAATTTGTAATGCCCATTATCCTGACGGGTACTTTTCCACTCTAAATGTGCAGAACTTCTGTTAGACCAGGAAAAACAAAGAGTGACAATCTAAATTTATTTTATGCGACAATATAGTAAATTGTTTTGTCTTGGTCTTCAAATCTGGATTTCTGAGATGCTACAATATTATGCCGAGTTGGAGGTTGTGGAATTGGTGCAAGATGGACCGAGATTCTTCTGGGATCATCTACTTCCAACTGCACACGTTAATTCATTCCTTCATTATCTTGCAGTCTCATACAAATGATGACCCTTAATAGTCTTGGAACATAGGAATATGACTTGTCAGCTTTAACAGGCTGCACAGACCATCTAGCTGTCTTTTTGTTGTAACTTCTCTGCCACCTGAAGAAGAAAAATACATACAATGTAATTCACAAGAATAAAACAATAGAATTGAGATTATGATCTATGGAGCCCTAACTTTCAATTCAAGATGAATATCTCGAATGTATAGTGAATGAGCAACTAAACATATCATTACAAGTTCACTTTATGAAGGATTTGAGTGATTTGTAGACAGATGTTAGGTTGTGGTCATCCCTCAAGAAGTTCTACGGCAGGCATCACGAGCTGGTCAATGGTTACAGGGTGTCTGTTACCCAAATCAGAACTGATCTTCATTTGTTGTTGATGTCTTTCCCTTCATCGGATGGGACTTCTACCGGACTTGACCATGGACAACGCAGCAGGTTTGCGACTTTCGATTGACCCTTCTGAAGCCTATGATCAAATATCAGATTGCTGCCATTAATAATTACTGAGAAAAATGTTATGAACATCTTGGGACGAATGGACGGACAGAGGTAAAACAGTATACCCACCCCCTTCCAGTGGAGTGGGGGTATAATAAAGCTCCTATGACATATGATCATGCATGGTTCTGTTATTAGGACAAAATTTCAAGTATGTAAGTTACAACTGAAACATATGAAATTAACATGACAAACCTTAGAGTGAAGTTGAGGCTAGGTTCAAAATCTTCATCGTCAGAATCATCACTGCCCTCTTCAGTAATATCTATTGAGAGACTGTAAGAATAAAAAATAATTGTTTATTACAGTGTATGTGTATAATATCGAAACAAATTTTGTTATATGGTTCTGATGTGCAGCTGTATAACGAAAAAGCTTTTCAAAATAATATTAAATCTATATACATGTATCCAGCACACATCTACACAAACCAATATAAAGAGACAAAATTACATCAAAGTTCCAGGAAAAAATTTGGTGCGCCAGACGTGCATCATTTCTGTCCCAGTTTGGTTTCATTCCCGTAAGCAGACTTGGGGTCAATTACTTTCAAATGTAATCGATTACATTACAATTACTTTGCAATTTTCATGATTACATTACATTACGATTACATCAATTTTCAAATGTAATCGATTAAATTACAATTACTTTGTAAATGTAATCGATTACATTACTGATTACATTTAATGTCATGACAACCAATATTAGTGTTTTATGTTATAATTTTGTCTCATATGCATCTATCCAATATCTCCTTTTTTAATGTATTTCTTACTCAGAACAATGAAATACAATTCAGTTTTAATGTGATCATTACATGCAATAAGATACATTATTAATTAACTCTATATTATTGTTGTCAATACAACCTAAACTGTCTTTACAATATAAAATTATAAACTCTGCCAATATAAAAAAACTAAACCAATATTGATATTGGCTTAGTTTTTTTATATTGGCCGAGTTTATGACTTTATAATTACCCATTATAAGATAAAATTTTATGGTTAATTAATAAATATATCATTTACGTTGTAAATTATAAATAGCAATTCTCATTTTCCTTTTTTCATAAAATAAGTTGTGTCTTATTACTATGACCAATATTCATTCCATCTTATACTATTAGTAAATATTATAATACATTTGCACATTTTAATAATATATATCAAATAATTTCAAATATCCTGTCAATAGTTTATTGTGGATAATAAACTAGCAGTTAACCTGAGCCACAGATAAAATTTGTAATTAAGGTCTTATTTATGACACCAAATTATGTAACAATCATCATTACTAAATTTCACACCATTTACATGGGTGTCCTTGATATATAATTCAGAAGATAAAAAAAACCAAGTCATTCTGATTCTAAATATTTGCTTAAAAATATGCATAATTTCTCAGTCTAAATATGAAAACTAAATCTTTAATTCACATAAATCATACATTAAATATCTAAGGAGATACATGTATATGTTTCAGTTAAGAAAAAATAAGTCAAAATGATGAAAAGTAATCTAAATGTAATCAGAAAGTAATCATGATTACAGGGTCAAAATGAATGTAATTGATTACATTACAATTACATGTAATCTAAAAAATGGCCGTTTACAGATTACATCCAATTACATGAAAAAATGTAATCGATTACAACTGATTACAATTACAAATTACGATTACCCCATGTCTGCCCGTAAGTAGCTAAGGAGGACTGGCCATTTCAGCTTGTGGGTTGATGAAAATGTAACGATGACGCAGAAGCCAACATGATCCCTATATAATATAGCTACTAGTATAGTATCACTATGCAAGCCACAATAATTAATAGGAAACTGTTATACAAGTGACTGTGTTGAACAATATTGACAATGTTACCTATAAGGGAACGACCATTTAACTTGAAGGGGGGGGGGGGGGGGGGGGGGGTTATTGTTTTTTTTCTAAAAAAATATTCTGATTCCCAATGTTGCTGAAAAAAATATTCTGATTTTGGTGGAGGAAAAAAAAAATAACCTGATTCAGAGTTTTTGTCATATAACCTAATGTGGAATTCTGGAAAAAAAATTCGTGTTTGGGCGACAAAAAAAAATATATTCTAACTCTCGTGTTGTCCGAAAAAAAAATTCTGAACGAAACAAAAAACCATACCCCCCCCTTCAAGTTAAATGGTCGGTCCCTAAACATAATGTAGAATATGTCTAATCTTTAACAAAATGAACATACACAAATGAACTCGATTTCTCCAGTTTCATCCGTTTCGTTGAAATGTGATGGCTGCTCATTTCTTCTACTCTAGAAATACCTTGGTCAGAATATCTAAATCAAAAGTACAAATATCAATCACTACAAAATCACATTTGTCTGAAATTACCAGTTTTTGTCATAATTTGCCTAAAAAATTAAGATAATTTTACAAAAACCTGCATGATTTTAACACAGACATGGGCCATCGGTCTACTGTTAAATTCACACACTGTGAAACATGCAAATTGCTATGGATCTTCACATTATTTCTTAAAAATCTTGTTTATAAATCATACTTACAAGATCCAAACTAAACAAGGGCAAAGCGTGGCGTATCCCCTCGCCTAAAAATTTGACCCGGTGACCTTGACCTTTGATTTTGAAAATCAATAGGGTTCCAGATTCTCTTAAGGACTAAGTATGTAACAAGTTTGGTCAAAATCCATTGAAGGATGTTGATTCTAGAGTGTTCACAAGGATGTTACGTGGTAACATTTTGACTCGGTTATCTTGACCTTTGACCTATGAGGCTATGACCTTGAAAATCAATAGGGTTTCGGTTATCTTAAGGACTAAGTATGTACCAAGTTTTGTCAAAAATCCATTGAAGGATGTTGATTCTAGTGTTCACAAGGATGTTATGCGGTAAACATTTGAGCCTGTGACCTTGATCTTTGACATATGACCTTGAAAATCAATAGGGTTCCAGATTCTCTTCAGGACTAAGTATGTACCACGTTTGGTCAAAATCCATGGAAGGGTGTTGATTCTAGAGTGTTCACAAGGATGTGACGGACGGTAGCGTTACTATATCCCTTCGCAACTTCGTTGGCGAGGGGATAAAAAGCAGTTCAAATGACATTTCTTTAAATAGAAAGCCTTTATATGAAAAATACATATTGATTTCCCTCTATCATGTCTATGTTGATAATTCTAAGATAGTAAAGTATAATTTTGGCTCCCTGAACTAAAAATTATGTCCAAAATTGTTGAAATGTAGTAAAAAACTAGTTAATGTAATGTTTTTAGAATAGTCAAGAAATAAACTTGGTTTGCATAAGGAAATTGAAAACGGTTTTCATTTAGTCATAGTCTAAAATATGCAGTTCAGGACATTTCAGTAAAATTTTATAGTCACATATATAGAAAAGTTTCTGAAACTTGCAAATTTCTATGGATCTTCATATTATTTTTTAAAAACCTTGTTTATGTATCATACTTACAGGATCCAAACTAAAAATGCTACTGAAATGACACTTATTTAAATGGAAAGCTTTTTATATAAAAGATGCATACTGATTTTCCACTATGGTGATAATTCACAGACAGGAAGATATAATTTTGGCTCCCATAACAAAGTTCTATGTTCAAACTTGTTGAAAAGTACTTTTAACCTTATTTATGTAATGTATTTCCAGTACCCAAGATATAAACTTGTTTGCACAAAGGAATTGAAAATGATTTTCATTTAGCCATGGTCTAAAATATGCATTTTAGGACATTTCTGAAATTTTCAGTAAAATTTTGTAGTCATATATAAAAAAAGTTCTGAAACCCAGCTACCATAATCCCAAACGACATATAAGCTACCTAAAATTATAGAGCAGATATTTTGGGTTATCATTACATAATTGATCATTGCATATTTCATAAAGAGTTTGATTTCTAATCGAAAAGGTTTGTATTTTGGCGTTATTATGACTCTGACTCAATCAGTCCTTACCTGTACTAGCTCACATTATCCTGACCCTGACTCAATCAGTCCTTACTCGTGCTAACTCACATTATCCTGACCCTGACTCAATCAGTCCTTACTCGTACTAGCTCACATTATCCTGACCCTGACTCAATCAGTCCTTACTCGTGCTTACTCATATTATCCTGACCCTGACTCAATCAGTCCTTACTCGTGCTAATTCACGTTATTATGACTCTGACTCAATCAGTCCTTACTCGTGCTAACTCACATTATCCTGACCCTGACTCAATCAGTCCTTACTCGTACTAGCTCACATTATCCTGACCCTGACTCAATCAGTCCTTACTCGTGCTTACTCATATTATCCTGACCCTGACTCAATCAGTCCTTACTCGTGCTAACTCACGTTATTATGACTCTGATTCAATCAGTCCTTACTCGTGCTAACTCATATTATCCTGACCCTGACTCAATCAGTCCTTACTCGTGCTAACTCACGTTATTATGACTCTGACTCAATCAGTCCTTACTCGTGCTAACTCACATTATCCTGACCCTGACTCAATCAGTCCTTACTCGTGCTAACTCACATTATCCTGACCCTGACTCAATCAGTCCTTACTCGTGCTAACTCACGTTATTATGACTCTGACTCAATCAGTCCTTACTCGTACTAGCTCACATTATCCAGACTCTGACTCAATCAGTCCTTACTCGTGCTAACTCACATTATCCTGACCCTGACTCAATCAGTCTTTTCTCGTACTGGCTCACATTATCCTGACCCTGACTCAATCAGTCCTTACTCGTGCTAACTCACATTATCCCGACCCTGACTCAATCAGTCCTTACTCGTACTGGCTCACATTATCATCACTCTGGGTCAATCACTACCTCACATTATCCTGACCCTGACTCAATCAGTCTTTTCTCGTACTGGCTCACATTATCCCGACCCTGACTCAATCAGTCCTTACTCGTGCTAACTCACGTTATTATGACTCTGACTCAATGAGTCCTTACTCGTACTAGCTCACATTATCCTGACCCTGACTCAATCAGTCCTTACTCGTGCTAACTCACATTATCCTGACTCAGACTCAATCAGTCCTTACTCGTGCTAACTCACGTTATTATGACTCTGACTCAATCAATCCTTACTCGTACTAGCTCACATTATCTTGACCCTGACTCAATCAGTCCTTACTCGTGCTAACTCACGTTATTATGACTCTGACTCAATCAGTCCTTACTCGTACTAGCTCACATTATCCTGACCCTGACTCAATCAGTCCTTACTCGTGCTAACTCACATTATCCTGACCCTGACTCAATCAGTCCTTACTCGTACTAGCTCACATTATCCTGACCCTGACTCAATCAGTCCTTACTCGTGCTTACTCATATTATCCTGACCCTGACTCAATCAGTCCTTACTCGTACTGGCTCACATTATCCTGACCCTGACTCAATCAGTCCTTACTCGTGCTAACTCACGTTATTATGACTCTGACTCAATCAGTCCTTACTCTTACTAGCTCACATTATCCTGACCATGACTCAATCAGTCCTTACTCGTGCTAACTCACGTTATTATGACTCTGACTCAATCAGTCCATACTCGTACTAGCTCACATTATCCTGACCCTGACTCAATCAGTCCTTACTCGTGCTAACTCACATTATCCTGACCCTGACTCAATCAGTCCTTACTCGTACTGGCTCACATTATCCTGACCCTGACTCAATCAGTCCTTACTCGTGCTAACTCATGTTATTATGACTCTGACTCAATCAGTCCTTACTCGTGCTAACTCACATTATCCTGACCCTGACTCAATCAGTACTTACTCGTGCTAACTCACATTATCCTGACCCTGACTCAATCAGTCCTTACTCGTGCTAATTCACGTTATTATGACTCTGACTCAATCAGTCCTTACTCGTACTAGCTCACATTATCCTGACCCTGACTCAATCAGTCCTTACTCGTGGTAACTCACGTTACTATGACTCTGACTCAATCAGTCCTTACTCGTACTAACTCACATTATCCAGACTCTGACTCAATCAGTCCTTACTCGTGCTAACTCACATTATCCTGACCCTGACTCAATCAGTCTTTTCTCGTACTGGCTCACATTATCCTGACACTGAATCAATCAGTCCTTACTCGTGCTAACTCACATTATCCTGACCCTGACTCAATCAGTCTTTTCTCGTACTGGCTCACATTATCCCGACCCTGACTCAATCAGTCCTTACTCGTGCTAACTCACGTTATTATGACTCTGAATCAATCAGTCCTTACTCGTACTAGCTCACATTATCCTGACCCTGACTCAATCAGTCCTTACTCGTGCTAACTCACATTATCCTGACTCAGACTCAATCAGTCCTTACTCGTGCTAACTCACGTTATTATGACTCTGACTCAATCAGTCCTTACTCGTACTAGCTCACATTATCTTGACCCTGACTCAATCAGTCCTTACTCGTGCTAACTCACATTATCCTGACCCTGACTCAATCAATCCTTACTCGTACTAGCTCACATTATCCTGACCCTGACTCAATCAGTCCTTACTCGTGCTAACTCACGTTATTATGACTCTGACTCAATCAGTCCTTACTCGTACTAGCTCACATTATCCTGACCCTGACTCAATCAGTCCTTACTCATGCTAACTCACATTATCCTGACCCTGACTCAATCAGTCCTTACTCGTACTGGCTCACATTATCCTGACCCTGACTCAATCAGTCCTTACTCGTGCTAACTCACGTTATTATGACTCTGACTCAATCAGTCCTTACTCGTACTAGCTCACATTATCCTGACCCTGACTCAATCAGTCCTTACTCGTGCTAGCTCACATTATCCTGACCCTGACTCAATCAGTCCTTACTCGTGCTAACTATTGTTATTATGACTCTGACTCAATCAGTCCTTACTCGTGCTAACTCATATTATCCTGACCCTGACTCAATCAGTCCTTACTCGTGCTAACTCACATTATCCTGACCCTGACTCAATCAGTCCTTACTCGTGCTAACTAATGTTATTATGACTCTGACTCAATCAGTCCTTACTCGTGCTAACTCATATTATCCTGACCCTGACTCAATCAGTCCTTACTCGTGCTAGCTCACATTATCCTGACCCTGACTCAATCAGTCCTTACTCGTGCTAACTAATGTTATTATGACTCTGACTCAATCAGTCCTTACTCGTGCTAACTCATATTATCCTGACCCTGACTCAATCAGTCCTTACTCGTGCTAACTCACATTATCCTGACCCTGACTCAATCAGTCCTTACTCATGCTAACTCACATTATCCTGACCCTTACTCAATCAGTCCTTACTCGTGCTAATTCACGTTATTATGACTCTGACTCAATCAGTCCTTACTCGTACTAGCTCACATTATCCTGACCCTGACTCAATCAGTCCTTACTCGTGCTAGCTCACATTATCCTGACCCTGACTCAATCAGTCCTTACTCGTGCTAACTATTGTTATTATGACTCTGACTCAATCAGTCCTTACTCGTGCTAACTCATATTATCCTGACCCTGACTCAATCAGTCCTTACTCGTGCTAACTCACATTATCCTGACCCTGACTCAATCAGTCCTTACTCGTGCTAACTAATGTTATTATGACTCTGACTCAATCAGTCCTTACTCGTGCTAACTAATGTTATTATGACTCTGACTCAATCAGTCCTTACTCGTGCTAACTCATATTATCCTGACCCTGACTCAATCAGTCCTTACTCGTGCTAACTCACATTATCCTGACCCTGACTCAATCAGTCCTTACTCATGCTAACTCACATTATCCTGACCCTTACTCAATCAGTCCTTACTCGTGCTAATTCACGTTATTATGACTCTGACTCAATCAGTCCTTACTCGTACTAGCTCACATTATCCTGACCCTGACTCAATTAGTCCTTACTCGTGGTAACTCACGTTATTATGACTCTGACTCAATCAGTCCTTACTCGTACTAGCTCACATTATCCTGACCCTGACTCAATCAGTCCTTACTCGTGCTAACTCACGTTATTATGACTCTGACTCAATCAGTCCTTACTCCTACTAGCTCACATTATCCTGACCCTGACTCAATCAGTCCTTACTCGTGCTAACTCACGTTATTATGACTCTGACTCAATCAGTCCTTACTCGTGCTAACTCACATTATCCTGACCCTGACTCAATCAGTCCTTACTCGTGCTAACTCATGTTATTATGACTCTGACTCAATCAGTCCTTACTCGTACTAGCTCACATTATCCTGACCCTGACTCAATCAGTCCTTACTCGTACTAGCTCACATTATCCTGACCCTGACTCAATCAGTCCTTACTCGTGCTAACTCATGTTATTATGACTCTGACTCAATCAGTCCTTACTCGTGCTAACTCATATTATCCTGACCCTGACTCAATCAGTCCTTACTCGTGCTAACTCACATTATCCTGACCCTGACTCAATCAGTCCTTACCCGTGCTAACTCACATTATCCTCACCCTGACTCAATCAGTCCTTACTCGTGCTAATTCACGTTATTATGACTCTGACTCAATCAGTCCTTACTCGTACTAGCTCACATTATCCTGACCTTGACTCAATTAGTCCTTACTCGTGGTAACTCACGTTATTATGACTCTGACTCAATCAGTCCTTACTCGTACTAGCTCACATTATCCAGACTCTGACTCAATCAGTCCTTACTCGTGCTAACTCACATTATCCTGACCCTGACTCAATCAGTCTTTTCTCGTACTGGCTCACATTATCCTGACCCTGACTCAATCAATCCTTACTCGTGCTAACTCACATTATCCTGACCCTGACTCAATCAGTCTTTTCTCGTACTGGCTCACATTATCCCGACCCTGACTCAATCAGTCCTTACTCGTGCTAGCTCACGTTATTATGACTCTGACTCAATCAGTCCTTACTCGTACTAGCTCACATTATCCTGACCCTGACTCAATCAGTCCTTACTCGTGCTAACTCACATTATCCTGATTTAGACTCAATCAGTCCTTACTCGTGCTAACTCACGTTATTATGACTCTGACTCAATCAATCCTTACTCGTACTAGCTCACATTATCTTGACCCTGACTCAATCAGTCCTTACTCGTGCTAACTCACATTATCCTGACCCTGACTCAATCAGTCCTTACTCGTACTAGCTCACATTATCCTGACCCTGACTCAATCAGTCCTTACTCGTGCTAACTCACGTTATTATGACTCTGACTCAATCAGTCCTTACTCGTACTAGCTCACATTATCCTGACCCTGACTCAATCAGTCCTTACTCGTGCTAACTCACATTATCCTGACCCTGACTCAATCAGTCCTTACTCGTACTAGCTCACATTATCCTGACCCTGACTCAATCAGTCCTTACTCGTGCTTACTCATATTATCCCGACCCTGACTCAATCAGTCCTTACTCGTGCTAACTCACGTTATTATGACTCTGACTCAATCAGTCCTTACTAGTGCTAACTCATATTATCCTGACCCTGACTCAATCAGTCCTTACTCGTGCTAACTCACATTATCCTGACCCTGACTCAATCAGTCCTTACTCGTGCTAACTCACGTTATTATGACTCTGACTCAATCAGTCCTTACTCGTGCTAACTCACATTATCCTGACCCTGACTCAATCAGTCCTTACTCGTGCTAACTCACGTTATTATGACTCTGACTCAATCAGTCCTTACTAGTGCTAACTCATATTATCCTGACCCTGACTCAATCAGTCCTTACTCGTGCTAACTCACATTATCCTGACCCTGACTCAATCAGTCCTTACTCGTGCTAACTCACGTTATTATGACTCTGACTCAATCAGTCCTTATTCATACTAGCTCACATTATCCTGACCCTGACTCAATCAGTCCTTACTCGTGCTAATTCACGTTATTATGACTCTGACTCAATCAGTCCTTACTCGTACTAGCTCACATTATCCTGACCCTGACTCAATCAGTCCTTACTCGTGGTAACTCACGTTATTATGACTCTGACTCAATCAGTCCTTACTCGTACTAACTCACATTATCCAGACTCTGACTCAATCAGTCCTTACTCGTGCTAACTCACATTATCCTGACCCTGACTCAATCAGTCTTTTCTCGTACTGGCTCACATTATCCTGACACTGAATCAATCAGTCCTTACTCGTGCTAACTCACATTATCCTGACCCTGACTCAATCAGTCTTTTCTCGTACTGGCTCACATTATCCCGACCCTGACTCAATCAGTCCTTACTCGTGCTAACTCACGTTATTATGACTCTGACTCAATCAGTCCTTACTCGTGCTAACTCACATTATCCTGATTTAGACTCAATCAGTCCTTACTCGTGCTAACTCACGTTATTATGACTCTGACTCAATCAATCCTTACTCGTACTAGCTCACATTATCTTGACCCTGACTCAATCAGTCCTTACTCGTGCTAACTCACATTATCCTGACCCTGACTCAATCAGTCCTTACTCGTACTAGCTCACATTATCCTGACCCTGACTCAATCAGTCCTTACTCGTGCTAACTCACGTTATTATGACTCTGACTCAATCAGTCCTTACTCGTACTAGCTCACATTATCCTGACCCTGACTCAATCAGTCCTTACTCGTGCTAACTCACATTATCCTGACCCTGACTCAATCAGTCCTTACTCGTACTAGCTCACATTATCCTGACCCTGACTCAATCAGTCCTTACTCGTGCTTACTCATATTATCCCGACCCTGACTCAATCAGTCCTTACTCGTGCTAACTCACGTTATTATGACTCTGACTCAATCAGTCCTTACTAGTGCTAACTCATATTATCCTGACCCTGACTCAATCAGTCCTTACTCGTGCTAACTCACATTATCCTGACCCTGACTCAATCAGTCCTTACTCGTGCTAACTCACGTTATTATGACTCTGACTCAATCAGTCCTTACTCGTGCTAACTCACATTATCCTGACCCTGACTCAATCAGTCCTTACTCGTGCTAACTCACGTTATTATGACTCTGACTCAATCAGTCCTTACTAGTGCTAACTCATATTATCCTGACCCTGACTCAATCAGTCCTTACTCGTGCTAACTCACATTATCCTGACCCTGACTCAATCAGTCCTTACTCGTGCTAACTCACGTTATTATGACTCTGACTCAATCAGTCCTTATTCATACTAGCTCACATTATCCTGACCCTGACTCAATCAGTCCTTACTCGTGCTAATTCACGTTATTATGACTCTGACTCAATCAGTCCTTACTCGTACTAGCTCACATTATCCTGACCCTGACTCAATCAGTCCTTACTCGTGGTAACTCACGTTATTATGACTCTGACTCAATCAGTCCTTACTCGTACTAACTCACATTATCCAGACTCTGACTCAATCAGTCCTTACTCGTGCTAACTCACATTATCCTGACCCTGACTCAATCAGTCTTTTCTCGTACTGGCTCACATTATCCTGACACTGAATCAATCAGTCCTTACTCGTGCTAACTCACATTATCCTGACCCTGACTCAATCAGTCTTTTCTCGTACTGGCTCACATTATCCCGACCCTGACTCAATCAGTCCTTACTCGTGCTAACTCACGTTATTATGACTCTGAATCAATCAGTCCTTACTCGTACTAGCTCACATTATCCTGACCCTGACTCAATCAGTCCTTACTCGTGCTAACTCACATTATCCTGACTCAGACTCAATCAGTCCTTACTCGTGCTAACTCACGTTATTATGACTCTGACTCAATCAGTCCTTACTCGTACTAGCTCACATTATCTTGACCCTGACTCAATCAGTCCTTACTCGTGCTAACTCACATTATCCTGACCCTGACTCAATCAATCCTTACTCGTACTAGCTCACATTATCCTGACCCTGACTCAATCAGTCCTTACTCGTGCTAACTCACGTTATTATGACTCTGACTCAATCAGTCCTTACTCGTACTAGCTCACATTATCTTGACCCTGACTCAATCAGTCCTTACTCGTGCTAACTCACGTTATTATGACTCTGACTCAATCAGTCCTTACTCGTACTAGCTCACATTATCCTGACCCTGACTCAATCAGTCCTTACTCGTGCTAGCTCACATTATCCTGACCCTGACTCAATCAGTCCTTACTCGTGCTAACTATTGTTATTATGACTCTGACTCAATCAGTCCTTACTCGTGCTAACTCATATTATCCTGACCCTGACTCAATCAGTCCTTACTCGTGCTAACTCACATTATCCTGACCCTGACTCAATCAGTCCTTACTCGTGCTAACTAATGTTATTATGACTCTGACTCAATCAGTCCTTACTCGTGCTAACTCATATTATCCTGACCCTGACTCAATCAGTCCTTACTCGTGCTAGCTCACATTATCCTGACCCTGACTCAATCAGTCCTTACTCGTGCTAACTAATGTTATTATGACTCTGACTCAATCAGTCCTTACTCGTGCTAACTCATATTATCCTGACCCTGACTCAATCAGTCCTTACTCGTGCTAACTCACATTATCCTGACCCTGACTCAATCAGTCCTTACTCGTGCTAACTCACATTATCCTGACCCTTACTCAATCAGTCCTTACTCGTGCTAATTCACGTTATTATGACTCTGACTCAATCAGTCCTTACTCGTACTAGCTCACATTATCCTGACCCTGACTCAATTAGTCCTTACTCGTGGTAACTCACGTTATTATGACTCTGACTCAATCAGTCCTTACTCGTACTAGCTCACATTATCCTGACCCTGACTCAATCAGTCCTTACTCGTGCTAACTCACGTTATTATGACTCTGACTCAATCAGTCCTTACTCCTACTAGCTCACATTATCCTGACCCTGACTCAATCAGTCCTTACTCGTGCTAACTCACGTTATTATGACTCTGACTCAATCAGTCCTTACTCGTGCTAACTCACATTATCCTGACCCTGACTCAATCAGTCCTTACTCGTGCTAACTCATGTTATTATGACTCTGACTCAATCAGTCCTTACTCGTACTAGCTCACATTATCCTGACCCTGACTCAATCAGTCCTTACTCGTACTAGCTCACATTATCCTGACCCTGACTCAATCAGTCCTTACTCGTGCTAACTCATGTTATTATGACTCTGACTCAATCAGTCCTTACTCGTGCTAACTCATATTATCCTGACCCTGACTCAATCAGTCCTTACTCGTGCTAACTCACATTATCCTGACCCTGACTCAATCAGTCCTTACCCGTGCTAACTCACATTATCCTCACCCTGACTCAATCAGTCCTTACTCGTGCTAATTCACGTTATTATGACTCTGACTCAATCAGTCCTTACTCGTACTAGCTCACATTATCCTGACCTTGACTCAATTAGTCCTTACTCGTGGTAACTCACGTTATTATGACTCTGACTCAATCAGTCCTTACTCGTACTAGCTCACATTATCCAGACTCTGACTCAATCAGTCCTTACTCGTGCTAACTCACATTATCCTGACCCTGACTCAATCAGTCTTTTCTCGTACTGGCTCACATTATCCTGACCCTGACTCAATCAATCCTTACTCGTGCTAACTCACATTATCCTGACCCTGACTCAATCAGTCTTTTCTCGTACTGGCTCACATTATCCCGACCCTGACTCAATCAGTCCTTACTCGTGCTAGCTCACGTTATTATGACTCTGACTCAATCAGTCCTTACTCGTACTAGCTCACATTATCCTGACCCTGACTCAATCAGTCCTTACTCGTGCTAACTCACATTATCCTGATTTAGACTCAATCAGTCCTTACTCGTGCTAACTCACGTTATTATGACTCTGACTCAATCAATCCTTACTCGTACTAGCTCACATTATCTTGACCCTGACTCAATCAGTCCTTACTCGTGCTAACTCACATTATCCTGACCCTGACTCAATCAGTCCTTACTCGTACTAGCTCACATTATCCTGACCCTGACTCAATCAGTCCTTACTCGTGCTAACTCACGTTATTATGACTCTGACTCAATCAGTCCTTACTCGTACTAGCTCACATTATCCTGACCCTGACTCAATCAGTCCTTACTCGTGCTAACTCACATTATCCTGACCCTGACTCAATCAGTCCTTACTCGTACTAGCTCACATTATCCTGACCCTGACTCAATCAGTCCTTACTCGTGCTTACTCATATTATCCCGACCCTGACTCAATCAGTCCTTACTCGTGCTAACTCACGTTATTATGACTCTGACTCAATCAGTCCTTACTAGTGCTAACTCATATTATCCTGACCCTGACTCAATCAGTCCTTACTCGTGCTAACTCACATTATCCTGACCCTGACTCAATCAGTCCTTACTCGTGCTAACTCACGTTATTATGACTCTGACTCAATCAGTCCTTACTCGTGCTAACTCACATTATCCTGACCCTGACTCAATCAGTCCTTACTCGTGCTAACTCACGTTATTATGACTCTGACTCAATCAGTCCTTACTAGTGCTAACTCATATTATCCTGACCCTGACTCAATCAGTCCTTACTCGTGCTAACTCACATTATCCTGACCCTGACTCAATCAGTCCTTACTCGTGCTAACTCACGTTATTATGACTCTGACTCAATCAGTCCTTATTCATACTAGCTCACATTATCCTGACCCTGACTCAATCAGTCCTTACTCATGCTAACTCACGTTATTATGACTCTGACTCAATCAGTCCTTACTCGTACTGGCTCACATTATCATCACTCTGGGTCAATCACTACCTCACATTATCCAGATTTTGACTCAATCAGACCTTACTCGTACTAGCTCACATTATCCTAATGCTGACTCAATCAGTCCTTACTCGTGCTAACTCACGTTATTATGACTCTTGACTCAATCAGTCCTTACTCGTACTAGCTCACATTATCCTGACTCAGACTCAATCAGTCCTTACTCGTACTAACTCACGTTATTATGACTCTGACTCAATCAGTCCTTACTCGTACTAGCTCACATTATCCAGACTCTGACTCAATCAGTCCTTACTCGTGCTAACTCACATTATCCTGACCCTGACTCAATCAGTCTTTTCTCATACTGGCTCACATTATCCCGACCCTGACTCAATCAGTCCTTACTCGTGCTAACTCACGTTATTATGACTCTGACTCAATCAGTCCTTACTCGTACTAGCTCACATTATTCTGACTCAGACTCAATCAGTCCTTACTCGTGCTAACTCACGTTATTATGACTCTGACTCAATCAGTCCTTACTCGTACTAGCTCACATTATCCTGACCCTGACTCAATCAGTCCTTACTCGTGCTAACTCACATTATCCTGACTCAGACTCAATCAGTCCTTACTCGTGCTAACTCACGTTATTATGACTCTGACTCAATCAGTCCTTACTCGCACTAGCTCACATTATCCTGACCCTGACTCAATCAGTCCTTACTCGTGCTAACTCACATTATCCTGACCCTGACTCAATCAGTCCTTACTCGTGCTAACTCACGTTATTATGACTCTGACTCAATCAGTCCTTATTCGTACTAGCTCACATTATCCTGACCCTGACTCAATCAGTCCTTACTCGTGCTAACTCACGTTATTATGACTCTGACTCAATCAGTCCTTACTCGTACTAGCTCACATTATCCTGACTCAGACGCAATCAGTCCTTACTCGTGCTAACTCACGTTATTATGACTCTGACTCAATCAGTCCTTACTCGTACTAGCTCACATTATCCTGACCCTGACTCAATCAGTCCTTACTTGTTCTAACTCACATTATCCTGACCCTGACTCAATCAGTCCTTACTCGTACTAGCTCACATTATCCTGACCCTGACTCAATCAGTCCTTACTCGTGCTTACTCATATTATCCTGACCCTGACTCAATCAGTCCTTACTCGTGCTAACTCACATTATCCTGACCCTGACTCAATCAGTCCTTACTCGTGCTAACTCACGTTATTATGACTCTGACTCAATCAGTCCTTATTCGTACTAGCTCACATTATCCTGACCCTGACTCAATCAGTCCTTACTCGTGCTAACTCACGTTATTATGACTCTGACTCAATCAGTCCTTACTCGTACTAGCTCACATTATCCTGACTCAGACGCAATCAGTCCTTACTCGTGCTAACCAACGTTATTATGACTCTGACTCAATCAGTCCTTACTCGTACTAGCTCACATTATCCAGACTCTGACTCAATCAGTCCGTACTCGTGCTAACTCACATTATCCTGACCCTGACTCAATCAGTCTTTTCTCGTACTGGCTCACATTATCCTGACCCTGACTCAATCAGTCCTTACTCGTGCTAACTCACATTATCCTGACCCTGACTCAATCAGTCTTTTCTCGTACTGGCTCACATTATCCCGACCCTGACTCAATCAGTCCTTACTCGTGCTAACTCACGTTATTATGACTCTGACTCAATCAGTCCTTACTCGTACTAGCTCACATTATCCTGACCCTGACTCAATCAGTCCTTATTCGTGCTAACTCACATTATCCTGACTCAGACTCAATCAGTCCTTACTCGTACTAGCTCACATTATCCTGACCCTGACTCAATCAGTCCTTACTCGTGCTAACTCACATTATCCTGATTTAGACTCAATCAGTCCTTACTCGTACTAGCTCACATTATCCAGACTCTGACTCAATCAGTCCTTACTCGTGCTAACTCACATTATCCTGACCCTGACTCAATCAGTCTTTTCTCGTACTGGCTCACATTATCCCGACCCTGACTCAATCAGTCCTTACTCGTGCTAACTCACGTTATTATGACTCTGACTCAATCAGTCCTTACTCGTACTAGCTCACATTATTCTGACTCAGACTCAATCAGTCCTTACTCGTGCTAACTCACGTTATTATGACTCTGACTCAATCAGTCCTTACTCGTGCTAACTCACGTTATTATGACTCTGACTCAATCAATCCTTACTCGTACTAGCTCACATTATCTTGACCCTGACTCAATCAGTCCTTACTCGTGCTAACTCACATTATCCTGACCCTGACTCAATCAGTCCTTACTCGTACTAGCTCACATTATCCTGACCCTGACTCAATCAGTCCTTACTCATGCTAACTCACGTTATTATGACTCTGACTCAATCAGTCCTTACTCGTACTAGCTCACATTATCCTGACCCTGACTCAATCAGTCCTTACTCGTGCTAACTCACATTATCCTGATTTAGACTCAATCAGTCCTTACTCGTGCTAACTCACGTTATTATGACTCTGACTCAATCAATCCTTACTCGTACTAGCTCACATTATCTTGACCCTGACTCAATCAGTCCTTACTCGTGCTAACTCACATTATCCTGACCCTGACTCAATCAGTCCTTACTCGTACTAGCTCACATTATCCTGACCCTGACTCAATCAGTCCTTACTCGTGCTAACTCACGTTATTATGACTCTGACTCAATCAGTCCTTACTCGTACTAGCTCACATTATCCTGACCCTGACTCAATCAGTCCTTAATCGTGCTAACTCACATTATCCTGACCCTGACTCAATCAGTCCTTACTCGTACTAGCTCACATTATCCTGACCCTGACTCAATCAGTCCTTATTTGTTCTAACTCACATTATCCTGACCCTGACTCAATCAGTCCTTACTCGTACTAGCTCACATTATCCTGACCCTGACTCAATCAGTCCTTACTCGTGCTTACTCATATTATCCTGTCCCTGACTCAATCAGTCCTTACTCGTGCTAACTCACATTATCCTGACCCTGACTCAATCAGTCCTTACTCGTGCTAACTCACGTTATTATGACTCTGACTCAATCAGTCCTTATTCGTACTAGCTCACATTATCCTGACCCTGACTCAATCAGTCCTTACTCGTGCTAACTCACGTTATTATGACTCTGACTCAATCAGTCCTTACTCGTACTAGCTCACATTATCCTGACTCAGACGCAATCAGTCCTTACTCGTGCTAACTCACGTTATTATGACTCTGACTCAATCAGTCCTTACTCGTACTAGCTCACATTATCCAGACTCTGACTCAATCAGTCCGTACTCGTGCTAACTCACATTATCCTGACCCTGACTCAATCAGTCTTTTCTCGTACTGGCTCACATTATCCTGACCCTGACTCAATCAGTCCTTACTCGTGCTAACTCATATTATCCTGACCCTGACTCAATCAGTCTTTTCTCGTACTGGCTCACATTATCCCGACCCTGACTCAATCAGTCCTTACTCGTGCTAACTCACGTTATTATGACTCTGACTCAATCAGTCCTTACTCGTACTAGCTCACATTATCCTGACCCTGACTCAATCAGTCCTTACTCGTGCTAACTCACATTATCCTGACTCAGACTCAATCAGTCCTTACTCGTACTAGCTCACATTATCCTGACCCTGACTCAATCAGTCCTTACTCGTGCTAACTCACATTATCCTGATTTAGACTCAATCAGTCCTTACTCGTGCTAACTCACGTTATTATGACTCTGACTCAATCAATCCTTACTCGTACTAGCTCACATTATCTTGACCCTGACTCAATCAGTCCTTACTCGTGCTAACTCACATTATCCTGACCCTGACTCAATCAGTCCTTACTCGTACTAGCTCACATTATCCTGACCCTGACTCAATCAGTCCTTACTCGTGCTAACTCACGTTATTATGACTCTGACTCAATCAGTCCTTACTCGTACTAGCTCACATTATCCTGACCCTGACTCAATCAGTCCTTAATCGTGCTAACTCACATTATCCTGACCCTGACTCAATCAGTCCTTACTCGTACTAGCTCACATTATCCTGACCCTGACTCAATCAGTCCTTACTCGTGCTTACTCATATTATCCTGACCCTGACTCAATCAGTCCTTACTCGTGCTAACTCACGTTATTATGACTCTGACTCAATCAATCCTTACTCGTACTAGCTCACATTATCTTGACCCTGACTCAATCAGTCCTTACTCGTGCTAACTCACATTATCCTGACCCTGACTCAATCAGTCCTTACTCGTACTAGCTCACATTATCCTGACCCTGACTCAATCAGTCCTTACTCGTGCTAACTCACGTTATTATGACTCTGACTCAATCAGTCCTTACTCGTACTAGCTCACATTATCCTGACCCTGACTCAATCAGTCCTTACTCGTGCTAACTCACATTATCCTGACCCTGACTCAATCAGTCCTTACTCGTACTAGCTCACATTATCCTGACCCTGACTCAATCAGTCCTTACTCGTGCTTACTCATATTATCCTGACCCTGACTCAATCAGTCCTTACTCGTGCTAACTCACGTTATTATGACTCTGACTCAATCAGTCCTTACTAGTGCTAACTCATATTATCCTGACCCTGACTCAATCAGTCCTTACTCGTGCTAACTCACATTATCCTGACCCTGACTCAATCAGTCCTTACTCGTGCTAACTCACATTATCCTGACCCTGACTCAATCAGTCCTTACTCGTGCTAACTCACGTTATTATGACTCTGACTCAATCAGTCCTTATTCATACTAGCTCACATTATCCTGAACCTGACTCAATCAGTCCTTACTCGTGCTAACTCACGTTATTATGACTCTGACTCAATCAGTCCTTACTCGTACTGGCTCACATTATCATCACTCTGGGTCAATCACTACCTCACATTATCCAGATTTTGACTCAATTAGACCTTACTCGTACTAGCTCACATTATCCTAACGCTGACTCAATCAGTCCTTACTCGTGCTAACTCACGTTATTATGACTCTTGACTCAATCAGTCCTTACTCGTACTAGCTCACATTATCCTGACTCAGACTCAATCAGTCCTTACTCGTGCTAACTCACGTTATTATGACTCTGACTCAATCAGTCCTTACTCGTACTAGCTCACATTATCCAGACTCTGACTCAATCAGTCCTTACTCGTGCTAACTCACATTATCCTGACCTTGACTCAATCAGTCTTTTCTTGTACTGGCTCACATTATCCTGACCCTGACTCAATCAGTCCTTACTCGTGCTAACTCACATTATCCTGACCCTGACTCAATCAGTCTTTTCTCGTACTGGCTCACATTATCCCGACCCTGACTCAATCAGTCCTTACTCGTGCTAACTCACGTTATTATGACTCTGACTCAATCAGTCCTTACTCGTACTAGCTCACATTATTCTGACTCAGACTCAATCAGTCCTTACTCGTGCTAACTCACGTTATTATGACTCTCACTCAATCAGTCCTTACTCGTACTAGCTCACATTATCCTGACCCTGACTCAATCAGTCCTTACTTGTGCTCACTCACATTATCCTGACCCTGACTCAATCAGTCCTTACTCGTACTAGCTCACATTATCCTGACCCTGACTCAATCAGTCCTTACTCGTGCTTACTCATATTATCCTGACCCTGACTCAATCAGTCCTTACTCGTGCTAACTCACATTATCCTGACCCTGACTCAATCAGTCCTTACTCGTGCTAACTCACGTTATTATGACTCTGACTCAATCAGTCCTTATTCGTACTAGCTCACATTATCCTGACCCTGACTCAATCAGTCCTTACTCGTGCTAACTCACGTTATTATGACTCTGACTCAATCAGTCCTTACTCGTACTAGCTCACATTATCCTGACTCAGACGCAATCAGTCCTTACTCGTGCTAACTCACGTTATTATGACTCTGACTCAATCAGTCCTTACTCGTACTAGCTCACATTATCCAGACTCTGACTCAATCAGTCCGTACTCGTGCTAACTCACATTATCCTGACCCTGACTCAATCAGTCTTTTCTCGTACTGGCTCACATTATCCTGACCCTGACTCAATCAGTCCTTACTCGTGCTAACTCACATTATCCTGACCCTGACTCAATCAGTCTTTTCTCGTACTGGCTCACATTATCCCGACCCTGACTCAATCAGTCCTTACTCGTGCTAACTCACGTTATTATGACTCTGACTCAATCAGTCCTTACTCGTACTAGCTCACATTATCCTGACCCTGACTCAATCAGTCCTTGCTCGTGCTAACTCACATTATCCTGACTCAGACGCAATCAGTCCTTACTCGTGCTAACTCACGTTATTATGACTCTGACTCAATCAGTCCTTACTCGTACTAGCTCACATTATCCAGACTCTGACTCAATCAGTCCGTACTCGTGCTAACTCACATTATCCTGACCCTGACTCAATCAGTCCTTACTCGTACTAGCTCACATTATCCTGACCCTGACTCAATCAGTCCTTACTCGTGCTAACTCACGTTATTATGACTCTGACTCAATCAGTCCTTACTCGTACTAGCTCACATTATCCTGACCCTGACTCAATCAGTCCTTACTCGTACTAGCTCACATTATCCTGACCCAGACTCAATCAGTCCTTACTCGTGCTTACTCATATTATCCCGACCCTGACTCAATCAGTCATTACTCGTGCTAACTCACGTTATTATGACTCTGACTCAATCAGTCCTTACTCATACTAGCTCACATTATCTTGACCCTGGCTCAATCAGTCCTTACTCGTGCTAACTCACATTATCCTGACCCTGACTCAATCAGTCCTTACTCGTACTAGTTCACATTATCCTGACCCTGACTCAATCAGTCCTTACTCGTGCTAACTCACGTTATTATGACTCTGACTCAATCAGTCCTTACTCGTACTAGCTCACATTATCCTGACCCTGACTCAATCAGTCCTTACTCGTGCTAACTCACATTATCCTGACCCTGACTCAATCAGTCCTTACTCGTATTAGCTCACATTATCCTGACCCAGACTCAATCAGTCCTTACTCGTGCTTACTCATATTATCCTGACCCTGACTCAATCAGTCCTTACTCGTGCTAACTCACGTTATTATGACTGACTCAATCAGTCCTTACTCGTGCTAACTCATATTATCCTGACCCTGACTCAATCAGTCCTTACTCGTGCTAACTCACATTATCTTGACCCTGACTCAATCAGTCCTTACTCGTGCTAACTCACATTATCCTGACCCTGACTCAATCAGTCCTTACTCGTGCTAACTCACGTTATTATGACTCTGACTTAATCAGTCCTTATTCGTACTAGCTCACATTATCCTGACCCTTACTCAATCAGTCCTTACTCGTGCTAACTCACGTTATTATGACTCTGACTCAATCAGTCCTTACTCGTACTGGCTCACATTATCATCACTCTGGGTCAATCACTACCTCACATTATCCAGACTCTGACTCAATCAGACCTTACTCGTACTAGCTCACATTATCCTAACGCTGACTCAATCAGTCCTTACTCGTGCTAACTCACGTTATTATGACTCTGACTCAATCAGTCCTTACTCGTACTAGCTCACATTATCCTGACCCTGACTCAATCAGTCCTTACTTGTGCTCACTCACATTATCCTGACCCTGACTCAATCAGTCCTTACTCGTACTAGCTCACATTATCCTGACCCTGACTCAATCAGTCCTTACTCGTGCTTACTCATATTATCCTGACCCTGACTCAATCAGTCCTTACTCGTGCTAACTCACATTATCCTGACCCTGACTCAATCAGTCCTTACTCGTGCTAACTCACGTTATTATGACTCTGAATCAATCAGTCCTTATTCGTACTAGCTCACATTATCCTGACCCTGACTCAATCAGTCCTTACTCGTGCTAACTCACGTTATTATGACTCTGACTCAATCAGTCCTTACTCGTACTAGCTCACATTATCCTGACTCAGACGCAATCAGTCCTTACTCGTGCTAACTCACGTTATTATGACTCTGACTCAATCAGTCCTTACTCGTACTAGCTCACATTATCCAGACTCTGACTCAATCAGTCCGTACTCGTGCTAACTCACATTATCCTGACCCTGACTCAATCAGTCTTTTCTCGTACTGGCTCACATTATCCTGACCCTGACTCAATCAGTCCTTACTCGTGCTAACTCACATTATCCTGACCCTGACTCAATCAGTCTTTTCTCGTACTGGCTCACATTATCCCGACCCTGACTCAATCAGTCCTTACTCGTGCTAACTCACGTTATTATGACTCTGACTCAATCAGTCCTTACTCGTACTAGCTCACATTATCCTGACCCTGACTCAATCAGTCCTTGCTCGTGCTAACTCACATTATCCTGACTCAGACGCAATCAGTCCTTACTCGTGCTAACTCACGTTATTATGACTCTGACTCAATCAGTCCTTACTCGTACTAGCTCACATTATCCAGACTCTGACTCAATCAGTCCGTACTCGTGCTAACTCACATTATCCTGACCCTGACTCAATCAGTCCTTACTCGTACTAGCTCACATTATCCTGACCCTGACTCAATCAGTCCTTACTCGTGCTAACTCACGTTATTATGACTCTGACTCAATCAGTCCTTACTCGTACTAGCTCACATTATCCTGACCCTGACTCAATCAGTCCTTACTCGTACTAGCTCACATTATCCTGACCCAGACTCAATCAGTCCTTACTCGTGCTTACTCATATTATCCCGACCCTGACTCAATCAGTCATTACTCGTGCTAACTCACGTTATTATGACTCAATCAGTCCTTACTCATACTAGCTCACATTATCTTGACCCTGGCTCAATCAGTCCTTACTCGTGCTAACTCACATTATCCTGACCCTGACTCAATCAGTCCTTACTCGTACTAGCTCACATTATCCTGACCCTGACTCAATCAGTCCTTACTCGTGCTAACTCACGTTATTATGACTCTGACTCAATCAGTCCTTACTCGTACTAGCTCACATTATCCTGACCCTGACTCAATCAGTCCTTACTCGTGCTAACTCACATTATCCTGACCCTGACTCAATCAGTCCTTACTCGTATTAGCTCACATTATCCTGACCCAGACTCAATCAGTCCTTACTCGTGCTTACTCATATTATCCTGACCCTGACTCAATCAGTCCTTACTCGTGCTAACTCACGTTATTATGACTGACTCAATCAGTCCTTACTCGTGCTAACTCATATTATCCTGACCCTGACTCAATCAGTCCTTACTCGTGCTAACTCACATTATCTTGACCCTGACTCAATCAGTCCTTACTCGTGCTAACTCACATTATCCTGACCCTGACTCAATCAGTCCTTACTCGTGCTAACTCACGTTATTATGACTCTGACTTAATCAGTCCTTATTCGTACTAGCTCACATTATCCTGACCCTTACTCAATCAGTCCTTACTCGTGCTAACTCACGTTATTATGACTCTGACTCAATCAGTCCTTACTCGTACTGGCTCACATTATCATCACTCTGGGTCAATCACTACCTCACATTATCCAGACTCTGACTCAATCAGACCTTACTCGTACTAGCTCACATTATCCTAACGCTGACTCAATCAGTCCTTACTCGTGCTAACTCACGTTATTATGACTCTGACTCAATCAGTCCTTACTCGTACTAGCTCACATTATCCTGACTCACACTCAATCAGTCCTTACTCGTACTAGCTCACATTATCCAGACTCTGACTCAATCAGTCCTTACTCGTATTAGCTCACATTATCCTGACCCTGACTCAATCAGTCCTTACTCGTACTAGCTCACATTATCCTGACTCTTACTCAATCAGTCCTTACTCGTGCTAACTCACATTATCCTGACCCTGACTCAATCAGTCTTTTCTCGTACTGGCTCACATTATCCTGACCCTGACTCAATCAGTCCTTACTCGTGCTAACTCACATTATCCTAATCCTGACTCAATCAATCTTTTCTCGTACTGGCTCACATTATCCTGACCCTGACTCAATCAGTCCTTACTCGTGCTAACTCACATTATCCTGACCCTGACTCAATCAGTCCTTACTCGTACTGGCTCATATTATCATCACTCTGGGTCAATCACTACCTCACATTATCCAGACTCTGACTCAATCAGATCTTACTCGTACTGGCTCACATTATCCTAACGCTGACTCAATCAGTCCTTACTCGTGCTAACTCACGTTATTATGACTCTGACTCAATCAGTCCTTACTCGTACTAGCTCACATTATCCCGACCCTGACTCAATCAGTCCTTACTCGTGCTAACTCACGTTATTATGACTCTGACTCAATCAGTCCTTACTAGTACTAGCTCACATTATCCTGACCCTGACTCAATCAGTCCTTACTCGTGCTAACTCACGTTATCCTGACCCTGACTCAATCAGTCCTTACTCGTACTAGCTCACATTATCCTGACCATGACTCAATCAGTCCTTAGTCGTGCTAACCCACGTTATTATGACTCTGACTCAACCAGTCCTTACTCGTACTAGCTCACATTATCCTGACCCTGACTCAATCAGTCCTTACTCGTGCTAACTCACATTATCCTGACCCTGACTCAATCAGTCTTTTCTCGTACTGGCTCACATTATCCTGACCCTGACTCAATCAGTCCTTACTCGTGCTAACTCACATTATCCTGACCCTGACTCAATCAGTCTTTTCTCGTACTGGCTCACATTATCCCGACCCTGACTCAATCAGTCCTTACTCGTGCTAACTCACGTTATTATGACTCTGACTCAATCAGTCCTTACTCGTACTAGCTCACATTATCCTGACCCTGACTCAATCAGTCCTTGCTCGTGCTAACTCACATTATCCTGACTCAGACGCAATCAGTCCTTACTCGTGCTAACTCACGTTATTATGACTCTGACTCAATCAGTCCTTACTCGTACTAGCTCACATTATCCAGACTCTGACTCAATCAGTCCGTACTCGTGCTAACTCACATTATCCTGACCCTGACTCAATCAGTCCTTACTCGTACTAGCTCACATTATCCTGACCCTGACTCAATCAGTCCTTACTCGTGCTAACTCACGTTATTATGACTCTGACTCAATCAGTCCTTACTCGTACTAGCTCACATTATCCTGACCCTGACTCAATCAGTCCTTACTCGTACTAGCTCACATTATCCTGACCCAGACTCAATCAGTCCTTACTCGTGCTTACTCATATTATCCCGACCCTGACTCAATCAGTCATTACTCGTGCTAACTCACGTTATTATGACTCTGACTCAATCAGTCCTTACTCATACTAGCTCACATTATCTTGACCCTGGCTCAATCAGTCCTTACTCGTGCTAACTCACATTATCCTGACCCTGACTCAATCAGTCCTTACTCGTACTAGCTCACATTATCCTGACCCTGACTCAATCAGTCCTTACTCGTGCTAACTCACGTTATTATGACTCTGACTCAATCAGTCCTTACTCGTACTAGCTCACATTATCCTGACCCTGACTCAATCAGTCCTTACTCGTGCTAACTCACATTATCCTGACCCTGACTCAATCAGTCCTTACTCGTATTAGCTCACATTATCCTGACCCAGACTCAATCAGTCCTTACTCGTGCTTACTCACATTATCCTGACCCTGACTCAATCAGTCCTTACTCGTATTAGCTCACATTATCCTGACCCAGACTCAATCAGTCCTTACTCGTGCTTACTCATATTATCCTGACCCTGACTCAATCAGTCCTTACTCGTGCTAACTCACGTTATTATGACTGACTCAATCAGTCCTTACTCGTGCTAACTCATATTATCCTGACCCTGACTCAATCAGTCCTTACTCGTGCTAACTCACATTATCTTGACCCTGACTCAATCAGTCCTTACTCGTGCTAACTCACATTATCCTGACCCTGACTCAATCAGTCCTTACTCGTGCTAACTCACGTTATTATGACTCTGACTTAATCAGTCCTTATTCGTACTAGCTCACATTATCCTGACCCTTACTCAATCAGTCCTTACTCGTGCTAACTCACGTTATTATGACTCTGACTCAATCAGTCCTTACTCGTACTGGCTCACATTATCATCACTCTGGGTCAATCACTACCTCACATTATCCAGACTCTGACTCAATCAGACCTTACTCGTACTAGCTCACATTATCCTAACGCTGACTCAATCAGTCCTTACTCGTGCTAACTCACGTTATTATGACTCTGACTCAATCAGTCCTTACTCGTACTAGCTCACATTATCCTGACTCACACTCAATCAGTCCTTACTCGTACTAGCTCACATTATCCAGACTCTGACTCAATCAGTCCTTACTCGTATTAGCTCACATTATCCTGACCCTGACTCAATCAGTCCTTACTCGTACTAGCTCACATTATCCTGACTCTTACTCAATCAGTCCTTACTCGTGCTAACTCACATTATCCTGACCCTGACTCAATCAGTCTTTTCTCGTACTGGCTCACATTATCCTGACCCTGACTCAATCAGTCCTTACTCGTGCTAACTCACATTATCCTAATCCTGACTCAATCAATCTTTTCTCGTACTGGCTCACATTATCCTGACCCTGACTCAATCAGTCCTTACTCGTGCTAACTCACATTATCCTGACCCTGACTCAATCAGTCCTTACTCGTACTGGCTCATATTATCATCACTCTGGGTCAATCACTACCTCACATTATCCAGACTCTGACTCAATCAGATCTTACTCGTACTGGCTCACATTATCCTAACGCTGACTCAATCAGTCCTTACTCGTGCTAACTCACGTTATTATGACTCTGACTCAATCAGTCCTTACTCGTACTAGCTCACATTATCCCGACCCTGACTCAATCAGTCCTTACTCGTGCTAACTCACGTTATTATGACTCTGACTCAATCAGTCCTTACTAGTACTAGCTCACATTATCCTGACCCTGACTCAATCAGTCCTTACTCGTGCTAACTCACGTTATCCTGACCCTGACTCAATCAGTCCTTACTCGTACTAGCTCACATTATCCTGACCATGACTCAATCAGTCCTTAGTCGTGCTAACCCACGTTATTATGACTCTGACTCAATCAGTCCTTACTCGTACTAGCTCACATTATCCTGACCCTGACTCAATCAGTCCTTACTCATGCTAACTCACATTATCCTGACCCTGACTCAATCAGTCCTTACTCGTACTAGCTCACATTATCCTGACCCTGACTCAATCAGTCCTTACTCGTGCTAACTCATATTATCCTGACCCTGACTCAATCAGTCCTTACTCGTGCTAACTCACGTTATTATGACTCTGACTCAATCAGTCCTTACTCGTGCTAGCTCACGTTATTATGACTCTGACTCAATCAGTCCTTACTCGTGCTAGCTCACATTATCTTGACCCTGACTCAATCAGTCCTTACTCGTGCTAACTCACATTATCCTGACCCTGACTCAATCAGTCCTTACTCGTGCTAATTCACGTTATTATGACTCTGACTCAATCAGTCCTTACTCGTACTAGCTCACATTATCCTGACCCTGACTCAATCAGTCCTTACTCGTGCTAACTCACGTTATTATGACTCTGATTCAATCAGTCCTTACTCGTACTAGCTCACATTATCCAGACTCTGACTCAATCAGTCCTTACTCGTGCTAACTCACATTATCCCGACCCTGACTCAATCAGTCCTTACTCGTGCTAACTCACATTATCCTGACCCTGACTCAATCAGTCCTTACTCGTACTGGCTCGCATTATCATCATTCTGGGTCAATCACTACCTCACATTATCCAGACTCTGACTCAATCAGACCTTACTCGTACTAGCTCACATTATCCTGACTCTGACTCAATCAGTCCTTACTCGTACTAGCTCACATTATCCTGACTCAGACTCAATCAGTCCTTACTCGTACTAGCTCACATTATCCAGACTCTGACTCAATCAGTCCGTACTCGTGCTAACTCACATTATCCTGACCCTGACTCAATCAGTCCTTACTCGTACTAGCTCACATTATCCTGACCCTGACTCAATCAGTCCTTACTCGTGCTAACTCACGTTATTATGACTCTGACTCAATCAGTCCTTACTCGTACTAGCTCACATTATCCTGACCCTGACTCAATCAGTCCTTACTCATACTAGCTCACATTATCTTGACCCTGGCTCAATCAGTCCTTACTCGTGCTAACTCACATTATCCTGACCCTGACTCAATCAGTCCTTACTCGTACTAGTTCACATTATCCTGACCCTGACTCAATCAGTCCTTACTCGTGCTAACTCACGTTATTATGACTCTGACTCAATCAGTCCTTACTCGTACTAGCTCACATTATCCTGACCCTGACTCAATCAGTCCTTACTCGTGCTAACTCACATTATCCTGACCCTGACTCAATCAGTCCTTACTCGTATTAGCTCACATTATCCTGACCCAGACTCAATCAGTCCTTACTCGTGCTTACTCATATTATCCTGACCCTGACTCAATCAGTCCTTACTCGTGCTAACTCACGTTATTATGACTGACTCAATCAGTCCTTACTCGTGCTAACTCATATTATCCTGACCCTGACTCAATCAGTCCTTACTCGTGCTAACTCACATTATCTTGACCCTGACTCAATCAGTCCTTACTCGTGCTAACTCACATTATCCTGACCCTGACTCAATCAGTCCTTACTCGTGCTAACTCACGTTATTATGACTCTGACTTAATCAGTCCTTATTCGTACTAGCTCACATTATCCTGACCCTTACTCAATCAGTCCTTACTCGTGCTAACTCACGTTATTATGACTCTGACTCAATCAGTCCTTACTCGTACTGGCTCACATTATCATCACTCTGGGTCAATCACTACCTCACATTATCCAGACTCTGACTCAATCAGACCTTACTCGTACTAGCTCACATTATCCTAACGCTGACTCAATCAGTCCTTACTCGTGCTAACTCACGTTATTATGACTCTGACTCAATCAGTCCTTACTCGTACTAGCTCACATTATCCTGACCCTGACTCAATCAGTCCTTACTTGTGCTCACTCACATTATCCTGACCCTGACTCAATCAGTCCTTACTCGTACTAGCTCACATTATCCTGACCCTGACTCAATCAGTCCTTACTCGTGCTTACTCATATTATCCTGACCCTGACTCAATCAGTCCTTACTCGTGCTAACTCACATTATCCTGACCCTGACTCAATCAGTCCTTACTCGTGCTAACTCACGTTATTATGACTCTGAATCAATCAGTCCTTATTCGTACTAGCTCACATTATCCTGACCCTGACTCAATCAGTCCTTACTCGTGCTAACTCACGTTATTATGACTCTGACTCAATCAGTCCTTACTCGTACTAGCTCACATTATCCTGACTCAGACGCAATCAGTCCTTACTCGTGCTAACTCACGTTATTATGACTCTGACTCAATCAGTCCTTACTCGTACTAGCTCACATTATCCAGACTCTGACTCAATCAGTCCGTACTCGTGCTAACTCACATTATCCTGACCCTGACTCAATCAGTCTTTTCTCGTACTGGCTCACATTATCCTGACCCTGACTCAATCAGTCCTTACTCGTGCTAACTCACATTATCCTGACCCTGACTCAATCAGTCTTTTCTCGTACTGGCTCACATTATCCCGACCCTGACTCAATCAGTCCTTACTCGTGCTAACTCACGTTATTATGACTCTGACTCAATCAGTCCTTACTCGTACTAGCTCACATTATCCTGACCCTGACTCAATCAGTCCTTGCTCGTGCTAACTCACATTATCCTGACTCAGACGCAATCAGTCCTTACTCGTGCTAACTCACGTTATTATGACTCTGACTCAATCAGTCCTTACTCGTACTAGCTCACATTATCCAGACTCTGACTCAATCAGTCCGTACTCGTGCTAACTCACATTATCCTGACCCTGACTCAATCAGTCCTTACTCGTACTAGCTCACATTATCCTGACCCTGACTCAATCAGTCCTTACTCGTGCTAACTCACGTTATTATGACTCTGACTCAATCAGTCCTTACTCGTACTAGCTCACATTATCCTGACCCTGACTCAATCAGTCCTTACTCGTACTAGCTCACATTATCCTGACCCAGACTCAATCAGTCCTTACTCGTGCTTACTCATATTATCCCGACCCTGACTCAATCAGTCATTACTCGTGCTAACTCACGTTATTATGACTCTGACTCAATCAGTCCTTACTCATACTAGCTCACATTATCTTGACCCTGGCTCAATCAGTCCTTACTCGTGCTAACTCACATTATCCTGACCCTGACTCAATCAGTCCTTACTCGTACTAGCTCACATTATCCTGACCCTGACTCAATCAGTCCTTACTCGTGCTAACTCACGTTATTATGACTCTGACTCAATCAGTCCTTACTCGTACTAGCTCACATTATCCTGACCCTGACTCAATCAGTCCTTACTCGTGCTAACTCACATTATCCTGACCCTGACTCAATCAGTCCTTACTCGTATTAGCTCACATTATCCTGACCCAGACTCAATCAGTCCTTACTCGTGCTTACTCATATTATCCTGACCCTGACTCAATCAGTCCTTATTCGTGCTAACTCACGTTATTATGACTGACTCAATCAGTCCTTACTCGTGCTAACTCATATTATCCTGACCCTGACTCAATCAGTCCTTACTCGTGCTAACTCACATTATCTTGACCCTGACTCAATCAGTCCTTACTCGTGCTAACTCACATTATCCTGACCCTGACTCAATCAGTCCTTACTCGTGCTAACTCACGTTATTATGACTCTGACTTAATCAGTCCTTATTCGTACTAGCTCACATTATCCTGACCCTTACTCAATCAGTCCTTACTCGTGCTAACTCACGTTATTATGACTCTGACTCAATCAGTCCTTACTCGTACTGGCTCACATTATCATCACTCTGGGTCAATCACTACCTCACATTATCCAGACTCTGACTCAATCAGACCTTACTCGTACTAGCTCACATTATCCTAACGCTGACTCAATCAGTCCTTACTCGTGCTAACTCACGTTATTATGACTCTGACTCAATCAGTCCTTACTCGTACTAGCTCACATTATCCTGACTCACACTCAATCAGTCCTTACTCGTACTAGCTCACATTATCCAGACTCTGACTCAATCAGTCCTTACTCGTATTAGCTCACATTATCCTGACCCTGACTCAATCAGTCCTTACTCGTACTAGCTCACATTATCCTGACTCTTACTCAATCAGTCCTTACTCGTGCTAACTCACATTATCCTGACCCTGACTCAATCAGTCTTTTCTCGTACTGGCTCACATTATCCTGACCCTGACTCAATCAGTCCTTACTCGTGCTAACTCACATTATCCTAATCCTGACTCAATCAATCTTTTCTCGTACTGGCTCACATTATCCTGACCCTGACTCAATCAGTCCTTACTCGTGCTAACTCACATTATCCTGACCCTGACTCAATCAGTCCTTACTCGTACTGGCTCATATTATCATCACTCTGGGTCAATCACTACCTCACATTATCCAGACTCTGACTCAATCAGATCTTACTCGTACTGGCTCACATTATCCTAACGCTGACTCAATCAGTCCTTACTCGTGCTAACTCACGTTATTATGACTCTGACTCAATCAGTCCTTACTCGTACTAGCTCACATTATCCCGACCCTGACTCAATCAGTCCTTACTCGTGCTAACTCACGTTATTATGACTCTGACTCAATCAGTCCTTACTAGTACTAGCTCACATTATCCTGACCCTGACTCAATCAGTCCTTACTCGTGCTAACTCACGTTATCCTGACCCTGACTCAATCAGTCCTTACTCGTACTAGCTCACATTATCCTGACCATGACTCAATCAGTCCTTAGTCGTGCTAACCCACGTTATTATGACTCTGACTCAATCAGTCCTTACTCGTACTAGCTCACATTATCCTGACCCTGACTCAATCAGTCCTTACTCGTGCTAACTCACATTATCCTGACCCTGACTCAATCAGTCTTTTCTCGTACTGGCTCACATTATCCTGACCCTGACTCAATCAGTCCTTACTCGTGCTAACTCACATTATCCTGACCCTGACTCAATCAGTCTTTTCTCGTACTGGCTCACATTATCCCGACCCTGACTCAATCAGTCCTTACTCGTGCTAACTCACGTTATTATGACTCTGACTCAATCAGTCCTTACTCGTACTAGCTCACATTATCCTGACCCTGACTCAATCAGTCCTTGCTCGTGCTAACTCACATTATCCTGACTCAGACGCAATCAGTCCTTACTCGTGCTAACTCACGTTATTATGACTCTGACTCAATCAGTCCTTACTCGTACTAGCTCACATTATCCAGACTCTGACTCAATCAGTCCGTACTCGTGCTAACTCACATTATCCTGACCCTGACTCAATCAGTCCTTACTCGTACTAGCTCACATTATCCTGACCCTGACTCAATCAGTCCTTACTCGTGCTAACTCACGTTATTATGACTCTGACTCAATCAGTCCTTACTCGTACTAGCTCACATTATCCTGACCCTGACTCAATCAGTCCTTACTCGTACTAGCTCACATTATCCTGACCCAGACTCAATCAGTCCTTACTCGTGCTTACTCATATTATCCCGACCCTGACTCAATCAGTCATTACTCGTGCTAACTCACGTTATTATGACTCTGACTCAATCAGTCCTTACTCATACTAGCTCACATTATCTTGACCCTGGCTCAATCAGTCCTTACTCGTGCTAACTCACATTATCCTGACCCTGACTCAATCAGTCCTTACTCGTACTAGCTCACATTATCCTGACCCTGACTCAATCAGTCCTTACTCGTGCTAACTCACGTTATTATGACTCTGACTCAATCAGTCCTTACTCGTACTAGCTCACATTATCCTGACCCTGACTCAATCAGTCCTTACTCGTGCTAACTCACATTATCCTGACCCTGACTCAATCAGTCCTTACTCGTATTAGCTCACATTATCCTGACCCAGACTCAATCAGTCCTTACTCGTGCTTACTCATATTATCCTGACCCTGACTCAATCAGTCCTTACTCGTGCTAACTCACGTTATTATGACTGACTCAATCAGTCCTTACTCGTGCTAACTCATATTATCCTGACCCTGACTCAATCAGTCCTTACTCGTGCTAACTCACATTATCTTGACCCTGACTCAATCAGTCCTTACTCGTGCTAACTCACATTATCCTGACCCTGACTCAATCAGTCCTTACTCGTGCTAACTCACGTTATTATGACTCTGACTTAATCAGTCCTTATTCGTACTAGCTCACATTATCCTGACCCTTACTCAATCAGTCCTTACTCGTGCTAACTCACGTTATTATGACTCTGACTCAATCAGTCCTTACTCGTACTGGCTCACATTATCATCACTCTGGGTCAATCACTACCTCACATTATCCAGACTCTGACTCAATCAGACCTTACTCGTACTAGCTCACATTATCCTAACGCTGACTCAATCAGTCCTTACTCGTGCTAACTCACGTTATTATGACTCTGACTCAATCAGTCCTTACTCGTACTAGCTCACATTATCCTGACTCACACTCAATCAGTCCTTACTCGTACTAGCTCACATTATCCAGACTCTGACTCAATCAGTCCTTACTCGTATTAGCTCACATTATCCTGACCCTGACTCAATCAGTCCTTACTCGTACTAGCTCACATTATCCTGACTCTTACTCAATCAGTCCTTACTCGTGCTAACTCACATTATCCTGACCCTGACTCAATCAGTCTTTTCTCGTACTGGCTCACATTATCCTGACCCTGACTCAATCAGTCCTTACTCGTGCTAACTCACATTATCCTAATCCTGACTCAATCAATCTTTTCTCGTACTGGCTCACATTATCCTGACCCTGACTCAATCAGTCCTTACTCGTGCTAACTCACATTATCCTGACCCTGACTCAGTCAGTCCTTACTCGTACTGGCTCATATTATCATCACTCTGGGTCAATCACTACCTCACATTATCCAGACTCTGACTCAATCAGATCTTACTCGTACTGGCTCACATTATCCTAACGCTGACTCAATCAGTCCTTACTCGTGCTAACTCACGTTATTATGACTCTGACTCAATCAGTCCTTACTCGTACTAGCTCACATTATCCCGACCCTGACTCAATCAGTCCTTACTCGTGCTAACTCACGTTATTATGACTCTGACTCAATCAGTCCTTACTAGTACTAGCTCACATTATCCTGACCCTGACTCAATCAGTCCTTACTCGTGCTAACTCACGTTATCCTGACCCTGACTCAATCAGTCCTTACTCGTACTAGCTCACATTATCCTGACCATGACTCAATCAGTCCTTAGTCGTGCTAACCCACGTTATTATGACTCTGACTCAATCAGTCCTTACTCGTACTAGCTCACATTATCCTGACCCTGACTCAATCAGTCCTTACTCATGCTAACTCACATTATCCTGACCCTGACTCAATCAGTCCTTACTCGTACTAGCTCACATTATCCTGACCCTGACTCAATCAGTCCTTACTCGTGCTAACTCATATTATCCTGACCCTGACTCAATCAGTCCTTACTCGTGCTAACTCACGTTATTATGACTCTGACTCAATCAGTCCTTACTCGTGCTAGCTCACGTTATTATGACTCTGACTCAATCAGTCCTTACTCGTGCTAGCTCACATTATCTTGACCCTGACTCAATCAGTCCTTACTCGTGCTAACTCACATTATCCTGACCCTGACTCAATCAGTCCTTACTCGTGCTAATTCACGTTATTATGACTCTGACTCAATCAGTCCTTACTCGTACTAGCTCACATTATCCTGACCCTGACTCAATCAGTCCTTACTCGTGCTAACTCACGTTATTATGACTCTGATTCAATCAGTCCTTACTCGTACTAGCTCACATTATCCAGACTCTGACTCAATCAGTCCTTACTCGTGCTAACTCACATTATCCCGACCCTGACTCAATCAGTCCTTACTCGTGCTAACTCACATTATCCTGACCCTGACTCAATCAGTCCTTACTCGTACTGGCTCGCATTATCATCATTCTGGGTCAATCACTACCTCACATTATCCAGACTCTGACTCAATCAGACCTTACTCGTACTAGCTCACATTATCCTGACTCTGACTCAATCAGTCCTTACTCGTACTAGCTCACATTATCCTGACTCAGACTCAATCAGTCCTTACTCGTACTAGCTCACATTATCCAGACTCTGACTCAATCAGTCCTTACTCGTACTAGCTCACATTATCCTGATTCTGACTCAATCAGTCCTTACTCGTACTAGCCCACATTATCCAGACTATAACTCAATCAATCCTTATTCGTACTAGCTCACATTATCCTGCCTCTGACTCAGTCAGTTCTTACTTGTACGTCGTGATGTTGCGTGCTTATCGTAGTAGCAGGTATTTAGTTTTTAGTTTGATACACCTAAAGGTCAAACCTACGACCACCCTCAGACCAATCGAGCACGTATTGTGTAAAATAAGGATCGAGTCATATAGGTTTTTATATAAATCATAATTACGAACAAATTATCATATTTATGTCCCTCTTCTATTAATGTGCTCAAATAATTCTGCACACAATGTCCTTCATTATTGCGGAAGTTTTTAACAGTTAGAGAGGCGAGGGTAAAAAGCTAAATACTCATTCATGCGTTAAGTGCATTCCTACATAAACAAGTTATACGGTTCAACGTGACGATGTTGTGTTTTTCGATAAACGAACATTCGTTCTAATTTATTATGATAATTATATAATATGTTACCTGAATGCTATTCCTTCGTCTTCCTTTAATACATTATATGCTTTAGAGATTTCTTTGGTCATATCAGATAAAATGGGAATCTTCATACAACATGCTTCCGGGGTGTGCTACTCCTAAAATATGCATCAATGGAAACCATTCTGATTAAAATCGAATCTTTCACTTGCTCACGGCGTAATATCAGTAGAGGGGAACAAGTGCGTCATCTGATTTTAATCAGATTAAGTTTGAAACCAAAGTCTTTTCGATATGCAAGACAAATGCTAATCCTCCCGACAAATGCCAATCCTCCCGACAAATGTCGATACTCCCGACAAGTGTCGATACTCCCGATAAATGCCAATTCTCCTGACAAATACATATACTTCCGACAAATGCTAATCATCCCGACAAATGCTAATCCTCCCGAAAAATTCGAATCCTCCCGACAAATGCCAATCCTCCCGACAAATGCCAATCCTCCCGACAAATGCCAATCCTTCCGACAAATGCTATCCTCCCGACAAATGCCAATCCTCCCGACAAATACCAATTCTCCCGACAAATGCCAATTCTCTCGACAAATGCCAATCCCCCCGACAAATGTCAATCCTTCCGTCAAATGCCAATTCTCCCGACAAATGCTAATCCTCCCAACAAATGTCAATTCTCCCGACAAATGCCAATTCTCTCGACAAATGTTATCCGCCCGACAAATGCCAATCCTCCCCAACAAATGTCAATCCTCCCGACAAATGTAGATCGTCCCGACAAATTCCAATTCTCCCGACAAATGCCAATTCTCAGACAAATGCTAATCCTCCCGACAAATGTCAATCCTACCGACAAATGCCAATTCTGTCGACAAATGCCAATTCTCCCGACAAATGTCAATCCTCCCGACAAATGTCAATTCTTCCGACAAATGCCAATTCTCCCGACAAATGCCAATCCTTTCGACACATGTCAATCCTCCCGACAAATTCAAATACAATTATCATTTTAACTTTTATATATAACATGAATAATTGTACTCTTGAAAGTCTAATAAGAAATGTTTGAAGATACCAAAGGGGGTAACCAGAAGACGTAAATCGAAGACGGGCAGACAATAAAATAGCCAAGAGAAAATGGACAAAAAGAACAAACATTGATCTACAAAACACTAAGCAAAAAACTAAATATCGAGCAACTAACAACCGGGTTTGATGTAAGGTGCAGGATGGGCAGTTCTTGCTCCATTATTGGCATCTGTCATGGTACTATTGTCAAAATTCCAGTGGCAAGTCTTGAATGAGAAAAGTGTGGATTGTGATTACGACAAAGGAACATAACCATGGCCATTTGTGACATGGATACTCCCAGGGGCGGATCCAAGGGAGGGCGCACCCGGCGCGCCCCCCCCCCCCCTAAAATTGGAAAAAATATGATTTTTTGGCTAAAATCATGATTTTTCACACGAAATACCCCAAGAATTTTCGCGCCTCCCTCTGCTCGGCGCAATTTTTTTAAGTGCGCCCCCCCCCCCCTAACTGGAAATCCTGGATCCCCCCCTGACTCCGTAACAATTAATCACGTCAGGTGTTAATTTTATTGTCTGACAAATCTTCCATTTTTAGACTTTTATATTATTTTCATTAGAATCGCGTACGAAACAAGTGAATAAATTAGCCAAATATCAGCACATGCACTTGTCTCTTTCAAGGTATATTTACTAACCACACTATTATAAATATGCATAGTTGCCACCATGACTTGGTTGACCGTTATGGAATATCTGTGTCACAAATGACCACGGATATGTTCCACCTCTCTCAAAAACTTCCCGGTCCTTTCCTCATTCATGACTTATCACCGTGTTTACAACTAGATAAACAGGACGGCTGCAACTAGTGGAACAGGAACTGCTTACCCTTTCGGAGCACCTGAGTTTATCCACGGTTTTTATTGGAGTTCGTGTTACTCGATCTTTCGTTTTATGTGTATGTTTTGTAGATCGTTGTTTGTCCTTTTGTACTTTTTCTTTTGGCCATTGTGTTGTCTGTTCTTCTTCGGTATACGGATTCTGATTACCACTTTGGTATCTTCAAACTCTTCTAATACACCTAGCTACAAACTTTTACTTTTCATTAAAGGAAATAAAGTTAGAACCTTTACAAAATCATTCACAGAAGAACTTTCCAAGCTAAATGTGAGAAGTGGCTGTCTACAGAACATGCTACAACTTCACATGATAGTGCTATAAATAGAACTCGCTGTCTACAGAACATGCTACAACTTCACATGATAGTGCTCGAAACAGAACTGGCTGTCTACAGAACATGCTACAACTTCACATGATAGTGCTCGAAATAGGGCTGGCTGTCTACAGAACATGCTACAACTTCACATGATAGTGCTCGAAATAGAACTGGCTGCCTACAGAATATGTTACAACTTCACATGATAGTGCTCGAAATAGAACTGGCTGTCTACAGAACATGCTACAACTTCACATGATAGTACTCGAAATAGAACTGGCTGACTACAGAACATGCTACAACTTCACATGATAGTGCTCGAAATAGAACTGGCTGTCTACAGAACATGCTACAACTTCACATGATAGTACTCGAAATAGAACTGGCTGACTACAGAACATGCTACAACTTCACATGATAGTGCTCGAAATAGAACTGGCTGTCTACAGAACATGCTACAACTTCACATGATAGTACTCGAAATAGAACTGACTGACTACAGAACATGCTACAACTTCACATGATAGTGCTCGAAATAGAACTGGCTGTCTACAGAACATGCTACAACTTCATATGATAGTACTCGAAATAGAACTGGCTGTCTACAGAACATGCTACAACTTCACATGATAGTACTCGAAATAGAACTGGCTGCCTACAGAACATGCTACAACTTCACATGATAGTGCTCGAAATAGAACTGGCTGTCTACAGAACATGCTACAACTTCACATGATAGTACTCGAAATAGAACTGGCTGACTACAGAACATGCTACAACTTCACATGATGGTGCTCGAAATAGAACTGGCTGTCTACAGAACATGCTACAACTTCACATGATAGTACTCGAAATAGAACTGGCTGTCTACAGAACATGCTACAACTTCACATGATAGTGCTCGAAATAGAACTGGCTGTCTACAGAACATGCTACAACTTCACATGATATCTTGCTCGAAATTCATCAACTCGGTCACTGAATGCAATTATTTCTGTTGGACAAACAATTGTGCTGAAATAACATATGACATCAGGATTAGATCAAACTTTGTCATTCATTTACCCTTTCAATTGATGATTTTGGCAATTAGCAACATTTTCAAGATTTGCCATAATATTTATGCAGTTTCTGTTTGAAATTAAAAAGAATGTTATTGTGAGTGAGAGATTATTGTTTATCGTTTTATGGGCACTTGTAGAGTTATATGACGGCGAAAGCAAGCTGCATTTTGATGATAATGATGTCCGCTTTGTACTAGATCAACATGCTGAAATGGCTTTTTTGTTTGCTGTATTACATGCAACTCATCTGAAAGGGCATACAGTAAAAATACAGCATAGTTACTTTGATTGCTAATCATATATATAAATCGCCGATATTTTTCTGTCAAATAGCTGAAGATTAATCAGGATCGAGTTGTTTCTTGATTCATCCGACAAAAAAGAACTAAGGTTCTCCTGCCTCAGGCATAGGTGATCATAACCAACATGTGGCTATCATGTTTAGGCCTTTTGCTTTTTTGCTCCTAAAGACTTTTAAAATAGTTGGCTTTCAAATATTTTGGCCTTGATGATGATTGTTTTAAAGACGCTATGTGCGCACTAAATTAGATATCTGCGTATATATGAAGAGAAAACACAAAAATAAAGATAAAACTTACAAATCTAGTGGATAAAAGAACAAGACGAGATACTGTCCTCTGTAATCTGACAATGAGATGTCCTTGAATTCACCATTTACTAATGCAGCTCCTCGGAAATTAGGAGCTGGCGTCATTATTTGTAGCCGTGACATGTTCTGTTCAAACACAAATATTACAATATTTCTTTATTCTAAATCCACATTGGGGATTATAACACTCTTTCATCTGGCTATCCTGTTTATACCCTTTATTTTACTTACTCTCAAAGAGGTCTAAGTTCTTTAGTTTTCCAATCGTTTGACTATGAACGTGTCTAATTAATGTTATTCCAGAAACGTGTCTAATTAATGTTATTCCAGAAACGTGTTTAATTAATGTTATTCCAGAAACGTGTCTAATTAATGTTATTCCAGAAACGTGTCTAATTAATGTTATTCCAGAAACGTGTCTAATTAATGTTATTCCAGAAACGTGTCTAATTAATGTTATTCCAGAAACATGTCTAATTAATGTTATTCCAGAAACGTGTCGTAGGTACAAACAGATATCATTGGAATAGAAATAAAACAAACATATTCGATGCAACTGACACCATACGCTGGTTTTGTTTGTGGTTTCTTGTCACACTGTATAAAACATCAGTTAAACTCTTTAATATTCAAATATACAATCGGTTGGTTTGGCTTATAGTGTTTAACGCCACTTTCAACAATATTTCAACTACATCGTGGTGGTCAGTTGTATTGGTGGAGGAAACCAGAGTACCCGAAGAAAACCATCCACCTGTCGCAAGTCACTGACAAATAATGTTTATCGAGTACACCTCGCCTGAGTGGGATTCGAACGCAAAAGCGTTAGTAGTGATAAGCACTGTTAGCATAGATAGCACTGACAAATCAAATTACCATACGACCACGACGGTCCAAAATATACAAACGTGTTAATCGCATTGGATGTATCAATGGTCCAACATACTAATAATTATTTTTATTGGTAACAAGATAATATAAAATACCAATTAAAAGGGCTAGATAACATAGGCTTAATATGGATAGAAAAACAATCCATCACGTTTGGTACATGTATTCTTAAATTTAAAAAAAAGGAGATCACCAAAGATCTGATAACACCATCACAAAAGAAGATCTGATAAAAGATCTGATGCATCCTAATTGTAAAATTATTTACAATTTTTGTTTTATGTACAATTAAATATTGTGTCTTTGTTTCATATGTAACTGTAGATTTATATTTTAAAACAAAATTCATGACCCGCGTACTTGACAATAGAACATAGTAAACTTACATTGGTGCTTCTTTTCATGTCTACAGGCAAATTATAAAAATGCTTCCTATGATCCTTTACCAATCCGGGCGAAATTCATTATACATTTACCAATAACAGTACAAAATAAAATTGCAATTCGGATATATCAAACTACACCAGTGGATTACATAAAGGAATAAAAACAATAACAAAAAACTCCCATAAAACCCCAGGAGTTAGACTAGGTAATTGGAAAGGGCTAGTTTCTCATGCTCCTTACATAACGTCATCATCAAGTAGTCCGCATATAAAGTTTGTGATGGTACAGGGCTTTGACATGGACTAAAACACTTTTTATTTTGACATATTCCAATGGGAACGAATTGTGCTCCTCTTATTGCTGATTTGTTTTTACACTCCGATGAATATCAATTTGTGACTTAACTTTAAAAAGATTAATTCTAAGCACGTTGACTAGTTTATTCAACAAAAATTGAAAGTACCTATAGAGGACATCATTACTTTAAATAATCCTAATGTTCTTACCATTGTATTAGGTAAAATTTATTTATTCATTTTTTGCATTATTTTACCGCCAAAAAAATATATATATTGATACGGCTGCCTCTTACCATTTAACCGTTACTCGCATTAGTCTTTGTGTTATTTTATTTTGATGTCCAGTACTGTACCGCTTTGCATAGGGGTTTATTTGATTTGTATTCAATACTTATGTTTCGTTTCGTCATCATAAACTATGGTTTTCTCCGGCCACCAATAAAACTGGCCGCCACGATATAATTGAAATATTGTTAAAAGTGGCGTTAAACTCTATAACCATAACCCTGTTATATTAAAGTAATAATTGTAAGATATTGCCTTTTCTCACCTCTTGTTCAGTGTCCAGTGTATCTGTTTTTCCTACTTCCTGTTTTTGATGGCTGTCAACTATTTCTTTACTGTTAGTAGAGAGAACCTCTGCGTCTAGTAGTGATTCCAGATATTGTCTGTACATAATAGGTAAGTACAATGGCGTTTGGTTATCCAGCCATGCTAACCCGTGTATCTTTGAAAATGTGTATTGCGATTTATTGCCAAAGGTATGATAGTAGTATATTAGTACGGACAAAGCAATATTTCGGGGGAAGCGTCCGGGGGAGCTACCGGAAGCGGTCCTGACCGGAAGTGACGTCAGTCACGTGACCGGAAGCGGTCATGACCGGAAGTGATCGCGTGCGCAACCGGTTCCCGCGCTTTTTTCTTACTATAGTAGTAGTGCAATATGTACCATTGCGCATGACCGACATGGCTACCGGATGTGACGTGACCCCGAAGGGGTTCCTTGGAAGGGTGTGCACATGCGCAACCGGAAGTGAGGGCCTTCTGACCGGAAATGACGTCTTCAAACGTGACCCCGTAGTGCTTCCCCAGAAACTGGAAGTCACGTGAGTGTCCTTGGGGTGCTCTCTAGGACGTCCGCGTCCTATTTATCATTTTCTAGCCCTTTCACTGGTTATCTGCCCCTTTCCCGCCATAAGGGGGGCGCCTTCAATAATTACACAAAAGTTTGTTTTCGGATATGTAGTGTAGTACTAAGTAGTCTATCACGTCCGCGTTCTCACTGTGGGGGTACTAAATAATCTAAGAGTCAAATGAATGAAATGGTACATTTTATCACACAATAGAAGGTCACCAGGCCATGAGATTTTGGGTCCAGGGCCAAACTATGGGGTTTTTTTTTACTTTGGTATTTATGGATTAAATATTTTCACTTAATATGTCACTTAATTTTAACTAAAATCAACTGCATAACATTAAAAATCCAACTCAAAAGCTGATTCCTTCATCTAATTTTCGTGTTTATTCAACATCTTAATCACAATTTTGTTGACTTGTTACAGTTTTGTCATAGATGTTTAAGTTAATGTGTGATATTTTCATACTGTGTTTCGTTTTGTCTGAGATTTTGTCGTTTTTCGTGTCTTGGGTTGAATTTCAACGCTGCTGCTGCTGCTGCGGCGGGGCGGCCGCTGCTGCTGCTCTGGGGTAAACGTGTATGGCTGCTGCGGCGGCGGCGGTGATGGTTGTGGTGGATGCGCATTACTGCTCTGCGGTAAGTGTGTATAGCTGCTGCTGCTGCTCTGGATACTGGATTCTGTCATCTCATTGATTCAATTTTCCTGTGATGTGATTGGTTGGACACGTTCAATCCGTTTTTGTCAATCCAAAAGGCCACTCTGCATTTATCCAGGCTTGTGACTGGCTGTGCAATTACCATGGTTACAGTGTAATCATAGCAATGGCATAGGCTGCATTATTTTTTTTCCTATTTTTTTTTCTTCCTATTTTTGCTTTTTTTATTTTATTTTTCTTTCTTTCTTTTTTTGTTTTTTTTTTTGTTTTTTTTTCATAACATATTATAACAATATGTCATCATACATTGTTTCTATAACTTTTGAAAAAAAAATACATAGTTTCTAATATAACTTTAGTTAAAACTAAAAATACAATGGCATAGCTCTATAACATACTTTACTTTACACATTTTCTGGCTCTCTTTCTTCAAATAAAGGTATGGTCTTTTTCAGTTCTTTCCATTAGTAAAGACTCGGGGTCACTCCAGTAGTATATGGAGACAGCTCAAACAATATTAGAGGAGGTGGAGCGAGGTGGAGCTACCGGAAGTCACGTGACCGGAAGTCATATGACTGGAGATCACGTGACCGGAAGAGGCCCCGACTGGAAGTGACCGGAAGTATGTTCTGCGCATGACCGGCTTTTTCCAGTGTTTTTTTATTATTAGAGTAGCAAAATGTAGTACAGTAGTACAAGTACCATGGCTACCGGAAGTGACCGTAAGTCACGTGAACCCGAAGGGTGGAAGGGTTTGCGCATGTGCAACCGGTCGTTGCGCAATATCCGGCATAGTGGGGCCTTTTGACCGGAAGTGACGTTATGAAACCTCCCCCTGTAGTGACCGAAGATCATCCGAAGGGGATGGAAGGCGTGTGCGCATGCGCAACAGGACGTTGCGCAAAATCCGCCCTATTGGGGCCTTTTGACCGGAAATGATACCACCCATAGGGCTACCCCTGGAAAATATGGGAGCACGCATGAGTGCTCTTTGGGTGTTCTCTATGACGTCCGCGTCTATCGTTTTATAGCCCTGGTCATCTGCCCCTTTCCCGCCATTTTATTTTCATATAATATAATATATTTCAATAATGGTTTTCAACTACAGTGTTTTCGGATATGTTCGCTATGTGCTCCAAGTAGTCTATCACGTCCTCGTTCTCTCTAAATAACTTAAGAGTCAAATGAACGAAATTGTAAATTTGATCCCTACTTGCATAGTCTCTAGCAATTTTTTTTTATTCCAGAATGATTCTTCTCAATTCTGAAAAACAATGTATATACATGTATAGAGGGAGGAGGAGGAGGGCGGCTGCGGCGGAGGAGTAGGAGGACGACGGCGGCGGCGGATTGGGAGGAGAAGGGTGGCGGCGGAGAAGGAGGGCGGCGGAGGAGGAGGAGGACGGCGGCGGCGGATTGGGAGAAGGACGGCGGCGGAGAAGGAGGAGGGCGGCGGAGGAGGAGGAGGAGAGCGGCGGCGGCGGAGGAGGTCTCTGGGTATAATTATGACTAACACAGAAATCTTCCATATTTTCTTGTCTTTCTTCCATATTTTTCCTCTGACAGATATTCGTGGGACCAAAAGGCGCTTTAATCGGTCCTGGCTTGAAAAGTATCAGTGGCTGAGATATTCAGAGTGAGAAAATGGAGTTTTTTGTTTATGTTGTGTTTTGTTCAATATTTCTGAGCATGCATTTGTTAAGAATTCTGTAAATGACTGGGCAAATTTGGGTACCCTAATAAAACGCCACTTTGATCAACCTGGACACAGCAGTTGTCTTGAAATGAGTGAAAACTTTATGTCTATCGCGGAGGGCCAAAAGGACGATGTAATGTCAATGCTAAGCAGTACTTTTCAGGATAAAATCACAAGAAACAGATCAATTCTTCACAGTATCCTTAAGACCATTTATCTATGTGGAAAACAACATATTCCCTTACGCGGTCACACTGAAGAGAAAAGCAATTTCATAGCTCTTATTAACTACATGGCTGAAACTGATCAAATTTTGGCTACTCATTTGCAAAACAGTCCCCCAAATGCAAGGTATCTATCACCCACCATACAAAATGAACTGATTGATATTTGTGGTAGACAGTTACAACAAGTTATTGTTTCAGAGTGTAATTCAGCTAATTGCTTCAGAGTAATTGCAGATGAGACCACTGATGTTTCTACCACAGAGCAAATTTCTGTGTGTGTTCGTTACGTGGGTGTAGATAGCGATGAGGAGATGTGCGTCAAGGAGTCATTTCCTGGGTTTGCAGAGGCAAGCTCAACAACTGGTGAAGAACTGGCAACTACTATAATGACAAAATTAAGAGAATACGGAATTGTAACACAAGCAATGAGAGGCCAAGGTTATGATGGGGCTGCAAATATGGCCGGTAAATTTTCTAGCGTTCGCACACGTATTCAAACCGAAATTCCTGAAGTCTATTATGTCGATCCACTGCTATGCACATTGCCTGAATCTGGCTGTTGTCAAATCTTGTCAGCTCCCAATTGTCCGCAATACAATTGATACTGTAAAAGATGTTTCATATGCCTTTCATTATTCTTCGAAAAGGACAGGTAGGTTTAAAACCATGTTACAGCAGGCAGATGAAGAGCAATTAGATGCTCTTGATGGACGAAGAAAAATAAAAGGTTTGTGCGAGACCCGATGGTCAGGTAGGGCAGACGCACTTAACATATTCAAATCTGCGCATGCATTAATAATTGATACTCTAGATGTCCTAGGGACTGGTGGTGATCGAAATGCTATACAATTGAAACTTGCCCTTCAGGATTTCGGCTTCATGGTTGCTCTTGTTGTTACTGAATGTGTGCTTCAATACAGTTTGGCATTATCCAACCTTTTACAAAGACCTTCAATTGACTTGGTAGAGGCTGCATTTGAGGCTGAAACTGTAATTTCAAGCCTTCGAAAAATTAGACAGGATGACAATGTCTGGCAGGAGTTATACCAGGACATAGCAAAATTTTCCGAAAAGCAGAATGTATTACCGAGCAAACCGAGGACAGATGGTAGGCAACAGAACAGAGGCAATGTGCCTGCTGATACACCAGAAGAATACTGGCGACGATCAGTATACTATCCGTTGCTCGATCACATTGCCAATGAACTTGAGACAAGACTTGTAGTTCCCAAAGACCGGTTTCTGGCTCAATACCTCATCCCTTCAAAACTTGCCTCCCTTACACCCGAAACAGAACTTCAGGTTGTTATGCCATTTGCAGGCGACCTGCCCGATAACAATTTTGCAGCCTATAAAGCAGAAATGGTAAGGTGGAAATGTAAATGGCAAAATGCTACAGAGAAGCCGAGCACACTGATTGACACACTCAAGCATGCTAAACCCGAGTTGTATCCTAACATTCACAGAACTGTAAAGGTTCTTTTGACTATGCCTGTAATCACAGCTACCGCAGACAGGTCTTTTAGCGCTCTCAAAAGAATCAAAACCTATCTGCGATCGACGATGTTTGAGGATAGACTTAATGGCATGTCCATCCAGAGATTCCCCTGAACTTTGACCGGGCTATAAACACCTTTGCAGCAGTTGGAAACAGGAGAATCCAGCTAATATTTCCGTACTAAACACATATTAACATGCAATGGCCTGGATATACCTCGTTTGTTGTTGGGGCGTGTTACCCATATTTGTTTCATCAATCCCTTCTTTGTTTCATTATTTTTGTTGTTGATCCGAATCTTGTCTAGGTTGTTTGATTTACATTTCCTGTTTATTCCTCGCGTTTTATAGTCTTTTCGTGTTCCATGCAATCTCAACTCAACTGGATCGTTATATCAATGTATATAGGAATTGCGAATATGTTGTACATTTTTCAAATCAATTGTTTAAATAAAAAAAAAAAAAAAAAAAAATACAATCATAGCTGGCTGTGATACTTTTAATCGTTTTCATTCACCAGTTATTATGCATCGAAAACACGAAGGAGCAGTTACCAGACATGAATTTTTGCCATCCTCTGCAAGAAAGCATCTCCAGCTTTAGGGGGCTGCTGCCCCGCAGACCCCCTGCTTACAGGTTCTTTGTTTCTGGCTACGCCACTGGGCTCGAAAGAATCCAGCGACACGCAGCAATATTCATTACAGGAGACTACAGGTCACTGGAAGAAGAGAGTGTCTCCAACATGCTTGTGAAACTCGAACTACAAGAACTTAAAGAGAGAAGAACGAGCCAGAAACTTATATGTTTGTACAAAGTGGTTGAGGGGCTGGTTCCTGCTATTGAACCAAACGATTACCTGAAAAAAGCACGACCCAAGAGATCTATCACTACTAGAAAAAACTTGAGAACTACTAGGCAGCTAACATCGTCGCAAAACAAATGAAGAACAATACAAAGTGTTTTGACATTCCATCAAGCAAAACACATAAAATCTCAAATTCATTCTTTGTAAAAACCCTAATTGACTGGAACCATCTAGAAGACTCAATTGTGTGCGCATAAAAATTAGTGTTGAGAGCTTCAAATCTGCTCTCACAAACCGTCAATAAATCGACAGTGCTCTCTCTGCCGTTGGATATAAGCCATAATTGGTTACTTCAACGTACTCATACAGATACAGATGCAGATTTGTAAACTCCTATGGATCACCGTAACTATATATATATATTAGATGTTTGAGCTGTCAAATTGTTTTTCTTCCCTCGACGGGATTTGAACTCACACCATTGATACACTGCAGCACCATTCGCTTAGCCTTACGTCCAGCGCCCTAGACCACTCGACCACATCCACTGGTCTAGGGCGCTGGACGTAAGGCTAAGCGAATGGTGCTGCAGTGTATCAATGGTGTGAGTTCAAATCCCGTCGAGGGAAGAATAAAAATTTGACAGCTCAAAAATCTAATTCTAACACTGTTTGATTTAATTTTCAGACGTATATTTGATATTTAGTATTAACCTAGTATCCTTAGTAACTTTGAGATCCAGTGGGACAGATATATTGTATGGTTGTCACTTGCTTCTAGACGTTTTTATATATAGATTCTATATTATATATACGACTGAAAATTAAACCAAACAGTGTTAGAATTAGGTTTTTAAGCTGTCAAATTTTTTGTTCTTCCCTCAACGGGATTTGAAGTCACACCATTGATACACTGCAGCACCATTCGCTTACCCTTACATCCAGCGCCCCAGATCACTCGACCACATCCGCTCCTTATAAAAAGGAGCTTCAATAATCGTAGTGTTACCCCCCCCTCCCCCCTCCCTTCTCTGTATGCTGCCGCCTTTGTCAGGCGAACCACTTCTTCAACGGATCTTCATCCATTATTGAAGCGTAGTTTATATTTCTTACGAATTTTGTCACATTACATTTTATACTTTATACGGGATGTGGAACATTTTTTAAAAGGGGTATGTTATAACACACGCACTTTGCTTTCTTATATACGCTTTTCTGCACGCACATGTAAAAGAATATATCGTTTAATGACTAAGACACATCCACCGATGCACATTATAGTGTTAAAATCTAAGACACATCCATCGATGCACATAATTGTGTTAAAATTTAAGTCACATAGGTGTGGTAAAACCAAGACACATAGATTTGGTAAAATTCAAGACATTAAAAAGTGATAAAATCATCGTTGCACATAATTGTGGTAAGATCTAAAACACATCCATCGATTCACATAATTGTGGTAAAATATAAATCTCATAATTGTGGTAAAAACTAAGACGCATAATTGTGGTAAAATCTAAAAGACATATCGTCGGTGCACATTTTTATGGTAAAATCTAAAAGACATCCATTGATGCCCATAGTTATGGTAAAATAAAGAAAAAAGAAAGAAAATCATCCATACGTAAGGATTATATACATACACCTCTATCACTCTCATGTCACCAATGTTCAACACAATAATGTTCCTCTGTAACTAACATAACATCCATGATTAGATTTGATCTTTTCAGGTGTAGCGCAAAGCACATACTACTGGTTAATCTTTCAATATCGGTATATAATTCATTCAGAAAATGGAACTTAGTGCAGTCAACTATTAACTGCAGAAGATTATCATCACATTCAAATAGTTCAAATACGAGAGGTTTCAATAATTTCAATTCTAATAGATATCTCAGTTTCTTGATGAATTTTGATCGTGTATCGTTTAGTATGATGCACTTTAATAAGAAGTGTTTTGTATCTTCCGGTTCTTTGAAGCAAAGAGGGCACCTGGAGGTAGTTTTTTGTCCATTAAATCTAGCTCGATCAGCTTGAAGTGTGTATGTTCCGCAAACTATTTTAGATTTAACACATGCTCTTTTAACTGCATATAAATCTGAACCACAACTTTTCCAAATGTTATGTATTTTACCAATTTCAAATTCCTCAAAGTTGAACAGTTTTAGTGTAGATTTTGTTGTAGCATCTTTCACTAATTGATCTTTCCGGTATTCATTAATTGCTGTATATACAGTTCTTTTCCAAATTGCCTTATTAGGTACAGGGTTGAGGATGTCTCTAGGTGACGGTAAATGATACATTTCTGTTACTTTCACTATTTGTATAAACCAGCTGTTTGAGTCCTCAGGTTTTATTGCAAGTTGTCTGAAAGCAATATTATATTCCATAGATCCTTTATTTTTAGCAATATTTCTGAATAAGGAGAGCATTCGTTTGTGAAGTTCAGCTTCTATTGGTATTTGTCCAGCTAGAATTAGTACTACTGCTGTTGATGTACGGACAGGAAGATGTTGAATTTGTTTTAGTAATTGTACAAAATATGTTGAAAGATTTTTAATGTCCGTTTTAGTAAGTCTTATCACATCCAGTCCATACAGTAGTCTGGGAAGTACAAAGCATTTGATCATGTGTATTGAGACCATTGGATTTATTCCATTCATCCCATACAAACCTGCCTCCATCAGTGCGTATACTGTTTTGCGTGCAGTTTGTATTCTGTCTGGTACAACCAGTTTTACTCCAAATTTTGAGGAGGTATCTCTTTTGATTCCCAAGTGAGTTGCGTTTGCTGGCATATTTAGATTTTTGTCATTCATAGTCCATGTACATTGTGTTTTATCCCTGATCTTCAACACACATGATTTTTGGTCACTAATAATGTATCTGTGTTTGTTAGCATGATCCATCTGTATGTTTAACATAGTTTGAAGGTCATGTGGGTCATTTGCTATTAGTGTTACATCATCAGCTACAGTTGGTACTCCACAAAAAATGGATCCAATATGACATCCAATTTTATTTTCTTCATATATTTTAAGAAGAGAGTTTATGAATACTTTATATGCTGTTGGCGACCATACACCTCCCTGTCTTACTCCTTGTTTTTCTTCAAATCCACGTGAAATCTGCCCTTCCCATTTAACTTTAGTGGTGAGATGTTGGTACCATTCCTTAAACAGAAGCCAATTATCACCATATATATTCATTTTATGCATTTCCCTGTAAAGTCCTTCGTGCCATACTTTATCGAATGCTTTCTTAGCATCAGTTAGAGCTATATAGACGGGATTCCGTTTCTCTTTTGCCTCGATATTTAATTCGGTTAAAACAAGTCCAGCTATAGAAGGAGATTCTCCTTTAGTGAATCCGTTTTGTAAGTAGCTCTGCTGATGTCGGATAGAAGATTGGTTTCGAGATAAATGTAGTTTTTCTAAGATACTTTCCAATAGCACTTGTGACCGTAATGCGGCGGTAGGAATTTGGATCTTCCTTCGGTTTACCTCCGTTTTTAAAAATCGGACATCCAATACCAGTTTTCAATGTGTTTGGGATTTCTGCATTTTGGAAAATTAAGTTTACTAATTTTGTCAATATGATAACAGCTAAATTTCCTCCATACTTAAGATGTTCAATAGTAATTTTGGATTCATCCGGTGCTTTTCCATTTTTAAAAGTTGAGATGCATTCGCTTAGTTCTTCCTCAGTTACTTCCTGCATAGGTTGTCTATTTTTGGTAAATATCTCAGTAAGTATATCAACGTCATCATTCACCAGCGCTAAGAAAGTACTGTCAAAGGACTGCTGTTCTGATGGAGTGGCTAAGTCTTCAAAATAATCTGCCCAAGCATCCAATACTGTTACTGGATTATTAAAAGTTTTATCATCTATTTTCAAGATTGGTGTATTTACCTTGTCTCGTAAGGCAAATTAATCCGGAAAAATCTCATGTTTTATCCGAAGATGGGCATAGATTTGGTTATTTCCCTTAGAACTGTCAACCATTTCAGTTCTTGTGCAGGTGCGCGAAAAATGATTGAATAAATTGCAAGGTAACTGCAGACTATTTGATAAGTATTACTAACATTTACTGAACAGTCATATCTATATTTTTGGTTTGTCGAAGTGACTTTTTAAACAAAAGCACACTTGTTGATAACTGACTCATGCCTGTCATATTACCGTCATAATAATAATAATAACAACAATTATGGCCTTCTTCTTCTTCTTCTTTAGTTACGGAATAGCGCTCAACATACTGAACATTATTTTCCGGCCTTCATGAGAAGTTAATATCCATAATTATTAAATTGAGAAAGGGTTATTTTCCCGAGGTCCGAAGAACCGAGGGAAAATAACCCTTTCGAGATAAGTAAGTAAGTAAGTAAAACTTTATTTCAATTCGGCATGTAATATAAACAAAAAACATAAGCTCTCAAGAGATTTTTAGGGAATATAAAAAAAAACCCCACAAATACATCAACATTAAAACAATACATCAGCATGCAATTACAAAATTAAAACATATCATGCAGGCAAAAAGCAGAAAGGGGGCTGTAAAAGAAACCCGAACAGAGGTCCATGTGGCAAGTGCCTCGCTGTCACCCTGTTCAGGATTACCATACAATCATTCCATTTCAACATAAACGCAGTACAAAACAAGCCAAGCAAAAAGCAACTAAAATACAGAAATTTAGACATTTAGTAATTTCCATAGAAATTATTTAAAACCATTTAAAGAATAAAATTTAATAATTATGGATATTAACTTCTCATGAAGGACATAACTGTATTATTATACTGAACTAATATGAGGGAACTAACTAGTTATTGGTTCGAAGTGCTGAGGGAAATAACTAGTTATTGGTTCGACGTGCAAAAGCGTGCCAATTTCAAACAGTTATTTTGTGCTACGAGCAGATTCTCTCACAGTTATTTGAGGGGATGCCAGACCACGCGGACAACTCGGACCGAGACAAGTCGGCCCGTCAGCGAAGACAAGTCGGCCCGTAAGCGAGGACTTGTCGGCCAGTATGTTAAGACAATTCGGACCGTATTATTGATATTTAATTGTAAATAATAAATAGTGAATACAGATATTATGAGTCTATATAATTCTTCTGAAAATATATTTATTTAAAAGTTTAGAATTATCATTTACTTAACTCACTAGTAATTAGGAATTTAATATTAGTAAAATGGAATTAAATCACTTTTTAATTAATGATTATATTACCTTCAAATAATGATTACATTAATCAGTCTGGAAGATCAAAGTTTTTTTTTTCTTCTAATATTGGCGTGTGTGATCTTAAATGAGTAGTGGTTCCTTTAGCGGTATCCTGTGAATTTACGCTTGGCCAAGCCATTTAGTTAGCATAAATACCCGGCGAAATCATTTGGGTGGCTCAATGAGTTGGGTAGTTGGATTAGCTAACAACTCATACAAGCCTATCACCAATACGGCATGGGCTCGCGCAGTCTTTGTAAATTACAAAAAAGGGTGCACTCACTCATAACAACATAATGAGTCAATAAACAATCAAAATATAGACAATTCCGAATGTTTTGGTGTAAAATTTGTAAAAATCTATCCAGAAATGACTTCACAATCACAATAATTTTTGGAAAAAAATATGGTTTTGGTTGATTGTATGGGGATTTTTTTTACATTTCCCAATACTTTTGACAGATGACTGTATCTTTATGATTTCCGTCAATTTTATTATAAAAAAAACTAAGACAACAATAATTATTGATGGTCCAAGTAGTCTTTTCATACTGTCCGAGTTGTTTTAGCATACGTGCCGACTAGTCCTCGTTTATGGGGCGACTTGTCCTCGCTTACGGGCCGACTTGTCCGCTGGCTGAGTTGTCTGGTTACCCATAAAAGGCATACATGTAATTTGACGCAATACATTGTTACATACAGTATTTAAATAAATTCAAGTATTTCAGAGACAGACAATGACATGACTGTGATAGAGTATTACATTGGTAAAAAAAAAATGTGGAAAATATTGAGACAAGCGAACCGGAAATGCCTCGCACCCAAGGATAACCCACAAAAGCTTAAAATAAAGCTTATTTCCAGTGGAGTCCTTACCCTTATTACACTTCACTGGTCCATGATTGAGAAATATTAAAAATAATAATAATAAAAATAAGAAATATCAATATTCATTTCTTTATATCATAGATATGAAATGAGACTTATAATTTAATTTAATCAAATCATGCAGTCACGATCATTGTGCTGGAGACGGCGAATTAAGAGAAGAAAGTTAAAACGGTGTCTGTGATAGTCAACAATATCAACATAACAATCACCCCTCAATGTAATTAACTGAACCTAAAAAAGTCTACCACTTCTTCTTCTTCCAACGAAGTTCATCCCTCAGTGAGCCTGAGTATTATCGAACTTGTACAGACTACATGTATGTCACATATGACATTGGAAATCCAGTAATCTCAGAAAATTTCTTCAGAATCCTAGTCGAAACTGGAAAGCTTCCCCCTGAACACTGTGAAGAGTAACTCTGTTGAGTCATTCAAATCAGCTGTCTCACTCGTTAATCACTAGTCCATCAAAACTCTTGTATATATAGTTTTATCTTAAGATCAAAAGTAACAAAAAAAAACTTATTAAATTTCATTTTCTAAAGTAAATTTGTAATTTCTTTAGAGCGCGAAGCGCAGTACCCAACATAATTGGCGGAATCTTCAGTTAGTTGAAGGCGGCCTCTTATATTGTAGAAGTAGAAGTAGTCTCAACGAGATTAGAAATCCAGGTAGTGCCTTGGGACAGGCATAAATATGTGGAGGGGTTAAACTGGTTAATGGGATCCCATCCCCCTCTTAATTAGATCTCTAATGGCAATACATTACATGTACATGTATATATATAAATAAACAATGCAAAATCTGCACAGATTTGCTTCCACTCAAATAAACCACATACTATCACAGACACAACAGAGAAAGGTATCATTTTTCCCTCGCACCATTGTAGACTAGAGTCGTCTACCTCAGGCTGCAGTACTGAGTGACTCAGTCGAGTCATTCAGGGCTGCCATTATCTCATCGTATCCCTAAATTCACCCCCTTTATTTTTGTGCATATTCTTAAATTTATTTTCTTATTATTACTCTGGGACAGGATGGCCACCCTCCTTTTTCCAAAACTATGAACAAATTGTACCATATCATTCAGCTATTATTTTCAGTTAGTTAGTATAATTATATGATATTCTGATACATTTGTACATGTATATACACATGTATCATCACAAAATGACCATTTCTATACCAAACAGTTGTCTTTAAAAAATCCATCTTCGATTACCGTATTTAAAATAAGATTTTCATCAATGGCGGTGTGTCTATACATGTACATTTTTCAAGTTTTATTCAAGGGGCAGAACCCAGAGAAGACATTTCTGCTCCTTTTGTCATAAATATATTTTTAATTACTATTACATGTGTTTTTCATAATAGTGGTTTAGGAGAGGTGACTGTTGATTGCAAGCATTCACAACTTGTTTATTTTGTTTACAAATCAAATACTGCACAGTTGATTTAATAGCTATTTGTAATGAATTGTAATTGATTTTGTTCTGTTATGGTATAATCATTTACAATATTTTATATGATACATTGTGAATACAATGTTGCAGAGTTATTTTAATTTTGATATGTAGGGAAATATTTGGAAATAAGTTCAAAATTTTAATTATAGAATTATATACAGTATTGGTTATGGTATATAAGTTTTCAACTTCATATACTTTGCCACAGAGTAATTAAGGAAGAGAAGGTTTACATTTGTCATATGAAATTTGATTTGTGTGTATTGATTTTATTTTGGAACATAAAATAGACAATTTAAAAATAATATCCAATACTTTTGTACCATGTAAATATTAATGCAGGCTACGTAAAGATGAGTGACCAGCTTTTGCAAATTTCTGGTTTTACAGCTTGCCATTTAGCAGTTAAATTAATTAATTATGGACTTTGAGGATGACTTCCTCGAAAAGAAATTTGTTAGTTTGTTAGCTACGATTTTGACCAAAAAAATTATATGTTTTGGAAATTGGAAATTTTTTTTATAGCTTTAAAATGATGAAATAAAGGTAAATATTTCATATTAAACAGCTTATCGAACCACTTTTTGCCTTTTGAGAACGAAAATTACCATCGATTAATTAATTCCCTACAAGCAAATAATTTGACTTCGCTTTTTCCGTATGCAACTGACCTTACTAGTGACAGGTAAAAACGAATAATTTGTATTTTGTCGCTTATTAACTGCAAGCTTGCATGGTTCTTTGTCCGTAATTAACACCGACTAAAAGCAGATTCACAAAAAATAAGAAATATCTGCATTGTTGTACTGATTTAATGACGATTCGACAAACTCCGTAAACAATGTCGATAATTAATAAGATGGCATCCATTTCTTGATCGATTTCAAAACACGAGCAGTTGCACGTTTTTTCCCCGATGCGCATACATTTCATAACATTTATAAGTTACAGAAACACATTTTATTAAGGCATCAATCATATCTGATATCCGATTATGGCAGATAATGCCCCTTTAAGTATTGTAGATTTTATGGACAATAAAATAGAAAGTGAATGGCCAATTATGTGTGCAATTTTTCAGCTGTCAATATAAAAGTATCATGGAGAGGAAATTAAAAAATAAACATTTTAAAAAGTATACAGGTAAGCATATAATTTTGTGACCTTAATTACAACTTGAAAAATTATGTTGAAGTCAGTTTATAAATTAATATCAGATTACTTATATCACACAGCCCAGCAACAACAACAAAAATAGTTTTTACATAATTTGTACCCTATGGAAAAATGAATATCAAATATTTTTTGTTAAAAACTACAAAATTGATTTACCTCAAAAAACTACATTAATGATCATTGAATGGCTCCTTACAATTTTTTTTATGTGGCTGAAAACTTAAGTTGCCTGCACCATAGGACAACATTTTTAACATTGTAATACAAATAAAAATTATTTATTCACTTTCCGATGGGGTATGTATACATATACATATCCCCATTGGAAAATGAATAAATCATTTTTCTTTGAAACTACAGTATGAGCAAACACAAACTGTACCTGTATATGAAGGATCTTTGAATGGTCCTTTACAAAGTTTGTATTCTTGATGTGGATAAGAAATTCAAGATAGTCACCTATACATAATACAGGTCAAAGGTTAACATTACATACATTGTCAGGACATAGAATTTGATAAAGTCTGTGTTCTTTATAGGGATCAGAAATCCAAGATGGCCATCTATGCAGGACAATTGCTAATGTTACATACAGTACCTGTACCTTGTAACTAACAAATGTAAGGACATTATAGGAATAATGTTTTAAAATCTTTGGAACCACTGAACCCTACAAAAACAACATTAATTGTGTTGATCAGCACTGAACCCTACAAAAACAACATTAATTGTGTTGATCAGCACTGAACCGTACAAAAACAACATTAATTGATCAGCACTGAACCGTACAAAAACAACATTAATTGATCAGCACTGAACCGTACAAAAACAACATTAATTGCGTTGATCAGCACTGAACCGTACAAAAACAACATTAATTGTGTTGATCATCACTGAACCGTACAAAAACAACATTAATTGTGTTGATCAGCACTGAACCGTACAAAAACAACATTAATTGTGTTGATCAGCACTGAACCGTACAAAAACAACATTAATTGATCAGCACTGAACCCTACAAAAACAACATTAATTGTGTTGATCATCACTGAACCGTACAAAAACAACATTAATTGTGTTGATCAGCACTGAACCCTACAACATTAATTGATCACCAGTTTAGTTTAACATTTTTACTTGTGTATATGTATGACACTGGAATGTTCCTCAAATTTTATATCAGTCAAAAATTCAAGATGGTCTTCAACAAAGTTTTTTTTTATGTAGATCTTTAATTAAGTATAAGTCACAACAGGTAGTATTGTAGAACAGGAAAATGATTATAAGGAATGAGTGATTGTTGTTTATTTAATGTTCACCAAATGAGTAATTTTTCAGCTATTTCATGACGAGAACAAGTTACAAGGAGCAATGTAGAAAATTTAAAATATCTTCTAAGAAACCTCAAACGTGGATGAACCCACAATGTACATAAATTATAATTGGATATTGAATAAATAAATTATAAGCAATCGTTTGATACCAACACATTCACGATCAGGTGATCATGAACCACTAGTTTTTGAACAAGTTATTAAAATCCACCTGTGATGTAAATCTATTGTCAAAACTCTCCATTATTTTTAAGGAATGGAGAGTTATTGTTCTCTTTGTACTTTTAAGGTTCCACAAGGGGCAAACAATTTAATTCTTTGTACTTTAGATACTATACACAGACTTTTTTTTGTTACAAGATTAATAATTAATAAAATTAATAAAGTAAAATGGGTGGATTTTAAGTTGGAGAATGTCCTCGTATCTCTCCATTCCTTAAAAACAATGGGCCTCGGCTCCATTATTTTTAAGGAATGGAGAGTTACTTGGACATTCTCCTATACATAGACACAGCTTTTGTGTAAAAATGTTTGATGTACAAATGTATATATAGGTATTTAAACTTTTATATACCCCAATTGACAACTCGCCCAAGGCAAAAAAACTATGTTAAATAAAACTTTAAATCACATGTTTATATCATTTCAATAAAGACATAATTTTATAGTATCATTGTACAGCTAAAAGCATGACTGTATGCTAATGTATGTTTTATAAAAGTCATGATGTGAACAATGCTATTAACACAAAGCACAGGATGACTGTGTTTATTTCACTTGTTTACTATAGTCCGTTTGACCAGCCTAAAACAGGACTAAAAAATTAATTAAAAATCAACAGTTCAACTTATTGATTTTTTTTCTTCACACATTTACTCATATATCATCTACCTACTCTGACAAATAATTTCAGAATTTTGACACTATTTTCCAAAAAGTTGCCCATTAGGTCTCTATGTTAAATATTTGTACCAAATGTGGATATGTGCAGAGGGAGTTAGCATGCTTGTTGTTACCAACTTCCAGTGTAAACAATAACAACAACAGATGTGATTTTATTTACATTTCACTGTCATGTGATTACCTAATTTGAATATGTCACCAGAACCCAAGCATGCATGAGATGTTCATTTCACTTTCACCAAGTGACAATTTTGATTCGGCTTCAAAATAATCAAACACTTTTAGTATTAAATCCTGTTTTTCATCTGAAGTTTTGAGAGGCATGACTATCCTTTCTATATAAGTATTGGTAGAGTTCTAAATAAGGGCAGATAATTTTTAATTTGTAAATATTAATTTATGAAAAGACAAAAAAAATGTTGTTTTTTTCTACCTTTATTTTCTATTTTTTCTATTATATTTAAAAAAAAATATATATTAATTACTTGTGTTTTTTATTATGCTTAAATAACATACATAAAACTTGTTTTCATTTTCTAAAAGTATGCACAAAGCATGCAAAGCATGGGCTATTTACATGGTATACACATAGGCTTACTTTATAGCCATGTTCTTTGAGTTCAAATACTGGGTTTTAGAAAACACCAAAACAAAAGTGATTTTATTTAGAATTTAAAGAAAAAGATTTAAAATTCAAAGGCTTGCATTTATACTTTTTACTTTTAAATTTCTAAAATAATTTCCAATAAAATGTAAAAAGTTAAACTTTAGGTGAAATGAACATCTCATGCATGCTTGGGTTCTGGTGACATTCAAATTAGGTAATCACATGACAGTGAAATGTAAATAAAATCACATGTGTTGTTGTTATTGTTTACACTGGAAGTTGGTAACAACAAGCATACTAACTCCCTCTGCACATATCCACATTTGGTACAAATATTTAACATAGAGACCTAATGGACAACTTCTTGGAAAATAGTGTCAAAATTCTGAAATTATTTGTCAGAGTAGGTAGATGATATATGAGTAAATGTGTGAAGAAAAAAAATCAATAAGTTGAACTGTTGATTTTTAATTAATTTTTTAGTCCTGTTTTAGGCTGGTCAAACGGACTATACATAATAGGAGATTCTCTACCTGTAGGTATAAGAATAAGAGTAAGAATTGTATTGTCCAATAGAGGGCCCACAAGGGGCAAAGTCATTACAGTGATTCATAAACAATAACATTAAAAAATAAAAATAAAAATATTATACGTTACATTTACAATGAATGTTTCCTTTGGCAATCTGAATTTCCACCATAGATCCATCCCAGTAACAGTTTTTGATTTGACGGCCACGAAAGTCACGACAGACAAGACATAGGTATTTCCAGCTGAACACAGAGCAGTGTTAAAAGTGTCAAATGTTCATGATTAAGTCAGTTTCTCATTTACCATAGAACCTTAGCTAAAGATATTTAGTCATCACATTGGTCATATGAAGGGTGCCATGTCAGCCAGTTCACCTGACATTGACTTCATGTTCATGGTCTTCTGACTTAGTTAAATTACGTCAAGTTTTCATGATGAGGCATGTTCAATTCAGTTACTGCATTCACCATACAATCTAAGGCTCACACATTGACAATGAAGGGTACATAAGCCAGGCAAGTGTCACCTTAGTTTTTTTGTGAATGAATGTAATACATGTACATGTAGGTCAGATAAACAAGAGATATAGTTTGATCCTATGGCACTGTCAATTTCCGTGCCCATGTTTTTAATTTAACTACCTTTGTACCATAGATATATATATGTTAGATCTTTAGTTACATGTGCATGAAAGAAAATTTGGAGAAGGTTAAATCCTGACCATTTTTCTTAATATTGATATTTGATTTATTGTGTTTAACGCCACTTTCAGCAATATTTCAGCTATATCATGGCAACCAGTTTTAGTGGTGGAAGAAGCCGGAGTACCCGGAGAGAACCACCAACCATGGACAAGCAACTGATAAACTTTATCACTTGCAGCTGCGAGTCGAGTGCACCTTTTTTTGTAATTTACAAAGCCGGCCGCGAACCCACACCGTATTGGTGATTGGCTTGTATGAGTTGTTAGGTAATCCAACTACCTACTCATTGAGCCACCTGGGCCCTTTTTTTAATATGTTGTCGTCTAAATTACCTACATAAAAATTAATGTAACCATTAAAATGTTGTTTTGTGAAATTCTGAATTTTTATTATTGAATTTTCAGTTTATACTGAACTTTTCCTTACCCAAGGACTAGTTTTACCAGTTGAAGAAATCTATTTAAATATATATTGACCTTCACATGGCCATTCACAGTAAGATTGTTAACAATTAAAGGATCAAATGTAAAATGTTGACGACAATTCTTGATGAAACAGAACAATTATAAACCAATTAAAAAAAGTACACAGGTACACAGGTGATACAACATTGAATTAAATTTAAATTGTTGATTCATGATAACGTACATGTACATAGTCAATTTTATAACATTTAAATTTAATGACCTACAGTACATACCTGTATATAATTTTGATATAATAAATGTATTACTAGTCCTGACATGTGAACTAATTTGTATTACATAGTATGGTCATTCAGTCAGGCAGGTTTAATTTAATTAATTATAACTGAAGTTTGTGTATCCTCAGCCTAATTTTATATATTTTTCAAAGCTTTTTAACTTTCTGGTTTCAGATTTGGGGAATGGGAAGGGAGAGAGCAAATGCAGTCATGTTGCAATTGATGTCCCATTTTGACACACGTTTTTCACTTTACCTAGGATATACAATGTAGTATCATTCTGTCTATTGCAATGAAATAGAATGCTTTTAAAGTCATTCATTATTAAAAAAAAAAATTGGTGTATATAATGTCTACAATTTGTACCTTATGAGTTTAACCTCTGCCCGTAGCAAGGTATTTTTACTGGACAATGCTTGATATAATCTAATACACCAAGTTTATCAGTATTTTATAGAAAGTCAGTAGTTTCCTGTGGATACTCCAGTTTCCTCCAGTAATAAAAGTCACCTCCATTTGTACATGTTGTAGTGTATAAAGTAGTGCTAAAGATCTCTATTTAGATATATAATCTACATTCTACTTTAATTGGTTACCTGAACTTGTACATTTGCACTTTTTGACAGTACACTGACATTTGATGTTCAGTGTACATACATTGTAGCTATATAGTGTACCTACATGTATATTAAATAATGTTTACCTGTACAGTTTAGTCAATCTAATTAAAATTAGATCTCCACACTTTTTTTTATTGGCTGCTGTATAGAGCAAGTGTGTAGATTTTTATATTGCAGTTCAGTCAACTTATACTGAAATCAGTTGAGTTATACTGAAATCAGTTGAGTTATACTGAAATCAGTTGAGTTATACTGAAATCAGTTGAGTTATACTGAAATCAGTCAACTTATACTGAAATCAGTTGAGTTATACTGAAATCAGTTGAGTTATACTGAAATCAGTTGAGTTATACTGAAATCAGTTGAGTAATATACTGAAATCAGTTGAGTTATACTGAACAAATTAAAGTATCTATCCCTGTCCATTTTTAAGGCATTTACCGGTATGTAAATTATTCAGTGTACTTAAAATGAAATCAATTATGATTATATTGAAATGATTATAAAGTCCATTGAATATAAATAGTATTGAATTTGATTGGTTGTAATGAACTGTCAATTTGACAAATGAATGGCTGGAAGTGTCACTGAAGAGTTTAATATACATACATTTGTAACTATTAGGATGAAGTTCCTTCAGGCTCCAATTTAGTCTAGAACTGGTAGTCATGATGTAGCGGAAAGATTGCTGAAAGTGACAATATATTTCAATAACCCAGACCCATGGAATTTTCTAGACATAACATGCATGTAGGGGCCGTCCTGATCGTATAGTAGTTGGATTTACAACGGTTGTTCAATCAATGCTTATCACCGCTAAATTGATGAGTTGGAAGCCGGTTCATGGTGAGGTGTACTCGATACAATAATATGTGATAAGGTTTGTCAGTTACTTGCGACTGGTCTGTGGTTTCTTTGGTACTCCGGTTTTGCTCCACCAATAAAACTGACAGCCACGATATAAATGAAATATTGTTGACAGTGGCATTAAACACCATAATCATAAACCTCTAGGCATGATATATTATACCCCCACTCGTAGAGTGGAGACTATAATGCAATCACCTTGTTTGTCCGTCTGTCCATCCGTTTGTCGTCCGTTCACACTTTCGTAACAGATATCTCAGCTTCTACAGGAAGAAATGATTTTATGTTTAATATATGGCTTTGGCATGGTGACTTGTACCGTGTCTCCCCTTTCCAGGTTTACCGCACATCTACTTCCTGTTTACCGTGCGAGTTACAAATGAACGAGTGGAGGTATTCTTAGCACGACGTAGCGTGCAACATCTTGTTTATGTACAGCAAAACCTGTATAAACCAAACAATAAATGTAGGAAATCTCTGTTGATTTAGCCTGTACATGTATATACCAAACACCAGTCCAAATATCTCTGTTGATATAGCCTGTACATGTATATATACCAAACACCAGTCCAAATATCTCTGTTGATATAGCCTGTACATGTACCATATTTATATACCAAACACCAGTCCAAATATCTCTGTTGATATAGCCTGTACATGTATATATATATATACCAAACACCAGTCCAAATATCTCTGTTGATATAGCCTGTACATGTATATATACCAAACACCAGTCCAAATATCTCTGTTAATATAGCCTGTACATGTATATATATATATACCAAACACCAGTCCAAATATCTCTGTTGATATAGCCCGTACATGTATATATACCAAACACCAGTCCAAATATCTCTGTTGATATAACCTGTACAGGTATATACCAAACACCAGTCCAAATATCTCTGTTGATATAGCCTGTACAGGTATATATACCAAACACCAGTCCAAATATCTCTGTTGATATAGCCTGTACATGTACCATATATATATATACCAAACACCAGTCCAAATATCTCTGTTGATATAGCCTGTACATGTATATATACCAAACACCAGTCCAAATATCTCTGTTGATATAGCCTGTACATGTATATATACCAAACACCAGTCCAAATATCTCTGTTGATATAGCCTGTACATGTATATATACCAAACACCAGTCCAAATATCTCTGTTGATATAGCCTGTACATGTATATATACCAAACACCAGTCCAAATATCTCTGTTGATATAGCCTGTACATGTATATATACCAAACACCAGTCCAAATATCTTTGTTGATATAGCCTGTACAGGTATATTATATGTTATTCAGCTATCAGACAGGGTATATAATGTGACATTCCCATGGAATTTTCTAGACATAACATGCATGTAGGGGCCGTCCTGATCGTATAGTAGTTGGATTTACAACGGTTGTTCAATCAATGCTTATCACCGCTAAATTGATGAGTTGGAAGCCGGTTCATGGTGAGGTGTACTCGATACAACAATATGTGATAAGGTTTGTCAGTTACTTGCGACTGGTCTGTGGTTTCTTTGGTACTCCGGTTTTGCTCCACCAATAAAACTGACAACCACGATATAAATGAAATATTGTTGACAGTGGCATTAAACACCATAATCATAAACCTCTAGGCATGATATATTATACCCCCACTCGTAGAGTGGAGACTATAATGCAATCACCTTGTCCGTCCGTTTGTCCGTCTGTCCATCCGTTTGTCCGTCTGTTCACACTTTCGTAACAGATATCTCAGCTTCTACTGGAAGAAATGATTTTATATTTAATATATGGCTTTGGCATGGTGACTTGTACCGTGTCTCCCCTTTCCAGGTTTACCGCACATCTACTTCCTGTTTACCGTGCGAGTTACAAATGAACGAGTGGAGGTATTCTTAGCACGACGTAGCGTGCAACATCTTGTTTATGTACAGCAAAACCTGTATAAACCAAACAATAAATGTAGGAAATCTCTGTTGATTTAGCCTATACATGTATATACCAAACACCAGTCCAAATATCTCTGTTGATATAGCCTGTACATGTATATATACCAAACACCAGTCTAAATATCTCTGTTGATTTAGCCTGTACAGGTATATATACCAAACACCAGTCCAAATATCTCTGTTGATATAGCCTGTACATGTATATATACCAAACACCAGTCCAAATATCTCTGTTGATTTAGCCTGTACAGGTATATATACCAAACACCAGTCCAAATATCTCTGTTGATATAGCCTGTACATGTATATATACCAAACACCAGTCCAAATATCTCTGTTGATATAGCCTGTACAGGTATATACCAAACACCAGTCCAAATATCTCTGTTGATATAGCCTGTACATGTATATATACCAAACACCAGTCCAAATATCTCTGTTGATATAGCCTGTACAGGTATATATACCAAACACCAGTCCAAATATCTCTGTTGATATAGCCTGTACATGTATATATACCAAACACCAGTCCAAATATCTCTGTTGATATAGCCTGTACATGTATATATACCAAACACCAGTCCAAATATCTTTGTTGATATAGCCTGTACAGGTATATTATATGTTATTCAGCTATCAGACAGGGTATATAATGTGACATTCCCATGGAATTTTCTAGACATAACATGCATGTAGGGGCCGTCCTGATCGTATAGTAGTTGGATTTACAACGGTTGTTCAATCAATGCTTATCACCGCTAAATTGATGAGTTGGAAGCCGGTTCATGGTGAGGTGTACTCGATACAACAATATGTGATAAGGTTTGTCAGTTACTTGCGACTGGTCTGTGGTTTCTTTGGTACTCCGGTTTTGCTCCACCAATAAAACTGACAACCACGATATAAATGAAATATTGTTGACAGTGGCATTAAACACCATAATCATAAACCTCTAGGCATGATATATTATACCCCCACTCGTAGAGTGGAGACTATAATGCAATCACCTTGTCCGTCCGTTTGTCCGTCTGTCCATCCGTTTGTCCGTCCGTTCACACTTTCGTAACAGATATCTCAGCTTCTACTGGAAGAAATGATTTTATATTTAATATATGGCTTTGGCATGGTGACTTGTACCGTGTCTCCCCTTTCCAGGTTTACCGCACATCTACTTCCTGTTTACCGTGCGAGTTACAAATGAACGAGTGGAGGTATTCTTAGCACGACGTAGCGTGCAACATCTTGTTTATGTACAGCAAAACCTGTATAAACCAAACAATAAATGTAGGAAATCTCTGTTGATTTAGCCTATACATGTATATACCAAACACCAGTCCAAATATCTCTGTTGATATAGCCTGTACATGTATATATACCAAACACCAGTCTAAATATCTCTGTTGATTTAGCCTGTACAGGTATATATACCAAACACCAGTCCAAATATCTCTGTTGATATAGCCTGTACATGTATATATACCAAACACCAGTCCAAATATCTCTGTTGATTTAGCCTGTACAGGTATATATACCAAACACCAGTCCAAATATCTCTGTTGATATAGCCTGTACATGTATATATACCAAACACCAGTCCAAATATCTCTGTTGATATAGCCTGTACAGGTATATACCAAACACCAGTCCAAATATCTCTGTTGATATAGCCTGTACATGTATATATACCAAACACCAGTCCAAATATCTCTGTTGATATAGCCTGTACATGTACCATATTTATATACCAAACACCAGTCCAAATATCTCTGTTGATATAGCCTGTACATGTACCATATATATATATACCAAACACCAGTCCAAATATCTCTGTTGATATAGCCTGTACATGTATATATACCAAACACCAGTCCAAATATCTCTGTTGATATAGCCTGTACATGTATATATACCAAACACCAGTCCAAATATCTCTGTTGATATAGCCGGTACATGTATATATACCAAACACCAGTCCAAATATCTTTGTTGATATAGCCTGTACATGTATATTATATGTTATTCAGCTATCAGACAGGGTATATAATGTGACATTCCCGGCTTATGATCTATATTCCCTGAGGCGCAGCCGAAGTGAATATCACATTATATACCCTGTCTGATAGCTGAATAACAAATATATTACGGATTTAACCATTTTTTTGTTAAATACAGAACCAAACTGTCGTATAAAATTTTTTTAAATTTTTTTTTATTTATTTTTGTTTGTTTGTTTCCTTTTTGTTTGTTTATTTTTATTTTCCTTAAATTGTTTTTTTTTTACCACGTACATAGTCCCAATTCATATTTAAAACCTTATTAAATATTTTGCATCTTTTATTTTCATTTTCCGTATTTCTAGATGTCCCTTTTCGTACCTCTGACATTCTTTGTTCAATGACGTCAAATATTTGTCACGTGATATTTTATGTACTGAGGTGTCTCATAAAGGAAAATCCTGTTCAATATTTCTAAATCAACACAATTTCATATGCAGTAAATTTAATAAACTTTATAATTATAACATTAATATATTACATAACAAAACAACGGGTTTGTGAAACAATTTCAATAATTAAAATGTTAACAATAAGCAAAAACTTGGTGTGGCCCCGTGACCTCGAAAGTTTTAAAGGCGGAAACTTTAACACACTTTCACTTGTTGATTGTTATGTTCAAATTTGTAATGGTACAGCCGTGGAACATGGGAGTTTGCTGAATTGTTCTGGTGTTTGTGACGGAATTAACTGTTGTAAGAGTATTATAATCACAAAATAAATCATCATAATTTACATCCAAAATGTCAACGACGTCCGTAACCGACGATGAAACATGTGTATTGGCTCTCATTTGAACAAGTGATGTTGAACTTGAACTGTTTTGTGTCGGCGGCATGAATTGCAACCGGGAAGTACTGTGCGGTGGCATTATTGAGGATAGTTGAGATGGTTGCTCTCCACGAACAGAACTTGTGATAATGTCCCCCATAACTTGTTTTTCCTTTGATGAAACACGTTGATATACTGCAACTGACGAGGCAGATTTGTGTCCGGTAACTGCCATAATTTGTGCCATTGAACAGTTTCTTCCGAGGATAGTTGCACCCGTTGCACGAATTGAGTGGTTGGTGTAGATTTGTGAAAGGTATATTTTAATTTTTTATTGAAGAAAAGAATATCTTTTTTGTTCATACAACCGTTTTGAGTTTAAAAACAGCATTTAATTTGGTAAAAATACATTTATTATTCCGTATTATGATATTGATTCAGTGAAGCGTAAATATTTCTGTTTTTGTCAACCACGTTGTTATTGTTTTTTGGGGCCCAAATGAGGGAGACCGAAAACGTACATATATACCCCGTCTGTTTTCCGAATATATGCTGACATTCAGGGTTGAATAACCAATGAAAATATGTGTAACAAACTAAATTCGTAATATATATATATATACCAAACACCAGTCCAAATATATCTGTTGATATAGCCTGTACATGTACCATATATATATACCAAACACCAGTCCAAATATCTCTGTTGATATAGCCTGTACATGTACCATATATATATACCAAACACCAGTCCAAATATCTCTGTTGATATAGCCTGTACATGTACCATATATATATACCAAACACCAGTCCAAATGAGGTTAGGTTGAGACAGATGTTTCACTGTACATTTCTATACAAGATGAAATAATTTGTAATTACGGTTGTCATCATCATTGCTGGTTCCTTTATTATTGGAATGGTAGTGGTATCTTAATAGAAATACCTGATTTAAAGTACATTGTATACATCCATATATATATGTAATATTAATTTCATGTATCAATATAGAAGGTAAAAATTCAGTTTATTTATTTTTGTAAATTATCAGACATGACAGAAAAAAGTATAAATTTACTGTAACAGGATATGTTTACTTCATTACAGAGTTGTTGAACCAGAAATGTAACAATTTTTTTCGAGACTGTGAAGATACAATAAATAGAAGAATGAGCAAGACTGTGATATTATCGTTTGTTATATCATTCCTTATATCTAATGGTGAGTAACATACAATTTTATTGATATAATTTCCAGTCTTCACGCTAACCCACTTGCCCGAAGCCCGGGACAAGTAAAACTGGACTCGAACAAGTGGAGATTATGAAAGAATTTGGTTGAATGAATAGAATATTTTTCTAAATTTGGCTTTCGGGCAAGTACATGTAGGTGAAAAAAATTTAGGCAAAGAATGAATTTCGTATTTGTTTATACATGTATTGTCAAATTTTATATGGATATGTTTCACCTACATTATATGATGGGTTCATTTTTAAATAGCTATGGCCACTTACGTCTATTGAAAAAAGAAATCGGTATTATAGTTGGAAGTACATTGTAAACATATTTAAGATGACTTAATTATAAATAAAAAGTAGTATGATCCTACTTAAATAATATCAATTGTATGTAAAGAATGCTGAAATATATTATAATGTTCTTTTAAAATTAAACCCATACAATGTAAACAGATCACCTATCATTAGGTACTATTACTACCTGAACTCTAATAAAACATTGTTATACAAAAAATGTATATTAATTTGAAGTAGCTGAAAGGTCAAAATACATAGTAGGGGGGCCGTCATGGTCGTATGGTAGTTGGATTTACGACTACCTATGCAATCATTGCCTATCACCACTAATGTTGTGAGTTCGAATCCAGCACAGGCGAAGTGTGCTCGATACAACATAATGTGATAAAGTTTGTCAGTTTTCTCTGGGTACTACGGTATAACGGACCACCACGATATAACTGAAATATTGTTGAAAGTGGCGTTAAACACAATAAACCAAACCAAACCTACAATCATATGATATGATTTATCAGGTATATACCGATATATATTTTTAAATGAACATGAAGGGATGGATATATTTATAGGCACAATTAATCCTATCCTCTAAACCAAAATAATCTTGATTTGCAGGATAGATTGTCATTAGAATTCTTCCTAATTGTGCAAGTTGCATAATATGTGCAATTTATTTCTCTTGTGTGCATCAAAACAGAACTATTAGATGCTTGACCACAAGTACATCTATTTTCCACTTGACTTCCATTTTGACCTGAACCAAAGGCCAAGGGTCATGAGAGCTTTTGTTATCTGTTGGTGTCCAGGATTTTTGAACACTAAAATGAAGCTTTTAGGAAAGTTGCATATTGTTTAATAATTATGAATGACTTTAATACTTTATATTTGTGTCTTGATATGCAGTATTTCGTCAACTTTATTGTAAAAAAAGCATGAGTCAAAATGAGCTCAAATATTAAATTGCAGCTGTGTGCAAATAAAGCTAATTTTCAGTAAAAAAAAAAATCACTTAAAAATTAATTTGGTCATTGAACAGGCTTTAACAGGCTTTCTCAGCATACATTAATAACAGAATGAACATGATGAACATGATGAAAATTAAAATCAATACATTTCTACATTCATTTCTGTTATAAATGTCCACTGAGGAAGGTGGCCAAAACATTCTGAAATATACATATGTTCATTTATACAGTGAAACCTTTCTACACTTAAAACCTCATTGGGACCAACTTTAGTGATTAGTATGGACACGTATTATATAGGTTAAAGTAACAAAGATTGCCTACATAAGGACTGTATTTGTTCATACAGAATGTTGTTTTATTCAGGGTTTTGTTTAGACAGGTTTATACAGAATTTTGTTTTATTCAGGGTTCTGTTTAGACAGGTTTATACAAAATTTTGTTTTATTCAGGGTTTTGTTTAGACAGGTTTATACATAATTTTGTTTTATTCAGGGTTCTGTTTAGACAGGTTTATACAGAATTTTGTTTTATTCAGGGTTCTGTTTAGACAGGTTTATACATAATTTTGTTTTATTCAGGGTTCTGTTTAGACAGGTTTATACAGAATTTTGTTTTATTCAGGGTTCTGTTTAGACAGGTTTATACAGAATTTTGTTTTATTCAGGGTTCTGTTTAGACAGGTTTATACAGAATTTTGTTTTATTCAGGGTTCTGTTTAGACAGGTTTATACAGAATTTTGTTTTATTCAGGGTTCTGTTTAGACAGGTTTATACAGAATTTTGTTTTATTCAGGGTTCTGTTTAGACAGGTTTATACAGAATTTTGTTTTATTCAGGGTTCTGTTTAGACAGGTTTATACAGAATTTTGTTTTATTCAGGGTTCTGTTTAGACAGGTTTATACAGAATTTTGTTTTATTCAGGGTTCTGTTTGGACAGGTTTCACTGTACATGTAGATTTAATATTTTGGTTTGTCGTGATCGTATGGTACATTGTAGTTGGATTTACAATTACAATTTACATGTACCTATTCAATCAGTGCTTATCACCACTAAAATTGTGAGTTCGAACCCCGTTCATGGCGAGGTGTACTCGATACAGCATTATGTGATCAAGTTTGTGAGTGACTTGTGACAGGTCAGTGGTTTTCTCCAGGTACTCCGGATTCCTCCACCAATAAAACTGACCGCCACGATATAACTGAAATATTGTTGAAAGTGCACTGTGGTATTAAACACCATAAACCAAATCTATATACAGTATTCCATATGTTAAAGTAGAAAGAGGGACTGTCAGGGTCTTGATCGTTTGGTTGTTGGATTTATAATTACCTGTGCAATCAATGCCTATCACCACTAAAGTTGTGAGTTCGAACCCCGTTTATGGTGAGGTGTACTCGATACAACATTATGTGATCAAGTTTGTGAGTGACTTGCGACAGGTCAGTGGTTTTCTCCAGGTAACATACGATTTATGTATATTTTTAAATGTATTACAGGATTTTTTATGAACTTTGAACTTTTGCCGATTTTGACCGATTATGCAAATTAGAAAAAAGGGGGGATGAAATTAAAAAAAAATCTTCTCCTCTGAAACTACTGAGCCAATCTCAACCAAACTTTGCTGAAATGATTCTTGGATGGCCCCCTTCCAAAATTGTGTCCGGTGATCCCGACTTCCAACCAAGATGGCCGCCAAGCTCAAAATAGAAAAAAGGGGGGATGAAATTTTAATTGTCCATTGCTGCTTTAGTGTAAGTCAAAATGAGCTGAAATTTTAACTGCAGCTACATGGCAAGAAGTAGTTTAGCATATATTTTGGGTTTTTCTGTGAAATTTTTCTTTCAGCCGATATATACCGATTATGCAAATTAGGCATATTTTGATAAAAGATCGCATTTAAATCTTCTCCTCTGAAACCGCTGAACCAAATTAAACCAAACCTGGCAGGGATGGTCCCTTGGTGGTTCCCTTTCAAAATTGTGTCCGACAGCCCCGCCCTCCATTCAAGATGGCTGCTGTTACTAAAAATATAAATTTCTTCAATTGTCCATTGCTGCTTTAGTATAAGTCAAAATGAGCTCAAATTTGAACTGCAGCTACATGGCAAGGAGTAGTTTAGCATATTTTCGGGATTTTTTTTTAAATTTTTCTTTCAGCCGATTTATACCGATTATGCAAATTAGGCATATTTTGATAAAAGATCACATTTAAATCTTCTCCTCTGAAACCGCTGAACCAAATTTGTGTCTGGTGGTCCCGCCCTCTGACCAAGATGGCTGCACAGCTGTACTTAGTTTAACATAGGACCCTATGGGAAATTCACATAGAAACCATCTTGTCTGGAACCAGTAGCTCAATTAAAACCAAACTTTGATGGAATAGTCATTGGATGATCCTCTTGCAAAATGGTGTCCGGCAGTTGCGCTCTCCCGCCAAGATGGCCACCACAGTGCAGTTGCGTTGTTATTGAAAGCAGCTTTGATCCAGGTGAGCGATTACAGGCTCCTGGGAGCCTCTGGTTCATCAAATTTTCAAAATGTTAATACATTTCGTTTTTTATTATACCCCCCGCAACGAAGTGGTAGGGGGGGTATACTGGTTTCACCATGTCCGTCCGTCTGTCCGTCCGTCCCTCTGTCTGTAGAAAAATCCTATGTCGTACGATAACTTGAGTTGTGTTTCTTAGAATCTTTTAAAATTTTATCAACTGCTTACTGGTGAAGAGAGGAGGATCCCTTTTTTTTTGACGATTTTCACTTTTGCCGTTCCAGAGTTATTGGACTTGATATGACGCAAAATAGGATTTTTACCCTATGTCGCATGATAACTTGAGTAGTGTTTCTCAGAATGTTTTGAAATTTTATCAGCAGCTTACCGGTGAAGAGAGGAGGATCTCTTTCATTTTTGACAATTTTCACTTTTGCCGTTCCAGAGTTATTGGACTTAATATGACGGAAAATAGGATTTTTACCCTATGTCGTATGATAACTTGAGTAGTGTTTCTCATAATGTTTTGAAATTTTATCAGCAGCTTACCGGTGAAGAGAGGAGGGTCCTTTTCATTTTTGGTCGGAACAATCAGTAATGTTTTGGTTATGGAAATAGGTTGGACAGATGTGGGGAGCGGGGGGTATATCTTAGTGAGCTGTGCTCACAGTAATACTAGTTTAAAATACTATAAGTTTAAACAACAAACATGTGCAGCATGTCAAGATTTACCTAGCCTGCAATTTTAAAGTAAATCTGATTGCCCTTTTTTCATCAAATTTTCAAAAATTTAATACATTTCGTTTTTTATTTAAAAAACTATAAGTTTAAACAGCAAACATGTGCAGCATGTCAAGATTTACCTAGCCTGCAATTTTAAAGTAAATCTGATTACCCATCTTGAAGTTATTGCCCTTTTTTCATCAAATTTTTAAAATGTTAATACTTTTCATCCTTTATTTCAAAAATTATAAGAGATAGATGTTAAGTGTAAACTGAAAACATGTTCAGTTTGTCAAGATCTACATGCCCTGCAATTTTGAAGAAAATCTGATTACCCGTCTAGGAGTTATTGCACTTTTTTCATTATTTTTTGTTTAATTTAAACATTTTTGTTTGATATTTCAAAAACTATTAGAGATAAAGGTTAAGTTGAAATTGCAAAAATGTGCAGCATATCAAGATCTACATACCCTGCAATTTTGAAGTTAATCTGAGTACCCAATTTGGAGTTATTGCTTTTTTTTCATCAGATTTTCTAAATTTTAATACTTTTTGTCCTTTATTTCAAGAACCATAAGAGATAGATGTTAAGTGTAAACTGCAAACATGTTCAGCATGTCAAGATCTACCTACCCTACAATTTTGAAGTTAATCTGAATACCCAATTTGGAGTTATTGCTCTTTTTTCATCAAATTTTCTAAATTTTAATACTTTTTGTTCTTTATTTAAAAAACTATAAGAGATAGATGTTAAGTTTAAACTGCAAACATGTTCAGCATGTCAAGATCTACCTAGCCTGCAATTTTAAAGTAAATCTGATTACCCATCTTGAAGTTATTGCCCTTTTTTCATCAAAGGACTGGAAGCTATAAGGGCCAAAATCGGCCCCACCTCAGATGCCGATAAAATTTTCTCCAAAATATATTCACAATATGTGCTTTTCAGAAATAAATACAGTTAGTTAATATGTGTATCTAATTCCTCACAGCGGATCGACAAATTCAGGTAATGAAAAGCAGTGAACATCATTTTTTTCATTATACAGAATGTACGTATCATTGTATTATAATGCATATCTTTAAAAAAAAAAGCAAAAACAAAAACAAAGCATAATAAAACTAAATAAACAAGGCATACATTTGTCTTAATATGCAATGTGGATTGATTTCAGGAATAAAAACATGTTCCAAAGCTGTATTATGAAATTAAAGTGAACGAATAGTAATGTCGCAACGTCACCCATTTTCGACGGTCTCCTGTTTTCGACGGTTTGCTTCACGTGATAAAATCTCTCATTATTTTGATCGCTTAATTTGTCAGAGGTTATATTATGATGCTGAAATTGCATGAATGATCTCATGAAATCTGATTTAAAAATGTTATCTTTAAATATAAGAACTACGTACCACATCTATTATTCCACGTTCAAATTGTAGTTTTTCGTAATTCATTTTTTCGTCACCTTAGCAAAGCTTTAATCATTTAAAAAATATGTCTCATACAGACCAATTTTGGATTCATCTCGTCTGCTATGACATTGATAATGTACATATTGAGGTCAATATCAGGGGCAGATCCAGGATTTCAAGTTAGGGGGGGTGCGGACTTAAAAAAATTGTGGAGGGAGGCGCGAACATTTTTGGGGGTATTTCGTGTGAAAAATCACGATTTTATGCAAAAAAACATATTTTTTCCAATTTTATGGGGGGAACGTGCCGGGTACGACCCCCCCTGGATCCTCCCCTTAGACATCTATTCAGAAACTTATTAACATTGATTGTCGAAAACTGGTCGAAATTTTGGTATTAATCTTAAAGAAGTAATAGATAGATTTATTCGGACAATATAGAACTTTGTCATATTTGAAATTTGTTTAAACACTTTTTTAACCGTACTTTATTCTTAACGACAACCAATGCGATGATATATTCCAGTACATTTTTACGGACAACCATCACAAATCTATAAAAAAAAAAGTCCAATATTTAAAGACCGCTTTTTTTTATAATATGGAAATATTTTGGGAAATGGTGTGAAGTAAAATGTTTAATGTGTAACGATTTTAGCTGTGAGAATTTTTTTTGTTTTTTTTGATAAACGGATAACAAGCCTTGGAATCAGATATCCCATAGAAAGTGGTTGTCGATAGATAATTGTTTTACAATCAAGTATTTCATATATATTTATGATGAGAACAAGTTTACAACCATATGATTAATCGTGTAGGTAAAATGTGTGTCGCTGCCATGAGTCTATGTATGATTGTTTTGATTGTCACTAGAAAAAGAGGAGATGGTAGATATTATTTTGCTTTGTGACAAACCAACAACAACACTCCTAATAAACTGTTGCTATCAGAATCTGCTGTAAGTTGTCTTTTACGTGTAAGGAGTGTGTCCTTTACATCCCACGCTAAGGGATGTATTAAATTTGTTCCTCATAGCTGTCTGGTGTCCCTTTCACATAAAGTCGGTGTTTTCCTAGAGAAAGCCATTTGTTATTTTATTTATGTCAAATTCGCAGTCATGTTAGGATTCTAATAATAATAGGATATTATACATTATTATACAGCTATAATTTTAATCCAATCAAAAACAATATGGTTGTGATCGTCTTCCGTAATTAGAATCGTCAAAATAAAATACAACCGAATTAATATCAAATGGTGACTTGTTTCAACCTCATTTAAAATATACCTTGACATTCTTTAATACTTATACATCATGTTCACGATCTTTTATTACAACACATTTTGTTCCTGTTCTAGTTAAAGGACTTTATCAAACAGAATCATACAGTTTACATGTAATGCAGTTAATACGCATTTAAACCACAGAAGAATATTTCTATTTTCCACACCTTGTGGTGTGGGGTCGCTATTGTGCATGCGAAATATTAATTGCAAACACCATTGACTGGCTATTTGCTGCCTGTCTAGAATATTTTATTTTTTTCTCGATCGACCATTCAGAAGCTAGAAAACAATATGATGAATATTGTCTGTCAATCATGCAAACAATAACTTATGCACATGACAAAACGCATTTTCAATGTACTACATACACAAACTTTTGATCCATCATTTGTCCATTGGAGGTTGATTTAAGAGAATGAAACTGATAAAAGTTTAATTTGGGTGCAAAAGGGGAAACTTTATATAATTTATGAAAATGTGATGTGAATTCAGTGGCCAACCATCCTAGTCTGGTGGCAAAAGAAAAGGTATTGTTCTGATATGCCTAACGTTGTGTCTGCAATTGACGGAACTTCACATGAGATACAAATTCCATCCAATGAACCACAGGCACTTGTTTCATTCAAAAAATATATGCCCCCTCTTCTTCCTTACTTCAAGGTAAACATCTACCCTTTTCCCTTTCCCCACTTCGCCTCAATATTTTTCGCTTATTTGTGATCCTTTCGCTGACCCAATTATATCGTTACACTCCCGAGATAGTTCTCTTTTCGACTGCCACATTTAAATATATCTACCGGGCCCCCCTCAGACAAATTGGACAAGAATAGTCAGCGAATGTGGCTTATTAAAAATTTCAGTCAATGAATCCCAACAAAAAACCTACTTTCAGCAAACCAATTCTTTTCATTGATTGATATGAAAAGAAAGTTTATAAACAGTGATAATCATAAATTCCATCAATATCAATAAAACAATTACCTTTCATCTTAACTGAACTTGAGCCGTCGTGGTCGTATGGTAGTTGAATTTAGAACTACCTGTGCAATCATTGCCTATCACCACTTAAGTTGTGAGTTTGAACCCCATTCATGGCGAGGTGTACTCGATAAAACATGTGATAAAGTTTGTCAGTGACTTGCGACAGGTCTGTGGATTTCTCTGGGTACTCCAATTTCCGCCACAAAAGTAGTAACTGAAATATTTTTGAAAGTGGTGTTAAACACCTAACCTCCAATGCACAAATGATGGATCAAACATTTGTGTATGTATAGTGTATAACATAAAACACCTTTGAGTCATAATGTGTGTGCCCAAAAAATATCTACTCCTTTTGGATCAAACTATTTTACTTCATTTTAGAAGTAGCATCGATAGACCATTAAACGGCTACCTCCGTATCTCTGTAGTAATAACTATTTCAGTATCCCGGAAGAAAATATATAATCAATAATTGGGGGCTTATGAAAAAAAACCTATTTTGGATGAAGTGGTGTTTATTTTATTTTTATCTTACAGTTGTATATAACTTATACCATCGTTTTTTACGGTAAAGATTGTTTCTCAAATATCAAAATGTCATCTAAGCGCTTGGAATATTAGAACATTTTCCCGTCGTTTTTCAAGAAATTTAACATCTCGTGAAACCAAAAAAATACTTTAACAGTATTTGTGTTTTATTTATTTTAATAATCTGGTAAAATATTTTTCTGATGCACGACTGCGGCGGTGCTTAATTTCTTCGAAAACCGTCCAAATATCGCGGGCAAAATTCCACGAAATACAGAAAACAAATAACGCTCATGACGTCACAATGACGTCAAATAGTATCGATTTTGTTGGAAACAAGTTTTAACATCAAAAGTATGATCTCGTCTATAATACATCAAATTTTAATCAAGTATTTTTTAAGATAATGATTCATTAAATATGGGGCCATATATGACACTTATAGTCCCCAGTTCTTTTTATGGCATTGACGCCGGATTGCATGTACTGAGTTTTTCTCTTGGTTTCAATGTACACAAACTGTATTTAAAATAAATACAATTATTTACAGAAACATAAGTTATTTACTGATGAATTTCATTACTTGAAATGAATCATGAAATGTACAGATTGTGTATATAATGATCTCATATATACAATCAGAAGAGTGAAAATATTGATTTTAAGGGTCTGGCTGAGGTTATAAATAAATTAATATTTAACAACTTCCACAATCCTCCACCAACAAAATGTTTTGATATAATCATTAACCCTCTATACTCAAAACAGCTGCTCAATTTGGTGTTGGTGGAAGACTGTGGAGGTATATAAAATAGCTAAAATGTACATTAAATATGTCGTTTGTAGTCCATTTTTAGCATTATCCGTCTAATTATGATGTCATTATGACGTCATAGCGCACCCAATTTCACGGAAAGTTATATTTTTGAAAATTTGTTTATCTAACAATTAAATTAGTAGATTGTTTTTATTCTATGTCGAGCATTATTTTTTAATATAATATGGGGCCAATTTTGCACCTTAACGCCTCTCCCTCTTTAAAAAATGTTAAAGGGAAACTTCGTGATTTTTTACATGTTAGCTAAATATCTTCCTGGTGATATAAAATACATATTCACAAAGTTTTATCGACATATTTCCACAAATAACGAAGTAAATCGCAAATTTGTAATTTTAATTTCTAATTTTTCAACCAGGCTGTGACGTTTTAACCTGATAATGCATTGTGGGATTGAAATTTAAAGTCTGGGTGGCTGATGTTAAATTCGCTTCATTTAAAGTGCTCAGAGGACTGTAATTTAAATCTATTAACCATTGGAAAATTAAATACTGAAGTGAACAGCTACATACCTTTCTGACAAACAACTATTTTAAATGAACAAAATGTTTCATTTCCTTTATATTTACAATGGAAAGAGTGTTTTACAACAGTCATATATATTCGCTATATATCGGATCCCTTTTACAATTATGTTCATTTTGTTTTACTGCTAATGTGCTAAAAAATATAATGGATAATTTTGACAACGCGTAACTTGTGTATTGATTTCTAGATTCTGTTTTAATCCCTTTTTTTATAATCATTATTCGGCATGCTGTTTACTGTTATTTTGATCTCCGCATGTAGATGACCGCTTCGGTGTTTTCTAGACGGAGGGTAAAATTATACAGGTGTAAAATTCAAGGTGACCGGATTAATAAAATGGGAATTTGAATACACACTACATGTATTTGCTTTCCAAGAATGAGTTGGTAGATCGTTTATTATCTATTAAAGATAAAATATTCTTAAAACATTAGAATAAATATAATGTTGAAATAACAGGAACAATTTATGTTTTAGATGATAAAAAAGTATACACCATCCTTGAAATTATAAGTTTTCATTATGAGAGGTGCCAAATTGGCCTAACTATATATAGCTGTCTCATCATAATAATTTAACGATTGATGTTCATAAAAGATGTTTTAATTTTAATTTTAAATGAAATGATTTAGGAGGCCTAAACGTTTAGAAATGAATTTTTCTTTTTGAAAAACAATAAAAAAAAAATGATTATGATTTTACTCAATCATTATTTTAACAGTCGGTGTTCATAAAAGATGTTTTAATTAATTTAATTTTAATCAAAGGATTATGATTTTACTCAATCATTATTTTAACAGTCGGTGTTCATAAAAGATGTTTTAATTAATTTAAATTTAATCAAAGGATTATGATTTTAATCAATCATTATTTTAACAGTCGGTGTTCATAAAAGATGTTTTAATTAATTTAATTTTAATCAAAGGATTATGATTTTACTCAATCATTATTTTAACAGTCGATGTTCATAAAAGATGTTTTAATTAATTTAATTTAATCAAATGATTATGATTTTACTCCATCAATATTTCTTTACTTTTCTTTTGTTCAACGCGTGTTGTTTGTTTGGGAACATTTCTATATAAAGCACCGAAATTAACGTTGTAGTTATAGCTTAAATATGTCGAGCTCAGGTACGGAAAGTGACTCAAGTGATATAGATTTCGACGACTATGGAGTTTGGTTACCAACTTGAACCAGAATATACGGAAGAAGAACTCAGACAAATGGAAGAGGCAGCGAGTGCCCAACGTCGGGAAATCGAGAACAACCCACGTCAGAACGACACAAATTGGTGCTCATGCTCAAAATGCATTTCACTACCTTTGCCGTCATGATTTAAAAATGATAATTTCTTTTCCTTTTTTTGTTTGTCATTTTTGATGAGCAAAACGTAAAATATTATGCGAAAAATATATTTCTTTTTATATTTTTCATGTATTTTCAGAAGCGAGAGACCATATTTTAATTTTAAATATTTTATTCTTCAATAAATTAAGGCAAATAATTCCTGAAGTAAGAAGTGAAATGCTGGATTTACTTATTTTTATCTTCATTCTGAAAACGACAGGTACATTCACACCGGTTCACTCAGCAGGGTACCTAATATTGCGTAATGAGTTTAGGTCCACACAGGAAATCGCCAGGCAGAATATACAAGTGTCATTTTACATCCGGTCGATGGGCCTCTGACCGAATACCTGAATACATGTGTCACAATATTTGGCAATAATCAAAACGCAATGCACATTTTGTGACCCGTTAACTAACTAACTTTATTAATGCTCAATCTTACCCCTAAGGGTTGAAGGCATGTACAAGGAATATATACAAACAACGTACACAAGTCAAAGACAAACACATAATAAGAACAGAAAGTAAAATGAAAACAAATTATGCTACCCGTGACTAGAATAGCAGATGCAATACACATTTTTAAGGTTCTAATAGGTGATCATCTACATCTACATCTACAGGATACTTCTAAACTTCAATGTGTTGAAGATTTTTTAGAAGGCATGCTAGGGAAACTAAAATTTGAATAACATATATACATTTATGAATAAACATTTTTGTTTCTTTCATTTTTTTATAGGATAAAAACAACATAATATATTAACAATAGAGGAATGATTGGGCACCAGACTTGAAAGCATCCAAGTCTGGGCTATTAACTACCTGGTTTGGTAGTGAATTCCACAACCTGATTGTTCTAGGGAAAAATGAGTATAAATGATAATTGTGGTAGAGAATGGCTGTATGAATTTGTGATCTCAAAATACACGACCTTGATCACGTTAAAGTATACATTAGGAATGGGTGCATATTAATGCACACTGCCGGATCAAGGGGGTGTTCGACAATTTAGTAAAATTCGTGTATAAATTGGGTAAAAATTGGCAAACAAGAGCCTGGCACCCCGTTTTCAAAACTGCTGGTCTGCACCTAATGCAGCAATGATTCATGGGCTATTTTCACAAAAAATCTTAAGAATTGTTCATTTTTATCTTGATTTTATTGTGCCCCATCATAATGATGTAGCAACAACCAAAATTATGAAATAAAGCAGGGTGAACAGGGCAGGGTAGAAATTCTTCTTGCAAAATAGACAAAAAACCATTCGTATGCAATTTTACCTTATAGAAATAGAATTAGAAATAAGTTTATTAACCAAATCAGGGCCCCAGGAGGGCATATACAAATAACAATTATGATTGATACACATCAACAATACATCAAACTAAATATTCACGGTGAAATATCAATAATTGTGAAGAACAAATTTGTTATGACTATTCTGAGATTAATCAGAAGGGTCTGCCAGTTCGAAAGACGTGATTAAAATAAACAAAAAATGTTTTCTTTACGCAGAGACATATTATATGTTACGCTTTGTTCAAATCAGAAATAATCATTATGAAAACAGATTAATCTTTTTACTGTTGGCGAATACGAATATTGTATTACCATCAACAAATTATTATATTACGTAAGAGATGTACCCTGAAGTTTTGTGTAATAAAAGTATTTAAAATACTCATCGTCTGTAATTGTCAAATGAAAATTATTACAAATTATATGTTTACATAATCCTCTCAATTGTATGGCTTCCTACCCTGTAACTTTCTGTGCTTTTAGCTTATTGTGTATCTTTATTGTAGTGCATGCACGATCGATTACAAAGTGCGATCTTACTGAATAATGTCATTAAAACAATTTTGCCCTGTAGTATAGGCCTTTTTTTTAACAAAATCAGGGCATTGTTCCGATGTCCATTCTTTTTTTAACTTAATTTCGTAGTTCTTCAATTTTGGAAAAAAATCTTTTGTAAATGTGTTTTATTAAAGACGAACCTTTCCCCCCGATTCATTTGTTTTGCCATAATCTATAGAAGCAAAACGTAAATCTGCAAAAAGTGATTGTGTAATAAATTCATATATTTAGAATAATAAGAAAAATAAAAAGAATTACCATCAAGTTTCGAAATGGTGTTCGCAAACCAACTTGTGCTTATCACTGGTGAAGCTTTCTTCTATGCTGAGGTTGGTCAGCCAAGTCAAGTAGAGCTCTTTCTTTTTCACAGGGTCAGGAAAACAAAATAGGCTTTTGCCATACCCTTGTCGAGTTAAACAACCGTACGCCTGACAAGCCATATCGACACTGAATGAGGACCCTGGTTTGTCACACTTGTTTTGGGGCGTGGTGGTATTTAGACGTCATGTGATACTTGGTATTGAGATGCTATCAAAATGGCGACTTCCATGTATCGTTGACAGAATTTTAAAATCGATTTCATTCCCTTATCCAACATAATAAAACGCTAATATACATATAAACATCCATATTTATATATCAGGAAAAACATATAAACATTTTTTTTTTTACGAAGTTTTCCTTTAATACTTTTCATCCTTTATTTCAAAAACTATAAGAGATAGATGTTAAGTGTAACCTGAAAACATGTTCAGCTTGTCAAATTTACATGCCCTGCAATTTTGAAGTAAATCTGATTACCCGTCTAGGAGTTATTGCCCTTTTTTCATCATTTTTTAGCTCACTGCAAAGGGCCATGTGAGGTATTGCCATCACTTGGCATCCGTTGTCCGTCCGTTAACTTTTTCATATTTTAATCTTCTCCTCTGAAACAACTTGGCCAAATGGAACCAAACTTGGCAGTAAGCATCTGTGTAAGGTCCTCTATAAAGTGTCTTCATTTCATTCCGTTCCACCAACAAATAATTTTTTAATATGGCCGCCAAGGGCAATTCTTGTTTCTGATTGGCTACTGTTTAAAAAAATCTTCTCCTCTGAAACTGCTTGGCAGAATGGAGCCAAACTTGGCAGGAAGCATCTATGTAAGATCCTCTATAAAGCTTCTTCATTTGGTTCCATTCGGCCAACAAACATGGCTGCCAAGATTAATTCTTTTTTTTGATTGGCTAATGATAAAATAAATCTTCTCCTCTGAAACAGCTTGGCCAAATGGAGCCAAACTTGGCAGGAAGCATCTATGTAAGGTCCAAACCTGGCATAGATGGTCCCTGGGTGTGTCCCTTTCAAAATTGTGTCCGACACCCCCACCCTCCATTCAAGATGGCTGCTGTTTTTTAAGATAATGATTATCTCCCTTTGAAATTTGCTTCAGTATCATTCTATTGTCAGGTGAGCGATACAGGCTCAGTGGGCTGAGCCTCTAGTTTTTAAGTTGCACAAGATGAAAATATTTGTTTTTGTACTATTATTTTGTTTGATACAAAGATTTTCAGAACCACTACTTTATTTCAGCAATTGGTAATCCCTTTATTATTACACAGCCAGTGTCCCTGACAAAATCTGTTGGTGATTCGGTCATGTTATTATGTAAAATAAAAGATCGTACTACAGAAATAGTAAGTATAACTTGTACGGTAGTATAACTACTGTTGACCTTCCATGACGTCATGTTACCAATGTCATCCCAATCGTTGACCTTCAGAGAATGGGAAGCAAACTTCCTGTTTTATACATCTTAATATATACTGCAAGCAAAAATTTAAAACCAATGTAATAAATAGTACTCTTGTATTCTGAATATCAAAAGTAAATTACCATGGTAACTGAACAACGTTACATAGTAATTCATGAATGTCTGTTAGCTCATGAGTGAATTGTCATCATTATTCGGTTACCACTGATTTATTTTCGATATTCGGAATGCAAAAGTAGTTATATTATTTATTAGATTGATTTTACACATTAGTTTGTGGTATTAGTACATTTAAAACAGGGACATTGCTTCCTATTCTCTGAAGGTCAACGATTGAGATGACATTGGTAACATGACGTCATGGTGAAATACCGATTTTTATTTATAATAATAATAATAATAATTAATACTTTATATTAAGAGGGTAACACAGTTAACATAAAGTTAATATTCCCTGTGGCCCTCGAAGAATGAAAGCAAATACAATAATACAAATGTCAATAGATTATAGGTATTCCTGGTAGCTTGCATTCATACCACACACACAGACACACAACATACCACACACACAGACACACAACATGTTTTATATAGTATACTTTCACTTTGAAATCTCAGTATTTCATTGACATCTATGTTATAGATAAAGACATCAGAAGACCTGTTACTTATTTGTTTGTATTTACAAAACTCACTTGAATACTCAGAAACACTTTGATACACCTGAGTGAGATTACCTACTACACAAGAATTAAAAATACCTGCATGTTGATGTTTACTATGTAGTCATAACATTTACTGTACATACAATCAAGGTATACAAATGAAATTTTGTTTTATTCGTCAAAAATACAAATAAAAATCTCTGGTACCTGATTCATGTGGAGCGAGCAGTAAGAAATAGTGACAGAGGACACTCTTCTAAATGTTTTTGGACTTTGTGACATTTTAACCGGTCACTTTGACATTTGAAGTGGTCAAATTGACCGACAGCCAGTTCTTAGGGACGATACTGTCCATGTATGACATGAGTAGTTGTTAAAATTTACCTATTTTAGAAACCAAATGTCAGATTTTACAAGTCCTATTAAAAATTTGATTGATTGGTGTTTAATGCCAACTTTAGCAATTTTTCAGCTATATCATGGCATTATTAGAAATTTGTAAGACTTTTTAATTCCTCTATTATTAATAAAGCTATATGGGGTTTTCATATGAATTTAAAATGATCAGATAAAATTGTTCAATTATAATGTATTTTTAGGTTACATGGAAGTATTTGGACCATGCTAAAATAATATCCCAGGGAGACAAGTTAAAAATAGACAATGTAGACCATTATAAAATAGAGATACCTCATGGTGACCATGATGGTAGGTATTATTAAACTTTGCTGTTTTTAATATTTAATGGCAGTGATATATTTGAAAATAATTGGTCACAATCGTTATTGGAACTTGGGACAGTAAATCGGCTTGTCTGAAAAATACTGAATGATCAAAGTTAGTCTATATTTCTTCTCAATCAGTTTCCTTTCACATTCTGATTACCAAATCATGTTGAGTGTTCTTAAAACTAAGCATAAGTTTAAACTCTTGAAACCAATTATTTTTCATTCCAAAATAATGGTTGGTAGAGATTTTTTGCACTTCCAATTTAAAAAAAAAAAAATGACACTATCGGTCTGAGAATTGTACCATGATATATCTTATGCTCTTCTGATTCCAATATATACTCAAAGGTAAAAGTTAAGCACATAATAAGTTACATTAAGTTTAGATTCTAATATTTATATTGATTATAGCAAGAACAGTGTTCCATTAAAAAGATGTGCTCACACAGGTGTGACCATTATGTCTAATATGGACTAGTCATGCACGTGAACCATGCCTCTCATGCATTACTCAAAATTCAGTATGTTCACTCTTCGAATTTGGGTATTTAAGTCTGGTGTTTTAAAAAATTTATTCATTCTCAGTAAGCATGGTACGAAGGCAAATTTCAGAAGCACAAAAATGGCAAATAATCGGCATGCATACAACAGGGATGTCCTTCAAAGCTATTGGACGTCAGATGGGCTACCACTATACTGCTGTCAGCCGACTGGTGAGAAAACACACACAAACCAACAATGTGAAAGACTTGCCAAGATCCGGCAGACCACGGGTAACATATGATCGTGACGACAGGGCATTGCAGCGTTTGGTTAGACGGATGCCATTCGCAACCAGTCCCGTACTCAAACAACACTGGCTGCCCAATAGATGTCTGTCAACAAGAACAGTTAGAAACCATCTGAAATCAGCGGGACTTAAGTCAAGGAGAGTCATTAAACATCCACTGTTGGTAGACCGACATCAACGAACACGATTGGCATGGTGTTTAGCACGACGTGGTTGGAATTTAAGGACATGGCGCAAGATCCATTGGTCAGATGAGAGCTGGTTTCTGTTTCATGTAACCGACGGCTGGATTAGGGTTTGGAGACACAAAAATACAGCCTATACCCCAACTGTCCCTTATGGTGGAGGCTAGTAATGGTTTGGGGGTTTATCTCTCATGACTGCAAGCTGGATTTAGTCACCATACAAGGCAACCTAACTGGTGATCAGTACATCAGCGACATCTTACAACCAGTTGTCCCCCATTTCAACAACCACCCACTAGCTACAAGGCCTGTGTATATGGATGACAATGCCAGGCCTCATCATTCAAGAGCAGTAACCACCTACCTCCAAAGCGAAGCCATGACTTCTGTTCCTTGGCCAGCCATGAGCCCGGATTTGAATCCCATAGAGCATATTTGGGACATGTTAGGCCATCATATACAGGCTCGGGAACCTCCTGTGCAAAACATTTGTCAGTTGGAAGCAGCATTGGATCGAGAATGGCAGCAGCTATCACAACAGGACATCCGACGTCTAACTGGAGGGATGAGACGCAGGGTTGAGGCCGTCATCCAAGCACGTGGGGGTTACACCCGGTACTGAAATTTGAACAATAGATGTCGTCAAGTGATTCATAAGTGATGTTTTGAAAGTGAAATGACAATCTTATCGTGCTCTTTGAACTGTGAAGGTCAATACTTAAAATGGACATGTTTTACTGCAAAAACTGGCCTGGCTTGTGATATTGTGATTAAATATTCATTAAATTAACATTTTTCTTGATTTTTGTTGTGGTTTTTACAGCCAATGTAATGTTCTAACAGGTCACCATTGCATTCTTGAGATTATCTGGTCAGTAATCTCGTGATACTTGTATCATTTGTCATTTCAAAAAAACATGGGGGTGCTTAACTTTTTTCTTTGTGTATATATAGTTGCAAGGGCCTCATTCATTTCTTGTTTGTTAAAAATGTCACTTCCAGTCTGTAAAAGGAACATTTGATAGTTCCTTGTCTGCTGAGTCAAAAATTTTATGGTTGCTAGGGACTTTCTTCATTGCTGGTTTGGAAAAAATTAACCTCCGGTAAGAAAACGAACCACTTGATAGTATGCAGTCTCCTGATTTCAAATATATTATGGTTGCTAGGCACATTTTGTATTTGAAATGCAACTTCCAGTTCCATGACCTGTTGACCTTGAAGTCATTTTAGTGGTGTCCATGCTGAAAACCTTAGGTCTATCCAATCAACAGTTTAAAAAATATTAATGTCTTTCTCCGAACCATTAATTAGAGTTATGCCCCTTGCGGAGCGATCAAATAATTTCGTTATGAACAGAACAAAGTTACACCTATATATGCTGAACATTTTTATTATTTTGCTCTTCTATTTAATATGGTTTCAGAGGAATTTAAAGACAACAAGGGTCAAGGTCAGCCATGACCTTTGAACATAGTACAATTTTCTAGGTTTCATAAAATGATTATCGTATCTGAAGACTCTCAGGTCTAAAGGACTCACAGTAATAATGTTTTGATGATTGATGAAATTTTTTCGGTCAAAACATTACAAAGTTCTGTTGTAAATTCTCAAATATTTTCCTCTCTTTAGTTTTGCTGTATGTATTATAGATACAGAGTTATTTCAATAACAAGGTCTTTGGTGTGAGGGGAGATGACTCCATAAAGTAAAAGGGCCGGTTCGTTTCTGGTATTCGGTGTACACCGTTTACGTCTGGCGTATTTTTTATCTGTTCGTTTCTGGAATGGTGTACGCCCGGTGTACACCGAGTTACACCATTTTAAAATGAGCGGCGTAGTCGGTCCAAGATGGCGGAAAAGTTGATATTTGTTTTTTTACTCCGTCACTAGTGGTAACCCAAGCCTAGGAATGGCTTCTTCTGTTCGTCTGCAACAGATCATTGTCAGTGCAATAGCACTTTCACTTCTTTCAATCATTTAAGAATTTATTTGGAGGCTTTATATTCAGAATATACTGACTAAATTCAAAATTTAGCCTAATACATCAAATGTCTTTGGCAAAACATTTTTTTTTATACAAAAATCATTAATTTGGAGAATCATCTTTCATCAAAGTACTAGTTCCATTAAGCTTTCAATTTTTCTGTGTTTGGTTGACATTTTTCAGGTCAATTATGCAATAAGTAATAATATACACTTATTGACTGGGTATGAGGGTAATAGCACTTTTATTGTCCCCAAGGTACCAACTATTTTCGGAGGCAACCCAGAGGAAAATAGTTGTTACAGAGGGGACAATTAAAGTGTTATTAAAGTGCTATTACCCGAATATCAAGTCTATAAGTGTTTTATTACTTTTGTTGTTAACATCAATAATGTTATTGGACCTGAATTCTGTACACATTTTTAAGCTACTTAATGTAGTGCAAAAACTTCAAAGCTCCATCAGCAGGGAGTCCATCAGTTGTCAAGGGCAATTGTCAGTTTTGTTCCTGCAAAGCATTACTATGATGTAAATATTTCCTGAAATTTGTAAATGCATCACCATTGAAATTGGCACATCATGATTGTTTTGATAACAGGTATTTACTCCCAGACCTATTGAACATCCCGTTTTCGTGTACAGGGCTGGGATAAATGTTAAAAATGAGAGTTCGAAACAGATATTTTTTATGTAATTGTAAGAAGAATTAAAATTTGAACATGTCTTAGTTGTCCATAAAAAATCTTCCAATTTTCCGGTGGCCAGAGGCATCATATCGTCTTAAAATGTTTTCCTGATTCACAGCCATGTTTCTGTGAGAATGGCGCATAGCTAAGCCACACAAACGTTATCCCGTCATTGTTGCCCTTTCCCGGGTCTTAAGTCTGGGCAAAGCCGAGAATGAGCGTTTGCAACATACAGACGTGACTGGAAGAACAATCAACAATTTAAAAATAGTATGAATATTCGGATAAAGGTCTTTGTCTGCAAATTTTAGTGCAGATTGCAGTCCAGGTATATTTTGATGAACAGGATTATCACCAACTTAAGTCTCCACCTTTCAATTTCCACCGAAAAGTCTCCCTTACAAGGCAGATATGTGTCAAAAGCGACAGACAATGATTCAGTAGCATTCGGGAGTTAAATTTCTCAGGTTTTTAGGGATTAAATAGTATCCCGTCATATGATTTTTCAAGTCATCTGGCAAGCGTCTCTCCATTTCGGATATTACGTGATCTACATTGTATAAAGGGGAAAAAAGGTTTATGCGCCAATGTTTCACTGAGCTTGTATCCGATGTAGCGTTTTCCCAATGAACCTGACGCCCAACGCGTCGCTTTGGTTTTAAGTCTACCTCTAATCGTTCCACTATTTTTTCTGCTCTACTTAATAAACAATCAAACTGTTCATCATTGCGCTTTGTATTTAGTAACTGTATCAAGGTATTAGCTTCATCAAAAGCAGAAGTCAGTTATGTCTTTCATCGCAACGATGTCGATAGACTTCAAACGATAACCGTAGACATTAAACGAATTCATTCGGTGGATATCGTTTCTATCGGAATAGAGATTTATATTATATATTTTGAAAATAAAATCTTTGCATAAATTTATTTTTTTAAACTTCAATTTCGGTATGAGGCATTTGCCTTATTTGCCTCAATGTAGTTACGGCCATGTGTTTAAGAATATTTTGACCGACAAATATTTGAAGAAGAAAAATACATAATACAAAATTTATTTTCAGAAACTTTGGTGCATGACTTTCTTTTTAAACTTGTCAAACCGGCAAATTTCTTCTTCTAATTAGAAACTACATTTGTATTTAATTACAATTTTTTTTTTAAATACGCACTCAAAAAGAATTACAATGGAACCCTCTTCATCGTCTGGGGAATCCATAAGGTCCATTGAAACATATGTAACTGCAGCTAATCATCCAATGCCAGCCATTTTGAAGGCACGCTGTGTCATTCTTTTGTGTGGTTTATTCGGTGTACGCCGGTCACACGACAGGTGTACACCGTTCATTGCAGAAACGAACCGGCCCAATACCTTATGACTGACCAATACTTGATATGAAATATTAGTTGGCAATTCAACATGTCACAAACTCTTTAGCTTGATATGTTTAGAAAATTTCAAAAATGACAGTAAAATACAACTTTTTTTTGGTCAATTGTGAACGAACATGCAGAACTTCAAATATTGACAGTTGATGAAGCCTAATTGAATTTAAAATATCAACATTTTTTTTACAGATGATACAATTTGGTATATTCTGCATATCTATAACTTACAGACAACAGATCAAGGCAAATACACATGTTCTGTGATTGATACAAATGCTACTGTTACACATCAGTTAACTATAAATGGTAATTTACATATGTAAACTATTTATACACATGCACTGAAACTGACACAAATCTAACAACCGCATCAGCGGTGTAATGGTTAGCATGCTCTCCTTGAGTGCGGTAGATCGTGGGTTCTGGTCAAATCAAAGCAAAGGCTATAATTTGGTATTTGTTGCTTCTCCGCTAACGCGCTGTAATAATGAGTAAGATCAACATGTCTACGCACGGATCGTTGTTTCAGTGAGCTAGCACTATAAAAATCCAACTCAGCGTGTTGGTCTAGAACAAAATGGACCTCATCATCATTTCATTGAATGTAACTTGTTCTTGCCATGATATAGCTGAAAAATTGCTCATTTGGCATTAAACAACAATTAGCATTAGCACAAATCTAACAGTTAACTATAAATGGTAATATACATATGTAAACTATTTATAAACATGTGTTGTGACGGACATAAATCTAACAGTTAACTATAAATGGTAATATACATATGTAAGCTATTTATACGCATGTGTCGTAACTGACACAAATCTAACTGAACTAAATGGTCATATGCAAATGTAAGCTATTTATACACATGTGCCATGCCTGATGCAATTCTAACAGTTAACTATAGATGGTAATATACATATGTAAACTATTTATACACATGTGTCGTAACTGACACAAATCTAACAGTTAACTGTAAGTGGTAATATACATATGTAAACTATTTATACACATGTGTCGTAACTGACACAGATCTAACAGTTAACTGTAAGTGGTAATATACATATATAAACTAATTATACACATGTGCTGTAACTGACACAGATCTAACAGTTAACTGTAAGTGGTAATATACATATGTAAACTATTAATACACATGTGTCATAACTGACACAAATCTAACAGTTATAGCATAGATTGCTATGGAAAATGTATACAAATTAGTTAGAAATTGTTTTACTCTCGAAACACAAAATAACCAAATTACGTTTGGTAAGCATTGTTTTGTATGTACTGTGTTTATCATATATGAAATACAATACAGATTCTTTTGAAAGCATCATCAAATAAGTAATAATCTAATGACATGTATTTTACAGAGGCTCCACCAGTACCTACACCACCCACAGTACATGATTATAACTTTACAGGTTAGTATGATGAATCAAACATAATTTTTACACAGAAATCATGACGGACACCACAACAATGAATTAAAAACGTGAAGACATGTAATTTTACAAAATGAACAATGTGAACACCAATTGAAAATGGGGATGAACTCAGTTGCTCTGGAAGGAATGAACAGTTCCTGCTTCATTATTTGCACCCAACATTTTACTGTTATTGATGCTCTTTACATGTATCTGCTTCCATATTACAAAGTACAACCATATTAGATGATAGGACCTATCTAGAGATAAAGTAATCCCAGTTCTATCTAGAGATAAAGTAATCCCAGTTCTATCTAGAGATAAAGTAATCCCAGTTCTATCTAGAGATAAAGTAATCCCAGTTCTATCTAGAGATAAAGTAATCCCAGTTCTATCTAGAGATAAAGTAATCCCAGTTCTATCTAGGGATAAAGTAATCCCAGTCCTATCTAGAGATAAAGTAATCCCAGTTCTATCTAGAGATAAAGTAATCCCAGTTCTATCTAGGGATAAAGTAATCCCAGTTCTATCTAGGGATAAAGTAATCCTAGTCATATCTAGGGATAAATTAATCCCAGTCCTATCTAGGGATAAAGTAATCTCAGTCCTATCTAGGGATAAAGTAATCCCAGTCCTATCTAGGGATAAAGTAATCCCAGTCCTATCTAGGGATAAAGTAATCCCAGTTCTATCTAGGGATAAAGTAATCCCAGTTCTATTTAGGGATAAAGTAATCCCAGTCCTATCTAGGGATAAAGTAATCCCAGTCCTATCTAGGGATAAAGTAATCCCAGTCATATTTAGGGATAAAGTAATCTCAGTCCTATCTAGGGATAAAGTAATCCCAGTCCTATCTAGGGATAAAGTAATCCCAGTCCTATCTAGGGATAAAGTAATCCCAGTCATATCTAGGGATAAAGTAATCACAGTCCTATCTAGGGATAAAGTAATCACAGTTCTATCTAGGGATAAAGTAATCTCAGTCCTATCTAGGGATAAAGTAATCCCAATCGTATCTAGGGATAAAGTAATCCCAGTCCTATCTAGGAATAAAGTAATCCCAGTCATATCTAGGGATAAAGTAATCCCAGTCATATCTAGGGATAAAGTAATCCCAGTCATAGCTAGCGATAAAGTAATCCCAGTCCTATCTAGGGATACAGTAATCCCAGTCCTATATAGGGATAAAGTAATCCCAGTTCTATCTAGATATAAAGTAATCTCAGTCCTATGTAGGGATAAAGTAATCCCAATCATATCTAGGGATAAAGTAATCCCAGTCCTATCTAGGGATAAAGTAATCCCAGTCATATCTAGGGATAAAGTAATCCCAGTCATCGCTAGGGATAAAGTAATCCCAGTCCTATCTAGGGATAAAGTAATCCCAGTCATATATAAGGATCAAGTAATCCCAGTTCTATCTAGTGATAAAGTAATCCCAATCATATCTAGGGATAAAGTAATCCCAGTCCTATCTAGGGATAAAGTAATCCCAGTCATATTTAGGGATAACGTAATCCCAGTCCTAACTAGGGATAAAGTAATCCCAGTCATATCTAGGGATAAAGTAATCCCCATTGATTCTTTCTATGGATATATTATTGATTAGGATTAAATACAGTTTGAACCCGCTCAGGTGAAGTGTGATACAACATTATGTGATAAAGTTTGTCAGTGACTTGTGACAGGTCGGTGGTTTTCTCCAGGTACTCCTATTTCCTCTACCTATGAAACTGACCGCCACGATATAGCTGAAATATTGTTGAAAGTGGCATTAAACACCATAACCCTAACCCAATCCAGCTAAACTAATGATCTTTGTGAAGACCAGATGTAAGATCAAATGTAAAATGAATTTGTAGGAAATAAATATTGGTTATCAACCTACCAATTAACATATATACTGTGATAGATAAAAGTTAGACAATTCTTCTTCACCAAATGAATGATACAACTTCATGGCAAAACTATAGTTCTATAACTGGAAATACAGTAAACCTGTATTAAGAGTTCACCTTTGGTACAAAGAAAAAGTGGCCTTAAAAGACAGATGACCTCTTAAAAGAGGTTGAATTTATATGAAATTTACTATAACAGGACAAAAAAAAAGTGACCTTTTAATACAGGGGACTGCTTAATCGAGGTGACCTCATGGGCAGGTTTGACTTAATAGTAGTGTTCTCAAAATGTGCTGGCGACCGGCGATTTCGCTGTTTACTTTCACATTTTCGCTGGTTAAAAATTTATCAAGCATGGGTTTTCCAACAATTTTTATGTTTATGTGAATTGTCGATATCGCGTTTTGTTGATCTATATCTTCTTATCGATTACTTTTACTATTGCAATCAACCGAACACTAACAAATCCACCATTTTCTAAATATATCTCCTGGTGACATCACGATGGGAACTCCTGACTTCGACTACACAACATTTCGGACTTCACTTGGTTCTACTATATAGATGCGCGAAGCGTTCCGAGTGGAGTATTTGCTCATGAAGGATGCACAGTTGTCACATTCCAAAAGCTGGGATATCCCTTTACGGAACGTAAAAACAAGCAAGGAAATAGATGAAGATTTAACGGTTTTTCGGTAATTTAAAGTTTTCGGATATTTTCATTTTCAAGCGAGAACGTTCCTATTTATGCTTGGTAGCATCACTCGTGATCCTATTTTTTGTAGTAAAGTACGAATTTTGTTGCAAGTCAAAAATATTTTTTTCAGGTCATTGATGATTACAAAGATTACTGGACGTTGTGTCCTGTGAATTTAAAATAAAATGTTTAAAGAAAGGAGGTCCTGTGGAAGCAATGAAGTTCCAGTGAAATTTTTATCTACACGGGACCTTCTGTCCTTTTAAAAAAAGTTTCACTGGGACTGGATTTAAGCCAACATTCCTTGAGATTTCATTCATTATTCAACGTGAGAGTAATAATCAGATTAAAATATGAGACCTCTAGTTATTTATAGTTATATATTACAACATTTTTCAATTCTTCTTGCAGAAGAGATATTCTGAGGCTGATTTTGTCATGAAAGTTGCCTGGAAAATTGCTTTGTATAACCTTGTTTTTCACCAGCTGCCACGTCACTGATACAACATTGTAGTATATTTTACCAAAAAAATGCCTTTCAGAGTACCAAAGATTTTAGGAGAATTCAATGGCAAAATATGCTCAGAATGGCCTCAGAATGCATCTCCTACAATCTAGAATTTCAAAATGTTCCGGGGAGAGGACCACCATACCCCCGCTTGCACCTACGGTGCTCAATTTGTGCCTCCGGCACTCAACTCTCCCCCTACTTTATAAATTGAGACTCCTACTTCAATTCTTTTTGAGAACCCTGAATAGAGGTGACCTCATGGGCAGGTTTGACTTAATAGAGGTGACCTCATTGGCAGGTTTGACTTAATAGAGGTGACCTCATGGACATGTTTGACTTAATAGAGATGACCTCACGGGCAGGTTTGACTTAATAGAGGTGACCTCATGGGCAGGTTTTACTTAATAGAGATGACCTCATGGGCAGGTTTGACTTAATAGAGGTGACCTCATGGGCAGGTTTAACTTAATAGAGGTGACCTCATGGGCAGGTTTGACTTAATAGAGGTGACCTCATTGGCAGGTTTGACTTAATAGAGGTGACCTCATGGACAGGTTTGACTTAATAGAGATGACCTCACGGGCAGGTTTGACTTAATAGAGGTGACCTCATGGGCAGGTTTTACTTAATAGAGGTGACCTCATGGGCAGGTTTTACTTAATAGAGGTGATCTCATGGGCAGGTTTGACTTAATAGAGGTGATCTCATAGGCAGGTTTGACTTAATAGAGGTGACCTCATGGGAAGGTTTGACTTAATAGAGGTGACCTCATGGGCAGGTTTGACTTAATAGAGGTGACTTCATGGGCAGGTTTGACTTAATAGCGATGACCTCATGGGCAGGTTTTACTTAATAGAGGTGATCTCATGGGCAGGTTTGACTTAATAGAGGTGATCTCATAGGCAGGTTTGACTTAATAGAGGTGACCTCATGGACAGGTTTGACTTAATAGAGGTGATCTCATGGGCAGTTTGACTTAATAGAGGTGATCTCATAGGCAGGTTTGACTTAATAGAGGTGACCTCATGGGCAGGTTTGACTTAATAGAGGTGACCTCATGGGCAGGTTTGACTTAATAGAGGTGACCTCATGGGCAGATTTGACTTAATAGAGGTGACCTCATGGGCAGGTTTTTTTTTATAGATTAATGGACCTATATAATTTATAATTTACTTTATTTTCAGACTGTTGTAGAAAGAAGAGTGTATCATTGTCATGCCAACCTGTATGTGACCCGTTTAATAACCTTCCTAAAGACTTTGATCCCTTGACTAAATGTGCTGCAGATTTACCTAAGTTGATAGAATGTGGATCAGGTATGGTGATATCTTTCTGTTGTGTTTTACTCTAATGGTGAAATCCAAAATATTACCCTTCTTATAAAAGACTTCGTTTTGGACACTACTTTCAACAATATTTTAATTATATTGTGGTGGTCCGTTTCTTTGGTTGGAGAAAACATGTTTGGGTTATGGAGGTGTAGCACCTCTTTCAACAATTTATCAGTTATTTTGTGGTAGTCCGCTGTATTGACGGAGGAAATAGGATTACCAGAATAAACTTGCCAAGCTGCGGAGGAACTTAAACTTTAGTGTTGATATTGTATAGTTAGATGTAGATCTATTACTCTATGAATCACCGCCTCTATAGCCTCTTGTTTCACAGAATAAGATGTTATATTGTTTGAAGTTTGTTAATGTGTTCATCTCTTTTTTATTTTTATTTATTTTTTCAAATAGTCAGGATTTTATAATTCTGTTACATCACCAACTGACTAAGGTGTGACAGGGGTTTTCAAAACAATAAATTTTGCAACTACATGGATTTTACATTTTGATAAGCAAATAAAGAAATATATAAATATATTATAGTAATAAACACTTTAATTCATCATTCACTCACACTCTCTCACAATTTTGTTTTTAAAAAATATTAAATTGGTCCCGACATTTTTCACGTAATAAAAAAACTGACAATGATATGAATCTCATCAATATGTACAAGCAAACAAATTATGTTTAGTGGAAAATATATTGTAATGGAGTCTAAATTGCTAAAATGGTATTGTTTTTTTTTTTGTATATTGTTCAAGTGAACGGTACCACATAATTTTATGTTTAATTTCTGTAATATTTAGCCTTTTGTTTATTGTGTTAACTTGGCTTGATCACTTACAGACTTTAATATGTAAATTCTGAGGGGAGAAAATTAAGCAGGTTTATTATGCTATGTTAATTTGACTATTATTGTTAATGGACATGTATTAGTTGGATTTTTTTTTATAATGCTTGCTTACTGAAACAACACTCCGCGGATAGACATGTCACCCCACTTGGACACATTATCCTGATTACGAGCCGATCAGTCTTTGCTCTTTCTCCTTAATGCTGTGTGCTTAGTGTAGAAGCAACAAATACTAATATTATAGTCTTTGGTTTTACCCGATCGGGGCTTGAAACCATGATCTACCATACATGAGATGAGCACGCCAACCGTTATACCACTGATGCGGTTGTCACAAATATGAAAAATATAAAAGACATATGTAGCAAAATTTTATACAACACATATGTACCACACACATACATGTGTCTAATTTGTATATTATGTGTTTACAGATGGAAAGAATCATGCACCATGTTGTAAAAGACGAGGTCTTCCAGATATATGTTTAGATTTCTGTGTTGGTAATATGCCGTCGTCTTTTGACGCGCAACATCTAGAATGTCTCAACAAATCATTGGAAATTATCATGTGTTATGAAGAGGGCATAAGTATATAAACTTATTATTACCATAATTCATCCAAAAAAAAAGTTTAAATGGGAATGGTCAACAATTCCACAAATACCAACAAAACAAACAATCACCTGTCACCTTAAATCATTGAACATAAAGACCATGACATGTTGAATATCCTGGTCCTGACTTGTGACAATCAAAAAAATGTGGCTGAGTTAAATCGGTTGATGAGATATGTGTTGTATGTATTGAAGTATAATGTCTACTGAAGATTGGAACTTTCTAAGCTGTGTTCGAACATTCATGTCATATTGATACATCAATTGGGTGGATTGGGGGAGGAAACCATAGACATGTATAACAATGATGGGTGACAGATTATACAGACAAAAACACACTAACATTGTAGAAAAATCTGAAAACTACTAAAAATATTGTAATATTCATGGTGTCTTGAAAAGCTACTGATATTATGGTTGTCAAGGTGTTCTAAGACAGGAGGTCTATATTTTATAACAAGAGTGACAATATTTTAAACTGTCAATACATGTTTGTTTTGTTTGTTTGTTTTTCAGACATTTTACCAGGACCTCCATCTGCTGTATCAGCAGTAGCACAAGCGTCTCCAGTAGGATTTGTTGTTAGTTGGAGGGAACCAGCAGACAATTCAGACTTAGTTAAAGGATATTACATCCATTATAAACTATCAGCTGATACGATATACCAAACAGTAAGATCATCTAATCAAACTCTTAGTAAAAATGGTCAATAATCTGACCAATCAAAAACCTCTGATACAGTCTACCAAACTGTAAGATCATCCAATCAAACTTGGAGGTGATCAATAATCTGGCCAATCGAAAAAGAAAGTTAGTAGATCAAAGGTTACTTGACGTGACTCGATACTGGTTGTTAGTAGATCAAAGGTTATTTGACATGCCCTGATATAGTCTGCTAGTAGTGCCAGATAAAATTAAAATTAAGAATATCCTACAATATTAGTGCTTCTTATGGTTTGTTATTCCCATACAGTCAGACCTTGTTATCTAAAACTTGAATAATTAGTTTTCTTTGATAACTCCAAAAGTCAAAATATTGTCCTCTCGTAAATAGAGAATAAAGTCAAGGCCAACATTTACACTAGCATCACTGCAAGTCTGATAGGAAAAGCTGCTAGTTAGATACTTGTGACAATGTATATCAAGACTTTCAATACTGATGTTTTTATCTGTAGCATCATAATGTATTTGATGTCACACTGACTATCAGTATCAGAGTCAGTTTGTTGATACTGAGAATATCACTCGGTTAAGGATTAAAGGAAGAATCAAGTTGATACTGAGAATATCACTCGGTTAAAGATTAAAGGAAGAATCAAGTTGATACTGAGAATATCACTCGGTTACAGATTAAAGGAAGAATCAAGTTGATACTGAGAATATCACTCGGTTAGATTAAAGGAAGAATCAAGTTGATACTGAGAATATCACTCGGTTAAAGATTAAAGGAAGAATCAAGTTGATACTGAGAATATCACTCGGTTAGATTAAAGGAAGAATCAAGTTGATACTGAGAATATCCCTTGGTTAGATTAAAGGAAGAATCAAGTTGATACTGAGAATATCACTTGGTTAGATTAAAGGAAGAATCAAGTTGATACTGACAATATCACTCGGTTAGATTAAAGGAAGAATCAAGTTGATACTGAGAATATCACTCTGTTAAAGATTAAAGGAAGAATCAAGTTGATACTGAGAATATCACTAGGTTAGATTAAAGGAAAAATCAAGTTGATACTGAGAATATCACTCGGTTAGATTAAAGGAAGAATCAAGTTGATACTGAGAATATCACTCGGTTAGATTAAAGGAAGAATCGAGTTGATACTGAGAATATCACTCGGTTAGATTAAAGGAAGAATCAAGTTGCTGATAATAGTTTGTATCTTACATTATAATGGATAACTTAAAGATCTGACCAATTCAAAGTAACACTTTTCTTGCTTTTACCATTAACATAGCAAAGTTTGACCGTATCTTCCTTAACAACTGGGGACCGTCGTGGTCGTGATCGTCTGATAGTTGTGAGTTTCAATCATGCTCAGGCGAGGTGTGCTCGATATAACATTATGTGGTAAAGGTTGTCAGTGACTTGCGGCAAGTCTGGTTTTCTCCAGGTACTCCGGTTTCCTCCACTAATAAACTAACTGCCACAATATAACTGAAATATTGTTGAAAGTGATGTTAAACACCATAACCCTGACCATATATCAACAGAATGATATGTTATGTTATTGTAGAGTACTCCTATAGATAAAGACACGAGGACCTTTAGTATCAGTGGACTGATGCCTAATAAGATCTATGCTATCTATATGTCAGCTTTTTCAGAGCATGGGTCCAGTCAGCCATCAGAAATTATTACACAGCCAACTATTGGAGGTAAGTAGGGACAACTCTGTCGTCAAGTAATCATCAGGTATTGTAAGAGGGATTAGTTTTTATATGACATAGGATCATTTTGTGGTCGTTAGTTTACCTGGATCAAAGGTCCATGTGAGGAATTGCCATCATTTTGCATCAGTCGTCATTGACAGTGACTGTTAGCTTTTATCTTTTCAATCACCTCATTTTCATTGTAGCGGTTGTCTTAGCCGTGATCATATGGTAGTTAGATTTACAATTACCTATGCAATCTGTGCCTATCACCACTAAAGTTGTGAGTGTGAATCCCGCTCATGGCGAGGTGTTCTTGATACAACATTATGTGATAAAGTTTGTCAGTGACAGGTCGGTGGTTTTCTCTGGGTACTCCAGTTTCCTCCACCAATAAAACTGACTGCCACAATATAACTGAAATATTATTGAAAGTGACATTAAACACCATAAACCTACCAACCATTTTTCTGGTCTTATAACTTTGTTAAATTTATATTAGGTCAATTTCTCCATTACCTTACAATCTAGTTTCACCATACTTGGACCTTGTCAGCCAGGCATGTGTCACCTGACCTTTATCTCATTTTCATTTTGTACTTGTACTGACTTTCTTAAGTTTATGCCAATTTTCTTGTGATTAAGTATTCTGGTTTCTTGCTTAAAAATACACTTTAGAAAATGTTTCTATTGCATTTCCTTTCTTATGTCTTTCTTTACATTTATGAAAATAAATACCTCCTCTTTACTTTTATTGGTTTGAGTGAACTCTTCTCAAGTAACTTGATTCTTTTTTTTAACACCAATATCACAGATTTTATTTTATATATCTTGTTACAATTCTACTTCAGAGTCCCAGTTGCTCTGAGGTATCCCTGTGAAGTTCTGTTTTGACTATCCAGGAAAATATTCAAATCTATAGTTACACATAAAGCTATACTTTATAATTACAATGTACTCTATTACATACAACACTATCACAGTTTTTTCAATATATTCTTTAACAATGAATTCATTCCTAGTATTTTATTTTCCTTCATTTTTCCTTGAAATTCATTTTTAACTTGATTCAATTGCCAGTTAAGTCAAACCAAAGACAACAGAAATGGCATGTATTTGTTGTTTCTCTACCAAGCACACGTTTATTCTTTATAAACAAACCTCTACAATATAAACAAAATGCACTGTATCATGATATTAATTACCCATAATCCTTATTATACTATTTATATTACAGGTACATCTCCCGTGGAACATGACCTTAATATAAAAGGTAAGATTTATATTATAATAATGACTTTTCTAAACCAGATTCTAAATTTATGTCTGACTTTTTTTAGTGGCTAACATTGTTCAAAGAGCAATGTAAAACTAAACTATTGTCATCACTTTGTTGCATGAAACCAGCTGTAAAGGTGTCTTAGAAGACATTTTATATGAATTTGATTGACTTAATGACTTAATGGAAACATACTTCTGTACAATGTCACAGAAAAAAAAATCATTAGAAATCCTTTTGAAATGAGATCTTTTAAAGACACCAGAAAGTATTTAAATAAGAGAAATACCGTAGTGACCTATGTATTATGCGCTAGATTTTAATAGATTCTTTTGCAGGATGGGTACGTATTATAAAACGAGAACAATATGTTTCACTATTTTTTCAGACCAGGAAATCAAGTTTTTCTGCAGATTTTCAATGCGCATTATGCAACCCTAATGACAGTATATAAAAGAGAGGCCAGAAATTGTTTTCATAATATGATTTTTTGAGAAAGAAAGACAAGTACAAATTTTAGTAAGGGAACTTAATGAAAAGAAACATCAGAAATTGTTTTCATGAGAGATTTGTGTTTGTTTATTTTAGCTTGCTGCAGTAAAACTTTAATGTCACAGAAATGTCAAGATGATCTTTGTAAAAGTAATGTATTTGAAGATCTTGATCCCATGGTTGTTTATAATTGTTATGGTTACTTAGATGAAGCATTGAAATGTGTCTCAGGTATGTAGCATACATCATTACATCAAATAAATCTTATAAATATTATGTTGTTAATTCGAATTCTATGATGATATTTTATTTGAACAAAAATAGGGGGTGTCTTTCTTAGAGGTGTTTGACCTACCATAATGCTGAAATATTTAAATAAAGCATAAGATCAAATAGGGAAAAATAATAATGAAATTGTATAGCTTTTGATTGATAACTAGACAGGGTGAATATTGAACTTAAAACTTCAGATACATTTTACACTCTATAGTACTAATAAAATCTTCTATTGGACCATATTTAATGGAGTGGTATTAGTTATCAATGCCTGCTAATACTATACACAAATAAATATGGACCACATCAGTGGTGCAACACTGAGCATGCTCACCTCGAGTGCGGTGGATCATGAGAAGCCCTGGTCGGGTCAAACCAAAAACCATAAAATTGGTATTTGTTGCTTCTCTGCTAAGTAGGCAGTATTAAGGGGCAAGAACAAAGATCAATTGGCACAGAATCAGGATAATGTGTTTGAGTGGAGGGACATGTTTACCAGCGGACTGTTGTTGTAGTGAACTAGCACAATAAAAATCCAACTAAGCATGTTGGTCTAGTACAAAGTGGACATCATTATCATCTCATCGAATGTAAATTGTTCTCACCATGATATAGCTGACAAATGGCTTATTTGGCATTAAACAACAACCACTTACTCACTCACAAATAAATATGGTAAAAATACATGTACACTAATCAAGATTTTCTGTATTTTAATGTAATATATTGTGTGACACCTGTTACTATTTCAGGCCACCGTAACCACACAGGCTGCTGTCAGAGGAACGGGATTCCTGATGCATGCCTCGGTTTTTGTTCAGGAGAGATGCCTCCTTTAGATGATAATTTATCACAATGTATGATCAGATTGCCGATGATAGAAGCCTGTATAATGGAAGGACTTGGTAATAACATAAGAATCATCTTTATGTATATGAACAAGAATATGGTATTCAAACTTTGGTTTCTTTTGGTATCCAAATTGTTAAATACTAAAACTTAAATATTTCACATGTGGAATAAGTTTATATCAACACTGTATAAGAGAAAGAAGTGATATCAGGAAAAAATATTTAACCATCTTTTTAAACATTTTTATCGTGACAGGAAACCAAAGGAAACCAAATGTTTATTACAAGTTATGGTAATAATGTGTATGAAACGGCACCATCTCAGACCATTTGGGTTTTTTCTTGGTTATTTAATGCATTTATATACTATTTTAAATATTAAAGTAGTATATTTTTTAATGCGACATGATACCACAAGAAACCATAAGCACTATCGTACTTATAATATTATCATAAAAAAATTGTATAAATGTCCAGAAAATCTAAATTCTTCTTTATGACTTATATTAAATACATGTCTAGTTAATTTAAAAGTTTTTGATAAAATTTAAAATACTGTTCTACAAAATTATAGAATATAAACTAGGGCATCACATCCACGTGATTCACTTGTGACCGGAAGTTCAATAGGGCGGAAATTGCAAATCATACCAATTTATTTAATCTTTAAATTTAACCTTTCTTTTTGGATGACATGTAACGCATAACGGTACAGGTGGATGATTGAATTAGAGAATAGAAAATGAAAAGCTTAAATGTAAACATCTGTGATTAATCTATTTAAACATCTCACGAGAGTTTATATATGCTAATCATTGTCATGGCGACTGTTACAACAAAGGAGATAACACAACTTAAAAATAGCGTTACGAAATCAGAAACCAATGTAACGCACAATATATGACACCTGTAACAGAAATACTTACTCTGCTCAAAATTTTCTTCTCTCCATTCTTCATTATCAATGTTTGTCAAAATTTTAATGGCTAGCTTACATTTTTGTATGTCACAGTTGTGTAGAAATCCAACTCCGTTACACAGTTCGGAGACGAAAATAACGATAAGAAACAACGCATAAAAGTACGAAGATGGACATTAAAAATAATTTTTATTCATAAAATATTTACTATATCAATGGTCACCATTCATCTAACACACCAACCAAGCATTTGGCCATAGAATTACAACATATATCAAAGAAATATCAAATTTTAGCAGTTTTCTATCGTTATCAGAAACAGTTCAAATACCATATTCTTGCTCATATGTAACATTTATTACAACACTGTACCTCTATTAGATCCTGTTACTAGTCTAAAATTTATTACAACACTGTACCTCTATTGGATCCTGTAAGATTTCCACTACACTTGTACACAACTCCTTTGTCTCCCTTGACAACTATTTTGTTTCAACGGAAGTGTGACAGTAGTTTTGGAGTAATCATTATAACTAGTTCATAATACAATAAACTGAAATATTGTAATGTTGGTGTCGAACACCAAACTACCAACCACTGAACTAAACAAATGTATTAGTACTAGATAAAACACATATTCTAATGAGGACAATGATGGAGAAGATTCAGTTATCAATAACCAGTTTAATGCAGCCAGTGTTATGCATGTTCCATCCCGTGACCTGGATTTACAACATCATATCTTGTGGTCCCCCCTTTTTTTGTGTTCAATGAGTTAAGGAAAGAGGTGATTGTTCATTTTGTTGATATAATTGGAATTATTAACCATCACTGTTTAAACTGTCTTGTCATAATGTATTAACAATGATTTGTTTTGTAGTGACTCTTCCTGGACCACCAACGAATGTTGAATTGACCAAAGTAACTCAGACGACTGCCACGTTACAGTGGACTGCACCTAAAAATGGAACAGTCAAACAATATATCATAGCTTATCTAGAGCACGACAGAGAGGGATCATCTCCCAACATGGTAAGACAAATACAGATACCTCAAATGTTAAACAATAGCCCCCCTCTAATAAGGACACTCCCACCAAAGGCCAACCTTTTTATAAGGCCAGATTTCAGTTGCACAGAGATAGTAAAATGCTACTAAATTGTGCCACTCAAGTGATACAGCCCCTCTTTATAAGGCTACTTTTTCATTGCAGAATGGGCGATGTTATAAGGGGGGACTACTGTGTTCAGAGAGAAACTGAACCAATATGTACAGGACTAGTGTTTACTAACAATCATTTAGTTTTATGTTGTGGTCAGTTTTATTGGTGGGGAAAACAAAGATACCCAGGAAAACTTGTGACCTTCAGCTGTTATGAGCCAGAAGTTGTCCTTTTTTAGTTTAAATCACTTGTAAATTTAACAAATTTTAGTTATGCAATATTTCATAAATGTAAATACACTAAAGCTTATCTTGTCCAAATTGATTCAAGGTTAATAATCTGGTCTCTGTCCAATCTTGTACTCAGAATTTACACTTCCTAGTATGGGATACAAAACAGTGTTTACATTCCAGCTGTAATGTCAGTGAAGTCTGATAAACACAAGACTTTCTTCTCAATAGAATCCTGTTATTACATGTTCATCTTACCGGGAAAGAAAGATGAGGATTATGATTACGACAATCAGAACATATCTGTAGTCGTCTGACATAAATATTTCGTACCTGTTTGTGGTAAAAAGGAAAATATCAAAGCAATGCATTAATCATGTAGCTGGTGGAGACATTCTTGCATCCTGTCCGTCCCTCACAAAAGTTTGTATGTGCAATTTCTTCTTGATTTTAAATGGGAACTCCTCATAACCTTGCCTGTTTTCCTATAGCTATATCAGGATTTGCATATCATCACAGCAGTTTTAATGAGTTATTAGCCTTTTGTCACAGAATATTTCATTAAAAAAGAATTGAAAACTGTGGAGACATTTGTTTTTGTGTCTAAAAATAACCTTGTCAGTTTGAATCATTGGTTCATTGACAAATTAAAAATAAGATCTGTATTTAAAGGGGCATAACTACTCTCCTGTTTTACAGAATACAACAGACAACACAACTTTCCAGCTGACAGGACTGACTCCAAACACAGAATATGATGTAGAAATTGTATCTTCTAATGATGCAGGAACAAGTCTACCATCACCTAACATTGGTTTCCTTACATATGGTAAATATTATTGTAGCAGTTTTATAGTAAACAGTTATTTAATGGAGGTGGGTGCAAGAGTTCAAAATATTTGGCCTGAGGTAATTGTGCAATTGATAGTTCCGAGATAAGAATTTAAGTCCCGCCTCCTTAGCAATTGTTGCTATGCACCACAAACTTATCGGTTACATTTTCAAAATGGCTGCTCAGCATCCCAAGCTCGCGTCCGATTCTTTAGAAAAAATTCCTGATAATATCGCAGTTTCATTCTTACCCGACTTTGAATCGTTGTCCAAAAAGGCCTTAGAAAAGGGTTTAAATTATTTCACCCAAGGTTATATCCACAATATTAAAATTTCGGAAGCACGTGGAGCCATACGTGTGGATGCAAGATGTTGGCGGTCAATGAGAAAAAGTCAAGATCCACACAACCTTCATGTCGAAATCGGCGATGACAAACTTTCAGAATCGTACTGTACCTGTAAAGCTGGGTATATAAATCTTTTATAATTTTGTTGTTTTTCTTTCATACAGCTTCAAGGCTAATGATAAACAATAAATACCATTGTCCATTCTACACAGCGGGTCGTGCACGCGTATGTGTATAATCACTACGTAAACAGACAGCACATGCTGATCTACAACAATTGATATTTATCAAAGATAACGTCTGTTTACTAAGTTCATAATCACTGAATTGCTCTGATTTAAGATAATATTATCTCTTTTTTTACCAAATCATTAATTATGCACAAACAGGATGAAAACGATCTTGAAATTCTTCTTTCATTCATTCGTAGACACGTGAAAATATTATGAAATCAATTCATTTGTATTTATATAAATCTAATACTCACGTGAATATTAATTTCTGCTGAGAAAGTTTATGTATTTGCGAAAAATACAACTTTAAGAATGATAAGAGGACGACCATTTGATTTGGGTGTACATGTATGTGTGAGGAAAAAAAGAGGGGGGGGGGGCAAGGCAATGGGCGATTTTGTAAATAAATCATTTATTCTTGATGCCAGTGAAAATAAATAATTTAATATTACTTATCGAGAAAATAAATAATTTGGCCTTCATATAGTTTAGGGGGCTATATCATGCCTCTCAAACATGAAGGGACTCAATGATACATCTGATGAACTAAATATGTAGTTTAAATGACTACATTTTTTGGACCTCAGACCAACGTGACATTGGCGAAAATAAATAAGCAATCTTCATTTGACAGTTTTTTAATGTCTTTCGGGATATCGCTCATCTGAATTGCACATTGAAGCACCATTTCGGCGATATAACTAGCAGAATTTATATATAAAACTACGTTCCCACAAATACACAACTCGGTTTGTTTGTGGGACAAAGATGGCATCGCCTGATCTCATTAAAAATGCGGCGCGCTGATTGGTCGGTTATTTTAGTCTGATTGACGTCTCGGAAGCATGAATAGTTCACTTGATCATTTCCATTATCGAAGGCCAAATATTTTGAACTATTGCAACCACATCCATCAAATTTCCGTAGAAATTGAACACAATCCAGTTTGGTTTTCTGAGACTACCTCTCTAATAAGTTTTGATTGGTTTCTGTCTTATGATCATCTACCCAATGCCAATGCCAGATGATCGTTTTAAATCACATGACCAATTTCAGCCAATCGGGAAACTTTATAAAAGGTCACACAGGGTCAGTGAAATAGTAAACAATTTGAGTTTTTTTTCTGCCATTTTTTCAGTGAGTCCTTTTTATACATTGAAAAAATAAAGCATAATAGTTTTAAGATTTGTATTGGTTGAAAATTGTGCTATTATCACTAATTATGCATGACCTACAGGGGTGTGGAAATACTGAAATGTTCTACTTGTCCCCAGGCAAGTTATCTGAAAAAAGTTACTTGTCCTGGGTGGGTTTTTTTTATAAAAATTTGATACTTGCAAACACAGTTGCTAAATTGAACTTGTTTATATTGTCAATTACATTATTGCATAAAATTTGAAATAAAGTTTTAATTTTAATTTAATTTAAGCATATTTTATTGTCTAAATAATGACAAAAGGATCAGACACAAGTTTTTCAACTTAGTATTGTCTTCTCCATATACATACAATATACAATATACAATATGATAAGCATTATTATTACATTATTTCTCTAAAATTTTCACATGAAGACATGAAACAAAAAATGTAGCAATAAAGCAGAATGCAACAATGTAATACCATTAAAGGTAACCAATCAAACAGACCCGAGTATAAAAAAAAAGAAAACTGGGACATAGACCTAGCACGTGTTGTTAAGTTATTGGATTGATAATACATTATTTCTCCAAATGTAAGTACTTTTAGTTCACTTTGTGTATTATAATATGGTATTAAATATGAGTTATCCATTGTCGCATACTGTTGTAAACAAACAGAAAAAAAAAGAAAAAAAGAACAATAGAAATAAATTTCGATGTCAGTCGCGAACGGTAAACAATATAAACATCAGAACACATTATCATACAGTAGTCAATTTATTGTGAAACGACCTGTGTCTTGAATGAATTTTTGAACTTGTAAGAACATTTTTGTATTTTTTTCGTCGTTAAGAATTTCATTGCCAAATAATAAAGTAAGCTCATCTATTGGTAAATCACTACTAATTTCTCGAATTCCTATAAGAAATTATTTCTTTGTACAATATAATTTTTACAATGTAATAAAATATGTTTTGCAGTTTCATCCGATTTTCCACATGAACATAATGCATTCGGAATCAAATTAGCACGATATAGATCACTATGTAATGCACTACATCTATTTCTTAACCTACTTTGCAAAACATTCAAGTATTTGTCACCTGACGAAAAGTAACATGGTATTTTCTTATTTCTAAAATATTTAAATTGGAGCCTTTTTTTGAATGTGAAAAAGTTTTAATAAAGTTAACACAAACATCCCTGCCCAAATTAAATTTTGAATTTCCAATAGGAATGTGCAGTCAGAGAATAGCCGGTTGTTTTTAGATACAGAATTAGCTGTGTTGAAAAAATTCTCACATCAATCAAGTTGATTTTGATTAACCTTGGCAATGGCTTTATCCTTCAAACCAGTCATGTATAGTTTTAGTGGTGTCTTCATACTTTGCAGATGACTGTTGGGAAGTTAACTTAAGTATCCATTCAGTGCACGATTTTGCCAATAAACATTAATGATTTCTGGTCAGCAAAATCTGAATATTTCCTGCAGATATTGCAATATGAGACACTAGGCCTATCAGAATGCAGCAGTAACAATGAGAAATCGGCTAACCACTTGGACTGAACAGTCCTTTGCCGTTGGATATTTTTTCTCAAATTATGTGTCCTTTTCCGCTAGAGTTTTGGGTTTGTCAACTTTCTCGTGATGTTCATTGTGGCCAGAACCTTTCCCAGTCTTTTTTTATTATTAAATATTTGTCCATTGTAATGACTGCAACCCGATTTGTATTATATGTTCACGGATGTTAGCCCTATTTCTTTACGAAAAGCCGTGGGCAAGCCAGGCAACGTCACATTCGGAACATCAATAAAAACCTGTTACACAGTCCTAGTTATAGTTAATTAAATGCCGTACAATTATCATTATCCCCGGCTTGATAAAAATGTCAGCTTTTGATTGGTCGATGACCCGTTGGTACAAAACCCATGCTACCGGCTGGTAGTTATGTAACATCACTGGGGGGTCTTTACGTTGCTATGCATGATGTACAAGATGGTGTAAAACGTAAACAATCTCAAAGCGCTTTGCATTCAACATGGAGAATGGAGGACGTATTTCTTGAAAAAAAATGAAGCATCTCAATAAATGCAGAAAAAACAAACAATACACCAAATTATGTTGAGAGATTTAAAATTCCTACGTTATTGATGGTGATGATTAACATGTAGTGTAACATTTTGTTGATTCACGCTACATGAAACTTTGATTTTGTTGTCATTTTGTGTCTTTATACAATGCAATACATATATGTTTATTTCCAATTAAGGAGCCCTTTCAGGCAGAACAATTAACAAAGAATTTAATACAATGATTATGGATTGATTACATTGATTGGAAGATGACAACATTTTATGAAACAAACAAATCAAAATTCAATCATACCATTGACTAATACTTATAGAAGTGGTCAATTGTTTGAATACAATCATTTTAAAATCATTTCTCATTATTGTTTTCACATCAATTCATTATATGTTTTATCGTACTATAATACCACCCAAAATATGTACGACACATATTTTTTATCAAAAGAATTCTCGGTCCTATCACTAGTGACGTCATGAATACTGTAACGCTATCCACGTGACAATACGCGCCAAGTACAAGAAATTAAATTACAACAAAACAAGACTGAAAAACGTTAAAAATTAGTTAACTGAAGGGAGATAAAACCTACACTTTGTCAAAATGCACCCAAATTTTCACCTGAGCTATGGCATTTTAATCCGCAAGTACTAAAACGTTATGATTACGTTACAAAAAGAACGAGATAATCCATTAAAAATCCGTTTTTGTTTTCAAACCGGGGATAAAATCGTTATCTACGTGTCTACCCGTGGGCATTGAGATTGTACCACCCTTCAGCACCACTGTACAACCTTCGGCTTCACCTCAGACTATACAGAAGTGCTTCAGGGTGGTACAATCTCAATACCCACGGGTAGACACGTAGATAACTTATATTACAATCAGGTCATAATACTCAACTTAGAACTTGTACAATTCTGGTTATTTTTAGCTGCTTTCGGAACACCACTGGCACGATCGTTTCTAATAGATAAAAAAAAACCACACAAAACATTTATATAACCGTCAATATTTACGATATATCATTTGAGGAATTGTCTTTCCAGAGTACTTTAATCAGAAATTATTTTTATTTGTTAATTTTTACTTGTCCCCGGACAAGCTAGCTAGGAAAATCTAATTTTCCGGCAGGTTCTCTGTACGAGTCAGACGAGTCTGGCATGGCAATTCCACACCCCTGACCTACATAAGTCATTGATTGGATTTACAAAGAGTTTGTCATCATTATTTATATACACAGGGGTATGGAATGGGATTATTTGTTTATAATTCTTGATCTAACAACTGTAAGAATGTCATTTAACTCCAATCAGCTGTCATGCTGGTGCCCTATATTTATGATGTTGATTCCTGTTTTAACTTATATATCTTGACAAAACGTTTTTCTGTTCTTTTTTATAGTCGAATTCATCAAATTTCTCATGAGAACTAGGAGTAATTTGGAATCTGTCACCTTTTTTCTAAATAAATAACAACTGTACCTCGGTACAGTTGGAAATCATGTGGAGCGTGATATGAATATGCATGACATATTGTCATGAGGACAGAAATGATTATTGAGTGATGTTTTGAATTATATTGTTAGAATTACAATTTTCAAATATTATGCAATGATAGACATTGTATTTCTTCAGATTTAGATATTCCTTATTCATTGTAAATTACATAAAGTGAAGAGAGAAGTAAAAACATTTATTTGATTTGTGTTTTCAATTTCAAATTCAACAAATTGACATTTACACAGGGTTAGAGTTTATGGTGTTTAATGCCACTTTCAACAATATTTCAGTTATATCATGGCGGTTACTTTCATTGGAGGATGAAGCCTGAGTACCATCGGAGAAAACTACAGTCACTACATTTACACAGTGTATTGTTAATGATGTGTAATTAATTAACAACTTATATTCTACAGTTTTAATTTTGACTAGTACAATGAAACCTGTCTAAACTGAACCTTCTTGAGACCAGTTTTTTTTGTTTGGAATAGACAGGTGTTCAGTTTATTCTGCAGGTTGAAGTAACAAAGATTTTTTTACATTGAGATTCTATATTTAAGCTTGGTTTATACAGGGTTCAGTTTAGACAGGTTTCCTAGTAGTAATTTAAAAACAATTATCACCATCATTTTCCTCCAGAAAAATAAATTTATGCAGTAACACGAAACAAAAGCCTAGTGCTAAAATACATATATGAAACAAACAGTATAGAAAACATGAACTTGCCTTCCTGTCACAAAGTATGAAGGTATTACAATAATCACCTTCTTAAAAGATCCATCCCATCAAAGGCCATTCCTGTTATAAGACCAGATTCCAGATGCACTGAAATAGTAAAATGCTACTAAATTTTCTCTCATTTTTGGCAAAAGGGGTGGCCTTATAAGAGGGTGGGGCTACTGTATTATCAATTAAGCGTACAGTCATGAAGGATCTTCATTGAATTCTCAATTAGGACATACTCGTCAATTTTGAAAAAAAACTTGATGTTATTTTTCCTTATGCTTTGTATTTAAATGTACATGTATTTTTTCAGCTGTTGTACCATCCGTGTCCCCAGTCACACCCTCACCAGGACCTGGATTACCTTATAATTTATCAGGTAAATATATAGACATCAAAGCTACCTGTATATCATTTAGTGCACCATTTCAAATTGAAAAGCATAACTGATGGAGGAAATCGGCTAGAATACTATCTGAAGCCCTTGTCACATAATCAATTCAAAGAAAAAAAAGAAGTATGAAAATAAGATGGAAAATATATGTTATTTATATTTTTCAAATATGTGAAATTTCTAAATTTAGGCCCCCTTTAACTCCATTTCCCTACAAAAATAGCTCATTTCTGGATTGACTCATAAGTAACCCATAAAGATGGGCATTTTGGCCCCAAAAACGCATTAGAATTGGATGAAAAATAAGAAAGTTCAAATTTTGGCATTTGGCACTTGTTGGTCCCTTTTGCTTGAATTAATCTCAGAAACTGTAAGATATTGAAGCAATCAGTCAACAATATCCTACTTCACAACAAAAATAATTCATATAAAAAATGCATCTAATAAATACAAAATAAAAATACAAAAATAGTTGTATGCCGCTCTGTGATTGTAGAGTTATCAGAAACATTTAGTCTGTTGTAAAGAGAAAGGCCTGTCAGATACTTGTATGCTGCTCTGTGATTGTAGAGTTATCAGAAACATTTATGTTTCAGTCTGTTGTAAAGAGAAAGGCCTGTCAGATACTTGTATGCCACTCTGTAATGTTAGATTTATCATAAATATTTATGTTTCAGTCTGTTGTAAAGAGAAAGGCCTGTCAGATACTTGTATGCCGCTCTGTAATGTTAGATTTATCATAAATATTTATGTTTCAGTCTGTTGTAAAGAGAAAGGCCTGTCAGATACTTGTATGCCACTCTGTAATGTTAGATTTATCATAAATATTTATGTTTCAGTCTGTTGTAAAGAGAAATGCCTGTCAGATACTTGTATGCCACTCTGTAATGTTAGATTTATCATAAATATTTATGTTTCAGTCTGTTGTAAAGAGAAAGGCCTGTCAGATACTTGTATGCCACTCTGTAATGTTAGATTTATCATAAATATTTATGTTTCAGTCTGTTGTAAAGAGAAAGGCCTGTCAGATACTTGTATGCCACTCTGTAATGTTAGATTTATCATAAACATTTATGTTTCAGTCTGTTGTAAGGAGAAAGGCCTGTCAGATACTTGTATGCCACTCTGTAATGTTAGATTTATCATAAATATTTATGTTTCAGTCTGTTGTAAAGAGAAATGCCTGTCAGATACTTGTATGCCACTCTGTAATGTTAGATTTATCATAAATATTTATGTTTCAGTCTGTTGTAAAGAGAAAGGCCTGTCAGATACTTGTATGCCACTCTGTAATGTTAGATTTATCATAAATATTTATGTTTCAGTCTGTTGTAAAGAGAAAGGCCTGTCAGATACTTGTATGCCACTCTGTAATGTTAGATTTATCATAAACATTTATGTTTCAGTCTGTTGTAAGGAGAAAGGCCTGTCAGATACTTGTATGCCACTCTGTAATGTTAGATTTATCATAAATATTTATGTTTCAGTCTGTTGTAAAGAGAAAGGCCTGTCAGATACTTGTATGCCACTCTGTAATGTTAGATTTATCATAAATATTTATGTTTCAGTCTGTTATAAAGAGAAAGGCCTGTCAGATACTTGTATGCCACTCTGTAATGTTAGATTTATCATAAATATTTATGTTTCAGTCTGTTGTAAAGAGAAAGGCCTGTCAGATACTTGTATGCCACTCTGTAATGTTAGATTTATCATAAATATTTATGTTTCAGTCTGTTGTAAAGAGAAAGGCCTGTCAGATACTTGTATGCCACTCTGTAATGTTAGATTTATCATAAATATTTATGTTTCAGTCTGTTATAAAGAGAAAGGCCTGTCAGATACTTGTATGCCACTCTGTAATGTTAGATTTATCATAAATATTTATGTTTCAGTCTGTTGTAAAGAGAAAGGCCTGTCAGATACTTGTATGCCACTCTGTAATGTTAGATTTATCATAAATATTTATGTTTCAGTCTGTTGTAAAGAGAAAGGCCTGTCAGATACTTGTATGCCACTCTGTAATGTTAGATTTATCATAAATATTTATGTTTCAGTCTGTTGTAAAGAGAAAGGCCTGTCAGATACTTGTATGCCACTCTGTAATGTTAGATTTATCATAAATATTTATGTTTCAGTCTGTTGTAAAGAGAAAGGCCTGTTAGATACTTGTATGCCACTCTGTAATGTTAGATTTATCATAAATATTTATGTTTCAGTCTGTTGTAAAGAGAAAGGCCTGTCAGATACTTGTATGCCGCTCTGTGATTGTAGAGTTATCAGAAACATTTAGTCTGTTGTAAAGAGAAAGGCCTGTCAGATACTTGTATGCTGCTCTGTGATTGTAGAGTTATCAGAAACATTTATGTTTCAGTCTGTTGTAAAGAGAAAGGCCTGTCAGATACTTGTATGCCACTCTGTAATGTTAGATTTATCATAAATATTTATGTTTCAGTCTGTTGTAAAGAGAAAGGCCTGTCAGATACTTGTATGCCGCTCTGTAATGTTAGATTTATCATAAATATTTATGTTTCAGTCTGTTGTAAAGAGAAAGGCCTGTCAGATACTTGTATGCCACTCTGTAATGTTAGATTTATCATAAATATTTATGTTTCAGTCTGTTGTAAAGAGAAATGCCTGTCAGATACTTGTATGCCACTCTGTAATGTTAGATTTATCATAAATATTTATGTTTCAGTCTGTTGTAAAGAGAAAGGCCTGTCAGATACTTGTATGCCACTCTGTAATGTTAGATTTATCATAAATATTTATGTTTCAGTCTGTTGTAAAGAGAAAGGCCTGTCAGATACTTGTATGCCACTCTGTAATGTTAGATTTATCATAAACATTTATGTTTCAGTCTGTTGTAAGGAGAAAGGCCTGTCAGATACTTGTATGCCACTCTGTAATGTTAGATTTATCATAAATATTTATGTTTCAGTCTGTTGTAAAGAGAAATGCCTGTCAGATACTTGTATGCCACTCTGTAATGTTAGATTTATCATAAATATTTATGTTTCAGTCTGTTGTAAAGAGAAAGGCCTGTCAGATACTTGTATGCCACTCTGTAATGTTAGATTTATCATAAATATTTATGTTTCAGTCTGTTGTAAAGAGAAAGGCCTGTCAGATACTTGTATGCCACTCTGTAATGTTAGATTTATCATAAACATTTATGTTTCAGTCTGTTGTAAGGAGAAAGGCCTGTCAGATACTTGTATGCCACTCTGTAATGTTAGATTTATCATAAATATTTATGTTTCAGTCTGTTGTAAAGAGAAAGGCCTGTCAGATACTTGTATGCCACTCTGTAATGTTAGATTTATCATAAATATTTATGTTTCAGTCTGTTGTAAAGAGAAAGGCCTGTCAGATACTTGTATGCCACTCTGTAATGTTAGATTTATCATAAATATTTATGTTTCAGTCTGTTGTAAAGAGAAAGGCCTGTCAGATACTTGTATGCCACTCTGTAATGTTAGATTTATCATAAATATTTATGTTTCAGTCTGTTGTAAAGAGAAAGGCCTGTCAGATACTTGTATGCCACTCTGTAATGTTAGATTTATCATAAATATTTATGTTTCAGTCTGTTGTAAAGAGAAAGGCCTGTCAGATACTTGTATGCCACTCTGTAATGTTAGATTTATCATAAATATTTATGTTTCAGTCTGTTGTAAAGAGAAGGCCTGTCAGATACTTGTATGCCACTCTGTAATGTTAGATTTATCATAAATATTTATGTTTCAGTCTGTTGTAAAGAGAAAGGCCTGTCAGATACTTGTATGCCACTCTGTAATGTTAGATTTATCATTAATATTTATGTTTTAGCTTGTTGTAAAGAGAAAGGCATGTCAGATACTTGTATGTCACTCTATAATGTTAGATTTATCATAAATATTTATGTTTCAGTCTGTTGTAAAGAGAAAGGCCTGTCAGATACTTGTATGCCACTCTGTAATGTTAGATTTATCATAAATATTTATGTTTCAGTCTGTTGTAAAGAGAAAGGCCTGTCAGATACTTGTATGCCACTCTGTAATGTTAGATTTATCATAAATATTTATGTTTCAGTCTGTTGTAAAGAGAAAGGCCTGTCATATACTTGTATGCCGCTCTGTAATGTTAGATTTGTCATAAATATTTATGTTTCAGTCTGTTGTAAAGAGAAAGGCCTGTCAGATACTTGTATGCCACTCTGTAATGTTAGATTTATCATAAATATTTATGCTTCAGTCTGTTGTAAAGAGAAAGGCCTGTCAGATACTTGTATGCCACTCTGTAATGTTAGATTTATCATAAATATTTATGTTTCAGTCTATTGTAAAGAGAAAGGCCTGTCAGATACTTGTATGCCACTCTGTAATGTTAGATTTATCATAAATATTTATGTTTCAGTCTGTTGTAAAGAGAAAGGCCTGTCAGATACTTGTATGCCACTCTGTAATGTTAGATTTATCATAAATATTTATGCTTCAGTCTGTTGTAAAGAGAAAGGCCTGTCAGATACTTGTATGCCACTCTGTAATGTTAGATTTATCATAAATATTTATGTTTCAGTCTGTTGTAAAGAGAAGGCCTGTCAGATACTTGTATGCCACTCTGTAATGTTAGATTTATCATAAATATTTATGTTTCAGTCTGTTGTAAAGAGAAAGGCCTGTCAGATACTTGTATGCCACTCTGTAATGTTAGATTTATCATAAATATTTATGTTTCAGTCTGTTGTAAAGAGAAAGGCCTGTCAGATACTTGTATGCCACTCTGTAATGTTAGATTTATCATAAACATTTATGTTTCAGTCTGTTGTAAGGAGAAAGGCCTGTCAGATACTTGTATGCCACTCTGTAATGTTAGATTTATCATAAATATTTATGTTTCAGTCTGTTGTAAAGAGAAAGGCCTGTCAGATACTTGTATGCCACTCTGTAATGTTAGATTTATCATAAATATTTATGTTTCAGTCTGTTGTAAAGAGAAAGGCCTGTCAGATACTTGTATGCCACTCTGTAATGTTAGATTTATCATAAATATTTATGTTTCAGTCTGTTGTAAAGAGAAAGGCCTGTCAGATACTTGTATGCCACTCTGTAATGTTAGATTTATCATAAATATTTATGTTTCAGTCTGTTGTAAAGAGAAAGGCCTGTCAGATACTTGTATGCCACTCTGTAATGTTAGATTTATCATAAATATTTATGTTTCAGTCTGTTGTAAAGAGAAAGGCCTGTCAGATACTTGTATGCCACTCTGTAATGTTAGATTTATCATAAATATTTATGTTTCAGTCTGTTGTAAAGAGAAGGCCTGTCAGATACTTGTATGCCACTCTGTAATGTTAGATTTATCATAAATATTTATGTTTCAGTCTGTTGTAAAGAGAAAGGCCTGTCAGATACTTGTATGCCACTCTGTAATGTTAGATTTATCATTAATATTTATGTTTTAGCTTGTTGTAAAGAGAAAGGCATGTCAGATACTTGTATGTCACTCTATAATGTTAGATTTATCATAAATATTTATGTTTCAGTCTGTTGTAAAGAGAAAGGCCTGTCAGATACTTGTATGCCACTCTGTAATGTTAGATTTATCATAAATATTTATGTTTCAGTCTGTTGTAAAGAGAAAGGCCTGTCAGATACTTGTATGCCACTCTGTAATGTTAGATTTATCATAAATATTTATGTTTCAGTCTGTTGTAAAGAGAAAGGCCTGTCAGATACTTGTATGCCACTCTGTAATGTTAGATCTATCATAAATATTTATGTTTCAGTCTGTTGTAAAGAGAAAGGCCTGTCAGATACTTGTATGCCACTCTGTAATGTTAGATTTATCATAAATATTTATGTTTCAGTCTGTTGTAAAGAGAAAGGCCTGTCAGATACTTGTATGCCACTCTGTAATGTTAGATTTATCATAAATATTTATGTTTCAGTCTGTTGTAAAGAGAAAGGCCTGTCAGATACTTGTATGCCACTCTGTAATGTTAGATTTATCATAAATATTTATGTTTCAGTCTGTTGTAAAGAGAAAGGCCTGTCAGATACTTGTATGCCACTCTGTAATGTTAGATTTATCATAAATATTTATGTTTCAGTCTGTTGTAAAGAGAAAGGCCTGTCAGATACTTGTATGCCACTCTGTAATGTTAGATTTATCATAAATATTTATGTTTCAGTCTGTTGTAAAGAGAAAGGCCTGTCAGATACTTGTATGCCACTCTGTAATGTTAGATCTATCATAAATATTTATGTTTCAGTCTGTTGTAAAGAGAAAGGCCTGTCAGATACTTGTATGCCACTCTGTAATGTTAGATTTATCATAAATATTTATGTTTCAGTCTGTTGTAAAGAGAAAGGCCTGTCAGATACTTGTATGCCACTCTGTAATGTTAGATTTATCATAAATATTTATGTTTCAGTCTGTTGTAAAGAGAAAGGCCTGTCAGATACTTGTATGCCACTCTGTAATGTTAGATTTATCATAAATATTTATGTTTCAGTCTGTTGTAAAGAGAAAGGCCTGTCAGATACTTGTATGCCACTCTGTAATGTTAGATCTATCATAAATATTTATGTTTCAGTCTGTTGTAAAGAGAAAGGCCTGTCAGATACTTGTATGCCACTCTGTAATGTTAGATTTATCATAAATATTTATGTTTCAGTCTGTTGTAAAGAGAAAGGCCTGTCAGATACTTGTATGCCACTCTGTAATGTTAGATTTATCATAAATATTTATGTTTCAGTCTGTTGTAAAGAGAAAGGCCTGTCAGATACTTGTATGCCACTCTGTAATGTTAGATTTATCATAAATATTTATGTTTCAGTCTGTTGTAAAGAGAAAGGCCTGTCAGATACTTGTATGCCACTCTGTAATGTTAGATTTATCATAAATATTTATGTTTCAGTCTGTTGTAAAGAGAAAGGCCTGTCAGATACTTGTATGCCACTCTGTAATGTTAGATTTATCATAAATATTTATGTTTCAGTCTGTTGTAAAGAGAAAGGCCTGTCAGATACTTGTATGCCACTCTGTAATGTTAGATTTATCATAAATATTTATGCTTCAGTCTGTTGTAAAGAGAAAGGCCTGTCAGATACTTGTATGCCACTCTGTAATGTTAGATTTATCATAAATATTTATGTTTCAGTCTGTTGTAAAGAGAAAGGCCTGTCAGATACTTGTATGCCACTCTGTAATGTTAGATTTATCATAAATATTTATGTTTCAGTCTGTTGTAAAGAGAAAGGTCTGTCAGATACTTGTATGCCGCTCTGTAATGTTAGATTTATCATAAATATTTATGTTTCAGTCTGTTGTAAAGAGAAAGGCCTGTCAGATACTTGTATGCCACTCTGTAATGTTAGATTTATCATAAATATTTATGTTTCAGTCTGTTGTAAAGAGAAAGGCCTGTCAGATACTTGTATGCCACTCTGTAATGTTAGATTTATCATAAATATTTATGTTTCAGTCTGTTGTAAAGAGAAAGGCCTGTCAGATACTTGATGCCACTCTGTAATGTTAGATTTATCATAAATATTTATGTTTCAGTCTGTTGTAAAGAGAAAGGCCTGTCAGATACGTGTATGCCACTCTGTAATGTTAGATTTATCATAAACATTTATGTTTCAGTCTGTTGTAAGGAGAAAGGCCTGTCAGATACTTGTATGCCACTCTGTAATGTTAGATTTATCATAAATATTTATGTTTCAGTCTGTTGTAAAGAGAAAGGCCTGTCAGATACTTGTATGCCACTCTGTAATGTTAGATTTATCATAAATATTTATGTTTCAGTCTGTTGTAAAGAGAAAGGCCTGTCAGATACTTGTATGCCACTCTGTAATGTTAGATTTATCATAAATATTTATGTTTCAGTCTGTTGTAAAGAGAAAGGCCTGTCAGATACTTGTATGCCACTCTGTAATGTTAGATTTATCATAAATATTTATGTTTCAGTCTGTTGTAAAGAGAAAGACCTGTCAGATACTTGTATGCCACTCTGTAATGTTAGATTTATCATAAATATTTATGTTTCAGTCTGTTGTAAAGAGAAAGGCCTGTCAGATACTTGTATGCCACTCTGTAATGTTAGATTTATCATAAACATTTATGTTTCAGTCTGTTGTAAGGAGAAAGGCCTGTCAGATACTTGTATGCCACTCTGTAATGTTAGATTTATCATAAATATTTATGTTTCAGTCTGTTGTAAAGAGAAAGGCCTGTCAGATACTTGTATGCCGCTCTGTAATGTTAGATTTATCATAAATATTTATGTTTCAGTCTGTTGTAAAGAGAAAGGCCTGTCAGATACTTGTATGCCACTCTGTAATGTTAGATTTATCATAACTATTTATGTTTCAGTCTGTTGTAAGGAGAAAAGCCTGTCAGATACTTGTATGCCACTCTGTAATGTTAGATTTATCATAAATATTTATGTTTCAGTCTGTTGTAAAGAGAAAGGCCTGTCAGATACTTGTATGCCACTCTGTAATGTTAGATTTATCATAAATATTTATGTTTCAGTCTGTTGTAAAGAGAAAGGCCTGTCAGATACTTGTATGCCACTCTGTAATGTTAGATTTATCATAAATATTTATGTTTCAGTCTGTTGTAAAGAGAAAGGCCTGTCAGATACTTGTATGCCACTCTGTAATGTTAGATTTATCATAAATATTTATGTTTCAGTCTGTTGTAAAGAGAAAGGCCTGTCAGATACTTGTATGCCACTCTGTAATGTTAGATTTATCATAAACATTTTTGTTTCAGTCTGTTGTAAGGAGAAAGGCCTGTCAGATACTTGTATGCCACTCTGTAATGTTAGATTTATCATAAATATTTATGTTTCAGTCTGTTGTAAAGAGAAAGGCCTGTCAGATACTTGTATGCCACTCTGTAATATTAGATTTATCATAAATATTTATGTTTCAGTCTGTTGTAAAGAGAAAGGCCTGTCAGATACTTGTATGCCACTCTGTAATGTTAGATTTATCATAAATATTTATGTTTCAGTCTGTTGTAAAGAGAAAGGCCTGTCAGATACTTGTATGCCACTCTGTAATGTTAGATTTATCATAAATATTTATGTTTCAGTCTGTTGTAAAGGGAAAGGCCTGTCAGATACTTGTATGCCACTCTGTAATGTTAGATTTATCATAAATATTTATGTTTCAGTCTGTTGTAAAGAGAAAGGCCTGTCAGATACTTGTATGCCACTCTGTAATGTTAGATTTATCATAAATATTTATGTTTCAGTCTGTTGTAAAGAGAAAGGCCTGTCAGATACTTGTATGCCACTCTGTAATTTTAGATTTATCATAAATATTTATGTTTCAGTCTATTGTAAAGAGAAAGGCCTGTCAGATACTTGTATGCCACTCTGTAATGTTAGATTTATCATAAATATTTATGTTTCAGTCTGTTGTAAAGAGAAAGGTCTGTCAGATACTTGTATGCCACTCTGTAATGTTGGATTTATCATAAATATTTATGTTTTAGCTTGTTGTAAAGAGAAAGGCATGTCAGATGCTTGTATGCCGCTCTGTGACTATGGATTTATCATCAATGCTACTGTCACTGACCTATTTAACATAGCCATATCCTGCACAAATGATTTTGGCTTGGTTCTGACCTGTGGTTCAGGTAATACCAGTGTGTTGTAGTAGATAATATTTTTTTATGAAATGTTAGTGTAATTGATACAACATTATGTGATAAAGTTTGTCAGTGACTTGTGGCAGATCTGTGGTTTTCTCAGGGTACTCTGGTTTCCTCCACCAATAAAACTGACTGTCACTATATAACTTGAATATTATTTAAACATGGCTTTACACGCCATACACTTAACCACCTATAGAATGTTATGGTGGTTGAGACATACACAATAGTTAAGGTACAGAGTGAAGGAGCGAGTGATTGTTGTTTAATATTTAGATTGCAATTTTCAGCCATATCATGGTGAGAAAGTTTCTTCTCAATGAGTAGATGATGAGGTCCACTTTGTACTAGACCGACATTCTTAGTTGTATTTTTCTAGTGCTAGCTCACTGAAACAACAGTTACGGTAGAAGTGTCTGTCCACTTAGAAACAAACTTCTGATTGCGTGCCAATAAGTCTTTGCTCTTTTTCCTTAATGCTGCATGCTTAGTGGAAAAGCAGCAAATACCAATGTTATTGTCTTTGGTACCTGACTGGCTCAAACCTACGATCTGCTATACTCGAGGTGGTTATACCTGACTGGCTCAAACCTACGATCTGCTATACTCGAGGTGGTTATACCTGACTGGCTCAAACCTACGATCTGCTATACTCGAGGTGGTTATACCTGACTGGCTCAAACCTACGATCTGCTATACTCGAGGTGGTTATACCTGACTGGCTCAAACCTACAATCTGCTATACTCGAGGTGGTTATACCTGACTGGCTCAAACCTACGATCTGCTATACTCGAGGTGGTTATACCTGACTGGCTCAAACCTACGATCTGCTATACTCGAGGTGAACAGACTAACAATTACACAACCGATGTGGTTATATCCCTTTTGAATTTACCAATGTATTGTTCAATCGTAATTAAGACATGCATACAGTAATATGAAAAGAAAGTTTAAAAAGTATTGGTTAAAACTTCCACCAATATCAACAAAACGAACAACTACCTCTCACCTCAACTCAATGAACACAAAAAAAAAAAGACCACAAAATATGACGTTGGAAAATCCAGGGAGAGACACAAAAATATGGAGGTCTTAAACCAGTAAATGGGATCCCTTCCGTCCCATCTTGATAATAGGATCTCCAACGGCAATACATATATAAACAAAAGTTAAAAAACATGCATTGATTCACTTTGGCAACACATTATTTGACTATTAAGATGGACATTGTTGTATATATGGAGTGGTACTGTGGTAGATTTCTTGTTTAAGTCACGTTGGACAGAAATTAATTTAGCTACAGTCAAACCTGTCTTATGTGACCTTCCAATGGAACATAGAAATAGGGTCACATAACACAGGTGGTTGCTATATACAGGTTTAAGGAATATAAAATGCACTGTGAAGGGAAATTAAAATTAAGGTCACATAATACAAGTTATTGCTTAAAAGAGGTGGTGACTAAAGCAGACTTGACTGTATATGTACTGTTACGTATTGATTTCAGATGGACGAGACCATACACAGTGTTGTAAAGAAAGGAATGTTGATTTTGATTGTTACCAGCTTTGTCAAGGAGATTTCGATGGAGCTAATTTAATGTGTGCTTTAGAGTCACCAAAAATAGCACAGTGCTTTAAAGAAGGGATAAGTATGTAGAAACAAAATGATCCTATTGAGAATCTTTTATTTTGTGTGTGGATGATTCAGTTATTATTCTGGCGAGGTTTACTGGATAAAGTTTTCAGTGACTTCCAACAGGTTGTGCTTTTCTCTGGGTACATTAGGTTTCCTCTACCAATAAAATTGACCGCCACGATATAACTGAGATATTGTTGAAAGTGGCATTAAACACCATAACCCTAACCCAATCATCTTTTGCAAAGCCACTTGGACAACTGGAACAAAACTAATCAAGATATTTATTGGCTGGTTTTTCACAGAATTCATGCACACAAACATTTTATGAAATCAAAAAGTAATTATGTAAATCTAGCTGTCATATCATATGAGTTTTTACCTTGTATGCACTACAGCAGAGAGGATTTTTGAAACTTGTTGCTTAGTGCAGGAGTAAATATAGCTTTTTACAGTGATCTCACACTTACCAAACACCAACAATTGCCATCAGTGAGTTGTTCGTGAAGCAGTAGGCTACATGTATGGTCAAAATATAGCTGCTGTTATGTCAGTGTACAGCTGATCAAGTATTGTCAGAGAATTCCTGACAGCAGTGATGCAATATCTCACTTTGATAATATATTATAGATTAGACCTTTAAAGGCTGAACATTATCAACAATATTGTATACACAAGATTTTGTCTCTAAAGTATATCTAAGTAATATTTTGATCTGTACCCGTTTGTAATATTTTCTTTCTTTACAGTTAACTTACCCAGACCTCCATCTGGTGTGTATATAGATCAGGTAACAGCTCACACTATAACTGTATCCTGGTCTCCACCATCAACTGGTCCTAAAGCTATCTCCTATATAGTTCTGTGTGATGGTTGTAGTGAAGGAGGCACAAAGGTAAAGAATTAACATACTGTATATTGTTAAAACTAACAAGTCATCATTTTATGATGTACAATGAAACCTGTCTAGACCAAACCTGGCACGAAGGCCGTCTTAACAGCATCATAGGCCCCCGGGCAAAGCAGTGCACTGGGGTCCCTACATACACAACCACTCACAGGGATAAAATTGTAAAATGGTTGATAAAATTAGATATTTATCTAGTATTGTATTGGTACTTCCAACAAAATCAGTGTTTAAACCTTAAAAAAAACATGCCCTGCACAACACACACAGATTAGCATGGGCTTTATGCTCATAGGGCCCCCTGGCAACTGCCCTGCGTGCACATGCGTTAAGACGGCGCTGCCTGGCACCCAACTTTTTTGTTCGAAATAGATATTGTGTTCGGTTTATACAGGATTCTATTTTATTCAGGAATTTGTTTAAGACAGATATCACTCTATTTACAGTGTTTAGTTATTCATGAATCTAGCTAACTGACATTGTTCTGTAAAGAGTATGGTTTTCATATTAGATGTGTTTCATTTTGGTACATGATCATGGCAAGGTTGGTTAGTTGGTTTATGGTGTTTAATACCACTTTCAACAATATTTCAGTTATATCGTGGCAGTCAGTTTTATTGGTGGAGGAAACTGGAGTACCCGGAGAAAACCACCGACCTGTTGCAAGTCACTGACAAGCTTTATCATATAATGTTGTATCGAATACACCTCGCCATGAACTGGGTTCAAACTCACAACTTTAGTGGTGATAGGCACTGATTGCACAGGTAGTTGTAAATCCAACTACCATGCGATCATGATCGCGACGGCCCCTTTATGTCAAAGAGACACATGGACATGCTTAATGCACAGTGAAGTGTATTGTAGACTGTCCTTCCATCTTAAAAGTATTTTTAAGACAAGCATAATTTATAAAACAATTTAAAATTTACAAAGTAATCACGCTTTCAACTTCTTTACTATCATGACAATAAATGCAGAAGTTTTTGAAGGAGTATATTCATATAACTGGGAACAGGTGTTTGCTAGTTTTGTGAGCAGTCGTGATATTTTGTATATCCAATAATTAATTTATTCTTTACTTCGTCAAGATATTTTGGACAGTGACATTGTTTTATTTCCTTTCTAATAGCTTACATGATATGTTCAGTGTGTAAAATTGACTATTAATTTTAGGTAAGAACCAGTGCTAAATCATACATTCTACAGAACCTTAGAGGTGGATACAAATACAACATCTCTGTCATCTCATCAAATACTGATGGATACAGTATACCAAGTCCTTCACTGTCTGTATACCTGCCTGTTGATGGTAAGTATTAGGGAACCAGTTAGTCAAATACAGAGATACAGTATACCAAGTCCTTCACTGTCTGTATACACTAGGAAATAGAAAATGCAAATATGCCCGGTAAAATGCAAATAATTAAAGATTACCAGTTATATTAACGTTTACCAGTTAAATTAGCGAATTGTCTTGTTATATTTGCGTTTTACCTTTTAAATTTGCATTGTCGTGGCATTTTAGCGTTTTTCCTTTTAAATTTGCATTGTCGTGGCATTTTAGCATTTTTCCTTTTAAATTTGCATTGTCGTGGCATTTTAGCGTTTTTCCTTTTATATTTGCGGTTTTCCTTTTAAATTTGCATTATCGTGGGATTTTAGCGTTTTTCCTTTCAAATTTGCATTGTCGTGGCATTTTAGCGTTTTTCCTTTTATATTTGCATTTTTCCTTTTAAATTTGCATTGTCGTGGCATTTTAGCGTTTTTCCTTTTATATTTGCGTTTTTCCTTTTAAATTTGCATTGTCGTGGCATTTTAGCGTTTTTCCTTTTAAATTTGCATTGTCGTGGCATTTTAGCGTTTTTCCTTTTATATTTGCGTTTTTCCTTTTAAATTTGCATTGTCGTGGGATTTTAGCGTTTTTCCTTTTATATTTGCGTTTTTCCTTTTAAATTTGCATTATCGTGGGATTTTAGCGTTTTTCCTTTTAAATTTGCATTTTACCAGTTAAATCGCACGGTCATCTAAATCACCCGCTGAGTAGAGAGATTACGTAATACTGTAGTCGTCACTAGCTCATTGAATATGACGATCTATAGTATTATATTATCGTGTATCTATACGTATTTATTTATTTATTTATTATTATTTATGTCATACTAGTCTGGCCCTTAATAAATTTAGTGTTGGATTGTTGGTATTTGATTTTCATGCCATATTTTAACTTAATGCGATGTTTATTAAGAAATGTGAGGGGGGGGGGGGGTGTATTTCCAGCATGATGAACATATTTATTGATTTGTTGTCTGGAACAAGGGCAGTAACTGTTTTTTTGTGATCTAGAATTGATGTAGTTTATATTCTGGCTGCATGAAATAATTGCACACCTCCTTTTCATAGGTGATTTTTTTTTTTGTGGATTTTCCCACAACTGAAACACTAATGGTACATTGTACATGGGTGAAAATCCTACATGTTATAGTTCATATAATTAAATGTGGCCTTCTCTAGTTGTTTGCCACCTTGAATCTTTGAATCTTAAATTGAAGTAGAAGATTTTTTGCATGTGTGACTTGCTCAGGGTATGGCCGTATCTATTGTTTGGGACAACAGTGAGTAGAGTGGGTATGAATTCAGTGTTGGTCTTGTATCTTAATTGATAAATATAATAGAAATGATATGTATAATACTGATAACTTATTTAATTTTTGTTTTGTTTACCAGTTACATTTTAACAGAATGAAACAGAATATTGATGTGTATGATTTTGATTTTGCTGATACTATATGAAATTAAAAGGATATAATTTATAACTGTAAAAATTGCAATATATTATGTTGTTTAGCTTTTTGTAGCCATGTTTGATTACAGTCATTGTTTTTATTGTCTCTTTCTTTTGTCTTCTTTCTCTTTGTACTACTGTTCATTACATTTTTTCTGTTGTCTTCTTTCTTTTTGTACTACTTTTAATTTCATTTTTGTGTACTTATTATTATATTGGTTGGTCTGGTGCAGAATTTATGTATATTGTCTGTTTATTTATGATAATCAATCAGTGTGTTATGTTATAAGATTACTTAATGGCTAGTGTAAGAATTCTTTCAGTAAACTGTCAGGGACTCGGTAACATTGTAAAAAGAACAGATGTCTTTAATTATCTAAAAAAAAAGCAGTGCAACATCTACTATCTACAAGATACTCATTTTACTTGTGAAAATGAAAAGAGCATACGATCAAGTTGGGATTATGAATGTTATTTTAGCTCATTTACATCAAATGCCAGGGGTACTGCTATTCTTTTTAACAATAATTTTGAATTTAATATTCTTAAAGAGAAAAGAGACATAAATGGGAATTATCTTGTTTTAGATATTAATGTTGACAAAATTAACTTTACACTTGTTTCTATTTATGGACCGAATGATGATAATCCTCAATTTTATGAGAATATCATGTCAATAGTTGAGGAATTTGGAAATGAAAATTTTATAATTTGTGGTGATTTCAATCTTGTATTATGTCCAGAGTTAGATTACTGTAACTATTTGCATGTAAATAACCCAAAGTCGAGAGAGAAGGTTTTAGAATTAATTGAAGAAAGAAGTCTAATAGACCCTTATAGGCAACTTTATCCAGATAGTTTTCGTTATACTTGGAGGAAAAAAAATCCATTTAGACAGGCTAGATTGGATTTTTTCCTTTTTACAGAAAGTATGCTTACTAATTTAAAAAAATTGTACTATTGATCCAAGTTACAGATCTGATCATTCAATGATTATTTTAAGCCTTGTGTTTAATCCCTTCAATAAAGGTAAAGGCTTGTGGAAGTTTAACAACTCACTATTATACGAAAAGGACTACAGCAAAATTGTAAGGGAAAAAATCATTGATCTGAAAAAACAATATACAGCATTAATCTATAATAGGGATAAAATTCAAGAAATTGATGATAATGAACTGCAACTTACTATTAACGTTCAACTGTTTTTGGAAATGTTACTTTTAGAAATACGAGGAAAAACAATTTCATTTGCAAGCTATATAAAAAAAATTAAGGAACAGAGATTTAGAGATCTTCAAGAAGAAATTGCTACCCTTGAAAAAAATGTTACTGAAAACTCAATTGAAAATTTAGAAACAAAAAAGCATGAATTGGAATCTCTTAGAAATGAAAAAATGAAAGGTAAGTTAGTAAGATCAAGAGCTCAATGGGTAGATGAAGGAGAAAAGCCAACACAATATTTTTGTGGGCTAGAGTCTAAAAATTATACCAGTAAGATAATTCCAAAAGTTGAAAAAGATAATGGGGAAATTGTTACAGATTAGAAGGAGATATTAAAAGAAGTACAATATTTTTATGAAAATTTGTACAAAAATAAAGATGAAGATAAAGGTTGTAGTCTTAAAGATATAGTGGAGGGTTTGAAGGGGGCAAGTATAAGAAAACTCACAGAAGAAGAAAAAGATAATTTAGAAGGGGAAATTGGGAGCTTTGAAGCTGGGGAAATTTTGAAAAAAATGAAAAATAACAAAAGTCCTGGATCAGATGGGTTTACATCAGAGTTTTTAAAGTTTTTTTGGAAAGATCTGAAAGTTTTTGTTATTGGTTCTTTAAATTATGGGTATAGTTTAGGAAGTTTATCTGTTACACAAAAACAAGGTATAATCACATGTTTACCAAAGGGAGACAAATCAAGACATTTTCTAAAAAATTGGCAGCCAATCTCATTGTTGAATACAGTATATAAGATAGGGTCTGGGGTGATAGCAAATAGAATTAAAAAAGTTCTCCCCACATTAATTAATAATTACCAGACTGGTTTTATTGCAGGTAGGTACATAGGGGAAAATATTAGGCTTTTGTTTGATATAATGGAATATGCAGAGGAGAATGATATACCTGGTTTATTTTTGTTAATAGATTTTGAGAAGGCTTTTGACTCAATATCATGGAACTTTCTTAATAACATTTTAAAATTTTTCAATTTTGGGGAATCTATTCAAAAATGGGTTAAAACGTTTTATAACAACATTAAATCTGCAGTCAATAAGGGAGGGAATTTATCTGAGTTTTTTCGTATAGAGAGAGGCTGTAGGCAAGGGGATCCGTTGTCCCCTTATTTATTCATACTATGTGCTGAAATAATGGCTATAAAAATAAGAGAAAACCTTAAAATAAAAGGAATTAAAGTCTTGCACTCAGAACATGAAATTTCTCAATTCGCTGATGATACATCAGTAATTTTGGATGGATCAGAAGAATCATTAAATGAAACACTTTTGGATTTGGAATGGTTCAAAAAGATATCAGGCCTTAAAATAAATTTTTCAAAAACACAAGTTATTTGGATAGGAAGCAAAAAATACAGCAGTGATAGACTATGTGAAAACTGGAATCTCTCCTGGGGAAAAACTACGTTTACTGTTCTGGGAATAAATTTTGATGTTGATATTTCTAAAATTACAAAAATCAATTATGACAAATATTTAAAAAAAATGAAAGGACTCTTCAAACAGTGGAACAAAAGAAATTTAACTCCTATAGGTAAGATTACTGTGGTTAAATCACTAATTCTGCCAGTACTTAACCATCTTTTTATTGCACTTCCAAACCCTAGTATAGAAATTATTAAAGATATTGAAGCTATGTTATATACATTTATTTGGAAATCATCTGTTAATAGAGTGAAAAAGGATATCATGCAAAAGAAGTATCAAGAGGGGGGACTTAAGATGATTAATATACATTCTTTTATTTTGGCTTTGAAGTCCACATGGATCAGGAGACTCTTTTTCAACAATTGTAAATGGCAGAATATTTTTATGTCATCAATTGATATAAATAAACTATCATGTGGCGGTAGTGGATATATAGAACAAGTAATAGAAAGTGTAAAAAATCAATTTTGGAAGGATGTATTATATGCTTGGAAATCTGTTATTGAAAAAGATGAAAACAAAGATTGGACAAACTTTCTTGCCAATACAGTTTGGTTGAATAAACAGGTAAAAATTGACAAAAGAACTATCTTTTATCCAGAGTGGTTCAACAGGGGTGTAAAGTTTGTTAACGATTTTGTCAATGATGATGGTTCTTTTCTGACTTTAGATCAGTTTTCAAACAAATTTGGACTTTGTGTAAATTTTCTGCAATATAATGGGGTTATTAGTTCTTTACGACAAATGCTAAAATTATATCCATATGGAGACAAATCATCTAATTTACAGACTCCTTTTGTCCCATCATCTCTACAAAATATTTTTCGAAGTTCTAAAGGTTCAAAAGATATGTACACAATTCTAAATAAACACAGTAGTGTTCCTACAGCTCAAAGAAAATGGAATACAGTTTTCGATATTAATTCAAATGAGTGGAAATAAATTTATATACTCCCATTTAAAGCTACAGCATGTACAAAATTACATTGGTTTCAATTTAGAATAAACCACAATATTCTGGCTACTAATTATTTCCTGAAAAAAATTAAAATTATTGATGATGAAAATTGAATTTTTGCCAAAAGGAAAATGAAACCATTGAACATATTTTTTGGGGTTGTGAAAATGTACAAAATCTTCTAGGGCAAGTAAATTCTTGGTTCGGTGACAAAGACATAAACCAAACATTTTTAAAGAAGACTTTAATTTTTGGGGATGTTGATAAAGTATATAAAGATGATGTATACAATGCCATTTTACTAAACATAAAATACTATATATATACAAACAGATGTCTGAAGAAAAAATTATCCTTTCATTCGCTTAAAGCCTGTTTGATAAATTTATATTAAACTGAAAAAATGATTGCTGTCCGAAATCAAAGAATTGCAGAATTTCAATTACATTGGAGTACTTTTGAAAAACTGTTTGAGGATTGTTGACATAGTTTTTATTCTTATGTAAATTCCCTTTCCATAGAGACACCACTAAATACTAACTGATATAGTCTATCTAAATATACTTTTCTTGTTTATATTTACTATACTATAGTATACTTTATAGTATACTCATTACGGGATAATTAAAACAATATGAATGTTTGATCCATCCAAATAATACTTTTATATATCTGGTACAGTGTTATAGTCCAATTGATTGTTTGCACCAGGCCAGACCATAAAAGTTTTATATATAAATGCCAATATAAAGTACAATCTCATCTTCTCAATGTCTTCTTTTTTTTTTTTTTTTCTTCTCCTTTTTAAAAATACACTAAAATTCTTATCTACTTTTTTTCCTAATTATACAAAAAAATATTTATCACATATATCAATAGTAAACAATTTTAAACTCTGCAAAATACCTCTTTTCTCATCTTTTATATTCTAAAAAAAAAAAAAAAACCTCCACTGCAATATACATATGATTATATATTGGAAAAGATTGTAAGAAGATTTAATTGTGCTTTACTATATAGATTGTATGATGTTTTATATGTTATTATATTATTGTACTCTATTCTGTATTGATGTATTTTGCAGTTGAGAAAAAAAAAAAAAAAAGAAAAAAAAGAGACTTTAAATGTATTAAAATATTAGCAAAGTGTGATACACGTACAGAATACGTATACTGTTGTCACTTCACTATTACTTGTTTATCATGCGAGAAATACATTAACCTTGTAATACCTATGCTGAGACTATTTACTAAAAAATGAATTAAGTATATATTAAACTATCGGTCTCTATTAAGCTATTTATGTCTTGTTTTATAGCACAGGATTGCGTATGTACAGCCTCAAAGTTATTGTGCTTTAAAAGTTCTGATTATTGTAATGAGGCACCTTAATGAACAATAAATATTTTTGTTTATGATATAAAACAAATAATCATAACCCTATGTAAACGCCGTAGTGTACGCGCCCTTTTCCGATCCAACAGAAATATGCAATTTACATGTAAACACTATTTTGTCAGTTAATTAGATTGAACAATAAATACAGGATTTTTTTTTTCTTCAAATGTTTATATAATTCCCTGATAAATATAAGAACAATCTATAATAGTATTATATTATTGTTTATTTATTTGTACCATTCTGGATGATAATAACTTTAGCTATTCAATACACAATAATCGATCAATCGTTGTGTATTTTACAGTAGTTATGTATATTTTATTTCTTGATTTTGTTTTTCAGGATCTAGAACTATGCACTCATATTTATTTCAATTTGATGTTGATTTAAATGTAAACGTTTAATATTTTCACAGAGATTCAACATTATAATTTATGTTTATTTATTTTACAGGCAATTGATGCATTTTAGTGGCCTTACCGTTCATCATTACGAACATATTGTTATATGGTAAATTACTTCAAGCCTTACAAATCGGGTAGCCTATTGTGCGACATTATATCCAACTTAATCATGATTCGCTTCGATAACTCTGTAATTTATTACGGGCTTGTTTTCGATAAAAAAAAATATGTATATGGATATTTTTTTTTAAATAATCGCTAATATAGTGTTAAACATAGATTTGTATGCATCTGAAAGCAAAGCTCGGAGCTAAGAAATTATTCATATGAATATTTTACGTTAAGTTTAACGTTTAAAAAAATGAAATTCACTTCTGTAAACATCTGTTTTATAGGGCTTGTATTAAAATATGTGTTGAAATAGTGTAAAACAATTGAATTTTCTATAATTCAGAGAGAGAACACATTTGTTGTCCCCACAAGAGTTACATGCCTAGAGGCCTTTTCCTCAGGTGTACCACCTGTTGTGTTTACTGCTAAAGTGTATATTGTATTGGAGTGAGCTGTAAGTAATGAATTTATACCAAAGTAATAAAATTTTATGATTTCGTGTATCCCTCAAGGCCAAGTTATAGTTAGAGTATATTAAGTGAAATTTTAATGGTTAAGAAGGGGCGGAGCGAGCTGCAACAGCTGCATTAAAAATGAAACGCATGTGCGCGAAGCCGAAGAATTTTTTTTAATTGAAGTGCCTGACAACGTAAGGAAAATTGTGATCGTAAAAGCACAGGTACATGGGGTCATGATCTACATTACCCCCCCCCCTTTTTTTTCATTTTTTTTCCCATACACTTCTCAACATAATTTTGGTATCAAATAATCATAAATCTACTATTTCTTTCTCTCTATATTGATTTATAGAGATTTACGATTATTTGATACCAAAATTACGTTGTCGGGCACTTCAATTTTAAAAATTCCTTCGGCTTCGCGCACATGCGTTTCATTTTTAATGCAGCTGGGCCCGTATTCATAAAGCCACTTAAGTTAAGATTTTCCTAAGGAAACACTTAAGTTAAGGAAACTCTGCCCATTTTACTTGAGTGGTATTCATAAAACTTCTTATTTTAAGTATTTCCTAAGAATAACCTTAAGTTAAGGAAACTCCGCCCATCATACTTAAGTGGTATTCATAAACGTCCTTAAACTAAGAAAACACTTAAGATTTCCCTTAACTTTAAGGTAGATGGGTAGGTTCCTTAAGTTTTCTTGAATTGCTATTTTATATTGATTGTGAGTTATGAAAGTGATATTGTATGAATAAAAAGATAACAACAAACCATATTGGCAATATTTCATAGGCATTCGAGTTTATCATCAAATCCATATCATATCTTATATGTACATAAAATTCACCATGAAGGTCATTTTCCGGATGAGTAAATATTTTTACAACCGTACCATTTGATGGCACGTGCTTTGCGGGTATATGAAATAGGTATAATTAAAGCATATTAGTATTGCATTATTACCAATACAAACATGTTCCATGTCGGACGTTTTCGGTTGTTTCATGCTGGGAGAAGAGCTTTACGTAGAGAGCGAGTATTCAGAGATCGTACAAAACCTCTTGATATCTACGATGACTTCGAGTTAATAGACAAATACAGATTTGACCGACAGTCTATTATGATGATATGTGATATGTTACAGGATGACTTAGAAAGCAGTACATTTAGGAATCGAGCCTATTTTTTTTTTATGTTTTATTTACATGATATTTCCATACAGTCATTAAAATTAGTTTCGTATATAACTGTTGAACATAAAATCCTCCAAATAGATGAGGGAGGTGCATCCAAACTCAAAAGTGGGAAGTTGAGGAACATTATGATTGTGTCCCTGTTAAACATACATGTATCTAAATTTTAAAGAAATATAATTGTTGACGAAAATTTTGCTCTTAAAACGTCCTTTCTTTTCTCGTATTCCTCCATTAGTATCATCTTCTCTCAATCGGTCCAGTTTGGCTTTCTCTTGGACATGTTTAATAGTTAAAGATTTTGATACGACTTCAGTTTTATTTATATATGTATGTATGTATTGAAGTGGTCAAGCAATGCACGTGAAAGTTAGAGTTTATTAAGTGAAATTTTATTGGTTAAGAAGGGGGTCGCATCGCTTCGCTCGCTCCGCCTTCTTAACCATTAAAATTTCACTTAATATACTCTAACTATAACATAATATCAAAGAATGGTGTCCTTCCTAATTAAGAGGAATTAAGGGGTCCCATTAAGGGTGAATTATCAGGGTAATCACATGTTAATAAAGGTAAATTTGATTCTCTTTTTTGCTTTTTCTACATAAATGGAATTACATAAAATACGAAAACAAATTAATGAATATGTATTATTAAACTCTAAAACTATAAAATTACACATGAAATATGAAAATATAATACTGAATATTTATTATTAATTTTACACCAATATAAACACACATCAAATATGAAAACATAATAATTAATATTTATATTAAACATTAATACTACAGAGTTCGCGAAATTGCATATGGGTTTGGTGGTCCTAGTGAAAAAAATGTCAGTCCTCACTACAGCCAGCATGGATTACGCCAAATCCGTGCGGTTTCGCGGAAAATCGCGGCGTGGAAATTGACTAATTAGCATCGGGAAGTCCACGATCGTCTCACGGCCGAACGCGGCAGTCAAATTGTCCATCAGGACATTCGCGGACAACACGTTATTAGCGCGGCAAGCGAGGAAAGTAACCACATAACAATAGTTTTGTTGCAGTCATACAGAAACGATCTTTGTTTATTATTATTATTTAATTTTATTTGTTTTCTTCATTTTTTTTTTTTTTAGAATAAAACTTGTTTATATGTATGCAATGAAATTATCTTTCTCCATTACCAAAACAAGAAAAGTATTCTGTTTTGTACATCCATAATCGATTTATTTTACAACTCTCTCACCTTGTCAATCATGTCTTAATTGCTCCTTATCGGTCTCTTTGATGTATAATTGACTGACAAATAGGCGGTGCTTATTGTACAGATATAGAAATAGAATAAATATAAGTTTATTAACAAAATCAGGGCCCCAGGAGGGCATATACAATTAACAAGGGGGAAAAAAGATATTATGTATATATTTTTTAATGTCGGACTTAAAAGCACATTAGAGCTTATGTTATTGTTGTACTCATGTACCGACTTTTAAAATAAATTACAAATGATGCCCACCGGTGCAAACGTAAAAGTCGTACAGTTTACTTTGTTTAGTCAATCCCATTTAACTTTTGCATTTGAAATTACTGAAATTAATTTCATGTGATTACAAATCATTGACACGCATTCAACCTGTACCTGAAATATCGGGACCACCAATCATCAAATTTACGGCAGCGTAAATATTTACATGTATATTTTTTTGTATATATCTCATACTAGACGGAATTAGCATTAGACTTTACGAATAAAGTTGAAACAAAAATTTGAAAAATGATTAGGTGTAAACATATATCTTCGCATGTTCATGTATAGCATAACATAACATAGTTTATTAAATCAATCAAGAAGCCCGTGAGAGCACAGAATTACAGACATTTACATTTTACACTTACAATGATTTTGATGATGTATGCAAAAGGGGGTAACGTAAATATGACTGATAAATTGTGTGTTGAAATTTACTGAAACTATCAACCTTTTCCGACAAACATTCATGCAAATGTTCTGTTAAATTTTCTTACTTATATAAATATGAGATATTTTTGTCTTTATTTTGTACGTAAATACCCTAGTGTATTTCTACCTTGCCCCATATTCGCGCCAGGAAAGGTAGCTCAAAGGTCAATATATAACTGAAATATTGTTGAAAAGTGACGTTTAAGCACCCATAGCCTCATATGAATTATTGCAATAAAATATCGATTAAGTAACGAAATCGATATAAATTATTTTCCAGTTTATTTAGTATAAAAAGTTTGTTCTACACGTTTACTGTGAGATGTATTGCAACCGCCATTTTTTACTACAACCACGTGCGCATGCTCGTGTTTGATAGAAAAGCTATAGCTATATTTAGATATTTTGTGATAATAATTTTATATTGTAAATCGATCCACCCTGTGATTTTTTTCAACAAGATACATTTTTTATAGTATATATTTTATTATTAAATACAATATTGAACTGATTTTCGCTAGCACTTCATTGAATATTGATTTTTTTTCAGATGTTGAATATGTTTTCCCCAGAATTGCACCCCCTGTTAGTATACATAAATTTTATTGCTTTATTTAAAAAAAAATAACACCAAGAACATCGATGATACGAGTGTTCTTATTCAGAAATAAACCTACAGCAAAATAAAGGTATACTGTAAACAAAATTTATTGTCCGAAAAATACGGTACTCCTCTACTATACTAATTTGGATTAGGTGATGGGAATTAGGTGTCATCATCAAAATAAAGTATTTTATGATAATGATGGCTGATTAAAATTGTTTGTCCTGCATTGGCTGTCAGTTGTTATATACAGGATGTAACCAATATACAGGAAGAGCTCCTACTGTGAAGCCATCTATTTTGAGATGTCATTCAATGAAAATAACAACCTGACCATATTGTTACATAATAAGAATAAGAATTAGATAAGAAATTAAAATTTATAGAAGGCAAGGATTTATATAATTAACACATTAAGTCACATTTCATTTATTTAGCTTGGGTCAGTTATAAATTTATTTTTTAAGTACAAATAAATTGGAAGACGGCTTGAAAATCGAAAACGCAAAATAGTTATCTATGTTTATAAGTCTTAGTAAAAGGAGTCTTGAGCAACGTTTTTTTTTCACACCTGTGATAGGTGTATTTGTATATCATGAATGCACGATGCGACGACATGCTGAGATGGGTGATGTTTTGACAGGTAAACTGTAAAAAAAAACGTAGAATACACCAATAAAATATTATTTCACCTATATCAGGACTCCGCAGACTGCCAATTTTAAAGAAAGAAAAAAACGGGATTTACGGATTTATGACCCATTCGCCATAAACAAAATAAAACTTAAATTTTACTAATTAATTTTAATCCAAATTTGCCTTTAAAGAAATAAATGTATAAATTATAATTATTTACCCGGGTTCGTTCGCCCTACATTTGGCGAACACGTTAAAGAGCAAATGTACGCACCCGATATTGTAAACCGGCAACTGTCTGCAGCAAGTGAAAGGGACTTCTTGGCATCGATTGTCGCGAGTACACAGGGACATATTAATATTCACTTCTAGTTCACTTAAAACATGGGTACTGCATGTTAATACATTTTATTCATGGATATTATTGTATATATCGCCCGTGACAGCCGTTAACATATCTATACTTTCCGTACTGTATATCACTCATTTACTTCAGCTTTACTAAGATACGCATGTTTCTTTATGCACGAATTTATTGGTTAGCAGAATTTGGGGACGTTTCCTGTTTACAGTTTACTGACTATCTGAGAGTGGAGACTCTCACTCTCACTCCGACCTGGAAGGATTTTGTCGGACAATTTTAAGAGTGACACTCTCTTCAAGTCCGACGAAACTCTGTGTCCGACCTGAGAGTATGATCGTTGATACACTTGGAGGGATCTGTATGTTTTGTTTTTGTTTTTGTTTTTTTTTTAAATCTGTTCCTATAAGTATTTACCTAAATAACGATATTGTGTTTGGTATTTCTTAATAAATTGTATTAAAAATCATTTTAATTTATTAATTAATAAACTTTCTGGATACAAATTTATTTTCAATAAAATTTCTTATTATTTCATCTCAATGTGTTGTCTCCTCTCTAAATACCATAGCGATGTTATTTTCGGTCTTTGATCTATGGATATTGATTGACAGGTGCCATCTTTGTGTACCGACAGTTCATTGCGAAGGCACCAGTAGGTACAAAATCATTCAAATACCAGAAGTTCCTGTGCCATCACTTTAAAAATAAAACCCACTACTATGTCTTGAAGCAGATGCTGCTTTAAAAAAAAATCACGTAAGTTATGTATTACAAATAAATACAAATATAAAATTCACAATAAAATATACCCCATTCAGCACTCCGCACGTTCTGGAAAGAGATGCATTGAGGTAACAAACCGAGACGAATATAAGAATATAACTACACGTAATGTTGGGTTTTTTTTCGCTGTCCATCATGGACATCGCGGCTTATACGATGACACTACAAACCAATTGCCGCGATCAGACTTTTGTGTCCATCGTGACTTTCCGCGAATTACAATCGGTGTCCGTGATGGACGCGCGGATATGGCGTAATCCATCCTAGCTGTAGTGTAATTAATATTTATATTAAACATTAATACTATAGAGTTCGCGAAATTGCATATGGGTTTGGTGGTCCTAGTGAAAAAAATGTCAGTCCTCATTAATTTTCTATTGCAAAATACCAATCTTGTGTCAGTCCTTAGCAAAATCTGCCCAAATTTTGCTGGTCATGTCTGACAGGACTGACACATTTCCCGAACTCTGATACTATATAAGCAAACCTGAAATATGCTCTCCAAGCTTGATTTTTCACCTTTTTTTATAATTAAAAGTCAAGTTATGAAAGAAATAATTTTCTTATAAAAATTAACTTAAAAATAGAACTTCATTTCCATTGTAAGAATATATATATATGATCTATTTTCTTTCCTTAATGTATACATATTTTACTGTTTTAAGGTGTATTATTTCTGTTAAAATTTTAATTAATGGTTTATTTTCCTATTGGATTCTTTTAACAGAAAAAAAAAAATGACCATACTTTACTCTTAAATAAAATATATTATTTCTTTTCTCATTAATTTTATAACTTTTCTTTATTTCAATTTTTCTTCTTAAATCAATATAAATTTACTAGATTTGAATCAACATTTTTATTGAACTACTTGATGATGCAAATACCACATGTTCAATCTTTAAAAAAAATAATTCCACATATACTTGTTTTATTCTTGTAATTCAACATTTCATTGACAAAAATAAACTTTTCAAAAGAAAATATTATTGTTTTTTTTATTCAAATTGCATATTACACCCATATGGGTCAAGCAATTACAATACAAAAGCATGCAAACATATAAAAGAAAGACAACACAAACATAATAAATATGTAAATGTAGGAGAAATATTTGACCAGCGAGAACCCTATCATCTCAAGTCTAGCAATTGTTTTATGAAGGTGCAAACAACCGATAAAAGATCTGAAGTTGGATTGAGTATGTAATCAAGTCTATTCATGGGTGACATATTAGTAAAAGAAGGACTTTTATTTTCAATAGTATTTATTAGTAAATTTCTAGGTTGCTGGTTTAAATGACAATTTAAAAAAAAGTGATATTCATCTTCTAAGATATTACAAGTAGTGCAAAGTCTTTGTTGATGGGGTATATTAATATATCGACCAGTTTCAATTTGGAAACAATGGTCACTTGTCCGAAATTTAGCTATGAGTTGTCTATTTTTAAAGTTTTTAGTTCACCTGGACCAAAGGTCCAAAGGTCCAGGTGAACTATTGCCATCACTTGGCGTCCGTCGTCTGTTGTCTGTTGTATGTCGTCTGTAAACTTTTCACATTTCAAGCTTCTTCTCTGAAACCACTGGACCGATTGGAACCAAACTTAGCAGGAATGTTCCTTGGATGGTCCTCTATAAAGTTACTGTTTTTCGTTCCAGTCGGATATTCAATATGGCTGCCAGGGCCAATAATATGCTCTGATTGGCTGAAATTTCAAAGATCTTCTTCTCTGAAACTAATGAACTGACTGAACCCAAACTGTAAATGAATGATCATTGGAATGTCCTTTACCAAGTTTCTGTTTTTTATGCCGATCGGAAATCCAAGATGGCTGCCATCGCAGGACATAGATTAACATTGGACCCTATGGGAAAATGTTCAAATGCCTTCTTCTCAGAAACTACAAATATGATTAAAGCCAAACTGTACATGAATGTTCATTGGACGGTCCTCTACAATCTCAAGGTTTTTTGTTCCGATATGAAATTCAAAATGGTGGCTACGGCAGGACTTAGTTTAACATTGGACCCTATGGGGAAAATGTTTCAAAATGCTTCTTCTCTGAAACCACTTGGACAGTTGAAACCAAACTGACCAGGAATGATCATTGGAAGGTCCTCTACAAAGTATCTATTTTTTATGTCGATCGGAAATCCAAGATGGCCGCCACCGCAATACATAGATTAACATTGGACCCTATGGGAAAATGTTCAAATGCCTTCTTCTCAGAAACTACAAATATTATTAAAGCCAAACTGTACATGAATGTTCATTGGATGGTCCTCTACAAACTTTACGTTTTTTGTTCCGATATGAAATTCAAAATGGCGGCTACGGCAGGACTTAGTTTAACATTGGACCCTATGGGAAAAATGTTTCAAAACGCTTCTTCTCTGAAACCATTTGGACAATTGAAATCAAACTGCCCAGGAATGATCATTGGAAGGTCCTCTACAAAATTTTTGTTTTTTATGTCGATCGGAAATCCAAGATGGCCGCCACCGCAATACATAGATTAACATTGGACCCTATGGGAAAATGTTCAAATGCCTTCTTCTCAGAAACTACATATATTATTAAAGCCAAACTGTACATGAATGTTCATTGGATGGTCCTCTACAAACTTTACGTTTTTTGTTCCGATATGAAATTCAAAATGGTGGCTACGGCAGGACTTAGTTTAACATTGGACCCTATGGGGAAAATTTTTCAAAACGCTTCTTCTCTGAAACCATTAGGACAGTTGAAACCAAACTGTGCAGGAATGATCATTGGAAGGTCCTCTACAACTTTTATGTTTTTTATGCCGATCGGAAATCCAAGATGGCCGCCACCGCAGGAGATAGATTAACATTGGACCCTAAGGGAAAATGTTCAAATGCCTTCTTCTCAGAAACTACAAATATTATTAAAGCCAAACTGTACATGAATGTTCATTGGATGGTCCTCTACAAACTATACGTTTTTTGTTCCGATATGAAATTCAAAATGGCGGCTACGGCAGGACTTAGTTTAACATTGGACCCTATGGGAAAAATGTTTCAAAACGCTTCTTCTCTGAAACCACTTGGACAATTGAAACCAAACTGCCCAGGAATGATCATTGGAAGGTCCTCTACAAAATTTTTGTTTTTTATGTCGATCGGAAATCCAAGATGGCCGCCACCGCAATACATAGATTAACATTGGACCCTATGGGAAAATGTTCAAATGCCTTCTTCTCAGAAACTACAAATATGATTAAAGCCAAACTGTACATGAATGTTCATTGGATGGTTCTCTACAAACTTTACGCTTTTTGTTCCGATATGAAATTCAAAATGGCGGCTACGGCAGGACTTAGTTTAACATTGGACCCTATGGGGAAAATGTTTCAAAACGCTTCTTCTCTGAAACCACTAGGACAGTTGAAACCAAACTGCCCAGGAATGATCATTGGAAGGTCCTCTACAAATTTATGTTTTTTATGCCGATCGGAAATCCAAGATGGCCGCCACCGCAATACATAGATTAACATTGGACCCTATGGGAAAATGTTCAAATGCCTTCTTCTCAGAAACTACAAATATTATTAAAGCCAAACTGTACATGAATGTTCATTGGATGGTCCTCTACAAACTTTACGTTTTTTGTTCCGATATGAAATTCAAAATGGTGGCTACGGCAGGACTTAGTTTAACATTGGACCCTATGGGAAAAATGTTTCAAAACGCTTCTTCTCTGAAACCACTAGGACAGTTGAAACCAAACTGACCAGGAATGATCATTGGAAGGTCCTCTACAAATTTTATGTTTTTTATGCCGATCGGAAATCCAAGATGGCCACCACCGCAATACATAGATTAACATTGGACCCTATGGGAAAATGTTCAAATGCCTTTTTCTCAGAAACTACAAATATTATTAAAGCCAAACTGTACAAGAATGTTCATTGGATGGTCCTCTACAAACTTTACGTTTTTTGTTCCGATATGAAATTCAAAATGGCCGCTACGGCAGGACTTAGTTTAACATTGGACCCTATGGGGAAAATGTTTCAAAACGCTTCTTCTCTGAAACCACTTGGACAATTGAAACCAAACTGCCCAGGAATGATCATTGGAAGGTCCTCTACAAAATTTTTGTTTTTTATGTCGATCGGAAATCCAAGATGGCCGCCACCGCAATACATAGATTAACATTGGACCCTATGGGAAAATGTTCAAATGCCTTCTTCTCAGAAACTACAAATATTATTAAAGCCAAACTGTACATGAATGTTCATTGGATGGTCCTCTACAAACTTTACGTTTTTTGTTCTGATATGAAATTCAAAATGGCGGCTACGGCAGGACTTGTTTAACATTGGACCCTATGGGAAAAATGTTTCAAAACGCTTCTTCTCTGAAACCAAACTGCCCAGGAATGATCATTGGAAGGTCCTCTGTTTTTTATGCCGATCAGAAATCCAAGATGGCTGCACCACAGGTCATAGTATTAACACAGGACCATATCGGGAAAATACAGAAATATCTTCTTCTCTGAAGCTATTGCACTGATTGAACCTAAACTGTGCATCAGTCATTGGAAGGTCCTTTACAAACTTTGTGTTTTTTATGTTGATCGTAATTCCAAGATGACTACCACTGCAGGACATAGTTTTTACATAGGACCAATTGGTTTTTTTGATAACCAGGTGAACGATACAGGCTCTTGAGAACCTCTGGTTTTCCTTTATCAAATACTCTTCCAAAACAATATCATGTTTTATTTTATTATACAAATAAAGTTGTGAATTATCTGTTAATTTTGAAAGTTTGTCTTTAGTTTTCTGAATGTAATTATTATGGACAACCTTTTTAAATTCTTTTTTAAATGGAACTTTTATCTTATGGAAACACTTATCCATATTAGAAAAATCTTCAGCATCCAAATCAAATTCTTGAAAGACATTTAATGCCAAAGTATACCATGTGTAGAAGCCTTCATCATGTAAAGATTTATTAACATTAAGGGATTCTTTAATTAATGGGTTTATATTATTAGTATTTATTCTTACAAAATACATCATAACTTGAGTTTTAATAAAGGAAGCAATAGGGAGTCGCCCCAACTCTGATAATGTCGAAATGTTACATGCAGTTTTTTTAAGGCCTAAAACTGTTTTACAATATTTTGTATGTATTTTTTCATATGATGATTTTTCATGTAGGGCTAAAGTATCACAAAAAGTATTATTTCTGGTTGCTCGAAGCATGGCTCTATATAAGGGGAGGTATTCGTCCATATACCATATTTCACAATTATAACTTAAAATGGGACGGTTCAGCATGTCAAAGAGTTTACACGAGAGGTTGACAGGTAGTTGTTCAAAATTTGAGAAAAGTTTTCTCATTTATAAACACGAGACTACATGACCTCTCGATGACCCGAATGCTATTCTCTTATGCAAACATATCCGGGTATTTAATAATAACACCTTTTTTTTAGCAATCAATTTTAATCGTTTCATTTATATAAATCGTTATTCAATAATTCGTCTATTTTATTAACAAAAATAAACTATTGTAAAGAAAATATTACTTATTAGCAAAGTGTATGAATGGATCAGAGACTATATTATGTAACCTTGTACATGTCAATAAAAAAAAATGTCGGATGTAAAAATACGGATGAAAACACATAAATTGGCGCTACATTGTAGGAATAATGACATTCTTTTCTTAAGAAAGGATAAATACAGCAAGCAAGCTTGTTATACATTTAAATTTCACCCCGAGATCAAAATATTACTAAAACTAGGATGTCAACAAACAACATGCATAACTAACAAAACACGTGATGCTATCAAAAAAAAAAAAAAAAATCGTTAACTAATGAAATAGAAAATTGAAGTACAACTTTTTAAAATATTTTATTGAATAAAAATACAATAATGAATGGAGTATGTGATCTGAGCTCTTCCTGTCCAAAAATATGTAGAAGAATATTCGATTATTAGCATCGTGTTATCGGTTTTCGTGCTATTATCGATTTTCAGATATAGCGATTAACAGTGTTAACCCTTCATTCATATGACGATTGGAATTTTCAAAGAATGCCTAGTTAAATATTTCTTTGTACATAAGATTGTTTTTAAAGCCATTCTTGTATTTTAATATACTCTCGATTATCTGGCAACTTTTGCTGTCAGTAAAATGGCGTCATCTGTTTTCGTATGAAGTAAAAACAGGGCCGATATACGGGATGGAAACGAATATAAAATCCGGAAATGGCTGGTTTTAAAATTTCATGGTTCTGGCCATCTACCAAATCATATTACATCTAAATAAAATAACAGAATGTTTGAAAATGACCACTTTCAAAATTGTGTTTACTTTTGATGTTTTCTTAGTACTGAAACCACAATGCACTGCAAAGTGACATGTATTTTATATAAGAAACAGGCACATTTCAGTCAGCTCTTTTGTTTACAAGTACGATCAGTGACCCCATGATAGTTACATGACAGAAAGAGCCGGTGCCTGAGAGGCAGACGACATAGTTCAATTTTATATAGCCCTTCTGGATTTTTTTCCAGCTACTTTATAAATGAAGTAAATTTTTAGCATTACAAAAAGTACGGTTCAGTAGGTAGTTTCACTGTTTTTGGTACTTGTGTCTTTAAAAGCAAACTTTAACATCTTTTATGAATTTATTACACAATCACTTTTTGCAGATTTACGTTTTGTTTCTATATACATATGGCAAAACAAACGAATCGGAGAAAACGATCCGTCTTTAATGAGACACATTTACAAAAGATTTTTTTCGAAAATTGAAGAACTACGAAATTATGTGAAAAAAAAAGAACAGACATCGGAACAATGCCATGAATTCGTAAAAAAATAAAAATAGGCCTATGCTACAGAGCAAAATTGTTTTAATGCTATTATTTATAAGATCGCACTTTGTATTCGATCGTTCATGCACTACAATAAAGCTACACATAAGCTCTGCTTCTTAGCTAAAAGCACAGAAAGTTACAGGGTAGGAAGCCATAAAATTGAGAGGATTATGTAAACATATAATTTGTAATAGTTTTCATTTGACAATTACAGATGATGCGTATTATAAATACTTTTAAAGTATATTATACAAAACTTCAGGGTACATCTCTTACGTAATATAATAATTGTTTATGGAAATACAATATTCTTACTTGCCAACAGTAAAAAGATTAATCTGTTTTCATAACGGTTATTTCTGATTTGAACAAAGCGTAACATATAATATGTCTGCGTAAAGAAAACATTTTTTGTTTATTTTAATAACGTCTTTCGAACTGGCGGACCCTTCTGATTAATCTCAGAATAGTCATAAAAAATATGATTGTTGTTTTTATAAGGAAAAATTGCATATGAATGTTTTTTGTCTATTTTGCTTTTTGGGGTTTGCAAGAAGAATGTTCTACCCTGCTCTGTTCACCCTGCTTTACTTCATAATTTTGGTTGTTGCTATATCATTCTGATGATGCACAAAAAAAATCAAGATAAAAATGAACAATCCAATATAACTTACGATCAATGTTAATCTTAAGATTTTTTTGTGAAAATAGCCCCAGAATCATTGCTGCATCAGGCACGGATCCAGCAGTTTTGAAAACGGGGACCTAGGCTCTTGTTTGCCAAATTTTACCCAATTTATACACGAATTTTACTAAATTGTCGAACACCCCCTTGATCCGCCAGTGTGCATTAATATGCACCCATTCCTCATGTATACTTGATCACCTATTAGAACCTTTAAAATGTGTATTGCATCTCCTATTCTAGTCACGGGTACCGTTAAATGGTCACAAAATGTGTATTGCGTTTCTGATTATTGCCAAAGATTGTGACACATGTATTCATGTATTCGGTCAGAGTCCCGTCGACCGGATGTAAGATGACACTTGTATATTCTGCCTGGCAATATTAGGTACCCTGCTGAGTGAACCGGTTTGAATGTACCTGTCGTTTTCAGAATGAAAATAAAAATAAGTAAACCTGCCTTTCACTTCTTATTTCAGGAATTACATTTGCCTTAATTTATTGAAGAATAAAATATTTCAAATTAAAATATGGCCTCTCGCTTTACGGCGTTTACATAGGGATATGATTATTTGTTTTATATCATAAACAAAAATATTTATTGTTCATTAAGGTGCCTCATTACAATAATCAGAACTTTTAAAGCACAATAACTTTGAGGCTGTACATATGCAATCCTGTGCTATAAAACAAGACATAAATAGCTTAATAGAGACCGATAGTTTAATATATACTTAATTCATTTTTTAGTAAATAGTCTCAGCATAGGTATTACAAGGTTAATGTATTTCTCGCATGATAAACAAGTAATAGTGAAGTGACAACAGTATACGTATTCTGTACGTGTATCACACTTTGCTAATATTTTAATACATTTAAAGTCACATTTCTTAATAAACATCGCATTAAGTTAAAATACGACATGAAAATCAAATACCAACAATTGATGGATTATTGTGTATTGAATACACTAAATTTATTAAGGGCCAGACTAGTATGATATAAATAATAATAATAAATAAATAAATACGTATTGATACACGATAATATAATACTATAGATCGTCATATTCAATGAGCTAGTGACGACTACAGTATTACGTAATCTCTCTACTCAGCGGGTGATTTAGATGACCGTGCGATTTAACTGGTAAAACGCAAATTTAAAAGGAAAAACGCTAAAATCCCACGACAATGCAAATTTAAAAGGAAAAACGCAAATATAAAAGGAAAAACGCTAAAATCCCACGACAATGCAAATTTAAAAGGAAAAACGCAAATATAAAAGGAAAAACGCTAAAATGCTACGACAATGCAAATTTAAAAGGAAAAACGCTAAAATCCCACGACAATGCATATTTAAAAGGAAAAACGCTAAAATCCCACGACAATGCAAATTTAAAAGGAAAAACGCTAAAATCCCACGACAATGCAAATTTAAAAGGAAAAACGCTAAAATGCCACGACAATGCAAATTTAAAAGGTAAAACGCAAATATAACAAGACAATTCGCTAATTTAACTGGTAAACGCTAATATAACAGGTAATCTTTAATTATTTGCATTTTACCGGGCATATTTGCATTTTCTATTTCCCAGTGATACCTGCCTATTGACGGTAAGTATTAGGGAACCAGTTAGTCTAATGCAGAGATACAGTATACCAAGTCCTTCACTGTCTGTATACCTGCCTGTTAATGATAAGTATTAGGGAACCAGTTAGTCTAATACAGAGATACAGTATACCAAGTCCTTCACTGTCTGTATACCTACCTATTGATGGTAAGTATTAGGGAACCAGTTAATCTAATACAGAGATACAGTATACCAAGTCCTTCACTGTCTGTATTCCTACCTATTGATGGTAAGTATTTGTAGTTAGGGAACCAGTTAGTCTAATGCAGAGATACACTATACCAAGTCCTTCTCTATCTGTATTCCTGCCTATTGATGGTAAGTATTAGGGAACCAGTTAGTCTAATACAGAGATACAATATACCAAGTCCAACTCTGTCTGTATTCCTTCCTATTGATGGTAAGTATTTGTAGTTAAGGAACCAGTTAGTCTAATACAGAGATACAGTATACCAAGTCCTTCACTGTCTGTATACCTACCTATTGATGGTAAGTATTAGGGAACCAGTTAATCTAATACAGAGATACAGTATACCAAGTCCTTCACTGTCTGTATTCCTACCTATTGATGGTAAGTATTTGTAGTTAGGGAACCAGTTAGTCTAATGCAGAGATACACTATACCAAGTCCTTCTCTATCTGTATTCCTGCCTATTGATGGTAAGTATTAGGGAACCAGTTAGTCTAATACAGAGATACAATATACCAAGTCCAACTCTGTCTGTATTCCTTCCTATTGATGGTAAGTATTTGTAGTTAAGGAACCAGTTAGTCTAATACAGAGATACAGTATACTAAGTCCTACTCTATCTGTATTCCTGGCTATTGATGGTAAGTATTTGTAGTTAGGGAACCAGTTAGTCTAATACAGAGTTACATTATACCAAGTCTTTCTCTTTCTGTATTTCTGCCTATTGATGGTAAGTATTAGGGAACCAGTTAGTCTAATACAGAGATACAGTATACCAAGTCCTACTCTGTCTGTATTCCTTCCTATTGATGGTAAGTATTTGTAGTTAGGGAACCAGTTAGTCTAATACAGAGATACAGTATACTAAGTCCTACTCTATCTGTATTCCTGGCTATTGATGGTAAGTATTTGTAGTTAGGGAACCAGTTAGTCTAATACAGAGTTACATTATACCAAGTCTTTCTCTTTCTGTATTTCTGCCTATTGATGGTAAGTATTAGGGAACCAGTTAGTCTAATACAGAGATACAGTATACCAAGTCCTACTCTGTCTGTATTCCTTCCTATTGATGGTATGTTTTTGTAGTTACGGAACCAGTTAGACTAATACAGAGATACAGTATACCAAGTCCTTCTCTATCTATTCCTGCCTATTGATGGTAAGTATTTGTATTTTAGGAACCAGTTAGTCTAATACAGAGATACAGTATACCAAGTCCTTCTCTATCTCTATTCCTGGCTATTGATGGTAAGTATTTGTATTTAAGGAACGAGTTAGTCTAATACAGAGATACAGTATACCAAGTCCTTCTCTATCTGTATTCCTGCCTATTGATGGTACGTTTTTGTAGTTAGGGAACCAGTTAGTCTAATACAGAGATACAGTATACCAAGTCCTTCTCTATCTGTATTCCTGCCTACTGATGGTACGTTTTTGTAGTTAGGGAACCAGTTAGTCTAATACAGAGATACAGTATACCAAGTCCTTCTCTATCTGTATTCCTGCCTACTGATGGTACGTTTTTGTAGTTAGGGAACCAGTTAGTCTAATACAGAGATACAGTATACCAAGTCCTTCACTGTCTGTATTTCTACCTATTGATGGTAAGTATTAGGGAACCAGTTAGTCTAATACAGAGATACAATATACCAAGTCCTTCACTGTCTGTATTCCTACCTATAGATGGTAAGTATTAGGGAACCAGTTAGTCTAATACAGAGATACAATATACCAAGTCCTTCACTGTCTGTATTCCTACCTATTGATGGTAAGTATTAGGGAACCAGTTAGTCTAATACAGAGATACAATATACCAAGTCCTTCACTGTCTGTATTCCTACCTATTGATGGTAAGTATTAGGGAACCAGTTAGTCTAATACAGAAATACACTATACCAAGTCCTTCACTGTCTGTATTTCTACCTATTGATGGTAAGTATTAGGGAACCAGTTAGTCTAATACAGAGATACAATATACCAAGTCCTTCACTGTCTGTATTCCTGCCTATTGATGGTAAGTATTAGGGAACCAGTTAGTCTAATACAGAGATACAGTATATCAAGTCCTACTCTATCCGTATTCCTGCCTATTGATGGTAAGTACATTTTTGTATTTGTAAATAAGGAACCAGTTAGTCTAATACACAGATACAGTATACCAAGTCCTTCTCTCTCTGTATTCCTACCTATTGATGGTAAGTATTAGGGAACCATTTAGTCTAATACAGAGATACAGTATACCAAGTCCTACTCTATCTGTATTCCTGCCTATTGATGGTAGGTATTAGGGAACCAGTTAGTCTAATACAGAGATACAATATACCAAGTCCTTCACTGTCTGTATTCCTGCCTATTGATGGTAAGTATTAGGGAACCAGTTAGTCTAATACAGAGATACAGTATATCAAGTCCTACTCTATCCGTATTCCTGCCTATTGATGGTAAGTACATTTTTGTATTTGTAAATAAGGAACCAGTTAGTCTAATACACAGATACAGTATACCAAGTCCTTCTCTCTCTGTATTCCTACCTATTGATGGTAAGTATTAGGGAACCATTTAGTCTAATACAGAGATACAGTATACCAAGTCCTACTCTATCTGTATTCCTGCCTATTGATGGTAGGTATTAGGGAACCAGTTAGTCTAATACAGAGATACAGTATACCAAGTCCTTCTCTATCTGTATTCCTGCCTATTGATGGTAAGTATTTATAGTTAAGGAACCAGTCTATTTGAAATAGAATGAAAGGTTTCCACTTGGTCACATTATCCATAATCAGAGCCAATCAGACCTTGCCAATACTCCTTAATACTGTGTTCTTATCAGAGGAGAAACAAATATTAGTCTTGTAGAACTTGACCTATGTACCAGGGAATGTGGTATCCATTTGGTAAAACTAAATAAATATTATTGCTCAAGTAATCCAAGAATGTTTTAACCTTTTATTATTTTTTTTCAGACCATAAATACAACTGTTCTGATGATTTCAAGAAATATACAGACAAAACTATTGACAAAAGTACTGTATGGAGGTCAATTTCAGTTAAAGCTAACACCTTAGAATTATGTAAGACAAAGTGTTTAAATGCCACACTGGGAGGTCTGTGTAGAGGATTTAGCTTCACACAGGCATCAAACAATGCCTCCTGTATGATATTTATTGGAAAATATGGACAAAAACAGACCATGAATGGCACAGATTTCTATGCCAGAAAATGCAACTTTGAAAGTAAGTTTCATTTAGTTGCCTGCCATTATATTTGTTAGATCACTAGTACAAAGTCAAAGTGAGCTTTTTGTATCACTTAGTGTCTGTCATCTGTCATTTGCTCAACCCATTCGAAACAATCTTGGCAGGAATGTAGGAAGATTAGATTCAGATTTGTACAAATGAAGTTGATCCTCCATTGAGAGGGTCTAGGAGGGGAAATTTGTTAAATAAAAAAAAAAAAATCAAGATCTAGTGGTAAGAATGCTGCAATATTTGTTGTGCAGCATCACCGCAATATATTTATTTAGATTTGTACAAATATCCCAGGGTCGATGGTGTCCAAGCTTTGGTATCTTAAGTTTATGCTGCAAGTGGGGTGATACAAAAAGAAGATTTTCTGAAGAACCAGTAATGGAAATGCAAATATTAATGTGTATGGTTGAATGCTTTGAGATTCAAGTAGGCTATAAAAAGAAAAAAATAAGAACCAAGAATGGAAAAGCTGTTGTATTTGACAAGAAGCAAACAAAATTTTAAAAGTCCATGTTGTATGGTTTAATTGTGGCAAGTCGTGTGGGTTCAAATCTAACAAATACAATCAAACCTGCCCATGTGTTCACCTCTATTAAGCAGTCACCTGTATTAAAAGGTCACATTTTGTATTCCAAAGGTGACCTCTTAATACAGGTTCGACTGTATTGATTATAATTACAAATTGATTACAATTGTACACTTCTGGAAAACAAATTTTCATTTTATTTGGTAAGTATTCTGAATACATGGATATCATCCATATGATTATTTTACAATTTTGTTTTTATTTTGCAGTTCCTGAAGTTCCACCAATGAATGGATCTCAACATATTTCCTGGAAAAACCAGAAAGGTAAATTTGCCACTATTGAATTAAATCAGGCTTTGTGGAAAAAAAAAAAAAGAGTAAATAATTTAGAGCCTGTTAAAAAGATAATATCCATTGTGTACACCCGTATTAATATATAATAACTTTGTGTATCATGTGGTTAGGTATGGGTAACACATGTATTCAATTCCACTTAGGCCTATTGTATATATAATGTCGAGTGGAGAAATATCGTAATCCACTTTTAGCAGAAGGAGAATCTATATATATATATATATATAGATTCTCCTTCTGTATATTATACAAACATCTAAGCATATATATATATATATATATTATCCTATCCAATATATTAAAAATTGCTGAGTTAGATTGCTGTCAAATTATAATATTAAGTATATATGTACCATCTACACACGCTTATACACATGTCTTGCGTCTATCCCTAGATTTGCCTTACGAGACAAGGTAACACTACGACTATTGAAGCTCCTTTTTTAGGGAGTGGATGTAGTCGAGTGGTCTAGGGCGCTGGACGTAAGGCTAAGCGAATGGTGCTGCAGTGTAACAATGGTGTGGGTTCAAATCCCGTCGAGGGAAGAACAAAAATTTGACAGCTCTAAAATCTAATTCTAACACTGTTTGGTTTAATTTTCAGACGTATATAATATTTAGTATTAACCTAGTATCCTTTAAAGTAACTTTGAGATCCAGTGGGACAGATATATTGTATGGTTGTCATTTGCTTCTAGACGTTTGTATAATATACTTTATTTCCTGTGACTGTATAATGAATTCTTCATTATCCTATCCAATATATTAAAAATTGCTGAGTTAGATTGCTGTCAAATTATAATATTAAGTATATATGTACCATCTACACACGCTTATACACATGTCTTGCGTCTATCCCTAGATTTGCCTTATGAGACAAGGTAACACTACGACTATTGAAGCTCCTTTTTTAGGGAGTGGATGTAGTCGAGTGGTCTAGGGCGCTGGACGTAAGGCTAAGCGAATGGTGCTGCAGTGTAACAATGGTGTGGGTTCAAATCCCGTCGAGGGAAGAACAAAAATTTGACAGCTCTAAAATCTAATTCTAACACTGTTTGGTTTAATTTTCAGACGTATATATATATATATATATATATATGCTTAGATGTTTGTATAATATACTTTATTTCCTGTGACTGTATAATGATTTCTTCATTATACTATACAATATATTAAAAATTGCTGAGTTAGATTGCTGTCAAATTATAATATTAAGTATATATGAACCATCTACACATGCTTAGACACATGTCTTATGTCTATCTCTAAATTTTCCTTACAAGACAAGGTAACACTTTGATTATTGAAGCTCCATTTTTATGGAGCGGATGTGGTCAAGTGGTCTAGGGCGCTGGACATCAGGCTAAGCGATTGGTGCTGCAGTGTATCAATGGTGTGAGTTCAAATCCCGTTGAGGGAAGAACAAAAATTTGACAGCTCAAAAATCTAATTCTAACACTGTTTGGTTTAATTTTCAGACGTATATAATATTTAGTATTAACCTAGTATCCTAAAGTAACTTTGAGATCCAGTGGGACAGATATATTGTATGGTTGTCACTTGCTTCTAGACGTTTGTATAATATACTTTATTTCCTGTGACTGTATAATGAATTCTTCATTATCCTATACAATATATTGAAAAAATTGCTTAGTTAGATTGCTGTCAAATTATGATATTAAGTATATATGTACCATCCACACATGCTTAGACACATGTCTTATGTCTTTCTCTAGATTTTCCTTACGAGACAAGGTAACACTTCGACTATTGAAGCTCCATTTTTTATGGAGCCGATGTGGTCGAGTGGTCTAGGATGCTGGACATCAGGCTAAGCGATTGGTGCTGCAGTGTATCAATGGTGTGGGTTCAAATCCTGTCGAGGGAAGAACAAAAATTTGACAGTTCTAAAATCTAATTCTAACACTGTTTGGTTTAATTTTCAGACGTATATAATATTTAGTATTAACCTAGTATCACAAGTAACTTTGAGATCCAGTGGGACAGATATATTGTATGGTTGTCACTTGCTTAGATGTTTGTATAATATACTTTATTTCCTGTGACTGTATAATGAATTCTTCATTATCCTATGCAATATATTGAAAAAAATTGCTGAGTTAGATTGCTGTCAAATTATAATATTAAGTATATACAGTTGACTGTCGTTATCTTGAATTCAATGAGACCATGGAAAAAATTTGAGTCAACCGTAGTTCGACTCAAGAGGAGCTACAAAAATACCGGAAGTGTAGTTTGTTTAACGACGAAAGGGAGACAACTCGAGCGAAATTTTGAAGAGCTAAAACCAGCATTGCATGTCCCTATTCTCGGAACGATTTTAAACATATTCGATGTTTTTGTTGCTGTTTTTTGCTCTCTGTTATAATTCTTTGAATCTTGTGGAACGACTGATAACTTCTAGATATCTTTTTTTGTGTGCATGAATTATTGAATAAAATTGATTAATTCAACAGTTAAAATAAATCATTACTTCAACATTATATATTGTAACAAGATCTATTGCCCTTTATACTGATTACTGAATGATCACCACGAGGATGTGTTACCATATTTATGATAATGTTCGGCTTGCAGTGTGAAAAACAACGGTAGAATTAGAATTTAAAAGCCGCTTTGTTGTTTAATTGAAGAGTCTATCATCAAAGAAAAAATAAACAATAACGAATGAATTAATCTCACACATGACTGTTTTTAATTTCTTTAGCTTGTGCATCCATTCATTAAAATTTTGATTACGTTTTATTAATTTTTAATGCAATAAATTAGCTTGTGTGTTATTAATTGACAACTTGTTAATCACATTATTAATACCCATTTTATTGTTTGAATATTTTAAAGAAAAGTCTTGATTGACATCATTAACAACATCACAGGTGGGATTATTGATTTTTTCAATTACCGATAACGGAAGTGTCAAGTGCCATTCTAATATGTGATCGTCCGTGCGTAACGGAAGACAGGTAAACGATTTGTTTGTTCAGCAATTTTCTTGGTTATATCAGGTCAATTTTGAGTAATAAAAACATTGTTTGGGTTTAAAATTCTCTTCGTTATAATACTGATTTTCGTTATAAAAAAATTGTAATAGGCCTTCAAAAATACATTGTTTAAATAGCGATTGGACCGGGGATTTATCTTTACTTCGTTATAAGCCTGATTTCGTTATAAACGAACTCTACTGTATATATATATATATATATATATATATATACAAAAATCTCTAGATTAATTTCCGAACTTTGCGGCCTTCCTCAGCGGAAGTTTATTACATATATATGAAAAACAAACAACATGACGTTACAAAGGAGATAAAAGTTTATGACGTTGATTTCGCGGAATTTTGTTTATGAAAAGTCAATGTCGATCCAATTTTATGTTTAAGCCTAACGGCTCAAAAGTTTTAAGTTTTTTTATCCAAAGTGATTCCTTAGTTTCTCTGTAAATTTTGTCACCATTTCCGGTTTTCTCAATTCCTATGACTTTGAAATTTTTAACGCAATGGTTTTTCTGAAAAAAATGTTTTGCAACAGGATCTTCCACTTTCTGGGTTCTTATTTTTGAAAAATTCAATAGCATTCGTTGATAAAACTTGTCACCTGTTTGTCCAACATGAATATTTTTTTCACATTCTGTACACAGAATACAATAAATTACTCCAACAGTTTTACAATTTATGCTGCCTTGAATGTTATAGGTATTACCTTCGTTATCTTTGAAAGATGTGGATTCAATAATATGCGAACATAAAGCACAGTTTTTTCCCGCATGCCTTACACCCGTTTTCCTTGTCATAAAATTGTAAATTATGTTTGCGGTGTACCAGTATATCTTTAATATTTTTATCTCGTTTATATGACACTATAGGCGGTTCATCAAAAATCCTTTTCATTTTTTCAGAATTATATAAAATTTTCATATTTTTTTTGAGAATTTCATGGATATTCGGCAAGGCTTTTGAATAGGTTATTACCAGCGGCACACGATTATTTTGTTTTTTAGTATTATATTGTAGTAAGTTTTCTCTATCAAGATTGTCCACTTTTTTCAGTTGTTTTTCCACCATGTCTGATTGGAAAATTGTCACGTGACCATCAGTTACCATGACGTAAATTACTAAAAATCATAATCTTGAACTTTATACTTTATATTATTCAAGTATATATGTACACTAATTTATAAACAATATGAAAAGAATGAGCAAATGTAATGATGAAGTTTACCAACTAGCTGTCTTTACAATGTTTGTAACTCGCGGATCCAAAAACTCTCTTTTTTTCTTTTTTTCTTTTTTTTTGTCTGATTTTCTTTCAGTTGGAAAGAAAATCAAAGACAAAAAAGAGAGAGTTTTTGACTCCGCGAGTTACAAACAATACATCCGGAAGGCATAAACAAAAAGGCCTAAATCTTTTGTTTTTTAACTTTTTAACCAGTGCCTGGTCCTTAGCTAGTTGGTAAGCTTCATTACATTTTCTCATTCTTTTCATATTGTTTATAAATTAGTGTACATATATACTTGAATAATATAAAGCATAAAGTTCAAGATTATGATTTTTAGTAATTTACGTCACGATAACTGATGGTCACGTGACAATTTTTCAAATCAGATTACAGACGCTGATAAAGCTTGTCGGTCAAGAAAATAGTCGTGGATTTAATTATAATTATAGTCTTTTTGTAGACTTATAGTTATTTTTGTTACATTTTAACATCTTTCTTTGATATCGTTGTGCTAACATTTTAGATGTTTATTTATCATTTTTGTTTGTTTGCACAGAATCTTTAACACTTGTGTCCGATCGGACATCCTGTAGGTTCATGCGTTGGCTACTTTTTCAGACGCTATATATATATATATAATGCCACTTTAAAATATATAATGCCACTTTCAAATATATAATGCCTCTTTCAAATATATAGTGCCACTTTCAAATACAGTCAAACTTCAGTCCCTCGAACTAAGTAAGAATAACCCCTTTCGTTCGAACACCGATACCTTGAACAGTCGAACTCAATAAATGGTCTTGTCAATAATAAAATCACGAGTTTTACCATGCCAAACTTGAACATCGCAATTTAATGGACAGGTGTGTATGTTACGGTTGAATGTGCTTCCAGCAAGGTGTGATAAATGTCATATTACCGACAGACAATTGTTTACTTAACGATTACAGGTAGAGGGATAAACTTGTCATAATTTGTGTTAATTAGTCATTAAATTCAGCTGTGGCTTGATAATTAACAGGTTAATTACGAGTAATAAGGAACGATTATTGAACCCGAGACACATGTCGCTGATTGTACCAAGCTGAGCCTACACTTGACAATGATTAAAACAATAAAATGTTTACAATCGTAATAAAGTTTATTAAAACAATATTTTAAAATTGTTATTACATGAATTAGTATTATTGAGAGTGGTTTATTTTAATTTTTATAGTTGCTGGAATCGAATAATATCAAACTGCGTGATATCAAGGTTCATCTAAATACCCCAAAAATAGAAATGTACTGGTAGTGAAATTCCGATTAACCTGAGTTTTTATGTCAATGTAATACCGAAGAAACAAATATAATTGCTTCAAATTCAAATGAAAAAAAAGAGAAAACGATCATTAGCTAAAATTTGAAAATTAGCCATTAGAAATATATATCCGAATTATCAAGCATTATACCGATATCAATCCAACTGTTAATACGCGACCCAATGTTTCCTGTATATAAAATAGATAGCGAACAAAGTGAAAAAACGTTTCTAAGAAACGTTTGAAGATACCAAAGAGGTATTCAGAAACCGTAGTCTTTGAGAACTTTCTAAAGGATTAAATATGTTTACGACAAAGGTCCATGGTACTGTGCATCAACTATCGAAGTGTAATGAAACTGTCCCGGGTCAGAATCAGATTTTTTTCTCTTTGAAATTATGGGACCTCGGTGGCTCGAACTTCCGATAGCTCAAACACATTTTGACAGTCCCTTCGAGTTCGAGCCAGCGAAGTTCTACTGTATATAATGCCACTTTCAACAATATTTCTATCACATTTAATTAATATATACCCATAGAAAACCACCTAATAGCTGGTTAAGAAGGAATTTTAACATTCATTCAAATAAGTGAGTTTGATCAGGCTGTCTACACTTGAGTTCAAATCTTATCATTATGTTTCAGAATGTTGTAATATTCATAATGTCAGTGCAGTGTGTATGCCATATTGTGAAGCAGGGAATGCTTTCTCTGACCCACAGACATGTGCAGATGACTTCTCTACAACAATTGCATGTGCTTCAGGTAAGATGATACCTCTGCTGTGTTATTTCTGAACTACATCAGCCTTTGCCCTATTTTTTTTCACCTACTTGCTTGAAAGCCAAATTTAGAAAAAAAATTATATTTATTCAATTAAATTCTTTCATAATTTTCACTTGTCCGAATCCAGTTTTACTTGTCCCGGCTTTGGGCATGTGGGATAGAGCGAAGACTGTACAATGTACTATACATAAAGCGAGTCATCTTTGTTGATATAAAATTTGGCCAGAAAAATATACAAATCTATAGGTATTTGTATTGTAATGCTTCTTGATTAGATTTCTATTTCATTTTACTTTGAATTGATATTTTGACAATTTAAGTTTTAGCATTTTTTGAAGGAACTGCCAAATATGCCAAATAATTTCACCTAGAAACATGTGTTATTGGGTATTCTTGACTTTTCAGATGGTAAGAACCACTCATCATGTTGTCAACAAGCTGGAGTACCCGACTCTTGTTTACCTCTCTGCTGGGGAGCTGTAATGAACAAAGATCACCCAGTCACAAAGCTTTGTCTAAGTTATACCAGGAT